>CM077526.1:22593521-23793521 GCA_039654895.1 Mongoloraphidia duomilia | reverse complement strand
CAACATAACGTTACGTGGTGTTGAGAGCGATAGACAGAGAGTGAGAAAGATACATAGGTATTTAGATTATAGACGCTCGACATCTCGCGGTGTTGCAATATGACGTTACGCATTTACTGATATTTGTAACTTTTTATAAAACGTTTCGGTCATTTACCTGTCCGTGATCGCCGTCACAATGCGCAAGCGCACACTGCACATCATCAGCAGTGAAATTGAACCGTTCAGCGTCTCGTAATAATTGAACTAGTTCAAGGCCTTGACTTTTAAGTGAACTTAAACGAGATAAATCATTTTCACTGTCCAGAGCACCCTGAAAAGAAAAAATCAGACGGATTATTTTTTTTGTGTGTTTTAAAAGCCACCAACAACTAAGGTTATTTGGGCCTAGTACCAATTCATATTTTCAATTTATTATTTTTTTGATAATGAATTGAAAATATAATCCATACTTTTACCAGCTCTCGGGTAAGAGACCCGGGAACTTGCAATAGATGAACCATAGCTTAAGTATTCTGATTAGAATTTAAACGATTCAAATTTTAATGCTGGGTTGCAGAAAGCATTGTCAGAAAATCTGGTTTGACAATAAACTTAGATTGAGACCACATATATTTCTCTATAGGAAATGCATTGCAGATTTTTAAATCGATCCTGCTTGAAAAATGGATCGATTGGAACGATATTTTTTTTAAACTGTGTATGTATCTATTTAACACAGTTTTTTACAAATAACTTAGAGAAAGAAAGAAACAAACAATTGAGACAAGTAGAAAAGATATTTGCTATTGAAAATAATTTCACCATATTTTTTGATAATCAATTTCTCTTCCGTGTCTATCTATTATTATGGAAAGAAAAAGACAATACACAAAAATATAATCTCAATAAAGAACGTAAATGTTTCAAAGTTTTTATTTCAAGTGATGTATTTACAAATAAAATAATAATACAGTAGAACATCGATACAGTAGAACGTTTTTCTTGAACTTTAACTTATCGAGGTTCTATAATATAAATAAGTTTAATCAGTGGCAGATTAAGAATGTAGTGGTTCGCTCAAAATTGTGTTTACTTATATTTTTTATTAATTGACAAAATGTAAAAAATATAGATATTTTTGGTTTTTGAGGCCACAAGCGTGCGCATTTTGAGTCTGCTCGAAAATCTGCCACTGGGTTTGAAGTACATGGGACGTCCGAGCCCTTTAATTCCGTCCTCCCGACGCTATTTTTCAAATTTTTGAGTTGGAAAAAATACGCATAGTAAAACTCATTTACGCGAAAAAAAATCTTTTTATTTCGGAAAACTTAAAAATTTTTATTTTTCGAAGGATTCGTTAATGATTAATAATTTATCTTTCAGATGCATTCGTCTGAAATTCTTAGTTTTGAAAATATGACCGGAAGCCGAAAAAGCTAAGCCTAAAATATTTCTTGTTTTATTGACGGAATGGCCCATAAGATTTTCGTCATTATCCAAGTTTTTTGGGGTTCCAGTCCCATATACTCCAAAAAACTAAGACTGAAAACAGTCGACTAATCTCAATTCAGTCGCCTGTTTGCAGTCGACTGTTTCCGTTGAAATGTACCTGAAAATTAGCGTATAAAGATTTCCGTCTATTGGCAATGCTGTCTCTTTCCCATACATTTCCAGTACTGTTAAAAAGACCCTGTCTCGGCGCATCTAAAATATGTACAGAATTAGACCTTCTTAACGCTCCAGGTCTCTTGATTACCGACTGCGCTTGAGCCATTGCCACGTCATCAACACTTCTATCTCTGTCTTTGTTTAGCAGGGTTTCAAGGACGTCTAGGATCTGCCGATTAACATTCCATCAAATTTATTCAATATAAGAAGAATGCAAGATTTGATTATCAGCACGCTCTGGCGGAATTTGTTGACAATAATATAGCGTGCTTTACTTTAATAATGTTGAAACGTTGGTCATTAAAGAATTTAGCAAATGAAATTTGTTATTCTTTCGCTTTCTATTCCGTTCTCCTAAGCGTCAACGTTGACTGGTCACTGATATTCCTTCACCCAACAGCGTCAATCAGCCTATTATCCAACCTAATATTATAATTGCGAAAGTGTGTCTGTCTGTCTGTCTGTCTGTTTGTTACCTCTTCACGGCTTAACCACTGAACCGAATTCGACGAAAATTGGCAAAGAGATTCCTTGAAGTCCGATAAAGGACATAAGCTATTTTTTATCCCGAAAAACTGTTCCCGAGGAAGAGCATTCAAGCCATACGTCCACACCGCTGTGCATACCTCCATGGTGTCGGAAAGACAGGTCATAATTTAATGATGCGTTCTACGTTTCCATTGTAACGCATCATGTATTTGTGTATTTTGGAAAACAGATTATTGCATTTTTAACTGTCAAAATAGGCAGTTAGTTAACAATAAATTCCGCTAGAGGCGCTTATTGATAATAGTGACATGCATTCTTCCTACAGAAGGCTTTTTCGTAATTTGATAAAAAAAATGCTGAAAAAAACATTAAAATATTTCCAACGAATTAAAAATGTTCCTTCTTTATATTCAGTAACATCAATACTTCTTTTCAATTGATTTTTTTTATTTATTTGCACCTGAAAACTGAGTGTCTCTTTTTTAACAATTCTTTTTTTTATGATTTTTAAAAACCTGGAAAGTAATCGAATTAAATTTAACAAGTGTGTTTATTGGTATGTTCCAGAACGGTTCTAGAATATTTCGGATAATCCGAACTCCACTAAATTATTTGTCAAAAAACGCTTTAGAACCATAGAGATATTATAGATAGTGGAAGGAAGCCACTCAAAAACGCGTCGATGCAAAAGATAGAGATGGAGAACAGACGCGTTGGTCTATCTTTTTTTATCACAAATACATAACCATGGTTACAGATATAAAGTAACAATACCTACTATAAAATTTTAAATTCACAAATGCGTCAAGACAAGGAAAAGAGAAACTCTCCGTTTTCGATCTCTCTTTTCCAACCTGATACTGTCACCTAGAGTTGTGCCTCTGACTCCCCTAATCTATCTATGATATCTCTATGTTACAGAACCAGTTCAGAACTTACAAACAAACAAACCTAAAATCAGTATCACTGAACTATCGCTGAAAATTTAAATTCCCAATAAATATAATTAATATAGAAAATTAGGCTACTGTTATTTTACACTCTACCTGATGATCAATGGCCGAAATCGACGGTCGTCTCGACGACGGCGCTTCGCTAACAGTCCTTTCAGACCTACCATCGACTTTATCCGTAACGGTCTCCACTTCGACCCCAGCCGTTTGTGTGCTTATCGTGCTAATATGAGGCAAATTAGAGTTTTTTAAAGGGGTCACCTGAACAGGGCTCAGATCTTTCGCCGTGTGTTCGGCACGAATGTTATCAATCGTGTCGTAAGTTTGAGTCGATATACCTTCGGGCGTTTCCGTCGAAATGCCCGGGCCTACTCCCTTGTCAACTTTAATTCCTTTAGTGTTCCGTACTTTTCCGCTATCGTTTACTACAGCAGTTTCGGTTTGAGATACATTTTCGGTTATCGTTTGAACGCCATTTTCTGTTTTTGTTTGGGCGCCATTTTCGGTTATCGTTTGGGCGCCATTTCCGGTCTTCGTGCGCATTGTTGAACCACTTCCGGTTTGAACACCGGCAGTAGTTTTCCTCTTCCTTTTAGAAGAGGCACTACTTGATGTACGATCTACAAAGATCTTTGAATAAAATGGCCGACAAGCTTGCGTTAGTGTTTTGTTGCCGTTTCTCGTTTGTTTCACTCGCTAAGACGTGTGTAAATGACTTTGACAGAGTTTTAAAGCATTTTTACATGCAAAAGAACGCCGATAAAAACGAAAAATAAATGTTTGCGTAATTTTTTTGAATACTTAACTGGCAAACGTTTGTAGTTGTCCGACATATTTTACGTTAAAATTTGCTTTTTTAAATTCTTGTTTGTAATAAAGAGAAAGGATATAAGAACAAAAAAGTTGGTTTACATTATTTGTTTATCTATGAGGAATAATACAATACACTATTCAAAATTATCAAATTGTGATACGCAAGACGACCCTATTATTGTTTCATTGATACTTGACGTTCCGTACTAAGGTATGTTTTTGCACTAAATAAAAATTAAACATTATTCCATTAAAATCTTTTATTGACATTATTTGTTGCTATACAGAGTTTGATTTTATTACTAAGGCAAAATTCAACTGTCATATAAAAACTATTTTTTCCTACTTTTACAGAACACATTATTAAAAAAAAAAATGCAATTTCAACATCAACTAATATCATTTGGCCTTAATTCGTTCACACGAGCGTTACGTTGCATTACGTTACGTTACGGCGACAACGTTGCGTCATACGTTACCGCTTTGTGAAGCAGACAAAAAGGAAGTGTATAAATTTATCTAGAATCACCGAGGTAAAAGATATAGAGCCAGAGGAATTATAAGCATTTAAAACTGAAGCCAGTCGACATTGCAACTCGGCCCTCATTTTATATGTTAAGAGAAGAAGAAGAAGAGAATAATAGTCCCAATCCATCGCGTGTTTTGCCGCCATGTTTACTCGGCCTTGTGACATCAAACATTGGCTTCAATTTGGATAAGCAGTTGTATACGGTATGTCTCCTCAATATCTTTTACCTTAGTGTCTAGAACATGATGAACTATTGAAGTATTGAAAAGTCACATTTTCAGTACAGAAAAACTAGACGATTTAATGCTCTGAAGAATCAGTTAAACGATGTGTTCTAACGAAAAAAACGTCCATAAAGTTTATTAACTCAAAAAAAGATAAAAGTAGAATCCTGACAATAGCTAATTCAAAACGTTATTCGGGGTAATAATATGATTACCTAAATGCTATTTATTAGTTTTGCAACGTAACGCTTTAAAAATGTGAACAAAACCAAATAAAGATGGATGCTACCCAATTTATATATATTTTTTTAAAGTTATTACGTAAATACACTATCAGAATTTATACCAATATTTAATGGGGTTAAGTTTTTTTTTGTTTGTGTGTTTGTCCACGCTATTCTCAGAAACTACTAAACCGATTTGAAAAATTGTTTAAAAGCCTACTTGTTCCTATATGCATTATTACGCTCAAAATGGAAATGGACGCTAATGACCTTTGTTGTCGGGCGTCTATAATCCACAATTTAATTCAATTCAAAATGGGAATGAAGTGACAATCAAATTCGCTGCCAAAACAGGGCGAAGCCGGACGATAAGCTAGTAGATAGCTATATTTAATATAAGCGCCTTATTTCATGTTACTTCCTTAAAGGCGAACAATTCTAAATTAAAAATCACAATTCCATTAGATGGTATTTTTAAAATGGCTGAACGTGTAAATTGGGTTACTCAACTGTTTTGGATCCACCTTTATTTTTGATGAATCAACGTCTTACAGTGTCATAGACGTTTATGACTTCTGTTATCGAGCGTCTATATCTACTATATTAAATCTGTCTCACAGTATCAGCTCTGTATGCAACAAAAATGTTGAAGGAACGTAAATGCAAATTTATACCAAACGTAACGTAAAGATATGTAACGTAATGTCTGTAACGTAAAGCGAGTGCAACGCTCGAATAAACGAGAATATTGTTTTCATGGGCGCCGTCATTTAAGGGGCAAATTTTATAATAAAAATCAGTGTGATGAGAAGTTTATTTGTGAATTATCCAACTAATCACGTAATTTTGGTACTTGCTTCCATTTATCGCTCCTCAAACGGCGCCCATGACAATATTTTACAATATTACCATAACAAAAAACAAAAAAAAAATGCATTGTTAACAGTATTTTATAATCTAATATAACAATACAACAAAAAAACGGACACAATTACAACAAACGAAAATGTGTTTTGATTTATAAAACACAGTATTTTCAAAAAAGTCGTTTGCTCAAAGCGAGGCTGGTAAGTTTAAAGTAAAAGAAAATGGAGTAAAGTTTTCTAACTTGCGAATTGAACATTGGAGGCATTTTAAACTAACTTTAAAAAAAGGAGAAAGTTGTGGTAGCTGATCATTAAATTTAAAATTAAATAATTTATAATTTCACTTTAAAAACATTATTTAGTATGATAGTTCTTGTCTATTACTCTCAAGAGATGATTGTTGGGAAGGTATGATATTCATTTCCAATTTAACAAATATGCCTTTAAGAGCCTCTGAAAGAGTCCCAATAAAGGACGAACGTCCGCCATTAGAAAATAAGTCTAACTTCCCAATAAACCATCTCTTAATATTATTTGGATTAGAAATCCATGGAGAGCAAAGAACAGAAAAAAGAACGTTACGAATTTGGAGCACAATTAGTAAAATAATACAACAAAGGTTTTTGCCAAACTTCAGGGGTTTGAGAATAGTCGACCATGTAGCAACGCCGTTGTTTACAATATGGCTCCTCTATTACAAGCCCCAGTTCCCAAGTTCTAATCTGAAAACTGTTAAAATTATCAATTGTATTTCTAGTTTATTATTAAACAATAGTAAATTGAAAATATGAATTGGGACTAGTTCGAAATAACCCTGGCTGTTGGTGGTTTAAAAAAATGCGACCCTTCAAAGTGAATCTAAACTACAAAATATAAAATCTCGAACTAAATCATGTACCTATTGTAGGGCCATATTTTCAAGGACGTATGTTCCTGTTGAAATAACTGGAACTTAAATATGAATCCGATTTATCATAAATTTAACAAAATAATAATAACACCTTGGTTATAATGATTGGATAAAGTAACAACAGGATACAAGACTTATAATTTAAAAAATTATAATATAAAAAATTATAAGCCTTGTATCCTGTTGTTACTTTATCCATAAATTTAACGAAATTTCTATCTTCTTATTATTTTTCCATCCGAATCAGTACAATTTTTAACTAATTTCGATAGTGTTAACAATTAATAAATATTAATTACATAAATACTGTAAGGGAATAATAAAAAATAATAATTAACAAACGAATTAAATATTTGACTTAAGCACAGGAACAAAATTTTCATCCCCATTATGTTTCGGCGTAAATTTAGTACCAGGCCAAAAAGAAATCTTTCTAAAACCTTTTTTCTTCGATTCACTTGAATCATCCGTACTTGTCAAGGTCGTTCTGGACGTATCACTATTTCTCGTCCCGATTGAATCATTGCTAGCGCTCGATTTTAACGAATTTTTTAAAACCCCAACCGTTTCACCGTTTGTATCTAACTTCGCGTTGCTTCTACCGTAGCCTGTCCCTAGCTTTGTCGAGCCTTTCGATCCAATCGAATCGTTACTAGCGCTCGATTTCAACGAATTCTTCAAAACTCCAACCGATTCGCCGTTCATTTCTAATTTCGAACTGCTTTTACCATAACTAAGTTTCGTCGTATTTTTAGATCCAACCAAATCGTTATTAGCGCTCGATTTAATCGAATTTTTTAAACCCCCAACCGATTCACCATTCGTTTCTGACTTCAGGTTGCTTTTATAACCTAACTTGGCCGTACCTTTAGCTACGACCAAATCGCTAGATTTAGAATTTTTTAATCCCCCAATAGACTCGCTATGTACAGCATTTTTAACATTGCTTGTCCCTAGCTTCGATACATCGTGATTAATATTTGATCTTAACGTCGATTTTAACTCGTCATTCCTAGCTAACTTCACTGTATCGACTTCATTAACCGATTCGCTGTTACAAATAGATTTTATTTTAGAAGGGTCACTTTTAGGTTTAATGCTACTTGTACCTAATTTTGTTGAACTCTTTGATTCTTCCATTTTTGACGTTGATTTTAACCCACGTGTGACTGTATTCATGCCGGAACTAACCACTGTTTTAGTACCAGTCGTTGCTAACTTCGCTTCTACCGAATCACTAAATTTTGAGGTTAACTCTGTATTTTTACGCAACGTACCTTTCGTGTTCATTCCAGTGCTAACAGTTTTCTTAACATTAGACTCCTTTACTCCATTTTCTGTCTTAGATTTTAAAATACCCGTAGTATTTATGCTCGAACTTTTAAAACTACGTCCTAACTTCGACTCGTCATTCGTTCCTAACTTCTTAATCTCACGATTAATACTAGGTTTAAGTGAATCTCTAATATTACGCAATTCGTTTACTGGCCCTGATTTCAGACTGGTTTTGGTCTGAGAAGAACTGGTTAAAGGTTTACTAATACTTATCTTCCCAGCCTCGTTAGATCCACCCTTCTTACCTGACTTCAGATCGCTTGTTTTCTTTCTGTCATTATCGGATTCGGAAACTATACTTTCGGAAGACACAATTTTACGACTATCCGAACTCTCCTTGGTCATACTGGATGAAGAACTTTTGTTTTCATTCTTGTTCTTGGACGTTTCGGTTTGTTTCTTGACTATCGGTTTTCGAGTTGGCGTTTTACAACAAACTGCACAGATTCGAACTCCAGCTTCGTTAGTAAATGTGCAATATTCGCATTCCCAGTCATGATCCGGCACATAAATTTCACCCGAAGATTCGTCATTATTCGAAACAATGTCATCCTTAATCGATAAAATATCTTCTTCATTCAAAATCGATTCTTCGTTCAAACCCGATTCTTTTTCAATTGATTTCGCGATTATTTCTTCATCATCACTTAGTTTATTGACAGGTTCTTCTTCTTCAGACTCGTCACTTACTGACTCACTTTCGGCCTCATACGAATCATCACTGGACGAATTTCGATCGCTCGGAGATTTTCGAACAGTCGACGATTTCAAAGTATCTTGTTTAGTTCGTCTAATTATAGTATTTCTTTTATCACTATCGTCAGCAAATCGACTTGTCGATGTTCTTTTCGAAGAATCTGATGGAGAAACGTCCCTAAAATCCTTCGACTTTCTCGAAACCGGGGAATTATCGCGAAGATGTGTGGAAGTTTTTTTTGTAATTGGTGAATTATCGCGAAGGTGTGTGGAAGTTTTTTTTGTCACTGGTGAATTGTCACGAATACGTGAATTGGACTTTTTTGATATCGGTGAAACTTCACGTTGGTGTGTTTTCCTCGGTGACACGTCACGTTGCCGTGATTTCCTCGACACAGGTGAAGCATCTCGATATCTTCCCGTCGATCTTCTGGACATTCGATCTGAATCGTCTCTATCTTCGGTATCAGCATCGTTATCATCCTCGTAATGATGATACTTATTATTTCGACTCCGACTTGTATAACGCGAAGCTTGTGATTTCCTGGAGCGTATACTTAGCGTCGGAGAATGTGCACGCGATCTTCCTCCATCGGGAGGAGGTGGAGGACCGGGTCCCATTGGCGGGGGATATCCTGCCCCAGGATACATTCCTGGTGGCCATGGTGATGGGAACCACATTGGAGGCGGTTGCATGCCAGCCTGTGGTGAATTTAAACTTAGATTACTACCACTCAATCCAGGATACATTGGATAACAATTGCCCCATTGGTCGGTCCAAATTCCACCTGGGTAGTTGGGATGTAAAGTGTTGAGTTGGGCCATTGACATTGCCTATGAAAAATCAAAAATTTGTTATTACTAGGAATCAACGAATCTTTGAACAGGGATGGAAATTTTGGTGTGAAGACACTAAATATTCACAAAACTCCAAAACACGAGCACTTTTTCTTGACGCACGTTTCTCTAACCATATTAGCATCATCAAAACATGATTAAAACTCAGATAATTAAAATCAGCTTTAATCATCTCCATCTAATGATGCTAACATGGTTAATAAAAGGTGCATCGAGAAAAAAGGGCTCGTATTTTAGTATGGGAACTGTTTCAGAGATTATGAGAAATAAGTAACGAAGTTTTGATGACTCAAATTAAGACAGATGCTAGGGTAGGATATCAATAGCTACCGATTGTTTTATTTAAGTATTTTTTCCCAGTTCCTTATTTGTTCTATTTACATTCCGATCTAACATTTAAATTTAAAAATTCAATTTTCCTTGGTCAAAGCTACTCTCATTCACTGGTTTATAAAAAGATATGATTCATACACTACAGCTGTCATAATCACAATTTTTAATATAAAATAGCACCTAGTTAGTCTACATAGAAATTGATTTATAATTAGGAATCACATATCAAAACCCAAATTCAAATAATGGAATTCATATAATATATGAGAATGTCATTCATAAGACGCTTAAAAAACTTAGCGTGGGAATTCTCGAAGTGAAAAAGTTTGAAATTATGCATTTTCGATATTTTTTATAGACGCCTCGAGCTTCATTCAAATGAAGAAACAAATAAACTTGAATAACCCCACCTGTTCTTCTATTTTGCTACTGGAAATTTTGATGGAATTTTTTAATAAGTTTGTGAAGTAAAATCTTTCACTACTTAACAATACCTGATGCATCTGAGGCGGAGGTAATTGGTCCAAATTACACATAGAAGTTCCATGTAAGAGTCTGTTAGGGGCACCTGATGTAGTTCCCCTCGCTGTGACCCCACCGTGCATGTCGGCCAATTTGCGGCGATGGCCTGTTGTGGCAAAACCCGACGCAACGAAATTACCCCCTCCCGGAGGCGTATCGGACATTCCCGACACGCTATTTGAACGTTGCCGAGGCGAAAGTTGTTGCCATTGGTCGAGCTCCCAATCTGGGTAGCCGCTATCAACACTTGGGGACTGAAACACGGTCAATTTTGGGAATAGTGGATTGTTTTTCATTCAATTGATTTATTTACATTAAACGGTCAGCTAGCAGCCGTTTTTCTCTAAGTTAGTCATTAGAAAAACTAATTCAAAAAGCAGCTTTATATTTACATAATATGTACATCGAAAACAGGGTTCATTAGGCATGCGAGGTAAATTATTTTAGTCTGATAGAAAGATTTGACTTTGGAGTACTTCGATTGGGGTCACTCTCCTCAATTGGATTTTAATATTTTAGCACAGTGGGTTCATTACAAGCTTAATTGGCTAATAGCTGTTATTTTCAATGTTAGTCATATAAACTAATTCTATATACATCAAACACGGGGGTAGATTACGCATGCGCTGTCACTTATATATAATTTTTCTCATTGGGTAAAGCGCAGGTTTGTCAATCTTTAGGATAAAATTTCCTACACACAAAATTACGTTAATAAAGGGTTTCGTATTTTTTTCCAGTTAATGACTTCAGGAACTGGGAAAAAGTGATGAGGTTTTCGTGATATCCTTATTTTAACAAATGAGACCCAGGCGTCTTCAGAAAAGGTAGACGCGTTTGGGAAAACTTTCCCTTTTGCGGTAGCACCGATATTCAAGGGTTATGGAGAAACTCTTTTACGATTCGAAGTCAAATTTGACCAGAATAAGTTCGTTTAGAAATTGTTGTTGAAGGAAACTGCGAAGAAACTTATCTAATGTTAAAATTTTCAACAAAAATCATAACATGTTAAACTTTGTAAAAGATAGAATTGGTATCTTCTGGACTTCTGAGCCGTGGAACAATTTCTCAAAAGCTCGGAAGATACTAATTTCATTGACGCCGGCCGTGAAATCCTACATTCTTTTAATTGTAAAAGATGTCCATCTTCTGAATGGACAGATAAGTAACTTTGTGACGGTACCAGTGATGTTACCATTCATAAAACTCTGGTAACAATATTGATACCATCGCGAAGTTGCATATAAATCCTTTTCGAAGACAGGCATTAATCTAGAATGTTCCGATAGGAAAACGAAAAATAAGAACGCTTAGATGTAGAGAAAGCAAACAAAGATATGATGGTCGAGGAATGGGGAAGAAGAAAAGATTGATTCATGAGAATTGACAAACATTTCAAAACCCAGAAGTTAAAACCCAGAGTTAATTTCTCGATTTCATGACTGCAGAATCGATGAAAAGCACCGTTGTTTAAATTTAGTAGGTAAATTTAATGCATTTAATCGATTCTGTAGTCACGAAGTCAATTGAAATTATTAAGAATCGTATTTTCATCTAAAATAACTTAGAGTTATCAATCTATTATAATTACAAAATAACCGTTCCTTTTATTTTGTCCATCACTATTTGAAGACATGTTAATAAAAAGCAATGAAAATGATATTAAAAAGGTTACTTACGATCATGTTTTAAAAGCACAGTCAACCAAACACAAATCAAATTAAAACACAAACACAACACACAAAATACACACAACATGGCCGGGGAATCACCTCATTTTCGCGCGCGCCCCAGCTACCTTGCGATAAGCGACGTGAGTGCCGGTTCTCATCAGTGGCCGTCATAGCAAGCTGATGCAATCGATAACGCTCCTGTAGACTCATTGGTGTTTCGCCGCCCCCAAGTGATCGTTTCGATAACAGAGAAGGCGGAGGACTGCCTCCGTGCTCGGATTTGCTGCCGCTCAATTCTGTACACCGTAACGTAACTTAACTCGTAACGATAAGACAGTATTTACACGCGAGTCATACATTTCGATGTTTTTCAACGTACGGATAAAGATTTTCGGACAACTCCGCTAGTGTCTGACAAACCAACTGATTCGATACACATAGTGCAAAGTTCCAGTAGAAACTCGAAAAATTTCTACATTAAAAAACAATAAATGAAAAGATGGACGACTAATGAAATAAATGTATTACCCATGTCCAAAGATAAAAAAATATTTAACGGAACACCGAAATGTATGCGATTTAGGAGGCATATTGCTTACGTGTAAATTGCGGCAGAGCGGGGAGCGGTCGATTGCTGATCATCCGTTTGATGTTAGACATTTTGCTTTTGAGCGTCGAAGTGGCTCCGACCGATTCTTTACGAGGAAGACTCGGGGGAATCATCTGCTCAAATAATAACAGAAGAATGACTACCTCAACTTCTTGTGTAAGGCTGAGGCTACATTGGCGCCGTTTCCGATCAGATCAGATCAGACCAGATCAGATCCGTAATGTCGGATGTGAACAAACACCAGTAACCTTGTTGAAGTGGCTACACTTATCACTCCAGACCGCGCCAGAAGATGTCAGATTGCAACAGACACGTTCCGACCGTCGGACGAAATCAAACATGTTTGAAATTTTCGTCAGACTACGGCCGTACATTTGACAGTTTTTAACAAACAGTGTTGTGTATGCTAGCTATTATTACCAGATTGTCTTATTGTATTGTATTATTATTTAAAAACGTGTTTGAATATCAATTGTGAGTATGGATAAATCACTTTTAATTGATCTTGTACGTGAAAAGCCTCCTATTTGGGACCAAAGAGACAAAAGATACCACAACGGAGACGTGAAAGGTCTTTTGTGGAGAGATATTGGCGAAAAAATGAATCTTTCAGGTATGATTTGAAAATATAATTTATTTATTAATTAATCTATGAGTAGTCCATAAAATGAAAGTAAATTAACTCTGATCGGTTTCAACGCATTGTTGAAGTTTGTTTGTTTTGTTTGTTGTTTATAATAGGGCTCGGTATTTTTCAAATTAAAGTATTCGAATATTCATTTAAACTTCTATTCGAATAGTTAAAATTAATTAAAATTTAGCTGTTTTTTGGATTTTTGACAAAGATCCTGAAGTCTATGAAGTCACGGCCCTCACAAGTTTCCCAACAATAAAATTTAAATCTAACAATACTGGGCAGTCATAACAGATAGCATAACTGTTAAATGATTAAAAAAATTACATTATATTTCTGAAAAAAATGTTATCTCTATCGCTAATCTAAATCATAAATCGCATATTGAAATCAAAACGTAAACACAGCAATGAGTAATAATTGGCGACAGCCGATACTCATGACAGGGGTCAGGACTCAGGGACGCCAAAAACAAAGAACAGTTGTATAAATGTATAATAAATGTTATTGTTGAACAACGATAAAAAATAATAAAAACAGTGCATTTTGATTTTCATTTGAATCCGGAAAGAAGCTAACTACAGTCTATGACAAATATTTAAATATCCAAATATTCAAAATTTGCACATCAAAAATTATTATTGTTCAACAAAGAAAAACTGTCCGTCGGATATTATCCACTCCCTATGTAGCCACTTCGTCTGAAGTGTCTGATTTGGTCTGGTCTGGTCTGGTCTGATCTGATCGGATCTGGTCTGACACGGATCTAGTGTAGCCTCAGACTAAGGAAGTATAGACACACAATACTATGGTGGCTGTACACTCTTGACCGAGAGTTCTCGCTATGTCTCTACGTCTCGGCCGAGAGGTCTGTGCTCGAGTGCGACCATGTACACCAGGAGTGTTACGAATATTCGCATCCGCATCCGTAAATGCGGAATATTCGCATTAATTCAGACATCTGCATCCGCATTCACATCCGCATCAATCAATGCGGAGTTTTTACGGATGCAGATTCACATCAACAAGTAACTACATGTAAAGAAAGTGGGTGGAGCCAGAGTGGCACGTGCTAAAAATATGATTAAATAAATAAAAAGTTAAAATTAAATTGATTTTCAGTTATTTATGCACTTAAAATTTAAATAATTATCCTTTTAAAATCCCATAATCCGCATCCGCATCGCATCCGCATCAAATCCGCATCCGCGGATGTGAACTTCTAATAATCCGCATCCGCATCTGCATCCGCGGATGTCTAAATTTTTGCATCCGTAACAACCCTGATGTACACTCTCGCTAGATCAGTTGCAGTGTACTGTTAAAAAATTATAGTCTCTTTTTCTCAAGGACATACGTTTTTAAAACAAATATTTATATATTTTGATTTTCTTTGTCGCCAATAAAAAACTTTATTTAGTCTTTATTTCTTTCTCTCTCTAAGTATATGTCAGTAAAAATATCCTATAGGTTGGCACTTCTTAAGCGATTTTCTTTTTTTGTTAACCTGACATGCGAACTGCGTAACTCCATTTTTTGCAACTAAATTGGTAGAAAAATTATGTATAATACATGATTTAGACTAAGAGCCAGAGTGACAATTTTCAGTGATTATTTTATTCAAGGCCTTATTTGTGTGAAGATGTTGAGGGAGGTATAATTAAACTGCCCTGAGTAAAGGATTTTACCAACAATTTATTGCAAAAAACGATTTTTACGATTATACAGCGCATTCTGAAGCGGTATCAGTAAAAAAATTAACATCGACGAAGGGCATTAAGTATGTTCGTGTAATGAGCCATTTTCCTGAGAGTAGCTCTGTCAATTATCCACGAAGGGCAGCACTTGTGGTAGATACAAACAATATTTATTCCCCATTAGTGTCGTGTCATTTTAGTGTTATAACGTAATTATTCAATTAATTTAATGATAATAATAATTTAATAATTAAGTTATACCATTAAAATGACACGACACTAATAATGGGAATAAATAATGTTTGTACCAACCACAAGTGCTGCCTCTCGTGGAAGAACTACTCTCAGGAAAATGGCTCATTGGGAGGTACCTAAGTCTATGATCAAAGTAAAAACCACAGTCACTATTGGATCAATGGATCCCTCCCGCTAATTTAAAATTCAAGACTTGGGACTTTTAAAACTTTTTGAAATCATTTAGTCCCAAAGTAGAATCTATAACTAAAACGAAGAAAATAAATCGGAAAACCTTCTCAACACCCTGTCCAAATGCAGTTACATAATATGCTGAAAAGTTCCAATTCAAGACGCATAACGAAAGGACGGTTTTTGGGATCAAATGTCGTGGGATCAATTGTCGTTGGGATCAGTTGTCGTGGGATCACTTGTCGTGGTATAAAATTGCTGGGATCAATTGACGGCACACCCGAAAGGACATACTAAAACATGTTTGTAAAGCGTACTTGCAAACATACTTAACGCCCTTTGGAGGCAACAATGTAAAGCAATTTCCGATGGAGGTTCGTTCCCCGAGTATAGGTTTATAATTTTAGTTACATTTATATACAGTTGGCAATAGGCGTTAAATAAGAACAATGAATGTCCTACCTCGTGACGGTGCGGTATAGGACTAGGGCACGGCGATCCGGCGACGCTTCCGGGTCGTTTGTGTCGACGTGGTGGAGGTACGGGTGGTGCCACTATCTGCTCACCTTTCGGAGGTAACGGTGGTCGGTACTGGGTTTGCGCATGACTCATGACAATGGCCTGTGAAATAATAAACACTGTATGAATGAATGAATTGTGAATTATAGACGCTCGACAACAAGGGTCATTAGCGTCTGTAATAAATAAACACTGTAAGCGAAAGTCATAACAAGGTGCATTTTGTGTCGCTGCGTCAGCGGATTAAGTAATAAAAACGTGGGACGCATTTGAAATATTTCTGTTGGTCGAAAAACACATTTTTCTAGACAAGCCGTTCTTATTTCATAATTATACAGTCGTTAAACAGATTTTTATGCGCCCCACTTTTTTATTACTTATTCCGCTGACGCAGCGACACAAAGTGCCTCTTGGTTTGTGTCCTAATTATTTTCTAGTTTTTGGCACAGGTGATGATTAAAAATAAAACCGTTTAACTTAAAAGTTTTTTTACATATTTTTATTTTCTAGTTTTTAGTTTGATTTCTGGCCCGTATCATTATGCAAACTCCTCATCCTTTTAACTATCCACCTCCTGATTCCATCATCAGAGCCTCGTTACCAAGTTGAAATTATCATAATATTGTATTGTCACGGGAACTCAATGTATGTGCAAAGTTTCATAAGAATCGATTAAGCAGAAGTAATTGAAAAAGCTGTCGCAAGATTTGAAACAAAGATAGTAACAAACAAACAAATATACGGGGTCAAGCTAAATAAAACCGTTTAAAAATCTTGCTAGCTGCAGTATGTTTTTGTCATACTTCGTCAACAAATATGGCATTTTTAATCGTTCGATTCCGATTACTCACCCGTCTATTATGGGTTTGTCTCTTGGGATGTCGATGGTACATGTCGTCGCAACTCAAGCAAAACACTTGCTGAGCGCACTTGTCACATTTGACGCTTGGGTTCGAACAGCCGCACAGATCGCAGTGGCGTCCGTCGTGGGGCTTGTTATTTCCTAAAAAAAATATTTACTATTCAAAGTCAATAGAAGATTTAATTACCACATATCATAAAACAAAGTCCCCCGTCGCGTCTGTCTGTTTGTGCCCAATTTTCTCCGTAAATACTGAACGAATTTTGTTCCGGTTTTCACGATTAGATAGATTGATTCACGAGGAAGGTTTAGATTTATAATTGAAACTGGCCGGCCCGGCTACGCCCGGGAAAAATCGGAGGTATTCTCAGAATATTGATTTTAAACATTTTTTCACTGTTCGTTAGAATTCATTGTTTCCTAGTCTGTGGTCCGCGGACCCCTGGGGGTCCGCGAGCATATGTTTGGTGGTCCGCGGTCCCATACGCATCTATCTTACTTAGAGCATTAACAAAAATAAATAAATTACCTACGCCAAACATCTCGTAATTATTAGTTGCAAAAAAGCAGCACCAACCTTCTCATTAATATTTTTCTACGAAAAAGTTTGTTTTTTGTTTTTTAATTTAATGAAGGAATACTAAAATATAATATTGTCCGAAAATTGCACCTTTTTTTCACTCAGGGGTCCTTGGCATTATGCTTGATTTCCTTGGGGGTCCGCGGCTGAAAAAGATTAGGAACCGCTGCCGGGCGGTGACGGTTAGATGATACCTACTTTGCAGTAATGTATTGATGAATCATAAATTCATAGTGCCCGGGAAAAGTCGGACCGGGCCGCTAGTAATATTAAGAAGAAATTTACTCCCACAATCGGATCATGCCGCTTCTGTTTAGAGGCTCCTGAAACATCGGAGCATTTGCTTTGCAAATGTGAAGCAGTCATGATTCAAAGATTCCGTCACCTTAACATTCCATTCCCAACGCCTGGTCAAGTATGGGATACAGATTCCAGAGCGATTCTAGGATTCATCCAGAGCCTTAACCTCGCATTGGAATAAATAAGTCAGGGCCACACAATAGATCTATTAAGGTCGCGGTGTCGACGAGGCTTGCCTTACGCCCTCTCTCTAATCTAATCTACTCCCACAAACAATTTACCTACAGAGATATCTTTTTAACATTGGAAATGTTTATGTTCGTATATGGGGGCAGAGTTACGAGTTTTCGTTCAAGGCCAAAAGACAACGGTGTCGCGATCAAGTGAGGAGCAATCATGCAAAATTGAACAAGTGCAATTTTTTCGAAATGTGTTTTATACCATGTCTAGTTAATTGACAGGTATTTGCGACGATCTGCGGTGTTATTTTTGAGCAAATGTTAATAAATACTGTAGAAAAATCCATTTAAAAGTTAAGTAATCAAGCAAAAGTGAACGCGTATATAATAGAAGAATAATAGGGTTATTCCTGACAAAACTAAACAGTGCATTGATAAATATTGTGTGTATAATAAACAGTTAATTATGTTTCATATATGCTGTTATCATTTCCAATGTCCTCGATGGTTGCAAGGATTGCGAAATCTGTGAATTTTTTATCTTATAGCAAGGAATTTTCCGACCCAAGTTGACTTATATAAATTAAATATGGAAATCATGCAAACGGTAAGAATTCAATCTGCTAAAACAGGTCTTCCATTCTAACCATAAAAAATTAAAAGTGACCATAAAACCATTTAAAGAATATTGAAAATTCAAGCTCGTAACCACGTAAATACAAACGTATTAATTATACCGGGTGTTCCGGAAGGAATCTGCCAAATTTTACGGGTAAGTTTCTTCATTAATTTTAAATTTGATTTATAAATAGTGTATCAATACATACCATCAGCCTTTGGCCTGAGTGGTGGTGCATTGCAGTAAGCTTGTTGATTAAAATCGATCACTTCGTATTCTGGTTCAGGTAGAGTTGCGCCGCCCTTGACTGGTATCGGGGGCGGAGGTGGTTCTCGAAGACCACTGCGGCTCTAGGAAAAATACAATCTGAATTAATTCCTTAATTCGTTGTTTTCCAGCTGCACTTCATGAACCCATGTTTTCAGAGCCCAACAAAATATCTAAGATATTTTTCAAGTTTCTCCGTAAGCTAGGTGAAGGCACAGAGGGACACTATACCCTTCTTTAAAATGCCAATGTCATACCGTAAAAAACTGAAATCTGGTAGGTATTTACTTGGAAATACATTTTTTTTTGTACTCCCTATAAAATAGCTGCTCGTTTAAACATACTATCACTACTCGTCAGTAATATACCTTATTACGCCACTAGATATACAATCAACTATTGGAGTGTCTGGTTTATGAACTTTCTTGCCTTTTAGGAGCTAAAATTCAAAGAAATACAGAAGAGCGCTGGCTGTTAGTGGCCTCAAAAAATAACGAGGGCAGTGTAGCCTAGTGGATAGCGTACTTGGTACCAGCCTCTAGACTAGACTGTCGTGGGTTCAAATCCCAGCTGCGCTCATGGATGTTTTGTGATGTTATTAACTTCCCATTGGAAGTTATTGTAATGGGTTCGAAAATCGAAATCAAAATGTATAACAAATTTTTATGTTTCAAGGTCACTACACTATTTTTAGAACGATGTCTGTGTGTGTGCGTACGTATGTACGTATGTGTCCATTTCTTTCTAAGACGAAATCTCGAGAATGAAAAATGATATCGACTACGTTAGAGTGCCAATCGACGCGTATTAACGTAAATATGATCTGAAAGAAATTTTGTCAAAATCGGTTAAGCCGTTCTTTTTTCTTAACCAAATAGACTCCAAAAAAGTAGATTTTACACAATATCTCGCGAATAAAAAATTATATCGACTTCGTAAGGGTGCCAATCGAGGCGTGTTAACGTCATTTTAATCCGACATAAATTTTATAAAAATCGGTTCAGCCGTTTTTTTTTTAAATTATTGTTAAAAATAAATAATAATTATGTTTTAATGATTAAAATGATTACTTTTCTGTGTAATATCTAATTTAATTATTATTATTAAATATTTATCAAACTGGGAAGTTCGTCGTGTGGACCTCAAGGGTCGCACTTTAGTCCTAATAAACGACCCACCTCACGGCTTGTTTAATGTAATTTAAGATGCTAGTGACCTAAGCTGTCGACGCGTCTATAATCTACAATAAATAAATAAAATCAAAAAATAACATCTTAAAAACGAATGTTAATAATTATTGTTTTCTATCGAAAGTATCGAGACATTCCTCACATTCTTTCTTTGGTTAAAACTATCCCGTCTGCTTCTACTGGAACAGCTGTTCACAAAATGTTGCTAAAAACAGCGGGCTGAATGACGTCAATAATCCTGCGTTTAGAATTTAAATTGAGTAGAGTTAATAATTATATAAATACACAGAACGCACTTAATTAACCTTGGGGTTAACTGACATCAGATTGTGCCATTTTTATACCATTCACTCGATTAAATGGAGTTTTCGATTGATTTGATTTATTCATTGACAAAAGATTTATTAAACTAGAGACGCCGCATTACTTCGTTCAATGGAACGGCTATTTTTAATTTTTGTATCTGGAAAATAAAACACGAAAACACGTCCGTGGCTTTGACAAAACAGCTGAAGAATTGCAGACGGATTTTAAAGACAGGACGCTTGGCAACTGTTAGTCCAAACTCCTATCGCACAAACGTCTACTGGACAAAACTAGATACTAAAATTTTATTAGTGAATTTAATATACCCCGTGCCCGGTCTCAAAGGTGAACGTAGGGATTTAACATGGTATTGTTCATGTTTGCTGATTCGTGTTCGCCAATTCAACGTACAAGAAAGGTAATGGTATCTGCCTATCGAAAGATAAAATTATTGCGCATCAAATGATTCTAAAACAAGCCGTGAGGTGGGTCGTTTATTAGGACTAAAGTGCGACCCTTGAGGTCCACACGACGAACTTCCCAGTTTGATAAATATTTAATAATAATAATTAAATTAGATATTACACAGAAAAGTAATCATTAAAACATAATTATTATTTATTTTTAACAATAATTTAAAAAAAACTCGGGTCGCAGTGCCAAACCCTGCCGACAATATAGTGTATTTGCTAATACAGGCCTTGTGGCTTTAATACGTGAATTTAGGTTTGTTTTTGGACAAAATAAAAAATTTAACCCCTTAATACATCCCTGAAAATAATATTTTTTTTCTTAATTTCAATATTATTATCAATGCAATCTCTGTACCAAATTAAATACATCGTTCAGTAAGTAAATCACTATCCGCAAACTAGTGTTTTCATAAAATTTGTAAGTCCGGTCCTGTCGGGCCGATTTTATTAAAATTTTAGCAGCACATTTTAATCTTTACTAAAGAGTTAAATTTCAATTTTGAAACGATTCTGACCAATTTTTCGGTATTTTTGGGCCCAAAAACTTTTTGGAATCCCTAAATACAACCCTGAAAATGGTCCGATCGGGCCCATTTTAAATAGGCTTCTTGCGGTAATGGGTTCCAATGTGTGTACCAAATTTCGTTTCAATCGGTTAAGTCTGTCGAGAGTTATCGTGTACACACTTATATATATAAATATATATATAAATAAATAAATATATAAATATATAAATATATATACATACATATATACATAAACATTTTCAAAAATGGTGGAAAACTGTTCAGGAGGGTATGAAACGTCGAGAAATTTTGGTCCGACCCCTAGGTCCCGCCATCCGACCGACGCCAATAGTGTATGTGCCATATTATGGCAAATACACTAAAAAACGGCTGAACCGATTTTTATAAAATTTATGTCGGATCAAAATGACGTTAACACGCCTCGATTGACACCCTTACGAAGTCGATATAATTTTTTATTCGCGAGATATTGCGTAAATCTACTTTTTTGGAGTCTATTTGGTTAAGAAAAAAGAACGGCTGAACCGATTTTGAAAAAATTTCTTTCAGATCATATTTACGTTAATACGCGCACCCTAACGTAGTCGATATCATTTTTCATTCTCGAGATTTCGTCTTAGAAAAAAATGGACACATACGTACGTACACGTACACATACACACACACACACACACATCTTTCTAAAAATAGTGTAAACATAGTGTAGTGACCTTGAAACATAAAAATTTGTTATACATTTAGATTTCGATTTTCGGACCCATTACATGAACTTCCAATGGGAAGTTAATAAATTCTATTAAAAAATTGGTGCTCACCACCCAATCCGGCATTTCTCTTTCCGAGCGCAGGCGCGTGGATGCATTCTTTATTACTATTGGCCGCCATTTTCCATCCGAATTCTGTAACAAAAAAGAAAATATATATAGCAAACTAATTTTATTTCATGACATTTCCAAACGAAATAAACTAACTATTATCACTTATTGATTTCATAATTACATACTAAAAGATAAAAATAACAATTGGAACCAAAGCTCAGTTCGATTTGTTTATTTTAAGAGCGTAGATGAAAACTAAAACAAAACAATGCTGTGTCGATAATGTAGAACATTAATGCTGATAGAAGAAGACAACAAAATATTATACATGATTTGCGCATTCTTCCAATAATAATGCCCCAGACTTTAAAATGTTAACCACGCCCAGTGTAGTAATCGCACATTGACATGTAGTTGCAAAATTTAAGTTTAAAAATGTAGTACAGTTTGGCTTACTGCCAACTCGGTGTGAAATACCTAATAAAAAAAAATAATAACAGTCCACGCCGTTGAACGATTTTGGTTCTCTATTCCCAATTTCTTCGTCCAATTTGCATTCGTTAATAGCCCAGACATTTTAGACGAAATTTGAACAAAACCCAGAAATAAAAGTATTGCCAATCTATAAACTGGTGGTCGGTGGAAAAGTATGTAGTTTACGGAGCAACATACTAAAAGTCTTAAAAAGTCCTATGTCTCTTCAACACTTTTTTCGCAAAAACCGTCCCTAGCGAGGGACCCACCGCAGTGTGTGTTTTAAAGACCACCAACAGCTAAGGTTATTGGGGCCTAGCACCAATTCATATTTTCAATTCATTATTTTTTTTTTAATAATAAATTGAAAATTCAATTGACAATTTTACCAGCTCTCGGGCTAGAACCCGATAGCTGGGGATTTGTAATAGAGGAACCATAGCAACGCCATGTAAACAACGGCATTGCTGCACGCTCGGCTATTCTCAAGCCCCACTTGTGGTAGGTACAAACATTATTTATTCCCCATTACTGTCGTGTCTATTTATTTTATTGTAGATTATAGACGCGTCGACATCTAAGGTAATTAGCGTCTTTCAACTACACTAAATAACAACTAACTTAAAACTAAATAACATCACAAAACATTCATGAGCACAGGTGGGAATCGAACCCACGGCAGTCCAGTCTAGAGGTTGCGGCACCAGCATGCTAACCACTAGGCTATACTGTCCTCTTACTGTCATGTCATTTTAGTGGTATAACTTAATTATCTAATTATTAATTTAATAATTAAGTTATACCACTAAAATGACACGACACTAATGGGGAATAAATAATGTTTGTATCTACCACAATGCTGCCTCTCATGGATAATTGAAAGAACTATTCTCAGGAAAATGGCACATTTACAAAGTCTGTAAGATGCTAACGAAAAGCAATAAATTGAGAAGCAACGCTCCAAATAGCAGAATATGATCTCGAGTTAAATGTCAAAACGAGAAAAACACGTTCTTTTGAAGTTTGAGTCAATTTCTGTCGGTTTGGCAAGTTGATTTTTTTTTATTTACCGTACGCTGAATATTGACGAGAACATCCTGTGTTAAGCAATCGATGATAGTTTAAAAGCTTGAACTGGTTCCAACCCGGAAGTAAAATTCGTAGCGCCTACGCTATTCGAGCGCTTTTGACCTCCTTAGACACTTTTTCAAATTCCGTTGTTAATGATTACATACATTACTTTGGGCTACTTATATAACATTCCATGTGTTCAGCCGACAAACAAGCATTATTATTCAATACTAGTTAAGGGTCGATTTATTTTATCCGGTCAGACACGGCGCGGAAACGTAGCGTTTCCGGCAAGACAAA
Organism: Mongoloraphidia duomilia; assembly: GCA_039654895.1. NCBI lineage: Eukaryota > Metazoa > Arthropoda > Insecta > Raphidioptera > Raphidiidae > Mongoloraphidia > Mongoloraphidia duomilia. The sequence continues at coordinate 23,769,594 of CM077526.1, read as the reverse complement.
CATTTTTACATGCATTTCAAATACGAATATTTATACTTAGCGGAAAAAAAGGTGAAGTTTTAGAAAATGTAGAAAACAACTGGAAAGTGGTAAAAATGGAAAATAGTAATGGTGCGAATGGGGTCTGTTATGACATAATGTCGAGAAACGGACGTTAAACGCATTATTATCATTTTTACTTTCCACCTCTACTATGGTAGGGAAGTAATGGATTTAGTCCGAAAAAAATATTTCGAGATTTTAACAGATCTTCACGTTTTGAGACCCTAGCAATCGTTTAAAATCATTTTCTGACTGATGTCTGTATGTATGTGTGTGTGTGTATGTGGTCAATGTTTCGCCTTCGATATCGTAAAAACGGAACAACATACGGTCATGCCGATTGTTCTATTGTGTTTATCAGCCTTTAACTAGGATTTGATTAGATTTTGAGTCAAATCGGTTCAGTGGATCCTGAGATATTAAAAAAACGTTCTCAATGTCACGTATTAACATAGGTAAAAAAAATATAAATGAATTCTAGATGTTATAATATGAAAAAAATGTAAATATTTTTTTTCTCTAAGATGTAGTTTTCGAGAAAAAAATATTTTACTAAAAAAAATAAAAATTGTACGTAAATCAAGGTAACCATGGTTTTTGCTATATTAAGCTAGCCATCAGTAGATAACCAAACAAAAAAGAGGGCCATGCTTTTTTTCAAAGAATAAAATAAGAGTGTTTATTTTTTGCAAATATTTACTAGGTGGGAAGTATAGGACTGGTCATCAGTCGAATTTTTATTATTATTTTGTAGTGGGTATGGCAAAAAATAATTTACGTATTGACCAAGCAACTGAAGCGAATGGCACCTTAAACATTGGTAGCAGCGCTCGCGTGGCAATTCAAACATACATACATACAAACATACATAGGTAATCACAATCAAATTATTTTCAGTGACAGTATTTCTGTACGGTAGACGGTATTTTGTTTTATGTGAAAATAACTTTGCAGTCGCAACGTAAAGTGGCCTATGTCAAGATTTTTTGTTAAGAAAGGTGAGCGCGGGAAGTTCAAAACAATAAAAAATAATTAATTTTATTGTAAAAAAGCGTGGGGTGCTTTGTATCATATTTTCATACTACCCCACGCTTTTTTACAATAAAATTAATTATTTTTTACTTTTTAGCTCATTAAAGCGTGTTTTTTAGTTTTTTTAAATTATAATTTATTTTTGCTTTTTAGTCCTGGAGATCCTGGTCAGGATAATGGGACAAACTTATGGAATTATTGTATTGTAATCGGTCCTTGATAAGTGTGCAAAGTTTCAGTTCAATCTGAAGTTTTTTGCTTTTTTTTTTTTTAGTCCTGGAGATCCTGGTCAGGATAATGGGACAAACTTATGGAATTATTGTATTGTCGTCGGTCCTTGATAAGTGTGCAAAGTTTAAACTAAATCTGACCGTTCAAAGTTGGTCAAAATCAAGTTCAAAGAAGTCGGTTACAAACTGACAAACAAGCACACAAGCAAGCAAGCCCGCAAGCAAGCATACAGGTGAAGCTAATATAAGCGTGTTAAAAATTGGTCCGGAGTCGATATCATAATTTGTTCTTGAGATATGCGAGCCGAAAAAAAGTTCAGCGACGTACGAACGTACGTACACACACACATATCTTTAAAAACAGTAGATTCGGACTCTAGGGACCTCAAAACGTGCAGATATGTCCAAATTTTTTATTCGCAAAATCGGACCCATTACAACAACTTCCAGAGGGCAGTGTAGCCTAGTGGATGGCGTACTTGATACCAGCCTCTAGACTAGACTGTCGTGGGTTTGAATCCCACCTGCGCTCATGGATGTTTTGTGATGTTATTTAGTTTTAAGTTGGTTGTTTTTTAATGTAATTTAAGGCGCTAATGACTTAAGTTGTCGTCGCGTCTATAATCTACAATAAATAAAATAAAATACAACAACTTCCAAATTCCAATGGGAAGATAAAAATTCTACCTAAAGATGCCATAAATGCACTGAGTTAAAAGTTATTAGAGGCGCTATACTGTATACAACTGCTGATACAATGTTGAAGCCAGGTCTGATGTCACAGGGGACAACAAATCTGGCGGCCAAACACGGGATTGATTAAAGACTCTTCTTCTTACATATAAAATGAATGAACTGAATAAATATGGCGACTGGCTTCACTTTTAAATGCTTGTAGTGCCTCTATTACCTCTTAACTCAGTGCATAAATTCGACATTAATACATAAAGGCACGTGCAGTACGCAGCTGGGATTCTAGATGGTAGCATGTATGGTAGATGGTGGCTGAAATTATAAGCGCTTATAAGTTTGCACAACGAAGCTTTGATACTAGCATTGATACAAGCTTAAATCGCGTTTGAAATGTCAGATAGCGAAGACGAATATTTGTGTTCTTCTGCTACAAAGTGGTATATTTTAAATACAAATTTGGGTAGGAGCTATCATGTCCACCCTATTAATAGAAAACGATCTAAACATGGCGAATTTCATCATTTATACCAAGAATTAAAATTTTACCCAAACCGGTTTTTTTAATATTTACGTATGGAACCTTACACTTTTAAATACGTCTTAGAAAAAACTCAAAACAAATTAAATAAAAACTGGCAAACTTTCATTTATTAAACTAGTCACATCCATTGCGAAACTTGTAACTGCCATTTGACAGTTGTCACACGTTGATTGTAGTAGTCAGCGCGCTGAAAGAATGGTGAGATACATTCTTGTATCTAGCAGCTCTTGTAACAGCGCTTATACCTGCTACACTCACTGCTTCGTTGTGTACGCTCGCATATATAACAATGCATTAATTTAAGCAAGCCCTGCTATGATCTACGCTACCATCTAGAATCCCAGCTCCATACTGCACGTACCTTAAGTCACTTCATACTGTGGCCAAAAAACTGAAGTCTTGTATTTATTATAAGACAGACGAAGACAAACAGATGTAAATAAATGAGCCAGAAAGAGGTGGACATACCAAAATTATGTAGATATACTTAATGAGCGCCAACACTTGTGTTTGATTCTAAATTTAACGTATTGGTCCCAAAACTCATATAGACACTGTGCGTGTAATATAGGTGTCCAGTTAATTCAATGTTGCCGCAACTATGGGGACATATTCCAAAGCAAATGAATATATTTTATGGTATGACCTTGCGTTTGGCGTTTACCCGAACCCTTTCTCTTTAAACATGGCGTTGTTAATAATGGTTCCTCTATTACAAGTCCCCAGTTCTCGGGTTCTAGCCCGAGAGCTGGTAAAAGTGTCAATTGGATTTTCAATTTATTATTAAAAAATGATGAATTGAAAATATGAATTGGTGCTAGGCCCAAATAACCTTAGCTGTTGGTGCTCTTTAAAACGCACAATTTTTTACCTTTAAAAATAGCGTCGAGAGAGCCATAACCGTTTTTAGGCAAGGGGAAAGGATTTGAGATGAAGAGTGTAGGGGGTAATCGAATACTCTTAAATGATGAGCTTCCATCTCGAAGTAAACGGACATTAATTATGGTAGATGACAGTGTGGTCCAGTGGTTTGCGTCGCGGCCTCTGGATCAGACTGTCGTGGGTTCGAATCCCGCCTCCGCTCATGAATGTTTTGTGATGTCTATTTATTTATTGTAGATTATAGACGCGTCGACAACTCAGGTCATTAGCGTCTTTAACACAACAAATAACATATTTGTGTATTAAAATCCGCCAGCCGGCATACACAAACCTACTGGTACGAGCTCGGGTTCCTGGGAGCGCTAATTCTCAAAGAACATGTATTGGAATGCAATTGCGGTAACAACTATATCCCAATGTCCCCTCTGGGGAGTTTTGTGATGTCATTTAGTTTTAAGTTAGTTGTTATTTAATGTAATCAAGACGCTATAATGACCTAAGCTGTCAACGCGTCTATAATTTACAATAAATAAAATAAATTAATTATGGTGTGATTCTAATTATATATGAATTTGTGACATTCTATAAGCTCCATATAAACCTATTAAATAAATAGAATTCCAGGCGTATACACACTATTGTTTCCACGACTAAACAGTTTAGTCGAGTTGTGTACGTGTCGCGATTTCAACTCTACTAAACTGTTTACTTGTTAGAGATGCGCATACAATCAATCAGTTGTGCCATAATTTCACTATTAAACTTATGGGTCGCCGAACAACTATTTAGTCGAGCGTCTACTAGCGTCAATCCACAGCTGTGGACATAAGTTGCCGACGATAGTTGTTCACCAGAAAAGTCAAAAGACGATCGATGCGCTCTTTTGATTTTTTTGTCGTACAACTACAGTGTCGATAGTATGCGCAGTCTCTTCTGTTCCCATAGCCTTTTGACAAACAACTAAACAGTTGTGCGATTAAAAATTGATTGTATGCGCTGGCTCTTAAACTGTACACAATATATAATACGATAATTCTTTTAATTACACGATGGAGACTGGTGCATCCATAGAAAAACCAGTGCTGGATGATTATAAAGCCTTGTTTCCACCGATATGTTAATTTGGGTTAAATGCTGGATTATGTTGCCTAATTGCGTACATTTCCGTCACAGTTTAAGCTATAAATCACATACAGGGTCAAGTTATAATTATATAGACGCGTCGACAACTCAGGTCATTAGCGTCTTCAACACAACAATTAATAATCCATTTGTGTATTAGAATCTGCCAGTCGGCATACACAAACCGACTAGGAGCTTGGGCTCCTAGGAACGTCAATTCCCAAAGAACATTGGAATGTAATTGCGAGAACAGCTACATTCCAATGTCCCCCCTGGGGGATATAGGATCAAGTGCTTCCATCGCAAAATGTTCGTCATTTAACACAAATTTTAATTTGCGGACAAAATTGACATTCGCGCGAACGAAAGATTGCAGATTATAGAAGCTCGACAACTGAGGTTTCACGCGCACGAAATCACAGACAAAATAAAAATAATATCTAAATTAAAAGTGAACTTTCAAAAAAAAATCTATCTATTTGGATCATACTTTTACAAGAGGATTTTCGAAAACGACGTTGCATTCCTGAAATAAAAAGTAGAATGTTGATCAAGACAGTAAGTTGGATGACATTAATGTTTACTTGAACTGCCGCTAGGCTACTTATTTTGATTGTCAGTTGGTCAGCGACCCAAAGCATTCAAACATAGCTCGTAAGGGGCGCATGTGTGTGTTTTAAAGACCACCAACAGCTAAGGTTATTTGGGCCTAGCACCAACTCATATTTTCAATTCATTATTTTTTTTAATAATAAATTGAATATCTAATTGACTCTTTTACCAGCTCTCGGGCTAGAACTCGGGACTTGTAATAGAGGAACCATAGCAACGTCATGTAAACAACAGCATTGCTACACGCTCGACTATTCTCAAGCCCTAGAGACTAGTTTTCCGGCCCGGTTCGCTCGGGTAGATTTTGGTTTAGTAACGAAATAATCAAGTTTAACAAATTTTTCATACTAGGGGCGGATCTACATAGGGACTTCTAGAGCTTAAACCCTGGATCCCCAAGTGTCAAGAGCCCACAAAAATTGAATTATTAGATATCATACATTTTTAATACTTTTTCATTAACAATGAGCACTTATTTGTAAGTACTTAGGTGTAGTAAAGTTATGTTAATTGTGTTTTAAAGACCACCAACAGCTAAGGTTATTTGGGCGTAGCACCAATTCATATTTTCAATTCATTATTATTTTTTTTTTTTTTTAATAAATTGAAAATCCAATTGACACTTTTACCAGCTCTCGGGCTAGAACCCGAGAACTGGGGACTTGTGATAGAGGAACCATAGCAACGCCATGTGAACAACAGCGCAGCTACACTCTCGGCTATTCTCAAGTAAAAAATAGTTAATATTAATTGCTATGGTTCCTCTATTACAAGTCCCCAGTTCCCGGGTGCTAGCCCGAGAACCGGTAAAAATGTCAATTAGATTTTCAATTTATTATTAAAAAAAAATAATAACAATGAATTGAAAATATGAATTGGTGCTAGGCCCAAATAACCTTAGCTGTTAATGGTCTTTAAAAAAAAATAATAATAATGTTGAAATAATTGTTGAAATTTCGAGGGTTAAAAACGCATATTTAAAAGATAACCTAGAGATTGGGGATTATGTCAAGGTGGGCCAAGACAGTTGAAGGTGGGCCATGGCCCATTCGGCCCATCCTCTGGCGTATTTCTTTCCATGACAACAAACACAATTATTTGTATATGAACACCTATCGTAAGAACAATGACGTAACACAGTACTGTAATCAGGAAAAATTCATTAATTCAAACCTATGCCACCGTAGGGATTCTAACCCTAAACTTTCCACTATCGCAGCGGACTTAGTTGACAATTACTCACACAGTGACACATTTTCAAACGACCGATTTTCTCCCTTTAAAGCATTTTGTCACTGAAAAACCACTACATGCGAGAGTCGATAGTTCATATACTGTTTGCAGTCATTATGCATTCATTTAATTGTGTATTTACTCACGATGTCCGTGTTAAAATTTGTATTTACATTTATTTGTGTTAAACGATATTCACGTCATCTGTCTCTATCCGCGATACAGACATACCCATTTTTTTATTATATGCATGAATTACCCCAGAACGGGTAATTTGAATGAGTAAAGAAGTGCCTTTTTGGAAGGGTAACTGGAAGGGTCATTGCAAAATAATCAATAAGTTGCCAAATAAAAAAAAAATTAATAATACTTTGTTTATCCTCTTACGCTAAAAGAATTGGGAGGACAGAGTAGTGTAACGGTTAGCGTAGCGGCCTTTGGATCACACTGTCGTGGGTTCGAATCCCGCCTCCGCTCATGGATGTTTTGTGATGTCATTTAGTTTTAAGTGAGTTGTTATTTGATGTAAACAAGACGCTAATTACCGAAGTTGTCGACGCGTCTATAATTTACAATAAATAAAATAAAAGAATTGGCTAACTTAGACGACCTCACTAGCTGTGTAGATCCCTTTTTAGTCGCTTAAAATCTGATAAACAATATAAAAATTCGAAGAAAAATTACTTACACTCATTTTTAGAATAATCGATCACAAAACATAACAAAAAAATAAAGAAAGAACTGTTTATACACAACACAATACATAAAAAACAAACAAAGCTATTGCAAAACCGAGAAACCACCAAGTAACAACGCACTATAGTTTTGATCTGTGCTAAGCACTCGACGCGCGCCGCGACGTCCAAAAACAACTGACTGAGACGACGCTCGACGAATCGCAAACGAATTATTTGTCAAATTGAAGTGATTGAAAATGAACGATAAAATTTTCAAATTGAATGATTTTTTTACAAAAATGTGTTCCAATGGACGTAGCCAGATTTCAGCGACTGGATGAGCACAAAGTAATTTTTATTTATTGTAGATTATAGACGCGTCGACAACTCAGGTCATTAGCGCCTTCAACACAACAAATAACATATTTGTGTATTAAAATCCGCCAGCCAGCATACACAAACCGACCGGTACGAGCTCGGGGCCCTGGGAGCGCTAATTCCCAAAAAACATTGGAATGCAATTGCCATAACAACTACATCCCAATGTGCCCCCTGGGGGGACAAAGTAACTTTATATTTCTTTTGGGTAGGCCCAGCGAAGTATACAATTTTTCTTTCCCATATATTAATTAATTGTAGATTATAGACGCGTCAACCACTTAGGTCATTAGCGTCTTCAACACAACAAATATTCGTGTATTAGAATCCGCCAGCCGGTATACACAAACCGACTGGTACGAGCTCGGGTCCCTGGGAGCGCTAAATCCCAAAGAACATTGGAATACAATTTGCGATAGCAACCACATTCCAATGTCCCCCCTGGGAGGTTCACATATATTATATGAAGTAAAGCTCCAAGACCGGAATTTTGCATCTCCTGAATTTCGGACAAAATTCCCAAAGAACATTGGAATGCAATTTGCGATAGCAACCGTATTCCAATGTCCCTCCTGGGAGGTTCACATATATTATATGAAGTAAAGCTCCCAGACCGGAATTTCGCATCTCCTGAATTTCGGACAAAATTTTTAAACGTCATTCCAAAATTAACAAATGTTTGCTTAATTTTCCAACCAGAAATGGAGCCTTAATATAGACTTTTACCAATCATTGATTATCTCTCGATAGTTTATAGTAGAAGTTTTTTTAAGTTTAATATTCGAAATCACTGATCTCTATATACCTACCAACTGGATAGTTCATGCATATGAATAAAAATTTAAACTATGTAACTAATTAATATGGTAGCCAGTGTCACACAATATCGGACCGAGAACTAGAATGAATTTTTTGTCATACCCACTATAAAATAGCTACTTTACATGCGTGCAACAAGGTTATTAAAGTACAGGTTGCCTCATTCCATCTGACCAATCAGCGTAAGCGCGGGAATGACGTCAGCTAGAATTTAGTTTAAATCAAGTGCAAAAATTGTTGAAGATTATGCCAATTTATATTAGGTGCTTCGTGCAGATTTTTTCTTAAAATTGGCAGGAGACAATAAATAGAAGAATAGATGTTAAAAAATAGGATAATTTTTATTTTTATTACAAAATTTAGGTTTTAATATTTATAATATATGTAAACAAACAAAAAATTAAATAATACTCAAGAAATGGCAGATCTTGTTAATTACCTATTTTTTTAAATTTAAGAAACGAATAGAATTAACTAGCAAATTGATAAATTAATTATTTTATCTTTTATATTCACAAAATATTAAAAATAACCACAAAATACCATAACACTTAACAGCTATCGCAAAATTGACAACTTATCATATTTTTTCACTAACAGAAGAATCATGTTTCTATTAGGTATTGAAAAAACATATCACACTACCATGGTTACTGCGATTTTTATTTCCAAAAATTAGCAGCGTCCATCGTCTGATCTTTTCTATTAAAGTGAGTAAGCATGGTATATTCTGAGTGACGTCATCCCCCCACTACTATCTATCGGAATGAGGCAACCTATACTCTACTAACCTTGCGTGCAAGGTTAGTAGAGTATAGGTTGCCGTTCACTCGGAATATACCATGCTTGCTCACTTCAATAGAAAAGATCAGACCATGGACGTTGTTAATTTTTGGAAATAAAAATCACAGTAACCATGGTAGTGTGATATGTTTTTTCAATACCTAATAAAGAAACATGATTCTTCTGTTAGTGAAAAAAATATGATAAGTTGTCAATTTTGCGATAGCTGTTAAGTGTTATGGTGTTTTATGGTTATTTTTAATATTTTGTGAATATAAAAGATAAAATAATAATTTATCGATTTGTTAGTTAATTCTATTCGTTTCTTAAATTTAAAAAAATAGGTAATTAACAAGATCTGCCATTTCTTGAGCACTATTTAATTCTTTGTTTGTTTATATTATAGATATTAAAACCTAAATTTTGTAATAAAAATAAAAATTATCCTATTTTTTAACATCTGTTATTCTATTTATTGTCTCCTGTCAATTTTAAGAAAAAATCTGTACGAAGCACCTAATATAAATAAGCATAATCTTCAACAATTTTTGTACTTGATTTAAACTAAATTCCAGCTGACGTCATTCCCGCGCTTACGCTGATTGGTCAGATGGAACGAGGCAACCTGTACTCTAATAACCTTGCGTTGAAAGTAAGTGCGTTTGTGGATTGAGGTTATAATCTTTATAGACTACCTTTAATTAAAAATGCTATAAATTGAAAATACGAATTGGTACTGTGCCCAGACAACCTTGGCAATTGGTGGCCTTTAAAAAAATGAATCAGTGCTTTTAAATACGAACAAAATACAAGATCATATTTCATTCATTTGAATCTTGGAAGTCAAAAAACAAAACGGCAACGCAGCATAAGGACGTTACATTTCCAGTATACCACGATTGTCTGTTCAGAAACAAAGAAACTGGAGCAAAAGAGTAGATATATTTACGAATCTTTTTTTTAATGAAAAATCGACACCCGGTGTGTTAATTTCAAGTCCAGATTCGTGACAGAGACCGAACGTCCAACGAGAAGGACAAACAAACTATTGCTGCCTTAACTAAAAAAGTAGAAACTTCCTTAATCTTTACCTCTGAGTAGCTTCTAATTTTGCAGTGTTTCAAGGTCTAATTTCATTTTCCACATAAGTGTGTTTTGAAAACACTTTCAACACACCTGCCTGTTAACTGACCCATTCCATGTATTCATACACGCATAGAGTTTCAGGGTCTAACTTTATTTTCCGCACTGGTGTGTTTTGAAAACACTTTCAACACACTTGCCTGTTAATTGACCCATTCCATGTATTCATACACGCATAAAGTTTCAGGATCTAACTTTATTTTCCGCATTAGTGTTTTGAAAACACTTTCAACACACTTGCCTGTTAATTGACCCATTCCATGTATTCATACACGCAGAGTTTCAGGGTCTAACTTTATTTTCTGCACTAGTGTGTTTTGAAAACACTTTCAACACACTTGCCTGTTAACTGACCCATTCCATGTATTCATACACGCATAGAGTTTCAGGGTCTAACTTTATTTTCCGCACTAGTGTGTTTTGAAAACACTTTCAACACACTTGCCTGTTAATTGACCCATTCCATGTTCATACACGCATGTAACAGTTGTCCTCAGGATCTGGCCTTACGCAGATGTTTATTAAAATAATAAGCGTTTACCCGAAGTTTCACTCGCGTAAATGTCGATTTTGACACGAACCTAGCCGAATAACCGTACAATATTTGTATGAATTTTGCACACTCAAAACTATGTTTGCATCGATGTAAAATTTTGATTAAAATATGATGGGTGATGTTTTTCTTCGCAGTGTCTAAACCTGAGTCATCTAAATGTTACGTGTTTTCATCGCAACATTTTCGTAATTACGCGTCGATAGATTAACGGCTTATGTAATTATAAACTTATACAGGGTGTTCACGCGAGGATCAAAGGCAAGTTTATTTCGAAAATGAAGACGCTTACGGAAACATGTCTCAAACAAAAGTTGTTAGGTTCGATCTACTCTACAGCTGGAAAATATTTTCAATTATACAGGTTGTTCTATTTAAGCGTGGCAGACCAAAGTTATGTTTTCTTTAATGCAGCACCCTGTTTTTATTTGTTTTTTGAATTCTGCACCTAATTGTAAATAGAAACTGTAAGGGAAGCGTTGCTCGAAAAATTAGCAGCTTTTGAGTTATTCAAGTTTTTTTGAAATTTTTGACATATGCAGACCTTTACCTAAAATTCGAGATAGCCCAAACGAAAAACTTTATCAAACTGATATTTTGGAGTTCAATAGGTAATGAAAGGGCAAATTAATTTTTGTATTCAAAAAAATAATTTACTATACAGGATGTTCAAAATATTGTACTTCTTTTATCTAACTTAAATCGCGTATAACTTTTGATAGTTAAATACAACGGGGTTGTTTTTATGCCCGAATTGTTTTCATTAGGATATTTACTAACACTTTTATAAAGGGTTTCCCAGACCTAAATCTGGTATTTTCGTGTTTATTACGACTTGAATGCGATATTTCACCTTTTAAAAGAACTGCCGTAGTATGCTGTGAAGTATTTTTACCTAAACAGTTGAAAATAGTCTTTTTAAAACTCATATCAACTAAACAAATTTATTTATTTTACAAAAGTAATGTTTAAAAATAGTTATTTTCGATACGTGTGCGTAAAGTGAGGTATTCTAGTAGGCTTAAATTGAGACACGAGCTAAGGGACTTTTTTTTGGACTTGGGGGCCCAACTGTCAAGTGCCTAGGGGTCCTGGGTCTTGAAAATCCCGGCCTGTCTGTACTCCACGGTTAAGGACCGGAAATTGTAGATTAATCAAGCGTCAACAATCTTAGATTATAGACGCTTGAGAACAGAGTTCAAGGAGTCGAGGTACTACTTTACGTTTAATGACGGCAATATGATGGCAATGAGCGACTCTGTTTTAAGTTTAGATCTAAGCATCGCGACGTCGTCGGCGTCTAATTATAGCTCAGCTGGTGAATTGTGAAGGCGAGTCAGTGACCACGCATGCGCCGCCGACACTGCAAACTGGACCCGGAACAGATCTACTGATGAGACACGTTGCATAAATTAAGAAATGGGTGGACCACCTTGTGTGCGAAATTTAAAAAAAAGCGGCCAAGTGCGTGTCGGACCACGCACAGTGAAGGGTTCCGTAGTTGGGAAGAACGTATCTGCCATGTTGGATTTTTAATGATTTGTAATTATCACCTTAAACACTATCTATGTTCCAAATTTCAATGCTCTAGCTCGATTGGAAGTATACCCTAGGTTTTATTTCATGTCAGAATCCGCCATGTCGAATTTTTAGTCCGGCATGTTGAATTTTTAATGATTTTTGATTTTTCTCGTAATTATCGCCTTAAACACTATTTATGTTCCAAATTTCAAACATCTAGCTCGATTGAAAGTACCCTAGATTTATGGTGATCTATCAGTCAGTCAGTATTTTTGATGATCTGCCCATCAGGAGTGCCACTCCTAATTTTTTTTCACTACATCATTGTATGTTCATAGAAGACACCTACCTTCCAAAATTGCTGACATACGGACGGACATGACGAAATTATTAGGGTTCCGTTTTTGCCATTAATTGGCTACGGAACCCTAAAAAGACATCGCGTTTAGTTTTCTAGGCCGTCCCTGTCCTAGTGCCAAGGGTGGATATTAATTTTATTTGTAACTTGTTTGTAAATGTGTGTCAAGTTGTATGGACCAACTTAAATTTTTTCAACTTTTTCAACGCCAATCGTTTGTTCCGGACCCCTACAAAATTTCAGCGTTTGTTCCGAAAAAATAAAAAAGTTATTAGCAATAATAGGTGGCCAGCCAACTTGACGTCAAGTTGGATGGACCACGTCCAAATAACAACATTTTGAGAACTTTAATTATGCCAATCGTTTGTTCTCGGTTTGTTCCGGACATCTACAAAAGTTCAGCGTTTGTTCCGAAAAAATAAAAAAGTTATCAGCAAAAATAAGAGACCAACGACTAGAATATTTACACTATTGGTCAAAAGTAAAGTGATGTAAGTATGTTACTTTTGACCAGTAGTGTAAATATACTACTGGTTGGTCTCTTATTTTTGCTGATAACTTTTTTATTTTTTCGGAACAAACGCTGAAATTTTGTAGATGTCCGGAACAAACCGAGAACAAACGATTGGCATAATTAAAGTTCTCAAAATGTTGTTATTTGGACGTGGTCCATCCAACTTGACGTCAAGTTGGCTGGCCACCTATTATTGCTAATAACTTTTTTATTTTTTCGGAACAAACGCTGAAATTTTGTAGGGGTCCGGAACAAACGTAGAACAACCGATTGGCGTTGAAAAGGTGAAAAAATTTAAGTTGGTCCATACAACTTGACACGCATGAGATTAGAGCATTCGAAAAATATCTCAGCATCTTCAACTTGTAAGATATTCAACCCTTGTAACAATACAACGATGTTATTGTCCGGTGGCACTTCTATGACGTTCCGGTGAAATAAGACAGCACCGTTTTGTTTATGAAAAGTTGGGCTTTAGAATTTTTTAAAGACTGAAAATTGTTCATAGGAATTTTATACGGGGATGTAAGGAACGTGCTTTAGTGCGAGGTAGATATATAAATAAATATTTACGCTGATCTTCAGAAAAAGATTTTATTTGCGTTCGTAATTCCTAACTGTCTGATAATCCTTGATGCGTAGAAATCCAAATTTTTTGGATTGGTCAACAACTGAATGCTGGTGAGAAACCGCATTAGTGGGATTCAAATACACACCACGAATGCGATTTCCCGCCAGAATGCAGTCGTTTGCGGTTTTTCTCTCACGTTTGCATCTGTGTAAACATTTGTAGAATTATTTTTACACTTTTATGCAAGTCAGTCAGCTATTTTAAAATTCTGATCAATAGATCAGTACGCTAACTTTTCCAGGTTCATAATTGCAATCCAAAAATTCCAAGACGAAAAAAAACATGAAGTAAATCACAGATTATGCTTTGCAAATAATTTTCATATAACAAAATCTGCACTACTAAAATAAAGACACTTACGTAAACGGAAGCGCCTTCCAATTTGTTCAATTTCTAATTAAAACGAATTTGTACGTATTATTGCGTAAAAATGCATAGTTATCATGAATAAATTTTGTAATTATACTGTATCAATGTTTATGTTAAAAAAAATATTGAAATTTTGTTTTGATTTTCATTTCCGGTTTTTTTATCTGACGAAACTTTGGCCACGTAATTGCATAATACTGTTAATCGAAACAAATTTAATTTAACCTCAAACATGTAAAATATAAAATGAAATGGTTGAATTTACGAGTTCAATATTTTTTTTGAAGCCTCAAATTTATAGAGATGGTTCCTTCCATTCATAATTTTTAATATTTTCAACTTTTATGCCACGTCGCTTTTGTTGATCTGATAAGATTAAAATTTTAAAAATAAGCTTCAAAACTAAATAATATTGCATTTCAAATGTTTTCTATGCTGTGAAAACCTATTTTTCATCTCTAATAAATTATGCAAAATATCCCTATAGTAAAAATAAGATACAATTAATATTTCCAGAATGCTAATTTCACGATACTAACACGTGATTTCTACACAAAATAAAAATCATATTTGGATACAGTACAACTACATTTTAAAATACCAAATGTTTTTCTACACAATAAATACTGAAGTATCCAATTTGTGAAAGTATTTTTAATATAAAACTGAATTTTCTTACCAATTTCTAACACACCTAAACGACTCTTGGACAAGCTTGGGCATAATCGAACATTAAACAAACCGAAGGAGGAGCATTTGAGGAATAAACACTACTAGCATAACACATGCAGACGGATTTATATTATGGAGTTATAAAAAATTTGAAGACATAAAGGAGGAATACTTTAATAATTGATGTGTCAACGTTTATTTTTAATTAATTCACTTATTATTATTTATTTATATTACAGTGAATTTCAGGTTTACCTGGTAGTCATATATCGTTTCAATTAAAATGCACTGAACAAAATAGTAGATTGTATATCTACATACGTAATGGGGCATATTACGGCCAGTGATGACAGTATGTAAAAACGATTTTATATATTGTAGATTATAGACGCGTCGACAACTTCGGTCATTAGCGTCTTAATTACATTAAATAACAACTTCTTAAAACTAAATGACATCACAAAATATCCATGAGCGGAGGTGGGATTCGAGTTATCCACGTCAGTGTGATCCAAAGGTCGGCTACGCTAAACGTTACACCACACTGTCCTCATGTAAAAACGAGCGATAGCGAGTTTTTAGTCACACGAGCCGCAATACCATTACGTACGAGACATATATTATGGTATTTTTTGCCATACTCACTATAAAATACCTACTTTTTACGTCATTTTCAAAAAATTCTGACAGTTCATTTGCGTCGCCATTTTTTCTTCTAGTGAGCCGCGAAATTCGTGCAAGTAAGTAATGAAAGGCGTACGCAGGCGTATAAAGCGAATTAACAGAAGTTGCCATGGCAACCGTTATTTTCTGCGCTAGTGCAGAAAGTAAACCATTTTCCGCACACCTGCCAGTTAAATGGGTCATTAATGGCCGCTATACATACATCAAAAGTAGCTATTTTGTAGTAGGTATGGCAAAAAAAATTATTTCAAATAGCGATGCATGTTTTTGATCAGTGGGTGTTGTTGATTGCAGTAACCGATGCATTAATGTTTTCCATGACTACCAGGTAAACAAAACTCTCATGTTGCGTTTTTATTGAATCTGAAAACATTGTTTTTGTTTTTATCCCAGTGTGTGTTTTAAAAACCACCAACAGGTAAGGTTATTTGGGCCTAGCACGAATTCATATTTTCAATTCATTATTTTTACTTCCCACCTCTACTATGGTAGAGAAGTAATGGATTTAGTCCGAAAAAATATTTCGAGATTTTAACAGATCTTCACGTTTTGAGACCCTAGCAATCGTTTAAGATCATTTTCTGACTGATGTCTGTATGTGTGTGTGTATGTATGTGGTCAATTTTTCGCCTTCGATATCGTAAAAACGGAACAACATACAGCCATGCCGATTGTTCAGTTGTGGTTATCAGCCTTTAACTTAGATCTGATTAGATTTTGAGTCAAATCGGTTCAGTGGATCCTGAGATATTAAAAAAAAAACGTTCTCAATGTCACGTATTAACATAGGTAAAAAAAATATAAATAAATTCTAGATGTTATAATATGAAAAAAATGTAAATATTTTTTTTCTCTAAAATGTACAGTTTTCGAGAAAAAAAATATTTTACTAAAAAAAATAAAAATTGTACTTAAATCAAGGTAACCATGATTTTTGCTATATTAAGCTAGCCATCAGTAGATCACCAAACAAAAAAGAGGGCCATGCTTTTTTTCAAAGAATAAAAAAAGAGTGTTTATTTTTTGCAAATATTTACTAGGTGGGAAGTATAGGACTGGTCATCAGTCGAATTTTTTAATAATAAATTGAAAATCCAATTGGCACTTTTACCAGCTCTCGGGCTAGAACCCGGGATCTCGTAATGGAGGAACCATAGCAACGCCATGTAAACAACAGCATTGCTAAACTCTCGGCCATTTTCAAGTCCTGATATTACGTTCTATACAGTCATTTAGTCATTAAAATCACTGGTATTACCCAACAGTCCTATTTTTTGGTAAGAACAGAAATCTAGGTATTTCTCGCGATAAGGCCAATAAATAAAAAAAAAACATTTACAACATTTTATTAAAAATAAACAACATAAAATAACTATACCTCCAAAAATTAGTAATTAACAACATTTTTTAAGACAATCTTCAACACTATACAAAAATATTTTTAGCTGATCTGGCGTAAGCAGTTATTGTAAGATAACGTACTGCAATTGTTTATTAAACAAAAAAAAGCGTATTACTAATTTATGACAAAACAGAAAAAAATGAATTGCAATTTTTCTTCGTCAATTTATGATACTTAAACCAAAAACTATTATTAAAGTTTCAAAATATTTCCAACCAACAGTACACAATGATTACACTTTTGCAAATATTTAAGTGAGATGAAAAACCTTGGAACACTCATAACATTTATACATCAAGGAAATTGCAAACAGTTCCCATAATTTGTCTATTTTGATAGCAGAAATCAAATTTTACTCATTAAGTTGTTCTACTGAATTTACAGTGTAGAGGCGGAATTTACCCAGCATAACTTGGCACTTCGTAGACGTCATTAAAGGGTTCTTTGCTACACATAGTGCGTAATGCGCTCAGAACAAAGATAGCTATAGAGAAACAGCATACCACGTCACTTGTGACGCCACTACTTTACACTAAAGTACGACCTGTCAGTTACATTGTGATCATTCGTTGCTTGTATTCCGCACTGTTAATTACCCTTTATGTCGTGTTGTGTGTCTAGATGTTACAATAAAGGTTCCAAAGCGACTATGAAAAATCAAGGTGTATCTTATAATCAGTAAGTAAAAATATTTTATTATATTTTCAATTGTTCCCCGCACGTCTCGACTGCTTCAGTTGTACAGTCGCGGACTTATAAAAGTTTACACCTGTATCATCTAGTTACCGGTTTTTTTAATTTTTGCATATTGTAATTTGGCTTTTGATAGTAATGTATCAATTACTAAGATTACATCCTAAAAATTATTAACAAAACACCTCAGTTGTTTATTATACAATCCAAATTACTCAATATTATTCAATTAAAACATAAAAAGATTTGATAATATTTGATACTAGCAAATTCCTTCCTCCAATCTTGCAATAATTCATCTTATTTGTTCATCGTTTTAATAATTTCAAGGCATTTAAACGACAATTATATCTTTTCATTTTTGACATTTACCTATTAAAAACTAAATTTGTTGCTAAGCTACTGACTTTTTGTGAACTTACACTGAAAAACTCAAGTGTAAACTTTATTAAGTCCGCGACTGTACATACCTACAAGCTGTGATATGCCACTTCTATGGCTATCTTTCTTCTGACGTCATACGTATTTATTCGTAACAAAGACTGCTCCCATCAGCGCATCTTTAGCTGACTTATGGCAAGAAAACTTATATACAAAAAAAAATTGGAACTAATATATACTTAAAACAGGTTAGTCGAAGGTAAGTCCGCTTCCATCGAGATGTTCTTCCATCCAACGATCGAATCGGGCGGACATTTCTTCTGTCATGTGGTTTTTCCAATCGCCGACACGACCTTTCCGGATAAACTCGATACCGACACGCTGCATGTAACCGGCGCCTTGCGACTGCTCCATTATTGGCTCCAAATTCACAGCTCGGTTACGTTTCATTGATCCGAAACTCAAGTGATCGCTTAGTTTCGAAATCTGGGAATTCGACAAAGAAACAAGTTACACACGCTCTCTCTCTCTCGCGCGCACACATAATTACACAATATTCGCGCGCGTACACTACACTTAAAAATGTTATATGCTTTACAGTCACTCCTACCCTAGCACTGGCATTGCCAAGTTGCAAGTTAATTCAAAAAGAATTTTTCTTTTGTCGGTAAATTTTGGATTGTTGGAATAAATTCTTTATTTATTTTTTTCTCTATTGCAATGGGATCTATCTCTCATAATAAGAGCTAGAGACCGTGGTCTAATGGATTTTACTCCGTACGTTTCGCCCAAAGCTCCGCTGGATATCTTCAGCGGCGATTGGCGATACGAATTGATCTTCTTGCCGGTCGATCGGCAAGAAGATCAATTCGTATTGCCAATCGCCGCTGAAGACACCCAACGGAGCTTTGGGCGAAACGTACGGAGTAAAATCCATTAGACCACGGCTACCTAGCCCGGAAACACTGGCTACCAAGAATAATTTACCTGTTCGTCGGTAAGATCCGGTTTTTCAAGAAATTTGGTTGCCCGCTTGATGTGTCCGATTTGATCTCGTTTCATATCTTCGTATTTAACAAACATGACATTAGGTTCGTCTCGCAAGCGCCAAAAACCGAGCATGTGATTCCAGGCAGGTCCGATGGGAGCATTATCGGCTAAAAATAGTTCACAAAACTCTTCGAAGGTGGCTTGAAGATTGTGAATCAAAACGCAGTAGTGGTAATATGACACACACATGTCTTTTGGATTTCGAGCCACGTAAACTATCTGAAAAAGTTGACGTTACACGCGTATTTATTATTGCCACAAAATGTTTTTTTATCACCGCTTAATATTTATAAATTCCAGTGGTTTCCATATAATAGATACAATATAATAGCATTATCTATACCAAGGATCGGCAACTGGCGGACCATGGTCCAAGTCCGGACCGCAGAAGGTCAAAAACTGGACCACCAAAATTTTTTTGAATTATTCAAAAAATATTTTTTTGTACTTTCCGCTACGAAAGTTTTATTTTCGAGTGCTTTGTGGCGGTAATAAAGAGGCACATTTTGAAGAACCAATATCACTCAAGATTAACAACCGTCCACCTTGAAACACTCTTTGCATAAGCTGCTCCCCGCGTGAACCTAACTTTAAAAAACTGATTCAAGACCGCAAATGTAATTTCTCCCATTGATTTTTGAATACAATTCTGCCTATCTATTGTATTTCATATTATTTTGTGAGTAAAAATTAAAATAAAAAATTAGTAAAGAATATGAGGTTTTTTGGACCGAGATAAAAATTTTCAACAGTATCCGGACCCCACCTATAATTACTATAATTACTTGCCGACCCCTGATCTATACTGTTATACCAAAATTTAAGGAGCGAGTCACGCACTTATACATCACTATTTATATAAGCGGCACAGTTTTTATATATTAACTTCCCATTGGAAGTTATTGTAATGGGTCCGAAAATCGAAATCAAAATGTATAACAAATTTTTATGTTTCAAGGTCACTACACTATTTTTAGAAAGATGTCTGTGTGTGTGTGTGTGTGTACGTACGTATGTGTCCATTTCTTTCTAAGACGAAATCTCGAGAATGAAAAATGATATCGACTACGTTAGGGTGCCAATCAACGCGTATTAACGTAAATATGATCTGAAAGAAATTTTTTCAAAATCGGTTCAGCCGTTCTTTTTTCTTAACCAAATAGACTCCAAAAAAGTAGATTTTACACAATATCTCGTGAATTAAAAATTATATCGACTTCGTAAGGGTGTCAATCGAGGCGTGTTAACGTCATTTTGATCCGACATAAATTTTATAAAAATCGGTTCAGCCGTTTTTTTTTTTTAAATTATTGTTAAAAATAAATAATAATTATGTTTTAATGATTTACTTTTCTGTGTAATATCTAATTTAATTATTATTATAAAATATTTATCAAACTGGGAAGTTCGTCGTGTGGACCTCAAGGGTCGCACTTTAGTCCTAATAAACGACCCATCTCAAGGCTTGTATATGGGACGCATATGCTTACAATGTTTCATTGCTTTGTCGTTCCATTAGCCTTGTTACGAACTATGGATAGTTCATATTTTAAATTTTGGTACAACAGTATAATAATATATAGAAAACACTCAGCAAGAAGGATATAGAGAGTAGAGACACTACAAGCATTTAAAAGTTAAGCCGAGGGCAATGTAGCCTAGTGGATAGCGTACTTGGTACCAACCTCTAGACTAGACTGTAGTGGGTTCGAATCCCACCTGCGCTCATGGATGTTTTGTGATGTTATTTAGTTTTAAGTTAGTTGTTATTTAATGACATTAAGACGCTAATGACCTAAGTTGTCGACGCGTCTATAATCTACAATAAATAAATAAAATAAAAGTGAAGCCAGTCGCCATATTTAGTCAATCAATTCATTTTATATCTGTCAGCTGAAGAAGAAGAATACTCCTATGTATTCCCTGTTTAGCCGCCATGTTTGTTATGGACCTGTGACGTCAAACTTGGCTTCACGCCTTCATTTTTAATCCCCGACAAAAAAAATGGGTGTTGTAAGTTTAAATGTATCTGTGTATCTGTCTGTGGCATTGTAACTCCCAAACGGATCAACCGATTTAAAAGAGGTTTTGTTTGTTTGAAAGATGGTATTTGCGAGATGGTTCTTAGCCATGTTTGATTGAAATTGGTTCAACCGTTTCCAAGATTTTCAGTTTTCATCACAATTTTTGTATAAGCAGGTGTATACGTACAGAGTGTCTATACCCTCTATGCTCAATGATAGAAAATCACTGCTAGTTCACAATTCAGATAGTCTGTCATACCTTTGGCTTGACCTTGAGGAGTTCGTGTGGCAGTAATTCAATGGGAAGGTGAGTTTTGATAAATCTACGACCGGGAATTCTCTCAACCAACTCAACGGAATCACCGTAATTCTTCATGAAGTCGTCGTGACCTTGAGCCAGAACTGCACTCAATCTGTTTATAAAAAGGATTGGTCTTGTAAATTTATTTAGAAATATTAGATAATATAAATTAATAGATTTATACGGCTGAATTGCAATTGAAAATTTTTCGTTGGAAAGCAGTCAATAATTGATTCGAAACATATCGTAAAAAATCATTTTACCAATCATAGTCACAGTCAGGATTCTAACCTGAACCTTTCCACTTTGGCGGCGGAATGAGCTTACATTTACTCAACCGTGACATGATTACTAATCTAACATTCTGTTTATATGTTTAGGAATTTTCACCACATGCGAGTGTCGTAATGAGATATATTACGGACGAGTAGTGACAGTATGTAAAAACGAGCGATTTAGCGAGTTTTAACACACACGAACCATAATATCATTACGCACAAGAAATTACTTTTTGCCATACCCACTATAAAATAGCTACTTTACACTACATTTTCAGTATTTTCAAAAAAATTTGACAGTTCATTTGCGTCGCCGACTTCACTTTTTTAGTAGGCCATGAGTAGCTGTCACGGTGCGCACGCACAGTAAATAAATCACTATGGAAAATATCTACTTAGCACACTAGTGTGTTTTGAAAACACTTTCAACACACCTTTGTTGTCGAGCGTCTATAAACCACAATTCCACGCATGTAAAGTGGGTATGGCAAAAAAACATTTTCCAATTAGACTTCTTCCACTCTTCTATTGAAATTCTAAACATCAGTAAAATGTCAAAACTTACTCAAGCAATGGAGTGCGAAGATGTTGTATGACTTTAGCACCTTCATAATCAAGGTCATTAGCGATCAACCAAACCATTTCCTGGGTCCATGTCGAGCCTATAACGAATCGAGAGTTCAGTAAACAAAACTTATAAATAGAGAAAGTGATCGATAAATTAGAGAAAGTGGACATATACAAAATTATGTAGCCTTAGGTGGAAAATTATTTCATAATAGAAGACAGCTTGGTGCAGTATGCCAGTCTCTCTAAACCAGACTGTCGTTGGTTCTAATCCCTCCTCCGCTCATGGATACTTTGTGTTGATGATACCGGTTAAATAACTTTGTGTTCAGGCCGCCTTATTCTTAATGCATAGTATGAATAAATGCTGTGACTTAAACGTACTGATTACTGAAAGGCTAGAATTAGCTTTGAAATTCAATTTGAATGAATTTTTAAACCGAGGCAACTTTTTTACACAAAACAGAATTAAAAAAACCCTCAAAATACAGAATATCTGTAGGTTTTTTTACGGTATTATAATTAATCAAGAAATTATTAGTCCTATCCGTAAATAACTTCACATATTAGTGAATAACACAATATATCAGACGACATATTATCGCCATAATATTTAATAGAAGGTTATAATATAAGAAAAATGTAAATGCCACTGTCAGGACTTGGACCCGAAACTCCCGATTACGCGTCAGGCAAGTTTCCATTTACTCCACAGTGCCAACAGTAGTGCATATATAAGAGAAATTAAAATTGTCTACTGTTAGCACTGCGGAGTAAATGGAAACTTGCCTGACACGTAATAGGGAGTTTCAGGTTCAAGTCCCGACAGTGGCATTTACATTTTTCTTATATTATAACCTTCTATTAAATATCATGGCGATAATATGTCGTCTGATATATTGTGTTATTCACTAATATGTGAATTTATTTACGGATAGGACCAATAATTTCTTGATTAAAAAAAAACCCTATTAACTACATGTTATATAAACTTATAACACCCCTTTTTTTGTCGGGGGTTAAAAATAAAGTCCGCCGCCGCGTGTCTGTCCGTTCCCGATTTTCTCTGTAATTATTGAACGGATTTTGTTCCGATTTTCACGATTAGATAGATTGATTCACAAGGAAGGTTTAGATACATAATTGAAACTGGCCGGCCCAGTTTCGCCCGGGTGAAAATCGAAAATTATCTCAGAAGAGCGACTTAACATTTTTTTTCACCGTTCGACAGGTGATAACTACTTTGCAGTATTGTATTATAATAAATCATAAATTCATAGCACCCGAGCGAAGCCGGACCGGACCGATAGTTTGAAGATATAAACAAAATTTAAAGAAATTCAATTTTTTTAAAAGCCACCAACTGCCAGGCTTATTTGGGTCTAGCACCAATTCATATCTTCAATCTATTATTATTTAATAATAGACAAATCGAAAATCCACTTTTACTCGGATTAGAAACTGAAGGCTTGTAATAGAGGAGTTATGTAAATGCCATATAAACGATTGCATCGCTGTGCGCTCGGCTATTCTCATTCCCCAAAAAATCATTATAAATCACACAACGTTTTGACTTTAGAACTAACCTGTTCTCGGTAAACTGACCAGCCAGATATCGTCTTCGCGGACTTTCATATCCAGGATACGATCGCCGATGTCCTTGTACTTGGGAGGCATCAGGACATGGCCGGGATTCACCTCTATTAAACTGTTTTCGACCCCAAACAATGCGTCCAGTCGGGACGCCACAGGTTCGTTCAATGGGGCATAACTTAGACGGTGGTGTATTTCGGCCTGTGTAAATAAAAAAAATAGCTTATTAGAATTTATTACATCAGTAAATCACTTAAGACGCAATATACCTAGGCGAGTTTTGTTTACCTGGTAGTTATGGAAAAAAGCAATGCATTAGAGAAAATCGTTTCACTTAAAAAGCAACATCTACTGAGCAAAGGCACAGGGCCGGCACGTGCGCCTGGTCGGACAGGCGATCGCCTTACGGCGCCATATTTTTAGGGCGGCATATTTTTGTAGCAGCGAATTTTTCGTGCGGTATTCTACTTTTTAAAAATGATTATATTTTTTTCAAAGTGTCTATACCTATATTATTTTTTGTAAATATTGTTATTAGAATTACATTTGTTTTTTATTTGTTAAGTACCTAAATAAAATATATCATCGGTTTATTAATTTTTTTAATATGTGGGGAAGGGCGGCAAAAATTGTATTCGCCTTAGGCGGCATATTTTGACGCGCCGGCCCTGCAAAGGCATACAATATTTTATTTTACCATATCCGCTATAAGATATATAAACATCTGAACCTATAAACACTTCAATATTTACAACTCTAATTCTTGCGAAGGACATTTTTACTTCCCACGTCTAGTATGGTAGGGTAGTAATGGATTTAGTCCGAAAAAAATATTTCGAGATTTTAACAGATCTTCACGTTTTGAGACCCTAGCAATCGTTTAAGATCATTTTCTGACTGATGTCTGTATGTGTGTGTGTATGTGGTCAATTTTTCGCCTTCGATATCGTAAAAACGGAACAACATACGGCCATGTCGATTGTTCTATTGTGTTTATCAGTCTTTAACTTAGATCTGATTAGATTTTGCGTCAAATCGGTTTAGTGGATCCTGAGATATTAAAAAAAACGTTCTCAATGTCACGTATTAACATAGGTAAAAAAAATATAAATGAATTCTAAATGTTATAATATGAAAAAAATGTAGTTTTCGAGAAAAAAAATATTTTACTAAAAAAAATAAAAATTGTACGTAAATCAAGGTAACCATGATTTTTGCTATATTACTAGCCATCAGTAGATCACCAAACAAAAAAGAGGGCCATGCTTTTTTTCAAAGAATAAAAAAAGAGTGTTTATTTTTTGCAAATATTTACTAGGTGGGAAGTATAGGACTGCTCATCAGTCGAATTTTTTTGGATTAGAGAAGATTGTGGTTAAAAAGCTTGTATGTGGAGGGTCTTTTTCTCGTTAAATCTGAGGCCCCGTTTCTTCACATGATTAAATTTTTTTTCTATACTTACGGCCATTGCTATATCAAACACAGATACTATACACAGACTCGATCCGCGGACACTGACAATAAAAGTGAAACTAATTCACATTGCAAGATCGCTTTTTACTTTTTCCATCGTACGTAACAACTTTCTTTTTCTCTTTCCCAGCATCCCGTAAGATAACAAGATATGTGTGTTTGCCTCTATTCAGAATAGCGCAGCGTTGCCTCTTGCTATTAGGGATGAGGAAAGTAAGTGATACATTTTAGAAGTATTATGTACCAAAAGTTATCCCCCTGCACTCTTCATCTCAAATCCTTTCCCCTCACCTAAAAATTACGTAATCTGCAGTGTGTTTCTCGGTCCTTCAATTGGCGTTTACCAGAACCTTTTAGCTTTAAAAATAGCGTAGGGAGAGCTGTAACAGTGCTCTATTTTTAAAGCTAAAGGGTTCAGATAAACGCCAAATTAAGAATTAAGAATCACACTACAGATTCTACAGGCAATTTTTTCGAAAAAAAAGTTTTGGCTAGGTGTGAAAGATTACGTAATTTTTAAAAAGTTGTGAGTTTTTCCAGGAATATGTTCTTCAATTTTTCGCCTTTAGGATCTGCACTGTGATTCTCGGTCCTTCATTTAGCGTTTACCACAACCCTTTAGCTTTAAAAATAGCGACGGGAGAGCGGTTACCGTTTTTAAGCGAGGGGATTTGAGATGAAGAATTGAGGGGCTAACTTCCGGTAGAGAATACTCTAATGGGGTTTTCAGTTGGTATGCACTTTTTGACACTATAGTGACGCGTAGTTTTGCATAAGTGTAACATTAGCACCGTGTCAGTGTTGAGTAGTGTACACGCTCTTCGTGTAGGCCATTACTCTGTCGTTACCGCTGTCATTTTGCACTTTATTTACACGACCTCCCTGCGACGGTGGTAAAAGTGTAACACTGAAGGTCACACTAGCATCCCACCGACGCCCAGCCAAACACGATACACTGTAGCACTACTCTCTACACTGGCCAGTCGAACACGGTTCTTGATAAAAGTTTACTCTAATGGCCTAGTGTAATCAGCTGACAACGCCATAAGAACATCATTTTATAACAATTGTTATTGAAATAAAAAGAAATAACAAAACAGAATAACGGGTTACATGTACTCTTTTTATTTCATATTTTCCGTCGCTTTTTTTTCGCCGTCGACGGAGGGGAAGTAGGCGTGGTTTATTAATTTTCTTTTGTATTTCGCTCAACTTATTGGTGATAATAAATTAATTAATCTAATTAACGGTACATCGGATAAAAAAATGTCGAAGGACTTTTCTGCTCAGAAATTATTGTTTTCTTTATTTTAGCAAAGAGATTGGAGGGCAGTATAGCCTAGTGGTTAGCATGCTTGGTGCCGCAACCTCTAGACTGGACTGCCGTGGGTTCAAATCCCACCTGCGCTCATGGATGTTTTGTGATGTTATTTAGTTTTAAGTTAGTTGTTATTTAGTGTAGTTGAAAGACGCTAATGACCTTAAATGTCGACGCGTCTATAATCTACAATAAATAAAATAAAAGCAAAGAGATTGAAGCTAAAGCTAAATTAATGTTTCTCCCAGCCTGCGAAGTTATGTCAACAAAACGATATTCTGAACGAAAGACTATCGATTACGTAACAAATAAGTACGGAAACTATCTCTCGTTTTTGTTGTTTAAACATCGTCAGCTTAGGACACTCGGTATCCGTTGGTAAATAAATAAACAGATTCAAAACCCAAGATATATCAATTATTATTATTATGTGACTGCTTGCACAGAAAAACGGGAAAAGAAATTTAATTATAATATAATTTTATTTATTTATAATGTAGACAAACTGCATATCTATGTAGACCCCGCGCGGCGAAAGATGAAGCCACCGCGTCATAGTAACGTGAATGCATTGCGCCCGCCTTCTAGCTTGCTATTGGCTGTTTATTGTCATGAATAGCAGTTTGCCAAAATTGTACCTAACGTCATAAAACCCAGTGTGCAGTTTTGTGTACACGGCACTGTCTGCGGGCAAGCAGGCGTTCACTAGCATATTATTGATGACGTGCCTGGCTTCATCTCTCACCGCGGGCACTCTAGCAGTGACAATTTTACTGAAGCAAGTCGATACAAAACAAGCCAAGTAGAGGTTTTCTTGGCATACCACCCGGGCGAAGCCGGACGAGTACCGCTAGTTGTACAATATAAGTATGTATTGATTTTTTCTTGTTCTGGAACTTTTGTAAAACTACACCGGTCACCCCGCTTCCGTTTCATCATCCGTGTGTTTTCTTATGAAGAGGATCGCATTATTGTTAACTAGCGGTACCCGTCCGGCTTCGCCCGAGTGGTATGAAATTATGATTTAATAGAGGTCACCCATGGCTCTGCTCACGTATATTTAGTATATTGTTAATAAGAAAGCCAGGGTTCAATACACTACTCACTCGCTTCGCTCGTTCGCTTGAATATTATAAATACACTGCTCACTCGCTTCGCCCGTTCGCTTGAATATTATAATTACATTAATCACTCGCTTCGCTCGTTCGCTATATATATAATCCTTCCGTGAAAAATTATCTAACTGATGGTGAAAACCGCATCAAAACCCGTTGCGTGGTTTAGGAATTACATTACTCACTCGCTTCGCTCGTTCGCTATATTTATAAACCTTCCGGGAACAATTCCGTCATACATGATTTTTGCGTAACTTTAACCGTTTACGCAGCGCACGCAACGGAAGCTCTCAAAAGGAATAATTGTTCCCGTTTTTGCAACATTTTTCATTGATGCTTCGCTCCTATTGGTCGTAGCGTGATATTATAGAGCCTATAGCCTTCCTCGATAAATGGACTATCCAACACAAAAATAATTTTTCAATTCGAACCAGTAGTTCCTGAGATTAGCGCGTTCAACCAAACAAACAAACAAACTCTTCAGCTTTATAATATTAGTATAGATAGCACATGGGCGCCAAATATTTTAGGGCGGCCCTGATTATATTTAAAAAAATTCATAGGAAAAGCCAGAATTAATAAAAAAAAAGAGTGTGGATCTCGGGACCCCCGACAGATGTGAAACATCAAAGAAAACGTTATTGAACTCGGTGGTATCTCTATGTAGTAGTATATATTTTTTCAAAAGCAGCAACTAACTGTTATACTGACGTAATCCTATATACTGCACTGTAACACACGCGGTTGCGGCGTTTGAGCACGCCTGAGCCAGAAACGCAACTAAATACACAGCGAAGTATCTATATTACATAACTACACGTGTATACCTACACGTGTATACATATACTTCTGCTTTACAGTACGTTCGTATGTATACTCTCTCTCTTCACGTGCCCGAGCGCGTGGAAGCCGAGAGAGAGAGAGAGAGAGCCGCAGTGGTGGGGAGAACAGCAGCGAAGGAGAACATTTCGTTGCATATTTCCCCTCACGCGGCTGTTCACAGCCCGATATAAGATGTTTCACATCAATAATTTAAAATATATTACCTAAGGTTACTTTTGGATGCAGACCTCTTCTTTACTTTTTATTTACAAACTTTCACGAGCACCACACTGTCGTATGTTTTTTTGAGTCAACAAAATGGTTTCAATTCAACAGATTATTTAAACACACAGTTTTATGTACCAACCTAACAAAAATGTTATATCGTATTATTAATGTGTTGCATTTTGTGTTTCTTTAAATAATTCACTTTAGAAAAACGTTTATTACAAACATTACACTGATACGGTCTCTCATCTACATGCACAAGTTTATGTCGTCTACAAGTAGTTGGGTCTGTAAAACATTTATTACAAACTTCACACTGATACGGTTTCTCTCCGGTATGTACAACCCTGTGTCTTTTCAAATGATGCGACATATTGAAACGTTTATTACAAACGTCGCATTTAAAAGGCTTTTCACCAGAATGAGTAATTTTATGTTTATTTAAATAGTTCAAATGTGCGAAACACTTATTGCAAATATCACATTTATACGTTTTCTCCTCTGTGTGTAGCAGTTTGTGGGTTTTTAAGCTAATCAACTGTGTAAATGAATTACTGCAAATGTCACACAGATATGGTTTTTCACCCGTATGCAGACGTTTATGTTTTTGTAAATTACACATTTGTGTGAAACGCTTATTACAAATGTCACACTGATATGGTTTCTCACCAGTATGTAGCACTTTATGCTTTCGTAAATTGCACATTTGCGAGAAACACTTATTGCAAACGTCACACACGTACTGTTTGGCTTCATTCAGTTTTCTGTTTTTTCTTGCAGTTCTATTTCTAATTTTTTCGGTGACTTTCGCGTCTGAATTGCATTCGGATTTTTCCGGAGAATATTTCAATTCATCGACATACTTTGTTTCCTCGCCATTATTTAACGTACCATTTTCATCTATTGGTTCCTCTTTAACTTTGATTTGATTTACACCAGCACTGTCTTCATATTTAATCGGCTTATTCAACCAAACTGTTTCTACATTAACGGAAGTTCTTAATTCAGACGCTTCTTCTTTTAGAATTTCTCGCTCTAAATGAATTTTACCACCAGAATTACAAACTTCAGAGAAATTTCTCTGTAGAAACTGACGTAACCTTGTTTGGGATTCCACAGCTCTGATTTGGAATTGATGACACCGCTCTAAATCATTGAAACATGAATCACAGATAACACTTGGCAATCTGTCATGCTTTGATATCTGGAAAACAATTCATTTGATGGTCACTGATAAATATTTCAATTGAATTCTCCTCGGGCAATTGCTTACCTGAACGGGTGCACACTTCATAATTATACAGGCAATAATTTGTCTGTTCAATTTGGGAGAAAATAAAAATACATCGATCATCCTTTCAGCACTTTTAAGACAAAGTCTACATATTTCATTTAGACTACTATCAAATGTTTCTTGTTCCATTTTTTTACACGATATGTTATAAATAAATAATCTATACCTATAGGTACATAAACTGCGAGTTCGGAGTTACTGATTTCTTGTTCTATTTACCTACTTGCTTTTTTATTATTGTAGATTATAGATGCGTCGACAATTCAGGTCATTAGCGTCTTCAACACAACAATTAATAATCCATTTGTGTATTAGAATCTGCCAGCCGACATAAACAAACCGACAGGTACGAGCTCGGGCTCCTGGGAACGCCAATTCCCAAAGAACATTGGAATGCAATTGCGGGAACAACTACATTCCAATGTTCCCCCTGGGGGATTACCTACTTGCATTTTGCAATTTGCAACGATAAACTCTGTACTCTGTAGTGTAAGCTTTGATCGTACGAGTCTTCTGTAGGTACAACACTATTTATTATTGAATTTAACAGATAATATTCGTATGATGAAAAACTTCAAATCGCTGGCAGACCAATTCAGTTTTTTTTAAATCATTTTTGAAGTGAATACTTCTTTAGAATCGTTGTGATTTCAAACCGGATGCAACGGAAAAAACGACAGGTAAGAGACACAAATACAAAAATGTGTAGGAAGAAGCCGGCAAAGAATGAGACAGAAATATACATACTATTTTATATTATCGGTCTCTCCTCTTTGTGCCATGCTTCGTAGCATCCCCACTCCCGTCTTTTCTAAGCATAGTCGCCTGTAATTAGTGAGCCAGAGCGAGAGAGCAAATGTCGGTGTGTATGTATATTGCACACTGTTTAATACTTGCTTGTATTTGAGCATTTAACGTGTGTTAGTATATGTGAAAAGTACGTGAGCTAATACTACCACTGTATGCGGCTGCGTATTACAGCTTTTTAGTAAGAAGCACGGAATACATAGTATAAGAAGTCAGCGTGGTGTGTTATTATTTAACAGTATTTGTGAGTATTTTTATATCTTGTTGTGCTAAATAATAAATTTTATAAGATGCCGAAATGTGTCGTCAATATCGACGCAAAAAAATGAAAATAAAATTAAAATTAAAAAAAATCCAGGAAAAAGTTCAACAGAACGTAGTCGCGAGTTTCGTGCGCGTATTCACTTCTATCGTGTGTGAATCGCACACACACCTTTTTTTGTTTTATTTTATTTATTTATTTGTCATAACTGAAAATAACAAATAGTGTCAAATTTTCTATTTTTGCTCGTCAATGAACTACCCTTATTAGAATAGAATAGAATAGAATACTTTATTAGCTAAAAACCACAATGTGGATAACATCGTCATAATTACATAGTAAAATACAGCATTTAGCTTATCTTCACATCTGCAGTCAAAAATTCCTCAACAGAGTAAAAGGCCTCATTTGTAAGATATTTCTTTGTCACGCTTTTGAATTTTTTTGTATTTAGGTTGCGAACCGAGCAAGGTAGCTTATTGAATAGTTTTATGCATAGCCAGTTAGGACCGTATGTACTTTTTTTACACCTACGTTGTGGTAGACAAATATCATTTTTATTTCTAGTGTTGTGACTATGCATGTGACTATTAAATTTTGCATTGTTTTCTTTTACGAAAAATTAAGGGGAGTAGGAAGAAAATAAGAAAAATATACTAGAGGAATCCCCTAAAAACCTTAAGTTTAAAATTTGGTTTCGATCCGTTTAAAGGTGTTGGACCAAATCAAACTTTCAGATCCCCCCTGTACATGAGAAGAGTTACATCGATTCTAATTATCTTCATTTAAGTTTTAGAGCATAAACAAACTTTTAACGCCGTGACCCCCAGTCGTGACTACAGATCTCAAAACATTAGTTAGGGTCTTAACTAACGGTATACTATTACTAAGTGGCATCTTTTCATTATAAAATGCAAGTTATTTTCAACAAACATTCGTAAAAGGCTATATTTAAGCTAAACGAAGAAATTTGATAAGTTTTAACATTATACAATATACTGACAGACGTCAGACATGTATTTAAGAACTTAAGCCACGTTTAAAACCCCAGACAGCGCGCGTGTGCACTGTGCAACATCATCACGCGCGTGCTGACTAGTGATGGGCAATTACGAGATATTTTAGTCGATTGTTCAAACATCTCGATGACTCTCGATGGTTTTCACTTGGACTCGATTGTTGTTGTTTCATATTTCACCGACACCAAGTTGCATAGTACTGAATCGTACAGACGATGTCCACTGTCGAGAGTCACATAATATATAATCGTTCATCACTCAACAACTGTGGTCGAGTCGATGGATGGTCGACTGTGCAGTAATCGTGTGCTCTGTGACCGACTGAACAGTGTGAACAGTGAATCAACGATGAACGAGTAGCGTACACGTCAGACTTCATTCGACCAGCATATAACCTTGAATCGCGATTATATGTATTCTCATTCGCTGGCAAATAATCGACTTGAGCAATCGAACATTTCGATTGTAAAATCAAACTCCGAGTCGATTGTGGACTCGATTGTTATTATGAACGATTGCGATTGTTTCGATTGTAAAAACATCTCGTATTCGCCCAACGCTAGTGCTGACGCTTTTTCTGAAATATGGCCGACTGCATCCCCACCACCTTCCATCAGCTAAGCACGATTCCCATGCTTTTCAAAATAGCTCTTTACTGTGCCCCACATTGTACATTAGTTAATGGTAGATTTTCTATGGAATATGCAATTTTTTATGTTTTTTTTAAATTAGATAAACGGGTAAAAACTTTCTCACAAACATCGCACTGATGAAGTTTTTCGCCAGAATGTATAAATATATGTCTTCTTAAATTACTTGGCTGACCAAAGAATTTGTTACAAACGTCACACTTAAACGGAGTCTCGCCAGTATGAACACGTTTATGCGCATTCAAATGATATGACTGAGTGAATTTCTTCTTGCAAACGTCACATTGATACGGTTTCTCACCTGTATGCAATAACATATGTCTTTTCAAATGACCTAACACCGCAAAACTTTTACCACAAATTTCACACTTATGAGGTCTTTCACCAGTATGGCCAAGTGTGTGTAGTTTTAAGTTACGCAGCTGAGTAAATTCCTTGTTGCAAACGTCACACTGATAAGGATCATCATCAGAGCTCTCTGAACTCTTAGTTTTCTCACTGTTGCCAGCTTTATTCACAACAACTTTCTTACAATTGCCGTTCACAATTTTTTCCACGTTTTTTTCAACAAAATATGGTACGTTAAAATTCTTTTTAATATATTTCATCGCGTTAATAACGGCTCCACTGTTAATTTCTTCTTCGTCGTTTTCAGTTTTTATAATCTTGGTATCTCCACCAAACATGTCGGCGTTTATATCTTCTTCGGCAAAATCAATGTCAATACACTCTTGTTTTATGAAGACAGTATTTATCATTTCAACTTGGCTACCGGTTGATCTTTCGTATTCCTTCTTGATAAAACTTCCATTATTAATTGTATCAACAATACTACTATCTTCTAACTTTTCACTATCAGAGACTTTAGTACCACTGTCGACATCTACATTATCGCTATTAAAACTAAATTTACCATGTTCTCCTATAACAGAAGTGTTTACTTCTACAAAACAACTCTGAACTGTATTTTCTTCTGTTTTTATCTCACAGCTCTTGACGTCTACTTTATTAAAGCCACATTTACTGTTCATATTTTTGGCAGCAACTTTTGTCTGACCGTTTGCTGTCAGTGCGTATGGCATTTTTAAGGTTAACCCGCTCTGATCATTTGAATGGAAGTAGTT
The DNA here is from genome assembly GCA_039654895.1 of Mongoloraphidia duomilia. Taxonomy (NCBI): domain Eukaryota; kingdom Metazoa; phylum Arthropoda; class Insecta; order Raphidioptera; family Raphidiidae; genus Mongoloraphidia; species Mongoloraphidia duomilia. The sequence continues at coordinate 23,735,704 of CM077526.1, read as the reverse complement.
CTTAGTTCTTTACACCTGTGAATAATATTCAAACGTAGTAATTGATATTTCAAAATGAAATATACAGTGGAGTCGCGATAAGGTGAACTAATTCAGACCAGTGGTATTCAGCTTATCGAATTTGTTCACCTTATCAAGGTAAATTAAATCTATACTATTTCGCATCTTTAATAACCACTTGTACAATGCTGCTTTCATTTTTGGGAGTTCTGAAGACTTCATCCTATTTCGCTTACTTGCGCCAGAAAGTGTATTCCCCAGAGCTCTCAAAATGCGCTCTTTATTTTTTCGAATACCACAAATGGTAGATTTTGCAACACCATATTCACGCGAAAGGGCAGTCACAGTTGCACCTTTGTTAATTTTTTTTATTATTTCACCTTTATTGGTTAATGTAAGAGTATCATTTTTTTTATCAAAGTTCAAACACCAACACCAAACACTATCACCACATCAATAAGATCAGCTTTACTATAAAAGCAGACATTCGAACCGAATCACAAAAATGTGGAAGAAAAATAAAAGTAGTATATTATATAGATATAGGTACATCTGTTTATCATCAAATCAGCACCGCTGTGTCGGCATTACTACAAATACAAAAATTAACAGAGATATTGTTGGGAATAAAACGGCCTACCAAGTATTCCGAGAACCAATAAAAGTGTCAAATAAATCAAATTAGCTTTGTTCACCTTATCGAGGTTCCAGTTGTTCACCTTATAGAATACACTATACAAAATTTTACATATAGAATTGTTCACCTTACCGGGTGTTCACCATATCGCGACTCCACTGTATTTGATATAAGAAAAACATCAGATTTAGACAAATATGGTATTATGATCACGTTTAATAAGGTGACAAGACGTCCTCCTTTGAGGAGGCAGTCCTCCTTTGGTGAGATTTGTCCTCCTCGGTGATAGTGTCCTCCTTTCGAATGATAACGTCATAACGACCCCATTTGTCCTACTTTTTAATGATTTCAACAAATGTTTTTGTGGTTCTTTACTATGGGTTAAGGGTAGACAATCTCACAACCGGTAGAGTAGTCACGACATTCTTTAATGATTATATTATTTATATTATTATACAACAAATACGAATACGGCTATGGACTGTCAGATGGCGCCACTCCTGTGTGTTTTACTCTTAGATTATTAGGTTTAAAATCTAGATAATAAATAGACTGCAAAAGTAATTTTTTTTTGTGTCCTCCTGAGCAGTTTTAAAATTCTGGTCACCTTACGTTTAACAGTTTATTTTCTGCTTTCAAAGAACAATAAAGCAATAACAAACAATAATAATAATAATAAAGCAATACGTTTGAATTAAATAAGTTTTTAGAAAACAGAATGTTAGCAAGACTGATGATACACCATAACCAGTTGATTTACCATGCAAAATATTTAGTGATCCAATAGGTATGTGCGATTGAAAATGCCATATACTTACAGTAATCATTATTTTGATGTACTCACCTAAACAGGAGCACACGCAAATCACTATTTCCATTTAGAAACCTCTCAGTGTTAATAAACAATTGAGTAATAACTTTACCACTTTACACATTTCGTGATTATTATCTTAACAAGGGTTGTCAATTTCAATAAACCCATGTTAAATCCTATTAAATGACACTAAACAAAATGTTTCCCAACGAACAACCGAACTAATTTGTCGTTGAATTTAAGATTATGAAAAATGAAAATGTTCTATAATATTTATATTAGTATGATATATTGGAAAGGACGGACAAAATCATATTATTGTAGCAAAACCCCAGATGATACGCCGCTGGCGACAATAGAAGCATCGAGAACAAGTAACAGTGTGTAGCAAAACCCCAGAGATACGCCGCTGGCGACAATAGAATCATCGAGAACAAGTAATATTAATGGTGAGGCGTGGCATGATATCGAAGACACAGGTAATCACCAGAATGTTCTGGAAAGCGCGCGAGCGTGGGGGGGTCAAGCTGCTAGCTCTATATAAGCAAGAGCAGTCACCGGAAAACAACAACCAGAGTCGTGTGACAGTGTCGATTTGAAATAAATACAGCATATAAATTGTTCAGTGTTAATAAAGCGCTTCAGTTCGTTTAAGAATTACTGTTCGTGTTATTATTATATAAACAGTGTTGACTGTAAGAATTGAGATATAATTGTTACATCTTATTGTTATCTATTTTTGTTACATTTTTAATTGTTGTAAATAAATAATTTATTCCACCCACGTAAGAAAACAGTTTTGTTACATTATTATTTAAACTTGATAAATACTGGCCGCACGTTAGCGTTGTCCTTTTCTATCATGAGGACATATTTTCTGGCCGATTGCTCAGCCCTGTTCAACTCAGGTTCAAGGTTAGTTACTTACTGGTAACTAAACTAACCTTACGTCATACTATTTATATGATAGAAAAATCTATATAGCCAAAGTGAAAGTTCTTCAGTTTCAAAATTGCAGTTATTGGTTTTTGAACTCTGATTAAAAATCATGGAAAAAGAACAAATAATTCCAACAGAAAGGTTAAAAATGGATATCTGTCGATTCTGCCTGAGTGAGGATGTAAAATTAGCGCACATTTATAGCGCTTCAAAGAACCTTGGTACTACAATAGCAGAAGCTGCAATGGAGTGTACCAATGTTCAGGTAACGTACATTAAATCGAATATGGTAGAACATTGGTTATCCGTGCTTTGCTAAGTCTCGGCCTACACGAATGATCATTATTCTACTGGACATTTTACTTTTTCGCATTTCAGATCAATTTTTTACGTTGAAGTTGCGATTTTATTTTTAAATACCCTTACTTATATTCTTTGATAATCAAAAATTGTGTTCTTGAACAGATATCATTGAATGATGGCATGCCACTGTATGTTTGCAAAAATTGCTATCTAAAACTCCAAGACGTTCAACAGTTTAAAAACATGGTCCTCAAATCGGACGCCGTGTTGAGAACTTATCACAGACCGCTGTGTTTTGACGAAAACACGTTAAGAATAAACTATCCTACTATGGATGAGCCTCTTGACTTCGACGAGACGCGCTGTACAGACCAAAGTAGTGACGATGAAAAAATAATGACTGAAGATACCGAATTTGATTTGGGCAACGATGTTGTTGAAGAAACTGTCGTAAAAAGTGAAATCAGTAATGAAGAGAGTCAAACAAAAACTGTGATCTGTAGTAACGGTCAAATATTTCGAGTTCATATAGACATTGATAACATTAATGAATCTTTTGAAAAACAAGTCATTATTTTAATCCCAAACAAGGAAAAAGTGATGGCAGATAATTTCAATTCACAAAATAATTTAACATCAAATGCGTCAGAAGAATCTTTAGAGAAAACTGATAACTTAATATGTGATAATTCTGTTGAAAATATATTTGAAGCTAATACACGTAAGGATCAAGAAAAAAGTGAACATTCTTTGGAAAACAATGTTTCAAACAATGCTGTAGAAATGGATGTAACAAACTCTTCTGTAGCAGATGATATTGACGACTGGCATTCAGAAGAAGTGACGTCGAAAGATGATAATTCTGAAAAGGATGGTGAGAAAGATGAAAACACATTTTTGAAATGTATACTGTGTAATAGATCCTATAGGACTAAAGATACTTTACTTAGACATATTTTGACCATACATGAAAAAACGCGTTTTCAGTGTGAAATATGCAAAAAAAGTTTTACTCAAAAACATAGTTTACATGCACATGTGAAAAAAATGCATCGATCAGCTAACCGTTTTAGAAATGAAAATAAATCGACGTCAAACAAACAAGAAATATCAAAAAAGAGTAGACATTCTTTGAAAAACCTTGTTTCAGACAATGCTGTAGAAATGGATGAAACAAACTCTTCAGTAGCAGATGATATTGATGATAGCGATTCAGAAATTTATTTTAAAAGTAAGGTATATAAAAGATCCTATAAAAGTAAAAATAGTTTACGTAAACATGTGAAAAAAATCCATGAATCAAATGAATCTAAGAAGGAATTTGGCATATATAGTTGTGGTATTTGTAATGAAACATTTAAAAAATATTACGATTACTACCACCATAAAGTCCGACACATAGATAAAAATTACCAACCAGGCAAACCTATTCAGTGCAATGTGTGCGGGAAGTATTGGAAATGTGCATCTAAATTAAAACAGCATATCAGGAGACATGATAATGATAGGCCTTTTCAATGCACTAAATGTGATAAAAAATTCAAGACTAAAAATGATTTGGCAAGTCATCAACGGATCCACGACGACACTACTGAATTTCATTCTCTATGCCCTATTTGTGGAAAAGCTATAAAATATAACATGATGCGACATATAAGATTTCGCCATTCAGAAAAAAAATCACACATGTGTCAAGAATGTGGAAAAACGTTTAAAGATCTAAGCCACTTAACACGACATAAAGAAATTCACGATGGGAAAATGATTGAATGTACGATTTGCAATAAAAGTTATAAAGGGAAACATTCATTTAGTGAACATAATCGAAATAGTCACCACGAAAAAGAATTTAAATGTAAGATTTGTTTTAAAATATTCAGTTCGCAGGCAACTTTAAGCGTTCATACAAAAGGAGTTCATGAAAAAAAACGGGAATTTGAATGTTCTGAATGTAAAAAAACATTTGATAGTTATACTGGTTTAAAACACCATAAGCAGTCATCCCATAGAGGTAAATCGTTTGAGTGTGAAGAATGCGGTAAATGCTTCTCTCGTAAGGATTTCTTGGTTATGCATCTGAGGATGCACAGCGGGGAGAAGCCCTATAAATGTGACGAATGCGATAAGCGATTCTCTAGAAACGATAACCTCAAAACACATAAAAAGAAAGTCCATAACATATCTATGAAGTACAAATGCAAAGTTTGCGATAAAAAATTCAAAAAGAAATGTAAATTAGATAATCATATCGAAGATAACCATAATGTGCCCATGTAAAGGTATTTTTATATGAAATGTAGAAATTTAGTTATAAATTACGTGTACAATAATATTTTTTTATTAATAAAAATAAGCATTTGTTCTATTTTTTTTACTCATTGCATGTATTTTCATTAGTTATGGGCAAAATAGCATTATTTTGATAATCAAATTTTTAGGTTAAGAATTATTCTTATAATCGGATGTTTCATTCGAATTATATCAAAATACTAACGGTTCTTTTGAATTATGAGTACAAATTCTGCATTCCATTTAGGCGGAGCCGAGATTTACTCACTAGCCAATATTAATTCGATGTTGCATCAAAGTCAGACAGAAGAGTGTTGCCAAATACATTGCTATTTTTTCTTTCGTAAATTATAATTTTCCTAACATAAACTTTATGTTCAGTTTCAATGGAATTTCCGATCATAACAATTTCTTATGTCTATGTGTCCGATAATTAAAATTCAAATTGTTTACAATAATTCAGATTATTCAAATTATATATGATGCGAATTATTTCCATAATCGGATGTTACCTATTATTAAAAAAATCGGATTATCGATTATTTTTAATTCGAATTATCCCATCACTAATTTTTATCCAATCCTATCAGGTGATGATGATAACCAAGTCGGTAAGACCGAGCTTTCATTGACGTAAAAAGTGGCCTAAGATTGTTTTCATTTTCGGCATTTACAATAAACGTAACCTCAGTGGCAAAGGATCAAATAAATTGCAATACTGATGAATTAAAATTGCATTGTTAGCTAACGTTTCGGTGCTCTTTACACCATCTTCAGAGCACTGGAACGTTAGCTAACAATGCAATTTTAATTCATCAGTAGGTAATTTATTTTATCCTTTGTCACTGAGATTTCCTCTCCTAATTTCAATCATCATCTACGGATCACCATTTCTCTATATCATAGAGTTTTTTAACATAATAAACGTAACATTTTCTTTTTGTCCGATTTTGAAAAAAAACGAAGATTATTTATATTATGTGGATAGTAATAATTTAATCGTTTGGTCGAATACAATCATCATAAATACATATTATAAAACAAAGTTCTCCACCGCGTCTGTTTGTGTGTCTGCCCGATTTTTCCGTGACTATTAAATGGATTTTGTTCCAGTTTTCACGATTAGATAGATTGATTCACGAAAGGTTAAGACGTATTATTGAAACTGGCTAGCCCGGATTCACCCGGGTGAAAATCAAAGGTAATCTCAGAAGACCTGTTTGTCCGTAACTTCTGAACGGATTTTGTTCTGGTGTTACTAACCCTGAGTCCAGGAATTGTACTATGTATATGATTGAAAACAACACTTCCAGGAAATCTACATAGCAATTTAGCCGTCCACCTTAAATACCTATTGCCGTTATTGGTTTTTGAACTCTGATTAAAAATCATGGAAAAAGAACAAATAATTCCAACAGAAGGGTTAAAAATGGGTATCTGTCGATTCTGTCTGAGTGAGGATGTAAAATTAGCGCACATTTATAGCGCTTCAAAAAAACTTGGTACTACAATAGCAGAAGCTGCAATGGAGTGTACCAATGTTCAGGTAACGTACATTAAATCGAATATAGTAGAACATTGTTTATCCGTGCTTTGCTAAGTCTCGGCCAACACGAATAATCATTATTCTAGTGAACATGTTAGTTTTTCGCATTTCGGATAAAGTTTTTACGTTGAAATTTAAGATTTTTTTTAATACCCTTATATTCTTTCATAATCAAAAATTGTGTACTTAAACAGATATCATTGAACGATGGCTTGCCACTGTATGTTTGCAAAAATTGCTATCTAAAACTCCACGACGTTCAACAGTTTAAAAAAATGGTCCTCAAATCGGACGCCGTGTTAAGAACTTATCACAGACAGCTGTGTTTTGACGAAAACACGTTAAGAATAAACTATCCTACTATGGATGAGCCTCTTGACTTCGACGAGACGCGCTGTACAGACCAAAGTAGTGACGATGAAAAAATAATGACTGAAGATCCCGAATTTGATTTGGGCAACGATGTTGTTGAAGAAACTGTCGTAAAAAGTGAAATCAGTAATGAAGAGAGTCAAATAAAAACTGTGATCTGTAGTAACGGTCAAAAATTTCGAGTTCACATCGACATTGATAACATTAATGAATCTTTTGAAAAACAAGTAGTTATTTTAATCCCAAACAACGAAAAAGTGTTGACAGATAGTTTCAATTCACGAAATAATTTAACATCGAATGAACAAACAACATCAAATGCATCAGAAAAATTTTTAGAGAAAAGTGATAACTTACTATGTAATAATTCTGTAGAAAATATGTTTGAAGCTAATACACGTAAGGATCTAGAAAAAAGTGGAAATTCATTGAAAAACCATGTTTCAGACAGTGCTGTAGGCTCTTCAGTAGCAGACGATACTGACGACTGGCATTCAGAAGAAGTGACGTCGAAAGGTGATAATTCTGAAATGGAATGTGAAAAAGATGAAAACACATTTTTGAAATGTAAAATGTCTAATAGATCCTATATTGCTAAAGATACTTTACGTAGACATATTTTGACAATACATGAAAACACGCGTTTTCAGTGTGAAATATGCGAAAAAAGCTATTCTCGAAAAGATAAGTTACGTGAACATGAGAAAAAAATGCATGGATCAGTTGACCGTTTTAGAAATGAAAATAAATCGACGTCAAACAAACAAGAAATATCAAAAAAGAGTAGACATTCTTTGAAAAACATTGTTTCAGACAATGCTGTAGAAAGGGATGTAACAAACTCTTCAGTAGCAGATGATATTGACGACTACAGATCAGAAGAAGTGGTGTCGAAAGATGATAATCCTGAAAAGGAATCTGACAAGGATGAGAACACATTTTTTAAATGTAAAATATGTAAAAGATCCTATACTAGAAAAAATAATTTACGGAGACATATTTTGAATAAACATGGATCAGATAATGAAAAACCACATTTTCAGTGTGAAATATGCGAAAAAATCTATGCTCATAAAACTAATATACGTAGTCATATGAGAAGGATCCATGAATCAAATGATTCAAATAAATACAAGACGAAAGGTGGCATGTATTATAATTGTAGTATTTGTAATGAAAAATTTAAACAATATTCCGATTACTACAGCCATAAAGTCAGACACTTTGATAAAAATTACCAACCAGGCAAACCTTTTCAGTGCAATGTGTGCGGGAAATATTTTAAGAAACTATTTGATTTAAAAAGGCATAGCAGGAGACATGATGACGACGATAGGCCTTTCCAATGCACTAAATGTGATAAAAAATGCAAGACTAAATATGATTTGGCAAGTCATCAACGGATCCACGACGATACTACTGAATTTCATTCTTTATGTCCCATTTGTGGAAAAGCTATAAAATATAACATGATGCAACATATATTACGTCACTCAGAAAAAAAATCACAAATGTGTCAAGAATGTGGAAAAACGTTTAAAGATCTAAGCCACTTAACAAGACATAAAGAAATTCACGATGGGAAAATTATTGAATGTACTATTTGCAATAAAAGTTTTAAAGGGAAACACTCATTTAGTCAACATAATAGGAATATTCACCACGAAAAAGAATTTAAATGTAAGATTTGTTTTAAAATATCCAGTTCACAAAAAACTTTAACTGCTCATATAAAAGGAGTTCACGAAAAAAAACGTACATTTGATTGTTCTGAGTGTAAAAAAACATTTTCTACTTATACTGGTTTAAAACTACATAAGCAATCATCCCATGGAGTTAAATCGTTTGAGTGTGAAGAATGCGGTAAATGTTTCTCTCGTAAGGATTTCTTGGTTATGCATCTGAGGATGCACAGCGGGGAGAAGCCCTATAAATGTGACGACTGCAATAAACGATTCTCCCGAAACGATAACCTCAAAACACATAAAAAGAAAGTCCATAACATATCTATGAAGTACAAATGTAAAGTTTGCGACAAAAAATTCAAAAAGAAATGTAAATTAGATAATCATATCGAAGATAACCATAATGTGCCCATGTAAAAGTATTTTTATACTAAATATTGATATTTAGTTATAAATTACGTGTACAATATTTTTTTGTAAAAAAAAACCGATTATTTAATTTTTTTTTCAGTCATTACACTTTCATTCCTTGCATGTATTTTTAACCAATCCTATCAGGACGTGATGTTGATAACCAACTGAACGATTTTCTCCCTAACTGCTCAAAGGATTTTGTTCTGGTTTTAACGATTAGATAGATTGATCCACGAGGAAGGTTTAGATAGATAATTGAAACTGGGCGGCCCGGGTGAAAATCGAGGGTAATCTCAGAAGACCGTTTTGTCCATAATTACTGAACGGATTTTGTTCCGGTTAGTTACTAAGCTTTAGTTCAGTTGTACTATGTCTAAGGTGCCTTCACACAATCGGCCATGATGGGCGATTACAGGCCATCACGATTGTGTGGAGGGCATAATAGCCTGTAATTGTCCATGATGGAGCGTGATCGCCTCTGTATGGATTTTCCGGCCATGACTGCGCGCATTTCCACACGTTCGTCGATCACTCAGTGCATATTTGTTTACGGTATGGTTGTATCCATGTTGACAGATGACAATTCACAATTAATGGCACGATTGTGTGGACAGATGCGCAATGATGGTCCCATTCTATGATTGCCCATCATGGCCGATTGTGTGGAGGAGGCATATGGATTTTTCGGCCATGATTGCGCGCGTTTCCATACATTCGTCGAGCACTCAGTTCATATCTGTTTCGATATCCATGTCGGACAGATGACAATTCATAACTGGCACGATTGTGTGGACAGATGCGCAATGATGGTGGCAATCATGGCCCATTCTGTGATTGTCCATCATGGCCGATTGTGTGGAGGAGGCATATGATTGAAACCAACATTTCCACGAAATCTATACATATAGGTATGGGTGTAGGTAGTCAGTTGTCCACATTAAGGATTAATATTGTTGTTATTGGTTTTTGAACTCGGATTAAAAATCATGGAAAAAGAACAAATAATTCCAACAGAAGGGTTAAAAATGGATATCTGTCCATTCTGTTTGAGTGAGGATGTAAAATTAGCGCACATTTATAGCGCTTCAAAGAAACTTGGTAGTACAATAGCAGAAGCTGCAATGGAGTGTACCAATGTTCAGGTAACGTACTTTAAATCGAATATAGTAGAACATTGGTTATCCGTGCTTTGCTAAGTCTGGGCCAACACGAATAGTCAATATTCTAGTGAACATGTTAGTTTTTCGGATAAAGTTTTTACGTTGAAGTTTAAGATTTTATTTTTTAATACCGTTATATTCTTTGATAATCAAAAATTGTGTACTTGAACAGATATCGTTGAACGATGGCATGCCTCTGTATGTCTGCAAAAATTGCTATTTAAAACTCCAAGATGTTCAACAGTTTAAGAAAATGGTCCTCAAATCGGACGCCGTGTTAAGAACTTACCACAGACAGCTGTGTTTTGACGAAAACACGTTAAGAATAAACTATCCTACTATGGATGAGCCTCTTGACTTCGACGAGACGCGATATGCAGAACAAAGTAGTGACGATGAAATACTGACTGAAGATACCGAATTTTATCTGGGCAACGATGTTGAAGAAACTGTCGTAAAAAGTGAAATCAAGAACGAAGAAAGTCAAACAAAAACTGTGATCAGTAATAACGGTAAAATATTTCGAGTTCACATCGACATTGATAATATTAATGCATCTTTTGAAAAACAAGTCGTTATTTTAATCCCAAAAAAGGAAAAAGTGAATGCAGATAATGTCAATTCACAAAATAATTTAACATCAAATGAACAAAAAACATCGAATGCGTCAGAAGAATCTTTAGAGAAAACAGATAACTTACTATGTAATACTCCCGCTGAAAATATATTTGAAGCTAATACACGTAAGGATCAAGAAAAAAGTGAACATTCTTTGAAAGACAATGTTTCAAACAATGCTGTAGAAATGGATGTAACAAACTCTTCAGTAGCAGATGATATTGACGACTGCGATTCAAAAGTGAGGTCAAAAGATGTTAATTCTGAAATGGAATGTGAGAAAGATGAAAACACATTTTTAAAATGTAAAATATGTCAAAGATCCTTTCCTAGAAAAGATAATTTACGAACACATATTTTGACAATACATAAAAACATGCGTTTTCAGTGTGGAATATGCGAATAAAGTTTTAATCGAAAATATGATTTATGTAAACATGTAAAAAAATTCCATGGATCAACTGACCGTTTTGGAAATGAAAATAAATCGACGTCAAACAAACAAGAAATATCAAATACATTAGAAAAAATCAACTCTTCAAAGGAAATAACTCGATAAACAAAAATTCGGCTGAACAGTTAACTTTAACCAGTTCAGCTAACCACAGTTTGGAAACACAAAGCGAAGAGCCTTTAGAAAAAGCAAATGACAATATATTGGAGACTAATATACGCAAGGATCAAGAAGATAGTGGAAATTCTTTGAGAAACCATGTTTCAGACAATGTTGTAGAAATGGATGTAACAAACTCTTCAGTAGCAGATGATATTGACGACTGGCATTCAGAAGAAGTGGGGTCGAAAGATGATGATTCTGAAAAGGAATCGGACAAGGATGAAAGCACATATTTAAATTGTGAAATATGTAAAAGATCCTTTACAAGAAAAGATAATTTACGTACACATATTTTGACAATACATGAATCAGATGGTAAAAATACAAATTTTCAGTGTGAAATATGCGAAAAAAGCTTTGTTCGAAAAAATAATTTACGTAGACATGTGAGAAAGATCCATGAATCAAATGATCCAAATAAGAAAGAAGTTGGCATATATAGTTGTAGTATTTGTAATGAAAAATTTAAAGAATATTCCGATTACTACAGCCATAAAGTCAGATACTTTGATAAAAATTACCAACCAGGCAAACCTATTCAGTGCAATGTGTGCGGGAAATATTTTAAGAAACTATTTTTTTTAAAACAGCATAGCAGGAGACATGATAATGACGATAGGCCTTTCCAATGCACTAAATGTGATAAAAAATTCAAGACTAAATATGATTTGGCAAGTCATCAACGGATCCACGACGACACTACTGAATTTCATTCTCCATGCCCTATTTGTGGAAAAGCTATAAAATATAACATGAAGCGACATATAAGAATGCGTCATTCAGAAAAAAGGCCACACATGTGTCAAAAATGTGGCAAAACGTTCAAAGATATAAGCTGCTTAATACAACATAAAGAAATTCACGATGGGAAAATGATTGAATGTAATATTTGCAATAAAAGTTTTAAAGGGAAACACTTATTTCGTCAACACAATAGGAATATTCACCACGGAAAAGAATTTAAATGTAACATTTGTTTTAAAATATTCAGTTCGCAGCAAACTTTAAGTATTCATATTAAAGGAATTCACAAAAAAAAATTCGCATTTGATTGTTCTGAGTGTAAAAAAACATTTTCTACTTATACTGGTTTAAAACTACATAAGCAGTCATTCCATGGAGTTAAATCGTTTGAGTGTAAAGAATGCGGTAAATGCTTCTCTCGTAAGGATTTCTTGGTAATGCATCTGAGGATGCACAGCGGGGAGAAGCCTTATAAATGTGACGACTGCGATAAACGATTCTCCCGAAATGATAACCTCAAAACACATAAAAAGAAAGTCCATAACAAATCTATGAATTACAAATGTAAAGTTTGCGACAAGAAATTCAAAACGAAACGTAAATTGGATAATCATATCGAAGATATACATAATGTGCCCATGTAAAGGTATTTTTATATGAAATGCAGAAATTAAGTTATAAATTACGTGTACAATAATAATATTTTTTTATTAATAAAAAGTAAAGCATTTGTTTTGTTGTTTTTTTTTCACTCATTGCATGTATTTTCATCCAATCCTATCAGGGCGTGACGATGATAACCAAGACCCCGTTTTCATCGACGTAAAACTCGGTTTAAATTATAAAAAGGGAGCATTTTTTTTAACAATCAGAACTTAGAATAAATTTATATGTTCGCCGAAGTCTTATTTTGTGAGAAAGCGTAACTTAAAGTGACGTAAGATTGTTTTCATCTTTTTGTCCATTGAAATGTTACATTTTTTTAAGGTAAGTTTGCATTTTGGATAGGGCAAGTTTTTTTTCATTACGAAGGGGGGCTGGCGTAAGTTTAAAATTGTGTTTTTGGGGTCGCCGGCCACTCCATTTGTCCGCCATCGTGAAAAAGGAGTGCTAACAGGTTTTACACTATGTCTCCGTAACGATTACAAAAAAAATTTAGGATGCGTGCGCACCGCGTCACGAAAATCTACGGTATGAAGTTAGTCATTAGTAAAACTTCAACTAGAGTCGTTACACCATGTGACAAGAGCGTTTTCAGTTTTGAGTAACATTAATAAAAGCAATTGCCATATAAACGCTCGTTTATGCCGCTTTCGTTAAATATGAGTTCGTACTCCAAACCGTACTGTTTTTACATTATTATTTTTCTTGATTATAATACCCTATTATATAGCACTGGTATGAAAGGTGTGCCGTGGTGTAACGGTAGCGGCCTCGCTTCATACGCAATAGGTCCCGGGTTCGAATCTCAACACAAACATGCTTTTTTTAAATAAATAATTAGGTATATATAAATATAATAAATAAATATATTTAATAAATTAATAATTTATTAAATTAAATTAATTTATTTAATATCTTTATTTTATTATTTTATCGTCTTTTTTACAAACGTTTAGTATTGGCACGCGGGATAAAATTTTTGGAGTTATTTTTGTTTTGTTACGTAAAAGAAGTATAACTTCTGATGTGCGTACATAGTACACACACACTCTTTTTTTACTGTTCGATAAGTAAAAATTATAAATCGATAGCACCCGGGCGAAGTCGGACCGGGTCGCAAGTAATTTATAAAACAGCTTTAGTATTATCGTGTGAGCAACGTGATCTATATGTGAAATAAAATATTTTATTTACTTTCAAAATATATTTCAACTTGAACACAGCTTTACCATCGAAGGCGCACTGGTGTTATTTACCCTCACTACAATTTTTAAATCCAACTGCCTAACTCAACTTATAGTTAATATGTCGCTTTTTATGTTTATTTAAATAATTCAACTTTGTGAAACGTTTGTTACACACTTCACAGTCGTACGATTGTTCAGTAGTATGTTGCATTTTGTGTAAACTTAACAGGTCCATACTGCTGAAACACTTATTGCAAATTTCACACTGATACGGTCTGTCGCCAGTATGTAGAAGTTTATGTCTCCTTAAATGATGAAACTTAATGAAGCATCTACTACAAACGTCACATTTAAACGGTTTCTCACCAGAATGAAGCAGTTTATGTTTCTTCAAATAAGTTGGTTGGGCGAAACACTTATTACAAACGTCACACTGGTAGTGAGTTTTCACATCGGTATGCAGTAATTTATGTGTTTTCAAACTACTCAATTGTGTAAAATAACTGTTACAGACGTCACATTGATACGGTTTCTCACCGGTATGCAGCAACTTATGTCTTTTTAAATGGAATACGTGAACAAAACTTCTATTGCAAAGGTCACAGTGATACGGTTTCTCATCGGTATGAGAGCGTTTGTGTTTTTTTAAAGTGGATGACTCGGAGAAACACTTATTACAAAGGTCACACTGATAAGGTTTCTCACTATGAGGTAGTGATTTTTTAGTTTTTAAAGAATCCGAGTTTGTATAATAATCCGTGAATTGTTCATGTTTATTCCCCAAAGCTTCCTTATAACTAAAATTGTAAACATGTTGAGTAACGTTTAATGCCGCAAAACAATCGGAGTTTCCCCGTGAATCATTCAGTTCCTCAGTTTGTTTGACTTTTTTAGCACCAGAAAGCAGGCTGTGTAGTAAACTACCTGTGACCCCGAAATTATCAGTACTTTCGGTTGAATCTGTTGATAACAATGGTTCGTCTTCACTTTTGATTTGATTTAATTGGCGTTTGGTACGTCTTGGACATTCCGAGGAATTATTTCTACTGGTTAGATTCGTGCAAAATTTATTATCAGCACCTGCTTCGTTGAAATTCACATCAGCTGTATATTTCGTCATGCCAACTGACAGAACTGGTTCCTCCTTAACCTCGAACTCATTTATATAGCTATCATCTTCAATTAACTTATTTATCCAAACGGTTTCAGCACCTCCTGATATCTTTAAACCAGTTGAGTTTATTTCAGTGTTCTTTGTAATTTCATTTTCATCAAATTCTGAAGAATCACGCACATCGTCACTTTCGGAAATCTCACTTTTTATAGGAAAAATGTGTGAATCTGTTTTATTAGAAAATTCCCAAAACTCTTTGATTTCCAGAGATCGACGCAAAATTCTTTCTGTTTTTAATACACGTGTTTGAAATTCATACACCCTTTCTAATTCTGTAACGCATGATTTGCAAATTACGCCTGGCAACCTATCATGTCTTGTTATCTACGAAACAATTTCATGATCACTGATCGTTTGTAATATAGCTTTCACCAATTTACGTTTTTTACTTACCTTAACGGGCGCACATTTCATAATTATTTCTGCGATTTGCCCGTTCATTTCAGATGAAAATAAGAAAATGTCCACAAACTTTTTATAATTCTTTAAACAAACTCTACATACTTTATTAGAGCAATCATTTGATATTTCTATTTGCATCATTTTGTACAGTAAATAATCTGCATATACTTTAATTATATACCGCGGATTGTCCATTTACTCAATGTGCGGTGAGTGAAGTCCACAAAGAGAGCAAAAATGTATCTGTGTCTCTTTTGACGAAGTTATTCGGCATTTATTCCGATGATGTCATTGGTCGATGAACGGACGTTCCATCTGAACAAAATGTAAACAAAACGCTTGACAGCTGTTGTCATTATAACGTAACCTAGTTTAATTTTGTTAAAAACAGTTTTTTACTCATATTCCTTGAAATTCATAGTGATATAAGAAGTAAACACAGGTTTCGGATCTTTTTGGGCATAATAATATCACTATCAACTGAATTATTCCATGAACTGAAATATAAACACCACTTGAAACGTAATATATAAAGGCAAAGAAATATGTCATGGATGCCAATTGACGTAAAACCTCACTGCCCCAGTGGTCAATAGTAACCTTCTCTCTTTTAAAAATTCTGTCTTTGTCTATGAAAGTAGCCAATAAGGAACCTGCCAGCTGGGTTCCCATAAAAAAAGACAGAAATATATACCCGCACGTTGGCTTCACGATTTTTGATTTATCAGCAGTACAGATTTCTTATGTACATGATAATCTGGTTTTTTATTTATACAATACAGCCACAGTTTAGAGAATAGCCAGTAAGAGTAAGATTACTCTACCGTTAGTGCCTAAATCAGTCAGACGAGCTGCGCAGATTGTGTTAGCTTGCAGAGCGTTCAGACACGCCCACACTATTTTCTTATTGGCGCTTCCTAGATACTAGTCAGTGCGACCGTAGGACGACGAGCAAACTCGCACAGTGCTGTATTATATTTTTTTTGCTTCATAATACTCATTGTGTTTATATTATTTACCGCCAGCAATTTAGCGCCGCGTCAGTTTATCGCATAAACAATAATTTTGTCACATCTGGCCAAATTGTTTAACATCCCGTATTATAATCATAATATGTAAGTTTAGAAACAACAATTGATTTGTTTGTTGTAATTGTTTCACAACAATAATTTTTGATAGATCTTTTGTTCTTTGTATGTGCTATTTTTAATAAAAGTCACAAAATGCAATCATTTTTGTTCTATTACCCAACGGCAACACAATGGCAGCATTTAAAAACATTTTTCTAATACGGTCCTGTTACACTGCATGTATTGAAAGGAAGAAACGGACGTCGCTTGCTCCAAACACGGCTGTGATTGGCTGTCTCAAGGTCAAAGAAATTGTAGTACAAACATCAAAGTGCCGACAGTACAGCCGTTCTCAACATTTAAACTACATTAGACAATAATATTTTTTTGTGATTTACAATCAGCTGACTAGGTAAGAGAACACGACTAATCTTCTTTGAGTATGACCTCTATTGAGTTGCGTCTATTACAATAATTTATAGACTTCTTTTAAGCTAGCGCCACGAAACGCAAAAGCGAACGGGTAGAATCGCTGACATGACCTAAGAGAGACTGTACTTGATAATAATCGAAAAATTGTTTGTTTGTTACACGATTTCGATATCCATCTAAACGGCCATTTTTGAAATCAACGATGATTAAAAATTAAAAAGGGTGTGTGTCTTGGGACCCTCGACAGATGTGAAACATCAAAGAAAACGTTATTGAACTCGGTGGTATTCTCTATGTAGTAGTATATATTTTTTCAAAAGCAGCAACTAACTGTTATGCTGACGTAATCCTATATACTGCACTGTAACACCGCGTGTGTTACAGTACACGCCTGAGCCAAGAGAGAGAGAGAGAGAGTGCCGCAGTGGTGGAGAGAACAGCAGCGAAGGAGAACATTTCGTTGCATATTTCCCCTCACGCGCCTGTTCACAGCCCGACATAAGATGTTTCACATTAAAAATATCATTTGCAGTGGTCTTTTCAAAAATATAAACTATTTTCAAATTGGTTGAGGCTTTCGCGGCCAGTTGATGAGCTGGTGTTGTCCTGATTCGGGTCTATAGGCCGTCGTTGGTTGGAATTGCTTCCTAACGTTTCGCTAGCACGAGTGGCGAGCTTCTTCAAAGGTTCTTCCATCTAATGTAGAATCTACATCCAGCATCGGAGATGGAAGGACCTCTGAAGAAGCTCGCCACTCGTGCTAGCGAAACGTTAGGAAACAATAATTGTTTCCTAACGTTTCGCTAGCACGAGTGGCGAGCATGTAGATTTATTCTAACAAAAAAAATCCGTCGAAAATAGTTTGAGCTGGTGTTGTCCTGATTCGGGTCTATAGGCCGTCGTTGGTTGGAATTATTCCAACCAACGACGGTCTATAGACCCGAATCAGGACAACACCAGCTCAAACTATTTTCGACGGATTTTTTTGTTAGAGTAAATCTACATGCTTAAATCATAAGGTATAACAATCAAAAACATTTCTAGTAAATTAAAATTTAAGTTTTTTATTATACGGAAAAAGCAACAAAAAATATTATTTACTTTTCATTTGTTAGGAATACGTTTTAAACTTCAATACAAGAACATTTTGTGGAATAAATTTTATTTACACAAGTGACAAACTAATTAAAAAGGGTGTGGGTCTCGGGACCTCCGACAGATGTGAAACATCAAATAAAACGTTATTGAACTCGGTGGTATTCTCTATGTAGTAGTATATATTTTTTCAAAAGTAGCAACTAACTGTTATGCTGACGTAATCCTATATACTGCACTGTAACACACGCGGTTGCCCGAGCGCGTGGAAGCCGAGAGAGAGAGAGTGAGTGCCGCAGTGGTGGGGAGAACAGCAGCGAAGGAGCGGACCAAACATTTCGTTGCATATTTCCTCTCACGCGGCTGTTCACTGCCCGGCATAAGATGTTTCACATCAAAAAAAATAATTAGCTTGTAAGGATATTGTTTAGCAGGGATATACATAAGGGGACACATTATTTCCTCAACAACAATTTAATATTACTGTTTATAATATAAAAATACACCGTTGACGCATTGTTTGGCAACATATTCCCAACAAATTTTTATGTTACCGGCTATAATAAGTGCCTTCCGGTTCAGTTTTTTTTTTTTTTTTTTGAAATGCCATCCCAAACAAATTTACAGTTTTTCGTCTTGATGTCTACGTTTTTTTTTTTATTTTAGTGATAGCTAAGTACTTTTACTCTGTTCGAACTATCCGTTCAGACGCTTATAACCTCTGTTGTCAAGCGCCTATAAATTCACAATATCTATCTAACTATTCTTTTTGAAATACTCTTTAAAAACCGGTCATCTACAGCAAAAAAACACTTACGGCAACCGCTTTAATATTCTGTTTTCAGTAGCGTGACGTTAGATGCAATGAAACATCACGCCTTGTTACAAACGTCACGCAACAACGAGTTCCTCCATGGCATGTACCAGTTTGTATCCCATCAACTGAACTGACTCTACAAAGCTGTGTTCTAATAAACATCATGATTCGTTACAAACGTCACACAGTAACTGGTTTTCACCTGGTATGCACAAGTTTATGTCTGTTCAAATGCGCCGATTGGGTGAAGCACTTTTTACACACATCGCACTCATGAAGTTTCTCACCGGTATGTAGAAGCATATGTCTCCTGAGCGTTATAGGTGCCGCGAATGACTTGCAACAAATTTCACATCGATAAGGTTCAACTGGACCGTGATGCTGATAATGCTCGTTGAAATGTCCTAACTGTGTAAAACACTTGCTACAAACGTCACACTGATACGGTTTTTCACCGGTATGTACCAATTTGTGTGTCCTCAGCGTACTCCACTGTGTGAAACACTTCTTGCAAACATCACACTGATGTGGTTTCTCACCAGTATGAAGCATTTTGTGTGTTTTCAAACCGCCCAGGTGCGCGAAACGTCTGTTGCAAATGTCACACTGGTACGGTTTCTCGCCTGTATGCTGAAGATTATGACGTTTTACACTACTCAATCTGCTGAAACATTTTTTACACGTTTCACATTGAAACTGTTCTTGACTACTGTATTTTTTATGACTGGATGTTGATTTACCATTACTATGCTGGTCTTTATTAGATTTTTTATTAGATGACGATTTTTTTGTATCACTACCGTCAGAATCATCCCGTTTAATTTCATTATCATCACTGTTACTTGTTTCTGAACTCGAATCTGTATTGCTAATTTTAGTGTCTGTTTCTTTCCAATCGATCATATTTTCAATAAAATTATTCACTTTATCAACATCTGTTGTACTTTCGCTATTTTTATTTGATTTTGTTTCTGTCGATAAGGTTGGTTCTTCTTTAACATCAGTATTATCGTCACAAATTGGCGACGTATCTAACCAAATCGTTTCGATTTTATCAGACTCTTTCGACGTCTTATCTTTCACGTCAGGCTCTTCGGTAACCTCGCATATCAACGATTCTTCACTCGTACTTAACTGGTATTCGTCATCACCTTCGGCAATTTCACATTTGACAGGAATTTCGGCAATAGAATTCTGATCATCCGAATCATCAGACGATTGCCGAGTAGAAAAATAAGATTTCGAGTGATCTACAACAGTTTGTAACCGGTGCAATGAACGACGCAGTGTTTTTTCAGATTTCAAAACTTTCGTTTGAAATTTGTGAATTTTTTTTAATTGAGCGTAGCAAAATTTACAAATAAAATTTGGTAATCCGTCGTGCTTTGTTATCTGCAACAAATAACCTTAATTATTATGATAACAATTGCAGTTATTCAAACTATTATTTACATGATTTGTTGTTGTGCTATTTTGTTACTTACATGAACGGGAGCACATCTCATAACCAATTCTGCAATTTGTCCTTTCATTTTAGAGGAATATGAAAATATATCAACCATAGTAACTCCAGTTTTCAAGCATAGCCTACACATTTTTTTGTCATCAGTGTCTGAAATTTTTGATTCTTCCATTTTATAGCACTTATTCGATAGATTTATTTACGCAAACTTAAAAACAATATGGCAGCCGTTCTGCTCTCGATCTATATCTTTTTGAAACTTGGTATATTTTGAAGCATATCAATAAAAAAACTCGGGTCGCAGACCCAAACCCTGCCGACAAAAAGTGTTTTTGGTAATACTATGCATTGCGGCTTCATTGTGTGATGAGTTTCTTACTTAATTAACCCCTTAATACAACCCTTAAAATAATGATTTTTTTTATAATTTCAATATTCGACATGGATTTTACCAATACATCTTCACCAAATTTTATAGGTACACCTTTCAGTAAGTATTCACTATCTGCAAACTAGTGTTTTCATAAAATTTGTAAAGCCGGGGTCCTGTCGGGCCGATTTTTTTTAAACTTTAACAGCATATTTTAATCTTTACTAGTGTTAAATTTCAATTTTGAAACAACTTGCTTACAAATACGCCGGTCTGACAAAGGATGAGGGTAGGAAAATTTCATAATGTAGGTATAGAAGAATAATTTGAAAAAATATATTATATTTATTTTGTTTGAGAACAATTTTTTAAAGGTGTATCCAATATTATAATGTTCACATAATATACCCTATATAGGGCATATATGCACATAATATTATACAGATTGTATCAAATTAAAGCTGTGCATAGGGAGTTCTGTGTGTAAGACAGAGATCGATATATAAAGCAGTAAATAAGAACGACATAAATGATCGCTAATAGGAAGTTTCTGTAGTTACTGTAAATAAATAATACCCATACAACCTGATAGCGTCATCTTTGTTTTGTGATTTTATCAATAATTTCTTATTTCAGTAGTCAGTAACTATAGAAACTTCCTATTAGCGATCATTTATCTCGTTCTTACTTATTGCTTTATATTGATCTCTATCTTACACACAGAACGCCCTATGCACAGTTTTAATTTGATACAATCTGTATATAAAAGGACTTCCTGAGAACAAAATTTAACATATGAAAATAATGATCTATTCTTATAATACTAATTAACTAATTACATAAATCTTTAGTATCAAAACATTTAACTGGTCGAAGTGGTAAAAAAATAGAGCTATACTAAAAAATACAAATAAAAAACAGAATAAATAAACCGAACACAAAAAATGTCAAAGTTGGTATTCTAAAGATTATCCCAAATTTGAAAAGCGTTGTACAAAAAAATTATTAATTAAATAAATAAAAATTCATAGTAATTTAGAGATAATGCTCAAATTCAAAATAAGACGAAAAAAGCACTCTGCTTTAAAATTTTCTGTAGGTATTGTTTTTTTAAAATTTTTTAGATTAAAAAATAAAATTCCTCCTTTTGTTTATTCCACATTAATTGTAGTTTATAATTATATTTTAAATTAGGAAATATTTTCATTTGGGATAATTTTAACTGGGAATATTTTGATTTGGAATATTTTAAATCATAGGAATTTTGAAATTGGATTTTTTGAGCTGCTCCGGTTGAGTACAGTATGGAATAACGAGTGTATATTCAATGAATTTCGTTCAGTGAACACCTCGATACAATTAGCTTACTTATGGTTTTTCAGCATGTAAGTAAGTCAGATATGTCAGAATTTAAAGATCGCAAATAGACAAAACGTTCGTTGCAAACGTCACACCTGTAGGGTTTTTCACAGGTATGTCGTAGTTTATTTCTTTCAAATTGTCTTCTGTTATAAAAATACTTATTGCGAAAGTTGTATTTCAAAGTTTTCTTAAGACAATTATAAACTATTAATATTAAAAATGTATGACAAAAAAAACGGGTACTTATACGCATAAATAAATAAAAGAAAATCTGCTACTTTTACATTTTTCCTTGCAAAAATTACAGATGCCTGATTTTTTTTTAAATGGACATCCAATTTGTGGTTTCCCAAATGAAATTGTTATAATATTCGTCACAAATATCACACATACAGGGTGATGAATCGTTTTGTGGGATTTAACCCGTAAAATCAAACTTTTGCGATTTCCTGCTTCTCTAATTATTTTAGGTAAAATATCTTCGAATAAAAGTTTTAGAACACAAAATTCTGCATCTAAAACATTAAACAAAATTAATTTTGCATGCTTTGTAACGGCAGAAATTTGATATGAAAATGTCAAAATTACCTCAAAAACAGATAGCGATAGCCATGGAACTTGAACAAAATGATGACGTTTTAGCTGTCAGAATAATTTCTAATCATTTTGTTCAAATTCCATGGCTATCGCTATCTGTTTTAGAGGTAATTTTGATATTTTCATATCAAATTTCAACCGTTACAAAGCATGCAAAATTAATTTTGTTTAATGAATTATATGTAGAATTTTGTGTTCAAAAACTTTTATTCGAAGATATTTTTTCTAAAATAATTAGGGGAGCAGGAAATCGCAAGTTTGATTTTACGGGTTAAATCCCTATTAACCGCAAAACGATTCAGCACCCTGTATAAGTTCCCTCGCCGGTGCTTGTATTCATATGGTTATTTGTGTCCGTTTATGTTTATTGAAATCATAGATTTTAAGAAAACTTTTAGAACAAACATCACACTTAAAAGGTTACTTACGAGAATGTAACGTCTCATGTTCTCTTAAAATCATTGCATCTGCAAATACCTCATTGCAAAAATCACAGACGTACAATATTCCGTCAGTATGGTTCAATCTGTGCACTTTAAGATTGTCCAATTCTATGAAACATCTATTGCAAACGTCACATTTATGCCGTTTTTTGTTTAGCATTTTACGTAGTCTTATTTCGTCGGCCTTGGAACGAAATTCGGGATCGTCAACTGGGTCAGCTACATTTGTGATACCAACGCTTATTTGTGTATTGATACCAATAAAACTATCTTCTTTGCGGTTACATGTACTAAATTCTTTTTTGATGTTGGCAACAATTTCCGATTTTATGGGCATATTCTCAGTTTCAATTGAACTCGGTATTGCTGACATTTCATTATTTGTACTGAAGTTGTCGAACTCATCTGGTAGTTCAGTTTTTATGTTTACTGCAGACACATTATTGTTTGTTATGTCCACATTTTGGTCTTTTTGATTCAAAATATCATTTCTAATGACCTTGAAATGACACTGAGATTGTTGTATGGCGTTAGTTTCGTTTTCTTTGTTGAAATTTACAGACTTTTTTGGCGATACATTTAACTGGACATAATTGGCCTTGAATTGTTTGGGTTTGAAATTGGAATTTTGGTCGTTTTCATCAAAAATTGATCTTTTCAAGCATTTGGTTTGCTGATCATTATTTACTGACTCAAGTTTATTATTTTTTCCAAAGCCTTCAGAAACTTTTAGCGTCTTATTTTTTGAGTTTGGGTCGATTATATTATTGTTAATTGACCCGACGGTGATTTTGGCAACTGAGTTTAGATTTTTTTGATTAGGATTTCTGGGGAATTCGTTTTTCTGTTGAAATTGATGCGCTATTCTTTGTGAATCAACTGCGCGCATTTGAAATCGGTTTACCCTTTCCAGTTCCGCGTAACATAAATCACAGATAATACCTGACAATCCATCATATCGAGATATCTAAACGATAAATTACATTTTCTCATTTTGTGACAAATTTAATAACAGCATTAACTGACATTCAAAACAGAAACAATTGCTTTATTCTCTTTATAAATTTAAACAAAAATTTTTTTGGATAAAAAAATTTTCATATTAATGAAAAATTTGATCAGAAGTTAACTAGATAAAACCATCAAATAAAAACTATAGTATTGTAAAATTGAACAAATGGAACTAAACTTGTGGGTTGTGGCTACCTAGTCTTGTCAATATGTCAAAAAAAGTTTTTGGATATTGCGTACCTGTACGGGAGCACATTTCGTAATTATATCTGAAATTACCAAGTTCGTTTCAGAATAAAGCTCGAATATATCTCTCATCGTCACATTAAAGCCTCTTGCAAGGCACAGTCTGCACACTTTAACAGGTGTAGTGCTTTTTGATTCCTCCATTTTCTAAATCGTAAACGCACACTATAAAAAATTACTCGCTTCCCGCAATCCCGATTTATTTTGTAAGACCGCCAGTTCTTCGTTTATCACTGTGGCCAACTTTGTAAAATAAAAAAATAAAAATACTTACTGTAACCTTGTGTGACCCTCACAAAATTTTTGATTTTATAATCGGTATAGATAACAGGGTTTAAAAAAAAACGCATTTAATAATTTTTAAAATGTATTTCTGTTAAAAATTCACCACAAAAATTTATTTTAATGAACACCAAAACAGTTTTCCAGAACTTTTTTTTTTACAAATATTTTAAAACTGCTTTTAAGATAAGACAAAATCTTCATGTCCGAAAAGCATTTTTTCAGCACTCTAAAAAAAATTTTCAAAATTTGAAACATGAGATTTCTGAAAAACTGTTAACAATTATTTATGATATTATTATATTTAGAGATGTTTGAATATAAATTTCAAAATAAAAATAAATTTCTTCGATGCAAAATAAAACAAACGACTCAATAATTCCCGGTTTTTTTACACTTCCCTATAAAGATATTCGGTAGATAACTTTCAATTCGTTTTCTTCATCGAGACTTCCAGTTACATATTCGAAAGCAAACTATTCATCAGTAATCAAGGACTTCTGTCAGAGACATCTTGCGCAAATAATTCCATTATTATAAGTATATCGGTACGAGTACAACACACGTACCCATTTAAATTTTGAGGTTATAAATGCAGCGTCAAAGCAGCTGATATCATTTGAGTCATACAGAAAATCAATATCTGTCAGATATCCACTACCTCAATTAGCGGATAACTTTCTCTGTAGGCAAAGTAATATCTGGAAGTGTTGAAAACGAATTCCTAGAAATATCTTCCGGATAAAGTTATTAAGAATTTATCCTGTGGTCAAAAAATCGGGCAAAAAATTGGACAATTTACGCATCTTCAATGAGCCATTTTTCTGAGAGTACTTCTTTCAATTATCCACGAGAGGCAGCACTTGTGGTAGGTACAAACATTATTTATTTCCCATTAGTGTCGGGTCATTTTAGTGGTATAACTTAATTATTTAATTAATTTAATAAATAATTAAGTTATACCACTAAAATGACACGACACTAATTGGGAATAATTAATGTTTGTACCATTATATACCACGCATTGTCCATTTACTCAATGTGCGGTGAGTGAAGTCCACAAAGAGAGCAAAAATATATCTGTGTCCCTTTTGACGAAGTAATTCTGCATTTATTCCGATGATGTCATTGGTCGATGACTGACGTTCCATATATGAACAAAATGTTGAAATAAAGATATCTTTTATTTCGAACAAAATGTAAACAAAACGCCTGACAGCTGTTGTCATTATAACGTAACCTAGTTTAATTTTGTTAAAAACAGTTTTTTTACTAATATTCCTTGAAATTCATAGTGATATAAGAAGTAAACACAGGTTTCGGATCTTTTTGGGCATAATAATATCACTATCAACTGAAGTATTCCATGAACTGAAGTATAAACAACACTTGAAACGTAATATATAAAGACAAAGAAATATGTCATGGATGCCAATTGACGTAAAACCTCAATGCCCCAGTGGTCAATAGTATACCTGCTCTCTTTTAAAAATTCTGTCTCTGTTTATGGAAGTAGCCAATCAGGAACCTGCCAGCTGAGCCCCCATAAAAAAAGACAGAAATATATACCCGCACGTATGTAGGCTTCACGATTTTTGATCTATCAGCAGTATAGGGTAATATGTATATGGTTTGTACCTACTACAAGTGCTGCCTCTCGTGGATAATTGAAAGAAGTACTCTCAAGAAAATGGCCCGTTATAACTCCACGTAACGCAAAAAAAATGAAATAAAACGCTCTAATATTTTATCTCATTTTTTATCAATGAAATGGCATACATTTTTCTACACTTTTAAAAAGCCAAAGTGCCTACTTACATGAGACAATAATAATTATCACTAAAACTTACAACAATCTGAAAATAATTTACAAATAAAAACTAAAGTACATAACGCACCTGACTGCACTAAAAGCAAAAAAAACATCTGACAGAGAGAACTTTTGTTTCGAGAAAATAAAATATTCCTATAGAAACAACCGAATGTCGAGAAAACCGAAACTTCGTAAAGTGTCGAACATTTCAACAGAAGAACAAAGAATGGCAAGAATTCATAAATGCCGATGGAACCACCTTGGAACGCAAATATCTTTTGAAAAGAAGCAGATTTCGGACATAACTGTTTTTGAAGTCAACTTCTCCAGTCGCGATGAGAGTAATTTCGTTTAGCAGTGCAATGAAAAAATCAAAAAACGACACGGTCAGAAGTGGAGGAAATGAAATGAGTTGCTAACGGGGAAACAATCAGGAGAGAGGAGGGTAGACAGAAAGGGGAGATGGGGGAGAGGAAATAGGGGATGGGGGAGATTGTAGATTAATTATAGACGTTTTAGCGTCTATGGCAACTTTAGGCTCATTTCGCACCAAACCAGTCCACTCCAGTCAAGTTTTGTCCAGTCAAGTCACGTCAATATTTCCTTTCGCACTGAATATGTCGCGTCAGCCGTCCCGCAAATTCCGATCGAAGTTCGCGACAGTAACGATGCGGTCGTCGCGGCTCAGTTTTGTGAAGAATTTTGTGTCAAGATGGACGTACTTCTCAAGGCATAATTTTACGTCGGCTACACAGAAGAAGAAGGATGAAGAAACGAAGAAATCTGTTTTGGGTTCATCCCATACATACTAGGACTTACTACCATACCATACCAGGACTTACTACCATACCATACCAGGACTTACTAAATTACCCTCTTTTGCTTGCAATAATAAAATTAAGGTTTCTACGTCCATTCTGAGTCTCAAGACTGGGCAGACTGGCATTAAAAATTCAACCGGCTGAGTCGCAATCAGTCTTGACGCGATCGGACTGGACGTGACGCACTTAGTATGAAACCAGATTTACACATTGTCTTTATTTCAACGATAAGTTAATATGTCCAATCCAGTAGCGTCCGACTTGACTTGACGCGACTGGACTGGACTGGTTTGGTGCGAAATGAGCCTTAGAGTCGTAATAGTGCATTATTTGATGGTATAATTACTAAAGATCCAGACTCAACGAGGTCTGCGTTAAACGGCTTCACGGAAGTTTACATGTGATGTTTTGATTACAGTACAGTCAGAAATAATTACTTTTGTACAGTCTTGTCGCATTGCTTTCACTAATAAAGCAAACAGAACATAAATTTCCTATAAACACATATTACTTATACGTAATACATGGGTATGATACAATAATATATAGAAGATTTTAGCTGCGTTGCCGAAATCATCGACCTTGTTTCGGTTTTATGGGTAGGGCGTAGCACTGGACTGTCGTATTTAGTCCCTTCGAAGCCGGATGGTGTTCACTCACTGAAATGTAGCCGTACCGACCGTTTGAAATGCATACCTAACCTATATTGGTGTGACAGACGGCCGCGAGGAGATTATTAGCGCTGTAAGCAACGCAAGGGCTAGAATTTCAATTTTTAAAGTATATTGAAAAGAATAAGATATATTCGGTGAAGCTTTTCGTAAATTAAGTACTGTTTCCAGACTGTCATTGAATTCTAACCTCAAAATATGACGGCGCGTACAAGTAACAGTTGACTGTCAAAACAATTGAAGTATACGATTTACGAACTTTTGGAAAATGTTAAACTGTGCTTGTAATTTTAGGCGTGTCAAACAGATAAAATAAAAATTCAATTATATGCATACAGAGGCATCTAGCGGAAAAAAGTCGTGTAAAACAAAACGCTTCTCATGAACTGTCAATCTATTTTAAGAAGCCTGCATTTTCTCTTTTTTTTGAATGGACCGCATTTTCTAATATTTTGACGACAATGTCTAAGCAAGAATTTGGATTTTGCCGATTTTAATTTTCTTCACTGTTCAGTCACGTTCTGATTTAATTATTTATAAAAATCAATAAATAGAAAAAAATTTACATTATTTTCAAAACGTTAGACGAATCTAAATTTCACATTTTTAAACGAACAAAAAATTTATTTTCGAAATTTTAAAAATTTGTTACAGTTTGTTTTATAATAATCTGTCAGCGAGCGCAATAGTGATTCAGTTGTTTATAATGGAAAGAGATGGCACTGCTGGTCGAACAGCTTTGTAGGTACCTTCCACGCGAACAGAATTTGTAAATACATACCTACATATTTTGTTTCTCAATATTCTGAGTCTAAATAAACTCGAAATAGCGCGTTTCCAAGGAGGCTACACCATTTTTTAGTGTATTTTAAGTAAAAATTTCGTTTAAGGTATGCTGTCTCTTCCCATTATATATAATAAACTAATGGGTGATGAACGCGCGTTGAAAGGGTTAAAAAACAATTGTATATCGACAATAACAAAATCATAAATTTATAAAATCGAGATATTTACGAAAGAAATCAAAA
The DNA here is from genome assembly GCA_039654895.1 of Mongoloraphidia duomilia. Lineage (NCBI taxonomy): Eukaryota > Metazoa > Arthropoda > Insecta > Raphidioptera > Raphidiidae > Mongoloraphidia > Mongoloraphidia duomilia. The sequence continues at coordinate 23,706,621 of CM077526.1, read as the reverse complement.
AGCACGATATGGATGTCGAAAAAAAGTGCAATTTAAAAAATCACCGTAAAAGGAACACAAATCGAATTGCAGCTGTCATAAAAAAAATTGAAACACACTTTCAATACACAGTAATTTTACAAATAAACATTTTCCCTGAAAATCTTTACGTTCGAAAAATATTCGACGATTGATAAAATAGAGAGATATAATATACTAAAAATTTGAATACTTATAATTCTACGAATCTCCAAAACAAGGTTCGATACGTAGCGGCAGACCTGCGCCTGATCTTCAACTGTTGAATGCAGCTGTTCTTTTGTCTCGATTCTTGCCTCTCGAAATGGTACGCGCCTTGAAAGATGCCGCATTCATCAAATGCTGAAAAAAAAATCACTTACGTTAAACACATCCTCTAAAAGTAACATATCTTTCGAACGTGACTTCCGGAGTTTGATTGAATAATAATCGATTGTACCGATTACATAAAAAAATGATTCTCCTTCAAAAAAAGCCATTAAAAAGTGAAAAGTAATTAAATTTTGAGTTCGGCGTCAATTTAATTACTCAAACTTTTTATACAGGGTGTCCCGGGAGGAACCTGCCAAACTTTAGGAGTTTGTTATTTAAGTAATTTTAAACAAAAAAAGTTATATCGACACAGGTCCGATTCGAAAAAGTTATCGAGTTATGGCTTGTTAAAGAAGGGCCAGAACATTAAAAATTGTGAGCCTTGGTCACAAAATTGTAACTCGATAGCTTTTTTGGACCGGACTTATGTTGATATAACTTTTTTTGTTTAAAATTACTTAAAAAAAACAAGCTCTTGAAGTTTGGCAGATTCCTCTCGGGACACCCTGTATACTTTTATTACATTGGCATCGATCTCAAAATTTAATTATTTTTTACTTTTTAGTGGCTTTGCAATACATAGTTTGCACGTTATTTACTTCGTGACATCTGATTACTAAACTAGAAAAAAAAAACTACACCAATTTAAATAAAAATTATATGGGACCATTCAGTCATCTTCCTGAACACAACGGCATCGAAATCATTCAAATCGGTTAAGCCCTCGAGAAATTAACGCTGAACAAACAAAAATTATAAATATATGCGTCAAATTCACGATCTGTTTTTTCTGAAGTCGGTTAAAAAAATATAACATTTGGCTTCGCCTGAAAAAATCACTTTCGGTCGGACTCTAGTAACTTTATTTCTGAAAAAAATTCATACCTTTTCGTGTTTCGATTGGCCGGGTCGACGTAGTGCCGCCACGTCCGGTTCGCGGGGTCTTGGTCCCATTTCGAACACGTCGCGCAACAAATCGTTGTAAACAAGATGCATGTTGAGTCCGGGTCCCAAAACGGCGCAGAACGAATCGTACTGTTTCCGGCGCACCCAACTGTCCAAAGACAACGTTTCGGAATTGCCTAGTCGAACCTGATCGCAGCATGTTGAATTCTCTTCGATGAAGTGAAGCACATCTCTGTGAAAAATCAAAAAGTCATTTTCTATCTGTGTACACGGTTACATTCGGACAACTAGACAGATGGGTTTTTTTTATGAAAATTGAAGTAAAACCTCCATGGTTCAGGATTAATAATAGCAAAATGATAAAAAAAATTCACAGATTTCGCAATCCTTGCAACCATCGAGGACATTGGAAATGATAACAGCATATATGAAACATAATTAACTGTTTATTATACACACAATATTTATCAATGCACTGTTTAGTTTTGTCAGGAATAACCCTATTATTCTTCTGTTATATACGCGTTCACTTTTGCTTGATTACTTAACTTTTAAATGGATTTTTCTACAGTATTTATTAACATTTGCTCAAAAATAACACCGCAGATCGTCGCAAATACCTCTCAATTAACTGGACATGATATAAAACACATTTCGAAAAAATTGCACTTGTTCAATTTTGCATGATTGCTCCTCACTTGATCGCGACACCGTTGTCTTTTGGCCTTGAACGAAAACTCGTAACTCTGCCCCCATATACGAACATAAACATTTCCAATGTTAAAATTTTTTTTTTTTACAATGTCTACAAGATATGATTGTTTCTAGAACATTATGTGGTAATACCATTTATAGCATTGATATATCTAGGTATTTATTAATATATCCCATTAAAGGGTGTTCGAAATAATTTTCACTTTCATGTTGGGCTCTCGCTGGTACGAGGATTCACTTCATATTATAGCTATTGAATTTGCATATATGATTTGACACTCGCATGTAGTGAAAATCTATTGATTCTGAAGCATATAAGGAGAATATTAAATTAGCAATCATGTCACGGTTGAGTATTGTAAGCTCATTCCGCCGCGAAAGTGGAAAGGTTCAGGTTAGAATCCTGAATAGTTTTCCAATATGTTTCGAAACAATTATAATTGGCTGCTTTCCAACGAAAAAAATTTTTCAATTGCATTTCAGCCGTATAAAACTATTATTTATCTTATAGCAATAATGATGTTTTAATTACTTGCATGTATTTACAAACGTTTCGGCAACTCTTCATGCCATCTTCAGAGTATCTAGAAATTAGGTTTTCCTTCAATTTTCATATCAATACTAAGATTCGTTCTCTATTCTAAAAACCTTTAGAGTCAATCCGATCATAATATTTTTTATTGACCGATTGCTTTCAAAATTAAACCCAACTGAGTTTTTGTTTAGGAAGAGACAAAATTTTATACGTGTCATAGATCCTAATAACGCGAGTGAAACAGTGGGTAAACCGTAGGCCACTTAAAAACATATGTGCACATTTTGGTCACCGTTAAAATGTGAGTCGAAAAATTGTAAGCGCGGACAAACGTAAAAAAAAGCAGCACTGACCTGAAAGTAGCTCTTTGAAGTTTACGATCCTTCTTCGCTCTGTATTTGTGAGAGTCGGTAGCGAGCTGTTTAAGCGTATCGATTAACGCCAACGAGAATTCTTCGGCGAACTCTTCTTTGAAATCGCGTCCCTGTTCGTAGGCAAGAGCCAAAGCCTCTCCGGCTGTTAGACGTAAATCGAGATGCGGCGATAGAAGCATTTCTGCCAGATGGTAAAGCGACGGTTCAAAACCGCTTTCACGCGATTCAAGAAACTTACACACATCGGAAGGCGCGAGCAATGTCAACAGAAGACTCCACGAGGCTAGAGCATCGGCGTGCATCGAAGCGTTGTCTGCCGTAACAGACGGAGGGCTCCCATCGCCGCGCAAATAACTTCCGCAGAAGACTTGTTCTAGGTGCCGCATAGTTTTCACAACTTCGGCCATTTCACCGCCAGAAAGGAACGTTATAAGTGCTAAGCTGAGGCAACACTGCAACAAAAATCATTTTAAATTATTTTCTTCAGCCAAGTGAGCTAAGTTTAATTTTAACCGGAGCGTTTGTCATTTCGTTTTGTTTGTTCCGTGCTTAGTCAAATGCGTGGTCCGATTTTAGCGAAATTTGGTATGGACATTCTTTGAACCTATGCAGAATGACGTATATAAATGATTTTGAGATCAAAACATCCTACGTGGTTTCGTTACCGATATCGATAGCTATCCGATATCGATAACTATCGATAATGGAGATGGGCGCTGTCAAACTTAACCGCCAGGGGCGCCAGGTATGTTGCCACCTCAGTTCATGTAGTGTGTGCAGAATAAGTTTATTTAATCATTGACAATGCCGATGTGCTGTATTTATCAATGTTCAAATCATAGAGGTTTTGTATTTCCAAAGGATCCGGAACTGAAAAGAACTGGTTGCATGCTACCAGAAGCGAAAAGATTTGATTTCTCGCGCGTTTTTCTATGAAAATCAATGATAATTTAGGTGGCTATATACCTGCTGCCATCTATATTAAGTTTCTCACGTGTCCATCTCAATTCTCTACCTCTATTCACTGGGTTTGGTTTGTTTATTAACTTCCCATTGGAAGTTATTGTAATGGGTCCGAAAATCGAAATCAAAATGTATAACAAATTTTTATGTTTCAAGGTCACTACACTATTTTTAGTAAGATGTCTGTGTGTGTGTACGTATGTGTCCATTTCTTTCTAAGACGAAATCTCGAGAATGAAAAATTATATCGACTACGTTAGGGTGCCAATCGACGCGTATTAACGTTAATATGATCCGAAAGAATTTTTTTCGAAATCGGTTCAGCCGTTCTTTTTTCTTAACCAAATAGACTTTCACAAAAGTAGATTTTACACAATATCTCGCGAATAAAAAATTATATCGACTTTGTAAGGGTGTCAATCGAGGCTGTTAACGTCATTTTGATCGGACATAAATTTTATAAAAATCGGTTCAGCCGTTTTTTTTTTTTTTAATTATTGTTAAAAATAAATAATAATTCCGTTTTAATGATTAAAATGATTACGATTCTGTGTAATATCTAATTTAATTATTATTATTAAATATTTATCAAACTGGGAAGTTCGTCGTGTGGGCCTCAAGGGTCGCACTTTAGTCCTAATAAACGACCCACCTCACGGCTTGTTTATTGTAGATTATAGACGCGTCGACAACTTAGGTCATTAGCGTCTTTTAATTACATCAAATCAACTTAAAACTAAATGACATCCCAAAACATCCATGAGCGGAGGTGGGATTCTAACCCACGACAGTGTGATGCAAAGGTCTGCTACACTCTCCTCCGCTGTTTGGGATGGTTCAAAGATTTACAGGAAACTTATCGAGAAAATATGTTATCTCAAAGATATTTACCTTGCCTCTAACTTGCGGTTGGACGCTCTTATCATGTGCAGTTATAGAAAGCACCGGCTGTAGCAGTTTGTAGACTTCTTCACCTCCGTCGCCAGCACCCAGTTGAACTGACAATAGTGCAGCCAGCTTCGCAGCGGCTTGTTGTTCGTCGCTACGCCCCTTGCGAAGTCCGTTTTTCACGCCCTCGCAAATGGAATAGTACCTGAACAATGAATGTTTATTTAACTTAACTTTTAATTGGTAAAAATACTATGCTCGGGCCGCTTAACAGATGGAGTGATCACGTGAAAAGCGCACGAATAGCTTGTGCCGCAGACGTGGCCATCGCATATAGTTTCGTTCCCGAACGTTCAATCAACCAATCAGGTACTTTGCACGCGGTGATCACGCAGTGATCTTGCTTCATCCGTTAAGCGGCCCGACTATAGAAGTGTCTTTAATTTGTTTTTATTTAGTGTAGATTATAGACGCGTCGACAACAGCGTCGCTACACTCTCGGCTATTCTCAAGCCCAACTTTGACAGATGAAAAGCTCTTCAAATTTTAAGAAAAAAATTAACTAAGAACATAATGCCAGACAGACCAGACGAACTGACCGAAACGATAAGGGTTCTTAGTGTCTATGGAACTCTAAAAATAGGAACCGACTGAAGTTGTACAATTCCTTTTATTCTTAATTTTTAACTTCCCATTGGAAGTTATTGTAATGGGTTCGAAAATCGAAATCAAAATGTATAACAAAATTTTTATGTTTCAAGGTCACTGCACTATTTTTACACTATTTTTGGAAAGATGTCTCTCTCTCTCTCTCTCCCTCCCTCCCTCTCTCTCTGTGTCATTTCTTTCTAAGAGAGGGCAGTATAGCCTAGATGGTAGCGTGCTTGGCGCCGCAACTTCTAGACTGGACTGCCGTGGGTTCGAATCCCACCTGCGCTCATGGATGTTTTGTGATGTTATTTAGTTTTAAGTTAGTTGTTATTTAGTGTAATTGAAAGACGCTAATGACCTTAGATGTCGACGCGTCTATAATCTACAATAAATAAATAAATCTTTCTAAGACGAAATCTAGAGATTGAAATATGATATCGACTTTGTTAGGGTGCAAATAGAAGCATATTAACATCAATAAGACCCGAAAGAAATTTTATCAAAATCGGTCAAGCCGTTTTTCTTTTTTTTTGTTTAGATAAAACGACTGCCAAAAAGTAGATTTTATACGAAATCTCGCCCAAAAAAATGTTATCAACTTCGTTGAGGTGTCTATCAATGCATGTTGACGTCACTATGATCCGACATACATTTTATAAAAATCGGTCCAGCCGTTTTTTTTATTTATTGTTAAAAATAAATAATAATTATGTTTTAATGATTAAAATGATTACTTTTCTGTATAATTTCTAATTTAATTAATAATATTAAACATTTATCAAACTGGGAAGTTCGCCGTGTGGACCTCAAGGGTTGCACTTTAGTCCTAATAAACGACCCGCCTCACAGCTTGTTTTTAAAGAAATCGAAAAATTCCCTAAGACCAATCGCTAACGAGAAATAGTAGGCGATAGACATTGAGGTTCGTTTGATCTCAGTGTTAATATTTGAGCTTGATTTTTGAAGGATTTACCTTGTATTATTTAATTAATCACAAGAAAATATTACATTCTTCTGACCTGTTAGGGAGAAGTTCCGGCACGTATTTCTTGACAAACGCAGTGCAAACAGCTTCGAGATACGATACACGGGACTGAGCCGATTTCTCCGTCATTCCCATGACGGCAGTATCGAGTTTTTGTTCAAACACCTCGATTTGTGTCTGTTCTTCGGTTTCTGCGGAATCTTCTTCCCCGGCTGCCACACTGCGACATTCTGATTGGCCGCTGCAGACGCTCGCATTATCGTTCACGGATTCATCATCGGACGTCGTGTCACCTCCACGGTATCGCTCTGAAACAATTGAAATATGGTTACTGCATGTGTTTTTTCAAGTTTGATTGAACGCAAAAAAAAACTTTTGCATTATTATGCAATAATTTATTCGAAAATAATAACTGAAGTTGAAGCGTGTTTGTTTTGTTTTTACTTAAATAACCCCGGAAATTAAACATAATTAAAAACAGAAAACGATCACAACGCATCACTCTTTTGTTTGGTACAAAATAATTGAATCAAATTATAGGTATTTATAAGTTTATAAATGTATTTATTTTAGAGTAATTTAAATTTGTCAAATTAAAACAATAAAAACTCTATTTCCTTAATATTACTGCAGGCATTCTATTTTTTACATTAAATTTTCCAAATAGGTAAAAATTACAATATTGGTGCCTGGTCTTAAAAAGGAAAGTAAATTGTTAAGTAATTAATATAAAAGGAAAGTATTACTTATGTCTTATTCGATTAGTTGTGTGAAAATTTTGTACTTAATTTTAATAAAACTAAGATTTTATACTTGAAATTTTGTTTATGGAGAAATTCAAATACAGTGAAACCAGCAATGTTATTTTTAATCGCTATAACGAACCATAAAGCACGGTTGCAACAAACGCACGGACAAGAGCCCCTATAATTTTTTACTGTCACATAAATTCGCTTGCTTGTAACGAACTATTGCGTCAAATTATGTGATTGAAACCCACGTGCAGGGTGAAATTGGTTGCACGTAAACGTGCGTTACGTCACTATTCACGTGGTTCGTTTCGACAGGTTAAAAATAATTGATTCTTCCTGCATTAGTTCTTCAAAAAAAAAATATTATCATCACAATGTTTGTCTATAGCGAATTTTTAGGTATAACGAACGTAAATTATGGTTACATAAGGGTTCGTTATAGTCAGGTTTCACTGTAATTCAAATTTCATAATATGTGTCAATATCCCAATAATTTGGATTTCGTAACATGCGTTATGTATTTTTAATTTACACCCACGCGAAGGCGTTTAAAGTAATTATTTAGAACAAATTTCCCTCGTTTTCAAGGAAAAATCAACGCTATATTGAACGATGACTAATAATACATTTCTTGGAATTTTCCACCACATTCATATCAAACTTCTAACAATTAATGTCAATTAGGCAAATTCATATCTTAAACGTAAGTTAATTAACATAGCATTATTAATAAAGCGATAAGCGATAAACATTTTGTTTATTCAGTTTATTAACAACTATCGTCAAATCTGTAAAACATAGAACCGAACTATGGACTTCTTACATAGAATGCGTTCAAATATTTTTTATTTAAATATTGATTTTAAGCGATACATTTTATTGATATGTATCAATTTAATTAAGAAGATAATAACGGATAGCCTTATAATTTCCATATGCTCAACGTAGGTAATCGAAGGTAAAAATATAACCTTGACAATAAATAAAATTATGACGTAACGACATTGTGCACTCGATATAAAAAAGATTTAGAAAGAAAATTGAATGGGCAGGTGAATATGGACTTGCAAATTGCAATGCGTACAATTTGGCGGGTTTTAAGGAATTTCAGAGGACGCCACAAACCCTTCATTATAATGGAAGTATGTACCTAGAACGTCCTAGAAGCAAGCTTCATTTTTCCATATCGAAACATTTTGAAATAGAGTCTAATAGAGAAGACACGCGAAATGCATCAAAAATGTTGAAAAATAGGCGGAAACAAACGAAAAAAATGTTAAAAAACTCACCAGATCTCCCCTTACGCTTTCCTTTAGGCATTTTTTTAATAAAAATAATTTACAACTAAAATATGTTAAATATAATTTATTGGCACTATTTTAACACTGGATCAAGACGGTAAACAGTTTATTATTCCGTATTTCCTTCTGGTCGAGTAAAATTGACATGAATTTTTAGTTAAAATGCTTGTAAAACACAATTGCATGTTGTCTAGATCAGAACATATGACCTAGGTCCTAGCCGTTTGATGGGCTTTTTAGCGACTGACGAATGAGTCAACGAAAAACGACAGTGTTGTCAAAATTCAAGCGACCAAGGAACTAAATAACTATGTCAAACACAAAAGTTACTAAATCATAAAACTTCAAACTGTCAAATTTACCTCTAGTTGGGGACATTGCAAAAAGTGATAGCAAAATACAAGAGTAAAAACTCGTTTTTTCAATTTACAGATTTGCAATAAAAATACATTAACCATGGAAACGAGAACAAATATAATTTACATGGCCAAGTAAATGTAATTATTTGTTATTTCCGCAAACCTTGCAATTTGATTCATGTTTTCAAGTCATTGTTTTTAAATATACTGAAAATCAAACTGATTTCATCAATCTGCTTAAATTATAGACGTTTCACAACTGAGATTGCGTGTCTAAGTAAAACCTGGGGGTTTGTAATAGACGAGCTATAGAACTGCCATAGAAACAATCGCTTCCCTCCGAGCTCATAGCCAACTCCATCATGAATGCTCTTATCCTTACGGCGCTAGTATGCAATAAGTTAAAAAATACAAAACGAATGCTTTACTTTTTATTAATAAAAAAATATTTATATTGTACACGTAATTTATAACTAAATCTACATTTCGTATAAAAATACCTCTACGTGGGCACATTATGGTTATCATCGATATGATCATCTAATTCACATTTCATTTTGAATTCCTTGTCGCAAACTTTACATTTATACTTCATCGATTTGTTATGGACTTTCTTTACATGCGTTTTGAGGTTATCGTTTCTAGAGAACCGCTTATCACACTCGTCACATTTATAGGGCTTCGCCCCGCTGTGCATCCTCAGGTGCATAGCTAAAAAATCTTTACGAGAGAAATATTTACCACATTCCTCACACCCAAACTGTTTAACTGTACTATGGGCTGACTGCCTATGCACTCTTAAACCAGAAGAAAAAGAAAACCTTTTGTTACAATCTGTACATTCAAATCCGAATTTTTTTTTGTGAACTCCATTAATATGCACTTCTAAACTTGTCTGGCAACTTAAAATCTTAAAACAAATGTTACATTTAAATTCCTTTCCGTGATGACAATTTCTATTATGTTTTTGAAATGCATTTTTCCCTTTAAAACTTTTTTTGCAAATGGTACATTCAATTACTTTCCCATCGTGAATGTCTTTATGTTTTCTTAAGTGCTTTATATCTTTGAACGATTTGCCACATTTGTGACACATGTATGATCTTTTTTGTGATTGATGTACTTTTATATGCTGCTGCATGTTATATTTTATATTTTTTCCACAAATGGGACATAGAGAACGAAACTCACTGTCGCTGTGGACCCGTTGGTGACCTCCTAACTCATATTTTGTCTTGTATTTTTTATCACATTTTGTGCATTGAAAAGGCCTGTCGTCATTATGTACCCTGCTATGCCTTTTTAAATGATATAGTTTCTTAAAATGTTTCCCGCACACATTGCACTGAACAGGCTTGCCTGGTTGGTAATTTTGATCAAAGTGTCTGATTTTATGGCTGTAGTAATCGGAATATTTTTTAAATTTTTCATTACAAATACTACAACTATATATGTCAACTTCCTTCTTATGTTCATTTGAATCGTTATGGATTTTTTTATGGCTGTAATAATCGGAACATTCTTTAAATTTTTCATTACAAATACTACAACCAAGATATAATTTATGGATTATTGTCACATGTTTATGTAAATTCTCTTTTCGAATAAATTTTTTTTGGCATATTTTACACTGAACATTTGTGTTTCCTTCTTCTTCAGCTTTGTTTTTACTGTCAAAAAAGTAATATTTTCCATGTTTTGTCAAAATATGAGTACGCAAACTGTCTTTACAACTGCAAAAAGTTTTACACATTCTACATTTAAAAAATGTGTACACAGCCTTGTCTGAAGTATCATTCGATGAAATTCCATCTCTTTCTTGATCACTGGGTTTATTAGCATTTAACGTATCAAAATCTACAATATTCGAATTTTCTAAAGCTTCTTTAGTTTGTACGTCCAAACTGTGATTATCTGAATTGGTGGGAATTAACGTTTCCACTGAACTACTATTTAATAAGTTATCATTTTCCTTTGAAGATTTAATTTTTTTATTTGTATTTGATGTTTCTTGTTCGTTCGACGAATGTTTTGTCAAAGTATGCTTATGTAAAACATCTTTTCTAGAAAAGGTTTTTTCACATATCTTACATTCAAAATCTGTGTTTTTATTTTTCTTAAATTTCTTTTTATTCTCAGCACAATCATCAGAAGAACCGGAATCTTCTGTTTCAGAAGTAGAGTCTTCTTCGATCTCCCAGTCGTCGGTATCGTCCGATACTGAAAAATCATCTGAACTATTTTCACCTGTTTCTTGATCACTGGGTTTATAAGTCTCTAATATTTCACGGTCAACGTTGGTATTTTCCAAAGGTTCGTCGCTTTCTGCTTCTAAATTTTGATTGGTTGAGATCGTATTAGAAACTTGTTTTTTCAAAGATTCATTTGCTGTAGCTATAATTATGTTATGTTTATTTGCCCGTGTTTGTCTCTGTTCATTACTTACATCTCTTTTTACAGGCGTTTCAAAAACAATCCCATCAGCAGATTCCAGTGAAGGCTTAATATAATTTTCTGGATTAAGTCCGGTGTCTTCAATTATCATCTGCTCATCACTATTTCGACTTGATTCATGATTTGTCCGTTGATGCCTACGTAAATTATCTTTTCTAGAAAAGACTTTTTTACACACATTACATTTAAAATTAGCGTTTTTATCTTTGTTAGATCTCTTTTTATTTTCAGAACTATCATTTTTTGACCCCAATTCTTCTATTTCACAATCGTCAGGATCATTTTCAACCGAAAAAATTGTTGCATCCATTTCTACAGCATCGTCCGAAGCATGATCCTTCCAAGCATTTCGACTTTTTTCATGAGCATTAGATTTATTGGCGTCTATTTCAAAATCTACGAGATTTGTAAGATTTTCGAATTCGCTTTGTACTTCTAAACTGTAATATGCTTTAATGGTGGAACTTAACTGTCCAGCAGAACTATTACCTAGTAGATTAATATTTTCCTTTGAATTAAAATTGATGTTTTCTAATGTCATTGATATCGCCATATCGTTACCGGGATCAAGGCAAGTGCCTTCAGTTTTCACTTTACCATCGTCATTTTGATCTGTACACCACGCCTCGTCGAGGTCAAATGAGTCCTCCTTTTTGAGAAATCCATTTCTTACTGTGTTGCTGCTATAACCCAGCTGTTTGAGATAAGTTCTTAACACAGCGTCAGATTTATGAATCATTTTTTTGAATTGTTGAACGTCTTGGAGTTTTAGAAAGCAATCTTTGCAGACATACAGTGGCAAGCAATCGTTCAGTGAAATCTGTTAAAATATGCACAACTTACTTCAGAGTTTAGATACAATTACGACGACTAAAGAAATATAATAAATTAAAAAAAGGGTGTGGGTCTCGGGACCCCCGACAGATGTGAAACATCAAAGTAAACGTTATTGAAGTCGGTGGTAACTGGTATTCTCTATGACGTAGTAGTATATATTTTTTCAAAAGCAGCAACTAACTGTTATGCTGACGTAATCCTATATACTGCACTGTAACACCTCGTGTATTACAGTGCACGCCTGAGCCAAGAGAGAGAGAGAGAGTGCCGCAGTGGTGGGGAGAACAGCAGCGAAGGAGCGGACCAAAAATTTCGTTGCATATTTCCCCTCACGCGGTTGTTCGCAGCCCGACATTGTTTCACATCAAAAATATAGTGCACGAGAACTTCTGATATAGGATATAAAGAAATCGTTGTAAAAAATTGGAATGAAAATCAACGTTTACTCAATACTAAATGCGAGTCTCGGCTTCGCCCGTACCGTAATAATATACAACCCTTGCTATAATTTATTCTAACGACGTGTCTAGCTTAGAAGTCACATTCATCAGGATTGCCAGAAACGAGTATTTTCTATTCTATTGTTAAGATAATGTATACATAAAGTGACCAAATCCTGAATATCACAAAGCGGGACAAGGTCTATAAAAACCCGGCGCAGACAACCGTTGGGTTCCACGCCCAAAAAAGCCTTAAACGCGCTAGAAACCCCCAAAAACTCGCTAGAAATCCCCAAAAACTCGCTGGAAACCCCCAAAAACGCGCTAGAAACCCCCCATAAACTCGCTAGAAACCCCCAAAAACTCGCTAGAAATCCTCAAAAACTCGCCAAAAATCCCCAAAAACTCGCTAGAAACCCCCAAAAACTCGCTAGAAACACCCAAAAACTCGCTTGAAACCTCCAAAAACTCGCTAGAAACCCCCGAAAACTCGCTAGAAACCCCCGAAAACTCGCTAGAAACCCCCGAAAACTTGCTAGAAACCCCCGAAAACTCGCTAGAAACCCCCAAAAACTAGCTAAAAATTCCCGAAAATTCGCTAGAAACCCTCGAAAACTCGCTAAAAAACCCCCGAAAACTCGCTAGAATCCCTCAAAAACTCGCTAGAAACCACCAAAAACTCGCTAGAAACCCCCGAAAACTCGCTAGAAACCCCCAAAAACTCGCTAAAAATCCCCAAAAACTCGCTAGAAACCCCCAAAAACTCGCATATATTTTTATTTTAAATATTATTTATTTTTTAAGATAGGTATCAATTATATAATTATTGATAAATAAAATACTTTGAGTGGGTAAAAATATCTAATGACAAAAAATAAACATTCTTAATGCACGTGATTTAACAAAAACGGGACAAAAGCGGGACGCTTGTTGAATCGGGACTGTCCCGCCTAAATCGGGACGGATGGTCACTTTATGTATACAATCCTGATTCTTACGACCTGAGTTGTCGAGCGTCTCTTATCTAATTAAATAATGTCACCTGGATACTTTACAAAAACAACTCAATTGGGACAGCGTGTAAACAATTCGAGACATGTTACCTGAATAGTGGCACATTCCATAGCAGCTTCAGCTATTGTACATCCAAGATTGCTTGAACCGCTATAAATATGTGCTAATTTAACATCCATCGCTAGACAGAATCGACACATATCCTCTTTTAACCCTTTCGCTTCAATTACTAGTTGCTTTTTCATGTTTTATACAACGGAAATATCTACCCATGTGTATACTGTTGTTTTTATTATTATCTAATATCTGGATGACCGAGCTTTGCTCGGATGAGTTCAAAAAAAATAGTACTTAGTTCCCATTTCATCATTATTGTTGTTATTTTTTACTTTTCAGATAATTACTGATTATTTTAATAAGTTAAAGGACTGTTAGAGTAATTTAACATAAATAATGAAAATAGTTTGTTTTTTCCAAAGCCTACTCACCATACGACACTGTTTTATAACGTTAAAAAAAACTGTTTTTTAAAATAATAAAATCGATAAGAAAACGATTTTTTCCCCCCGAAACCCCTTTTCGGTAAATTTGATCAAAATCGTTAGAGCCGTTTTCGAGAAAATATTTATATAGGTACATATTATATACAAGATTTGCTCGTTTAATAATATAGGGATTGTTTTAAACAGGTGAAATTGCCTATTTCCCTCAACCCTGTGTAGATGCGCGCAAATTGTATGAAATATTTGACTTGCACTCTAGTCTATTTTTTGCATTTATACTTCTTTTATTATACCTACCTATTATTTCATAAAATACCAGAAATTAATTACTACCTAGGTATAACATCAATGTCATTTTCTCTCTTTCTTTGATTTCCGATCCACGACTTAAAAGACATTGATCTTGCAGATCAATTTTCACTGATGAAATCTATCTGAAACAGTGAAAATCGATCTGCAAGACATGTACTAGGGTTTCAGTCGTCCATCTCTACCCCTGTGTAGCGTCTAGTTGAAATATTTTCAATAGTAAATTTAGTGATAAAAACCACTTCAAAACAGCGTTGAACCTGTGTCAGTTATTTGCACTTTTCAGTAGCCCATGTGTTTAAACAATTATTTTCCCCAAAGTTAAATATCTTTTATTTTAAAATGGTTTAGAAATGTCAAAACAAAAAATACTGTAATATTATAATAATTAGGTATATTACAAAAATATATACAACAGAATAACCGTTTTTTACAGATATACTACCTATATTATTAACAGTTATAAAATATATTTTCAATAACTAAATTTCAATTTGTTTTGAAACGAAGTTTTCATTTGGGAACAACATGAACTTCTTGAATATGATCATCTAAATCACATTTCATTTTGAATTCCTTGTCGCAAACTTTACATTTGTACTTCATAGATTTGTTATGGACTTTCTTTTTGTGTGTTTTGAGGTTATCATTTCGGGAGAATCGTTTATTACAGTCGTCACATTTATAGGGCTTCTCCCCAGTATGCATTCTCTGGTGCATCGTCAGGAAATCCTTACGAGAGAAGCATTTACCGCATTCTTCACACTCAAACGATTTAACTCCATGGGATGACTGCTTATGTACTTTTAAACCAGTATAAGTAGAAAATGTTTTTTTACACTCAGAACAATCAAATGTACGTTTTTTTTCGTGAACTCCTTTGATATGAATAGTTAAAGTTTGCTGCGAACTGTATATTTTAAAACAAATGTTACAT
Source organism: Mongoloraphidia duomilia (assembly GCA_039654895.1). Taxonomy (NCBI): domain Eukaryota; kingdom Metazoa; phylum Arthropoda; class Insecta; order Raphidioptera; family Raphidiidae; genus Mongoloraphidia; species Mongoloraphidia duomilia. Next base: position 23,691,369 of record CM077526.1, on the reverse strand, counting down.
TTAAATTCTTTTCCGTGGTGACTATTTCTATTATGTTGACTAAATAAGTCTTTCCCTTTAAAACTTTTATTGCAAATATTACATTCAATCATTTTCCCATCGTGAATTTCTTTATGTCGTGTTAAGTTGCTTATATTTTTGAACGATTTGCCACATTCTTGACACATGTGTGGCCTTTTTTCTGAATGACGAAGTCTTATATGCTGCTGCATGTTATATTTTATAGTTTTTTTACAAATAGGGCATGGAGAATATAATTCAGTACTGTCGTCGTGGACCCGTTGATGACTTGCTAAATCATATTTAGTCTTGCATTTTTTATCACATTTGGTGCATTGGAAAGGCCTATCGTCATTATCATGTCTCCTGCTATGCCTTTTTAAATCAAATAGTTTCTTAAAGGACTTCCCGCACACATTGCAGTGAATAGGTTTACCTAGTTGGTAATTTTTATCAAAGTGTTTGACTTCATGGCTGTAGTAATCGGTATGTTCTTTAAATTTTTTATTACAAATACTACAACTATATTTGCGAACTTTCTTCTTATGTTTATTTGAACCGTTTGATTCATGGATTTTTGTCACATGTTTACGTAAATCATCTTTTCGAAAAAAGCTTTTTTCGCATATTTCACACTGAAAATGTGTATTTTCATTATCTGAGCCATGTTTATTCAAAATATGTCTACGTAAATTATCTTTTCTACTATATGATGTTTTACATATCTTGCATTTAAAATCCGTCTTTTCATCCTTGTCAGATTCCTTTTCAGAATCATCATCTTTCGACTCCACTTCTTCTGAATCGCAGTCGTCAATATCATCTGCTTCTGAAGAGTTTGTTACATTCATTTTTACAGCATTGTCTGAAACATTGTTCTCACCTCCACTATCACTGCTGTTATTACTAATTGTGGAAACCACTGCACTGGTATCGCAAAGTTCATTTTCTTGTTTTATACACGTCTCTTCAAAAAACGAGTCACGTTTTGCATCCAAACTAGGGTGTCCATTACTGTTGTCTATGCTCCATGTCATTTGATGTTTAGTATCTAACAAATCAATATCTTCTTTAGTTTCTTTACAGGTAATCATGGTGTCTGGAATATCAATCTTCGTGTCTTCATTGGTAGTGTCCGAGCAACTACTTTCAGTTTCTTCATATTTAATGGGAATATTTATAAAAGCATTTTCTCCTCCATCACTAGAATAATGGTGTTCTTTCACCGACACTTTATCTTCAATACTAAAAACTGTCCTGTTTTTATTTACCGACATGGTATCTTCAATACAAGACATTGAAATCAAAAAAGTTCCGTCGATGATCACAGTGAACCTTGTCACAATTCTTAAAAGTTCTAAGTTCGATTTTCTTCTCAACTTTTGAAAATAACGGCGCGGTTTTATCAAAGTACGCTAACTGATAACTAACAAGATCTTCAGAAGTTTGTTAGTTAATCTTTACTTATCTGCAAAAAATATTATAAATAGATATGTCTGAAAAATCCTGTTGAAAACAAATGTGAGAAATAGCATTGAGAGGTATTGGTGAGAGAGAAACGTGCATGCTAGGCGGCGCAAATCGGACAAAGAAGCAGAAGATTTTTACAGAATATATTCTCGGTCGGTTTCGAGTTTTGATGTCAAGCGCGCTGCTCTTTTTGATTTAGCGACGGACTAAATCCGTCCGGATTTCGTAATTTACAATACAATATTTCAGAGTAACAATATTGTTACAAAGGATGTTTAAAAATAACACCAAAGAAATTTATGAAGTGGTAGAAGGCACCGAGACTAGAGTAAACGCGCTTTTAGCGATGCACCTTTTCGACATTAAGGCCGTTTTTAGACGAGACACCGGTGTCTCATTCTAGTTGAATGATGAAATAAATGTGTTTACACACTGAACACATCTGTAAGACACTGGATGTTTGGCACGGCGACTGTCTCGTCAAGTGTTTCAGCTCCGCCACAAACGAAAACATATCTATGTCTAAAAGATACCTATGTCTACTTTTTACGCAGCCTCTTTTTTGACAAAAGTAGCAAAATTAATGTTTTGTTGTCTGTAGCCTCCATAATACTAATCGTGTATATACTAATAATTTAATGCAATTTTTAAAAATATAACTGTACACTAGACTCTGTCCACATCGTGTCGTTATCGACCACAGCTGTGGACTAGAGATGCGCACGATACATCGATATTTGAAAAACATCGACTTTCTGCTTTCGACAGCCAATGTTATTTTTTTCTACAGGTACATCGGTTAACATCGATGCTTTTTTGCGATGTTTTCTTCAATGTTTCCTATTCTTTTTAATTACAACTTGTTTGAAATTGAAAAGTTTGTATTATTTTTCAATTTTGTAAATTTAAAAAAATCTCAATTCGGCACTGGAAATCATATCAAATAAACAAGTCTCTTTCCAACCTGAGATTCCCTAAAATTATTTGCTTACATTAAATTTAAATATAGGTATTAAAACATTTATTTTCTACTGGTTATCGGAATATATCGTTGTTTGAAATATCGATCTTTTTGTTTCGATATTTTTACATCGATTTTATTAAATCGATGTATCGATTTAAGGTAGTTGTCGTGCTATGGGCATAGTGTCAGAAAATTCTAAATTTTTGTATACTCATTATACTATAATACAAATATTATTAAAATTTGAAGTTGATTGACCATCTCGAACTCGAGATAAACTTAATTAAAGTTCGGATAATTAACACGGAGAGCATAGGAAAGGTTGTGTTTTTGACAAGTCTTTTAATTAAAAAAAAAGTAACAGTCAGAAATTTTCAAAAAACTGACTGTTCGTTGATGTTTTTGTTCTGAGTTTAAAAAAGAAAATCCAAAAATTATTGACCTTTTTTTTGTTGAGATATAATAACGCAAAGTTCAACAATTTATGATAAAAGATAGACATTTTTATATAAACCAAGCGAACAAACTAAGTGAAATATGTGTAACTATGTGAACAACAGTTTAGGTACAATCTCTAACAAAATTTTTTTACATTTAACACTATACTTATTTATTGTTTTATAACGTATTATGAACGAAACTTTTGGATGTTATTGTCACAAGACAACTACCTTAACAATTTTGAGCATCCCTACAATAGACACCTGTGTCTCGAGTGAAAACGGCCTAAGACGCCTGTACAGCGTAGATAGAGAAAAACTAGAGTGTGTGTGTACTCGAAAAAAATGTGAATGGATGGACTTTTACTTTTTTTGTATTTATTATACAGCGTCGAAAAGGTGCTTTGGCGTTTTTATGCACAGAACTTTTTGACGCTCTGAATTTACGGAATTTATTGATGTTATTTTAGAAGACTATTATATTATATTTTAACCTTCAAAAACGAGTTTATAATCAGTTTCTTTTTTAAAATTATATAGATTTTTACCTGAACGGGAGCCCAATGTCGATCTAATTTCGATAAATAGCAGATATTGCGTCATCATATCCCATACCACTCCTGTAACCAGTATAGATATTTAACTGAAACCATCAGCAATTATTAAAGAACATAATGGTTAGTAATGGTAACTATCTACCATTTTATTGGTAACAAGACAACAAGCTGCGTACTTTGGCGTTTAGACTTCACCATCTCTATTCATTGATCATTCCGCAACCTTGCAATAATTCTTGTTTTCAAAAACATTCTTTTTAACTGACTTTCATCAAAATCTCTGATAATTAAATTATAGGGTAAGTTCGGTTTTACGCTTGATTGATCGAGCCGAGCGAACAGATTTTTGGTCACGTGACAAGCGAGCAAATCGAGCCATCTAAACAATTCCGAACGTAATCTAGCAGATTTTTCCAAACGTCAGAATAAAATGGCCCCAGCAAGTTAAATTCTTATTACTAAAGCCGAAATACATTCTTTATTACTCCTCATTTTAATTTAATTCAACATTGTTATAATAATAAATCATGATTCACAATTTTTTTCGTTTTTATTCCTTTATTTTAAAATTAATAGTACTACCGGTTGTTGATTTTTTCGACCCATAGATATAATAAATATTTTATTTAATCATTCTGTGCGATATAGACTTATTGGTTATTACTATTCTTTGAATAAATATTATTCGTGTATTTTTACCTATTGAAAAATTACCTCATATAAATAAACTTCGAAATTTATCCATTCTCACAACAAGGGTTTCCGCTCATTTTTAAAATGAATGCTCTGAAGTTGGTTAAATCTGCTTGCTCGCTCGCTTTCCTCGGAGCAAATCGAGCGCGCTTGATCTGCTCCAGATCTTAAAACCGAACGCAGGATAGAGATCTTTCAGAGCATATAAATGTTAAATTCGAACGTATTAGAGCACTCCGATCAATCTGAGCGTAAAACCGAACTTACCCATAGAAGCTTCACAAGTCACATAACTGAGGTCATATTACGTGTCAATCATAGAGATATGATAGATAGAGTAGGGGAGCTATAGACACAACTGTAAGTGTACGTTCACACCAATAGCTGGCAGGCTAAGCGCCTAGTGGTTCGCTAGGTGCCAGGATGAACTATCCAAGCGAACGAATGTACGTGTTAGCGTTGCGTTGTTCACACCGACCGCGCCTCGCTGTGGCTAGTCGCCAGCTGGCTATCCAAGCGAACAGGCGTGTCTGTTTTTTCCAGGATACAACCTGGCATAAAATGGATATTAATTAGTGCAGTTTTTGAAGAGACTGTGTGAACAGTAGTATATCTAGCGTAGCACCTATCTTAGCGAGTCACCTATCCTGCCATCATGTGGTGTGAGCGTACACAAGTGACAGTGTTATCTTGGAAAAGAGCGATAGAAAACGAAGCAGTTCTTTTTTCCTTGTCTTCTGACGCATTTGAGAATTTAAAAATTTATATTAGGTATTGTTAATTTACATCTGTAACCATGGTTATGTATTTGTGATAGATAAAACAACGCGTCTATTCTCCATCTTTATCTTTTGCATCCACACTTTTTAGGGTGGCTTCCCTATTCTATCTATGATATTTCTATGTTCACAAGATATAAGGCTCATTTATACGGGTAGAGTAATGAGGCAAGTACTTGAAAGAATAGAGTAACTCTACCCGTATAAACGGTCAGTAGAGTAGAGTAGCGAGTAGAGTGTGTAGTAGGTGGTAGAGTAGAGTTACTAGCAACATGTGGCAAAGTAACTCTACTCTACTACCACCACTCTACTTGCTACTTTACTCTACCCGCAACTATCCGTGTAAATGAGCCTAGATGGTTTTGGTGATGGTTTAAAAAAAAATAATAATAATTAAAGTAGTAAATTCGCAGTTATGTGGACAGTAAATAATAAATATCACAGACAGTTTTTTTATTTACTGTCCACATACCTGCGAATTTACTACTTTAATTATATAAATATGGAAACGAAATCTACTAAATATAATAATAATAATTATAAAATACATTTTCAATAACTAAATTTCAATTTTTTGAAACGAAATTTTCATTTGGGAACAACATGAACTTCTTGAATATGATCATCTAAATCACGTTTCATTTTGAATTCTTCGTCGCAAACTTTACAGTTATACTCAATAAATTTGCTATGGACTTTCTTTTTATGCATTTTGAGGTTATCGTTTCGGGAGAATCGTTTATCGCAGTCGTCACATTTATAGTACACGTAATTTATAACTTAATTTCTACATTTCATATAAAAATACCTTTACATGGACACATTATGCTTATCTTCGATATGATTATCTAATTTACATTTCATTTTGAATTTTTTGTCGCAAACTTTGCATTTGTACTTCATAGATATGTTATGGACTTTCTTTTTATGTGTTTTGAGGTTATCGTTTCTAGAGAATCGCTTATCGCATTCGTCACATTCATAGGGCTTCTCCCCGGTGTGCATCCTCAGATGCATTACCAAGAAATCCTTACGAGAGAAACATTTACCGCATTCTTCACACTCAAATGATTTAACTCCATGGGATGACTGCTTATGGTATTTTAAACCAGTATAAGCAGAAAACGTTTTTTTACATTCAGAACATTCAAATTCCCGTTTTTTTTCATGAACTCTTTTTATATGAATACTTAAAGTTTGCTGCGAACTGGATATTTTGAAACAAATGTTACATTTAAATTCTTTTTCGTGGTGACTATTCCTATTATGTTGACGAAATGAGTGTTTACCTTTAAAACTTTTATTGCAAATAGCGCATTCAATCATTTTCGCATCGTGAATTTCTTTATGTCGTTTTAAGTCGCTTAAATCTTTGAACGATTTACCGCATTCTTGACACTTGTGTGGCCTTTTTTCTGAATGACGCATTCTTATATGTCGCTTCATGTTATATTTTATAGCTTTTCCACAAATAGGGCATGGAGAATGAAATTCAGTAGTGTCGTCGTGGATCCGTTGATGACTTGCCAAATCATATTTAGTCTTGCATTTTTTATCACATTTAGTGCATTGGAAAGGCCTATCGTCGTCATCATGTCTCCTGCTATGCCTTTTTAAATGAAATAGTTTCTTAAAGGACTTCCCGCACACATTGCACTGAATAGGTTTGCCTGGTTGGTAATTTTTATCAAAGTGTCTCACTTTATGGCTGTAGTAACCGGAATATTCTTTAAATTTTTTATTACAAATACTACAACTATATTTGCGAACTTCCTTCTTATGTTTATTTGAACCGTTTGATTCATGGATTTTTTTCACATGTTTACGTAAAGCATCTTTTCGAGAAAAGCTTTTTTCGCATATTTCACACTGAAAATGTGTATTTTCATTATCTGAGCCATGTTTATTCAAAATATGTCTACGTAAATTATCTTGTCTACTATAGGATGTTTTACATATCTCGCATTTAAAATCCGTCTTTTCATTCTTGTCAGATTCCTGTTCAGAATCATCATTTTTCGACCCCACTTCTTCTGAAAGCCAGTCGTCAATATCATCTGCTACTGACGAGTTTGTTACATCCATTTCTACAGCATTGTCTGAAACATGGTTTTTCAAAGAATTTCCTTTTTTTTCTTGATCCTCGCGTGTATTAGCTTCTAATATATTTTCAATAGAATTATTACATAGTAAGTTATCACTTTTCTCTAAAAATTTTTCTGATGCATTTGATGTTGTTTGTTCTTTCAATGCTAAATTATTTCGTGAATTGAAATTATCTGCCCTCACTTTTTCCTTGTTTGGGATTAAAATAATGACTTGTTTTTCAAAAGATTCATTAATGTTATCAATGTCGATGTGAACTCGAAATATTTTACCGTTACTACTGATCACAGTTTTTGTTTGACTTCTTTCATTACTGATTTTTCTTTTTACGACAGTTTCTTCAACATCATTGCCCAGATCAAATTCCGTATCTTCAGTCATTATTTCATCATCACTTCTTTGGTCTGTACATCGTGTCTCGTCGAAGTTAAGAGGCTCGTCCTTGATATGATAGTTTCTTCTTACTGTGTTTTTATCAAAACACAGTTGTTCGAGATACGTTCTTAACACGGCGTCGGACTTGAGGACCATTTTTTTAAACTGTTGAACGTCTTGGAGTTTTAGATAGCAATTTTTGCAGATATATAATGGCATACCATCGTTCAGGGATATCTGTTGAAGTGCACAAATGATTTTTATGAAAAAATGCAAGAATGTTAAAAAAATACGATCTGAAACTTTTGTGTACACATTTCGCCGTCGGAAAAAATATCTGCAGTAGCTATCATCGCAGCACAATGAAGAAAACTAACATTAAAACATGTACAGTAGAACATTGATTATCCGAGGTGGACGGGACTTAGCAAAACATGGATAATCAGAATTATTGTGTTGTAACTCTCGGATCAGTCGACCGGATAAGTTATATTCTACTGTATTACTATTTAATTCATTTTTAAACCTTCGACCATGAAATTCATTTAACGTTAGGTTTATCAGGGAACATGGAAAAAAATAAATTAATGGAATCAATAGTTGTAAGGTTAGTTTGTATAATAATATTTAAATAATTAATGTGATCAATTATTAGTTGCTAATGAAGTCACAATATATGTGACGAAACGTTCAACAAAAAATAATTTGTTGATTTCTTAATTCATTTATGTCGACGACCGACGTTCCCCGATAAACCTGACATTACATTGCTATCAGCCCCGCATCTTCAATTTTTTTTTAGGCGGGGCAAAAACTGAAAAATGCCGCCCCCGCCCACTTCTTTATAATTTCAGATGTCCACTAATTGATTGACATTTGGTCAAAGTTAAGTAAATGAAGAGTTTTTCCATTCGTCTGTAAAGTGTGAATTTGAATTTGGCCGCCCTCTGAGCTTGCCGCCCGGGGCATAAGCCCCGGCTTGCCCCCCCACCCCTAGATCCGGGGCTGATTGCTATTTAAATGTATACAATCCTTACCTGAACTGTGGTACATTCCATAGCAGCTTCGGCTATTGTGCATCCCAGTTTGTTTGAAACGCTATAAATGTGCGCTAATTTTACATCCATTCTCAAACACAATCGACACATTCCCATTTTTAAACATTCTGCTACAATTAATAGTTCCTTTTCCATAATTTTTGATCTGAGTTACAACTTTAAAAATCGGCAACATCAATTTTGGTGGACACTGACTTAAAAATTAGTGATGGGCGATTACGACTTACGAGATATTTTAGTCGATTGTCTCGATTGTTCAAACATCTCGATGGTTTTCACTTGGACTCGATTATTGTTGTTTCATAGTTCACCGCGACTAAGTCGCATAGTATTGAATCGTACACTGTCGAGAGCCACATAATATATAATCGTTCATCACTCAACTACTGTGGTCGAGTCGATTGTGCAGTAATCGAGTGCTCTGAGACCGACTGAACAGTGTGAACAGTGAACAATCAACGATGAACGAGTCGCGTGAACGTCAGACTTGAGTCGACTAGCATATAACCTTGAATCGCGATTATATGTATTCTCATTCGCTGGCAAATAATCGACTAGAACAATCGAACATTTCGATTGTAAAATCAAACTCCGAGTCGATTGTGGACTCGATTGTTATTATGAACGATTGCAATTGTTTCGATTGTAAAAACATCTTACAATCGCCCATCACTATTAAAAATTAAAATGAGTTATAATTCTATAGGCATTACATTTACTCAAAGGTGAGCATATGGTTTTATATAAGTTTAAATATGATTATGTTTGCCCAAACGAACAAATAAAACCTTTCATATAATTAATAATCTATGGGGTCAACCTTTGACCATCGATATAAATTATACTTTATAGTCGAAAATAAATCTTGCAAGTATGATTTTTACGTTGGCAACACGAAAGTATTTTGGTCATAGAAAAGGCTTAACGTCAAATATGTGTCAAACATGTATTTAAATGATTCACAATGTGACTTAATACTTATTAATAATCATCATTGCTTATCTAAATTGTGAAATAACAGTCTTTTCAACGTGTTTAAACATAAATTTCTATCTTTTTAATCGAATATTACCAAACGAAAATGTCGATCAATACAAACGTAATTCTTTTCGTTTGCGGTTCCTTTAATCCTCCAACAATAATGCATTTGCGAATGTTTGGTACGTTTTTTTTATAAATATAAAATCTACAATAATCTTAACCTGAAAACTTAAATAAAAGGAAGGTTTTTTGTCCAGAAATAGCACGAGATCACCTACATAGACTGGGCCGTTATACTGTAATCGGCGGTGTCATGTCTCCGGTACATGATGGTTACGGAAAGAAGGAGTTAGCACCAGCGGAGCACCGGCGTGAGATGTTGAAACGCGCTTTACAGAATTCCGATTGGATAAAAATATCTGAATGGGAAAGTCGACAAGAAAATTGGTCTCGGACTCAAGCTGTTCTTGATTATCATCAGGTAAATTTACGCATAAAATTGACGGTCTGAAGGCAGGACTGCAAAAAGTGACCAATTGACAAATTGATTACAAGTAAATTAAGAGAAATTGAATTGTGGATTATAGACGCTCCACAACAAATGTCATTAGCGTTAAGTGTAGGGAATGCATGTCGATCTCGCGAGATCTCGAGCCATTTTTCAAGATTTAATCTCGTGGGCAGGCAATCTCGTTCGAGATCTCGACCCGAGATTTCAAGAACGAACGCGCTTGAAAAAAAACTTATAACTTATACGTAACAGTTTTTGACAGTCGCGCTAATTGATTCTGTTTGTTTCTCTGCATATATTATTTTAATTATTGTTTTCTTGAGTGAAACTGACAGTTAGTTATTTAACTTATAACAAGCATTAAATGGTTAACAAATTTCAAGGGCGAGCATGTTTCAATAATGATTTGCATATGTTAGAGTGGAGTGGATTATAGACACTCGACAACAGAGGTCATTGGCGTGTTAGAGTGAGATAACGGAATTTCATTATCACTATAATATTATCAATTCCCTTATCTCACTCTAATATACACAAATCATTATTCAAACATGCCCGCTCTTGTTATATTCATATGGGCAAGTCGTAGATTTTTTTGGTTATATTAAAAGACTTTTACAAGTCCTTTGTTCGCAAAATTTATCGTTTGGTCTCTTTTTTTTTAACATGGCGATGGTCAAATGTTATTGTGTATTCGATTGTTTTTTTGTTCTAGAACTGTGTCAACTCAGTACTTAAGAACTACAACAATGACTTAAATGAAAATGATATGCAGTGGGTTCCGGACGATGTCAAAAACGGCATTCAGGGTCCGATTCAAGTCAAGCTGCTGTGCGGTGCTGACGTATTAGAATCGTTTGGTGTGCCGGGTCTTTGGGCCGAAGAAGACGTAAGAAATTTCTATCAACACTTTTTTTTTTGAAGTGTAACTTTTTGTGCAAGTTCGGGCTGTTTAACGCTAATGTAGAAGGGAAAGAAGGGAGGAGAGCTGTGTTCTCTATAGCAGGGGTCGGCAAATAATTTCTAGTGATCCGAATGATTTTGAAAATTTTTATCAAGGTCCAGAGAACTAATCGTTTCTTTATCGATATAGATTACAATAGACTAAATTATAATTAAAGTTCAAAAAATATATAAATTAAACTGAATAATTGATAAAATATTTTATATCTAGTATCATCACTTTTACATAAATTTTTCCCCTTTGGAAAATTCTCTCTAGAACTGTGTTGAAACCATAGAAATATCATAGATAGAGGAGGGAAGCCACCCAAAAAAGTATCGGTGCAAAGTATCCGATTGTATTCTTTTTCTGGTAAATATATTATTATTATTATTATTAAAAGATAGAGATGGAGAATAGAAGTATTCTTCTATCTTTTTCTATCACAAATACATAACCATGGTTACAGATGTAAATTAACCAGTAAATCAAGGTTATTAGAGTCTAGGTTGCCTCGTTCCATCTGACCAATCAGCGTAAGCGCGGGAATGACGTCAGCTAGAATTTAGTTTAAATCAAGTACAAAAATTGTTGAAGATTATGCTTATTTATATTAGGTGCTTCGTGCAGATTTTTTTTTTAAATTGGCAGGAGACAATAAATAGAAGAATAGATGTTAAAAAATAGGATAATTTTTATTTTTATTACAAAATTTAGGTTTTAATATCTATAATATAAACACAAAAAATTAAATAATGCTTAAGAAATGGCAGATCTTGTTAATTACCTATTTTTTTAAATTTAAGAAACGAATAGAATTAACTAACAAATTGATAAATTAATTATTTTATCTTTTATGTTCACAAAATATTAAAAATAACCACAAAACACCATAACACTTAACAGCTATCGCAAAATTGACAACTTATCATATTTTTTTCACTAACAGAAGAATCATGTTTCTATTAGGTATTGAAAAAACATATCACACTACCATGGTTACTGTGATTTTTATTTCCAAAAATTAGCAGCGTCCATGGTCTGATCTTTTCTATTGAAGTGAGCAAGCATGGTATATTCTGAGTGACGTCATCCCCCCACTACTATCTATCGGAATGAGGCAACCTATACTCTACTAACCTTGCCAGTAAATCACTTAAAATTAGGTTACGCGTTACCTGGATTTCGTAATTGAAAACACTTGACTGTATTGAAAACAATTGTATTTCTTTGTAGATTGAATCGATTGTGGGCCAACATGGTTTAGTCTCGATCACCCGAGAAGGATCGAATCCAATGAGGTTTATCTACGAGTCTGATTTACTAACTAAATATATGGTGAGTAGACAAATAAAACTTTTTCCTTCAGTTTATTATCTCATAAACCCTTGTACAATCAAGAGCTGTGTGTTAGATTACACATACCTTGCGTCAATTCAACCGATTTTCAATAAGTAGGGAAATTTTTTTGCCATACCCACTATAATAGCTGCTTGTAAAGTGACTTTTGACAGGCCGGTGTGCGGGAACGTATCTTTCCCACACTGAAAATAGCACCGATGTATTAAACTAATCGAGGTTTAGATCTAAACCTCGATGAGTTTACACTTTTAGTGTAGCATTTAATGATTATATTTTCAAACTTTATTATAGAGTAATGTAATAATTGTAACGGAATGGATAGCGAATGAAGTGAGTTCAACAAAAATACGTAAAGCGTTGCGAAGATCCGAATCTGTGAAGTACTTGCTGTCCGATGCAGTCATAGAATACATTCACCAAAACGGCATGTATGGCTCCAGTAAAAAGTAAGTACATTGAGGTTATGTTCATTAACGAATTAAGAACAACTGAATGTTGACAAAACAAATGCCAACACTTGAATTCTTCCAAGATGGTGATTGATGCGTTGAAATAAACGTTTTAGGATATGCTGATTGGAAAAAAAAGATCCAGAGCACTGTATTTAGCGCTGATAAATAGATTGAAAAAATATTTATATTCATGTTCGTTGAATATGTCAAAGTAATTTGAGGTTATATAAAATTCATATAGCACTAAAAATGTTCGGACGATAATGACATCAAGTTCGTTTAGCATTAAGCACAATTAGCGTGAACTTATCCATCAAAAAGTCAAATCAGAAATTCAAAATATTTATGCTAATTCAAATGTAATCAATAAAATAGGCGCGTTTGATCTTAACATATTTATTTTTGTCCATGCGGCTTTGTCCTGACGGAAAATTGGATCAAATCAGTAAGTACTTAAGTCCTATTGATGTTAAAAGTGTTTTCCTAACCCCCTCCCCTGACATGCCGATGGAAAGTTCTCCAATCGTTGCACCGGCGATATACGGAAATTTTGTCACGCCGATAAAAACTGTCGACGAAATGAACAAAATAAACAGTAATGTTTCGACTCGGCCCGGTCAAGCTGTCAAGATAGTAACGGCCGTATCCGGTAATCATACCATAGTTAAAGACGAGGTATGTTCACAAACTGTCAATTGTAAAATCGTAACTGTCATTTCGGAAGATCTTAAACCCGCCAAAGACGAAACGGACTCTCCGAAAAGTAAATCGGACAAAATATTAAAATCCGTTAAAAGTTGTCAGAACTTTTCGGAAAGAACTAACTTGAGCGGATGTAGTAAAAACTATTGCAAGTCCAACGCTGAAATCAGTGATCGTGTTAAGCGAGATAACAATTTAATAAAGTTTGTTTTCACAAAACAAGGGATCCAAGTTCTTAGTGACATCGAAACTGTCGTTTAGATCAGTGGTATTTAACCTGTGGTACTCCTAAGGCAGCGGTAGATCACTGCACAAGAAAATGATCGCTTAGGGCTTTGCTATCACAGATGTATACAGGGTGGACCAAGTTATAGTAGCAATAATTCACCATTCGATGGTCCATCGAAAAATAAGTAGACATGCATAATTTTATTTTTTTCCAAAACGCTTCCTAAGGGAGATACAGCCCTTCAAAGTCCAGTTTTAAAAATCAATACTGACAAGTGTCATAAATTATCTCAAAACCACTTTGTTGGTTATTTTCATAAGTTATTTATTTGTTGTTTTTAATTTAATTAATGAATTATTTATTTAAATTCGTCAAACAGTAAAAAGTTTACAATTGTTGTACAAGATTCCAGACCTATTATTTTCATAGGTGGCTATTTTAGAAGTGTTCTAAACTTTCAACTCTAATTATCTCGTAAACGAAGCCTCAAATCGAAATTTTGCAAGAGTGACTCTTTTGTTCTAAATTGAACAGGGAATTCGAAAAAAATGTTATTCTTTAAAAATATCCAGTAGCGCAGAAAATAGGGTGGGAAAAGTGAAACAACCCTCCCTGTATCTACGCCACTTGACAATTTTGACAAAAGTTACTTACGTCAAGTAATGAGTATCTATTGCATAAATACTTGTACCAAATTTGGTCAAAAACGCATTAATGACATGAGAGTTAGGACAAAAAAAAGAATTTTAAAACTGAACTTTGAAGGGGTGTATCTCCCTTAGGAAGCGTTTTGGAAAAAAATAAAATTATGCATGTCGACTTATTTTTCGATGGACCATCGAATGGTGAATTATTGCTACTATAACCTGGTCCACCCTGTATAAATATCAATTATTCAGAAATACTGTTTGTTAAAAGTCGTATCTCATTTTATACACAATGTTTTTAAAGGTCATTAGCTGCTAGGGTTTATATGGACCTAGTGTTGATTCATACTTATAATTTATTACAGGCAATTCCGTTCCATAACGCAGATTAATATCGCAATGATAAACTATTCAACTGTTGTCAGATCTAACGATGCAACGTTACGCGACTTTTCGACAAACAGTATATTTTTTAGACATATCGATTGTTTTGATCAATTTAAGTATTAATACTATCACTGAGTCAGTATTGTCAATTGTATTAGGTAGTATGAGTTATGCGAAAAAAGTATTTTGCGATCAAATAAATTCTAGAATTTTAAATGTATATCGAATCGATTTCAATTTAATTTTTTAATATTACAATAATTGTAAAAATAACTAGAGCGTCAATAATCTACAACCTTTTTATCTCCGTAAAAATTAACTATTTTAGAGTGTATACGAATTTAATAAACTAAACCGAGAAAGAAATATTTGTATATTTCGAAAACGTTTTCTAACCTACAAAAATTGTTGAAATAGTCGCATAACTCTAAAAATTAGTGATAAAAGTGTTTGAAAATTATACAGTATTACTATGGGTTCAGACGCTAATGACCTCTGTTGTCGAGCGTCTATAATCCACAATTCATTCATTACTATAGGTACCTATTAAAAAAACTAAAGTGATACATTTTTCAAGTGATGATAAATTGTTTCTAGTAGAGAGTTATATTGTCAAATTTTCCTCTTTCGATATTCGATTGTTTCTGCCATATTTATAAACAAAATAGTGATTACGTAAATTATATACAACAAATGAATTATGTATTTAGATATTATTTTTTATAAACTATAATATTATATTATCTATCATCTTCCATGTTAGTGCCAAAAAAAATAAAAAGTCAATAATTACAATCTTTGCACTTACTTTGGAGGATAATGGTGATGCTTGCGTGAAATATAAGATTAATTGTATAGCAGACATCAATAAATAAAATTTTATGTACCGTGACTTTCAAAGGGTAAGTTCGGTTTTACGCTCTATTGATCGAGCCGAGCGAACAGATTTTTGGTCACATGACAAGCGAGCAAATCTAGCCATTTAAACGACTCCGAACGTAATCTAGCAGATTTTTCCAAACGTCAGAATAAAATGGCCCCAGCAAGTTAAATTCTTATTACTAAAGCCGAAATACATTCTTTATTGCTCCTCATTTTAATTTAATTCAACATTGTTATAATAATAAATCATGATTCACAATTTTTTTCGTTTTTATTCCTTTATTTTAAAATTAATAGTACTACCGGTTGTTGATTTTTTCGACCCATAGATATAATAAATATTTTATTTAATCATTCTGTGCGATATAGACTTAATGGTTATTACTATTCTTTGAATAAATATTAGTCGTCTTTTTTTACCTATTGAAAAATTACCTCATATAAATAAACTTCGAAATTTATCCATTCTCACAACAAGGGTTTCCGCTCATTTTTAAAATGAATGCTCTGAAGTTGGTTAAATCTGCTTGCTCGCTCGCTTTCCTCGGAGCAAATCGAGCGCGCTCGGTCTGCTCCAGATCTTAAAACCAAACGCAGGATAGAGATCTTTCAGAGCATATAAATGTTAAATTCGAACGTATTAGAGCACTCCGATCAATCTGAGCGTAAAACCGAACTTACCCAAAATGGTAGACGAGTCAGCTATATTGAATGCACCAGCTAAACCTAACCTTATATTTTGCTCAAGGTCAAACTGTTATCCTTGCATTATGCACCCTATTTACATTTTCACAGCCAGTTATTGAACTGTTTGCAACAAATGAACAGGTACTGTTTATTTATCGAACATTTGCATAAAAACTAAAATTTAAAAGACTCGAGAATGAAGTAGTTATCCGGAAAAACAATATTTTCATGATAGTTGTTCGATAAATATATTGTCTTTAATTGGACTGTTGGCTTGATTTAAATTTAGCACTGACATTATTAAAAATCGATCATCAAAAAATAATTATTACAGGGTGTACCACAGAAAACCGAACATAGGTAAAACTCCATTGTGCAAATTAGTTAGGATCAGTTAGGATGCTGTGCCCTTTTTCATGCTTAAAACCCATGATAATTAATTTAGTTGAGTTAGCCATGTGTATTCTATCTTTGTAACGCTACCCATTTTGTTTATGTCTTCCCTGTTGCACTCATTTATTAGTGTATTTGCCATATGGCACATACACTATTGGCGTCGGTCGGATGGCGGGACCTAGGGGTCGGACCAAAATTTCTCGACGTTTCATAGCCTCCTGAACAATTTGGCACCATTTTTAAAAATGTCTGTTTATATATGTATATATATATATATATATATATATATATATATATATATATATATATATATTTGGATATATATATATATATGTGTGCGGGCTATAACTTTCGAAAGAGTTAATTGATTTTGACGAAATTTGGTAGGCACGTTGAAATCCATCACCGCACGAAGCCTATTTAAAATGGGCCCAATCGGACCATTTTAAGGGTTGTTTTTAGGGGTTAAAAAATGTTTTTGGACCCAAAAATGCCGAAACAATTCTCAGAATCGTTTCAAAATTGGAATTTAACCCTTAAGTAACGATTAAAATGTGCTGCTAAAATTTTAATAAAATCGGCCCGACAGGACCGGACTTACAAATTTTATAAAAACACTAGTTTGCGGATAGTGCTTTACTTACTGAAGGGTGTATTTAATTTGGTACCGAGGTTGCATTGATAAAAATATTGAAATTAAGAAAAAAAATATTATTTTAAGGGATGTATTAAGGGGTTAAATTTTTTATTTTGTCCAAAAACAAACTTAAGTTCATATAATAAAGCCACAATGCCAGTATTAGCAAATACACTATATTGTCGGCAGGGTTTTGGCACTGCGACCCGAGTTTTTTTCTATGTTCTCAATCCTGTGATACACTCTGTATATTTTGACCCGTTAAAAAATTATAGAAACCGACTAAATATTGTCATTTGGAAATAACGCATTTAAAAACCCCGCCATTAATTGTGACGTCATAAAATCGAAATTTATAAGAAATCGATAAAAGAGCGTTTAATTCCGGTTAGTTACATCCGGTGGCCGTCGAATAATGAATTTTTGTCAGCGCTATTTTAAAGCAAAGTCGTGTGTTTTTCTCTTTCTTTGATGGACTTTGCATGATTCTGTACTCTGAATTGTTTCAGGCATCTCTAAAACGTCCTGCATGTCTTCTGTAGCTGATTTCGTCTTATTTATTGGGCAATGCTCGCGGCCCCCTGCGCTACGTGTCGAACCAGACGCTAACTCTAATTTCCGATTGAATTGATCCATAAATAATTAACAGTCGACATTCATTGCCAAACTATTTATAGGATGATTCATATTTGAATGGAACTTTGCAATCCAACTGAACATTTTTTGTGTATTCTGTGATAAGTTTATGAAACTATCGACGACCCAATTTATTTAATTTTTCACTGCAATTTCCGATGGAGTAGGAACAAGTAGTTTAAAGTACGTATTATGTCGATGTAGTTTCGTAATAAAATTAGGTTAGGTAAAAAAAAGGAAAATATTTTTTGTACCGAAGTGATCTGATTGCGTATCTTTAATTAATAAAGTAACCAATTAGATTAAGCGAAATATTCCGCATTTTCCCAAGATATGGGATAATAAAATCAAAATTTAATATTTTTAAATTTAAAGGTTGTACGCCTGTATACTTAAGCTTTCTAAAAATTTCAGCAACTATTAAAAAACGTTGTTTATTAAATGATTGCTTAGCAGGCATGTTTTACAACTCAATTGTTACTATAGTCTATTGTTTGGCAGTGAATGTTCCCAAATGCATTGTTTAAATAGTTTTATTAAAAATAGATATTTGAATTAGTTTTGTTTTTGAATTTTTTTTTTCATTTTGTTTTTACTTTGTACCTTGAGTAAGTGTTTTAAGCATGGACATCGGTAAAGAAGGGCCCTTTGCGGCTCAAGTGGAAATTTTATTACGTTCTAAAATAAATTGTAACATAATATGACTAAAGACAGATATTTTAGAACGGCCTTGAAACATTGAAAATTGCTATACCGTCCGATAGTCGATGCAACTAAAAGTTTTACTTCTGTAATGTGTAATATGCCTATATAAGGTCTCTTATTTAATATAAAATCCTTTTTTATTTAAAAAACAAAAAAAAAACGTCTACTTAAGGTACCCACTTTTTGCACGCTATTTTAGATTCTATATTGTTAGTTTTGTATTGGGTTTTTTAAATAAAATGAAAAAAATGTCAATCATAAGTGTGTAGTAAGAACTGCTTATTATCAATTGTTATTAATTCATTTGTTTAACTCTCAGAACAAAGGTAGCTATAGAAGGAGTATATCACAGCTTGTAGATATGTACAACTGAAGCCAGCCGAGACGTGTGGGAAACAATTGAAATTATAATAAAATATAGCTTTGTTCCAACCACTCTGAAAACCGTAATATTACCGTCATGCTCATGCGCAGTGGATAGAACGCGTTCCAACCGAACTTGTGATCGTTTGTGAACGATTCTTAAAGCGTTCCAACCGAATTTGTGATCGTTTGTGAACGGTTTCCAAACGATCATTTCGGTACATGGTCCAGACATGAAACCAAAATGAAACTGACATGCGCATTAAGCACTTTGTTACGTTTGTCACTGTTTAATACCAACTGGAGACAGTTGTTTATTCATTTATAATTTGTTTTATTTTTGCTTTGTCTCGATGTTTTTAACAACAAAAAAGCGTGAAATGAGGAATTTACATTTGACAAATGACATAGATAATATATTTTGATCAATTGATGGCATGGAGGCCATGATTTGAATATTTGATGCATAAAACGGTCACAAAAGCGTTCCCACCAATGTCTACGTTTGTATCGTCACAGAACTATGCTAAATCGACGCATGCGCACAAAACCGATACAAACAGTTTCGATACAGTTTCAGAACGATCCATTTATAGCAGGTTGGAACAGAGCTTATATTTTTACTTACTGATGATAAGATACACCCACTGAAATACAAGTAGATACACCTTGATTTTTCATAAGCGTTTTGGAACTTTTTTTGTAACATCCCGGCACACAACACGACATAGAGTAATTGACACTACGGAATACAAGCAACGAATGATCATAATGTACCCGACAGGTCGTACTTTAGTGTATAGTTGTGGCTTCACAAGCGACATGGTATCCTGTTTCTATAGCTATCTCTGTTCTGAGGCTCAACCATTTAAATTTAATGTTAGATGTGTGCTTTTCAATACAATTTCAGTATTATAATCGATTCGACAATCGCGCGTTCGTGATACATCAGTTATAACTGTATCTGACGATCTCTTAATCGCATAACCGCGCTACAAAAATTAGCTTGTGTTGTGTTTATTAGCGAATAATCTTATATCTGTTGCAAATATCATTTGATAATAAACACATCAAATTAATTAATGCAACTCGAAGTACCTTATTATTATCAGTAAATTCCGATAGGGTGTGTTGAAAACTGAGGAGTCTATTCTATCGACGCGCCATTATTATCTCAAACCACAAATTAATATTTGTTGTCAATCCATTGACTTAAAAAAGTAATAGAGGCGCTATACCGTATAGAAAGTTAAAGCCAGGTCTGACGTCACAAGTCACAAAAAACATGGCGGCCAAACATTGTGTGTTTTAAAGATCACCAACAGCTAAGGTTATTTGGGTTTAGCACCAATTCATATTTTCAATTCATTATTTCTTTAATAATAAATTGAAAATCCAATTGACACTTTTACTAGCTCTCGGGCTAGAACCCGGGACTTGTAATAGAGGAACCATAGCAACGCCATGTAAACAACAGCATTGCTACACGCTCGGCTATTCTCAAGCCCGCGGCCAAACAGAGGATGAATATGAATATTATTCTCTTCTTCTTATTCTTACATATAAAATGAACAAGTCTCAATAAATATGGCGGCTGGCTTAACTTTTAAATCCTTGTAGCGCCTCTATTATCTTTTTAACTCAATGTATCATCCTTACAAACATTTAAATATTGGTGAATTATCTGCACTGATTTATTATGTATTTATTAACTTGAAATATTCCATAGAATTAGTAATTTTCTTTGCTCAATGTACAAGATTAAAACTATGGTTCATTCTTATTAGAATGGCAAAGCTGTTTCAGAATCATTCCACGTGAATGGGCCATTACTTAGTTTTATTGTTTTTAGTCAAGGTTAGTAGAGTATAGGTTGCCTCATTACGATAGATAGTAGTGGGGGGATGACGTCACTCAGAATATACCATGCTTGCTCACTTCAATAGAAAAGATCAGACGATGGACGCTGCTAATTTTTGGAAATAAAAACCACAGTAACCATGGTAGTGTGATATGTTTTTTCAATACCTAATAGAAACATGATTCTTCTGTTAGTGAAAAAAATATGATAAGTTGTCAATTTTGCGATAGCTGTTAAGTGTTATAGTGTTTTGTGGTTATTTTTAATATTTTGTGAATATAAAAGATAAAATAATTAATTTATCAATTTGTTAGTTAATTCTATTCGTTTCTTAAATTTAAAAAAATAGGTAATTAACAAGATCTGCCATTTCTTGAGCATTATTTAATTTCTTGTTTGTTTATATTATAGATATTAATTAAAACCTAAATTTTGTAATAAAAATAAAAATTATCCTATTTTTTAACATCTATTCTTCTATTTATTGTCTCCTGCCAATTTTAAGAAAAAATCTGCACGAAGCACCTAATATAAATAAGCATAATCTTCAACAATTTTTGTACTTGATTTAAACTAAATTCTAGCTGACGTCATTCCCGCGCTTACGCTGATTGGTCAGATGGAATGAGGCAACCTGTACTCTAATAACCTTGGTTTTTAGTTGTTAAAAATAAAATGTAATTATTGATTATAAATTTGTTTCTTTTTTATATCTGTTTTTATGACAACATCCTTTTAGAATAAATTTTTACGCAGCGTTCTTGATCTTAAACAGACGGCCACCGTCAGGTCCGGATTTATACTTAGGCCAACAAGGCACCGGCCTAGGGGCCCAACCGCCGAAGGGCTTGAGAATAGCCGACAGTGTAGCGGCGCTGTTGTTTACATGGCGTTGCTATGGTTCCCCTATTACAAGTCCCCAGTTCTCGGGTTCTAGCCCGAGAGCTGGTAAAAGTGTCAATTGGATTTTCAATTTAATATTGAAAAAAAAAAAAAAAATTAATTGAAAATATGAATTGGTGCTAGGCCCAAATAACCTTAGCTGTTGGTGGTCTTTAAAACACAATTACCCAACCGCCGAAGGGGTCCCGGCCAGGGCGGAGATAAAAATTATAGGGGGGGTAAGCCCAAAAATTTTCTAAGATATAAATATTATAAAAGTGCATTTTTTGCTGAATTTCCAACCAATTTCTATTTATTAATTTTTTTTTTGGGGCTTGGGAGGCCCCAACTGTCAAGTGCCTAGAGGCCTGGATCTCTAAGTCCGGGCCTGGCCACCGTAGTGCTAGTTGTCAAACTTATGCAATAAAGACACCAGTGTAATAAACATTTCTTCAAATAATTTTGTGTTCTAACGAAGCTTTTGAAAATATTAATTGATGCTCCGTTTTCTAGGCCCAAATAACGCTGACTGAAGTTGGAAAAAAATTTAATGGATGCATCGTGGGATTAAAATTAAACTTTTTTGTCGGCCTGGTTTGGAATTTCAACCAGTTTTTATTCTTATCAATAAAAATCGTACATTATTATGTTAAAATTTCTTGTCAGTATAAAATAACTTGTCTCAAATTGAGGCAAAGCACTTAAATCATATCCAGGTGTGCAAGCTTTTACGGCCGGCATTGTTCCAAGTCTTCATGGTTTCCGGGCTTGTAGGCCGTGGTCCGCTGGTACTTCTACCTGACGTTTCGTCTACAACTGCAGTAGACATTCTCAAAGGCGATGTGGCAGCGGTCGAAGTGTCCTCCTTGACGGCTCATAGTTCAGTGTGTCTGTGACTGGTGTCCTCCCTTCTTTTATGCTCAGTACCAGTGTGTTCTCTGTTTGGTCGTAGTCCGTCTCTCTGTAATTGGTCAACTGCGCAGTGTGTAGTGGTGGGGGTGAGTTCTCTACTCGGTCGTATTCCGTCCTTGTACGATTGGTCATTGATTTTGTATGTCGGAGTGCTGGTGTCCAGATTTTACTGAGATCAATCTCTATTTCTTGTTACTAACATCACTGATATGGTTTCACATCTGCATGTACACGTTTGTGACGTTGTAAATGGCTTGACTGACTAAAGCACTTATTACAAACGTCACAGTTATACGGTTTCTTGCCTGTATGTATACGTTTGTGACGATTTAAATTGGTTGTTTGAGCAAAGCATTTATTACAAACGTCACACTGATATTTCACGTTAGTGTGTATACCTTTGTGAACATTTAAATAACCCAAACTATTAAAGGATTTTTTACAAACGTCACATTGATACGGTTTCTCGCCAGTATGTATAATTTTATGAGTAGTTAAGCGACTTGCAACAGAAAATTGTTTATTACAAACGTTACATTGATAAGGTTTCACGTCAGTATGTGTACGTTTGTGAACATTTAATTGACTTGACATAGTAAAACCCTTACTACATACGTCACACTGGTACGGCTTCTCACCAGTATGTGTGCGTTTGTGAATATTTAAATAGCCCGAAGTAGTAAAGCACTTATTACAAACATCACACTTATTAGATTTCACGCCAGTATGTGTACGTTTGTGAATATTTAAATTGCATGACTGAGTAAAGCTTTGATTACAAACATCACACCAATACGGTTTCTCATTTGTATGTACACGTTTGTGACTTTTCATATGGTCTAACCGAATAAAACGCTTATTACAAATGTCACACTGATACTGTTTCACGTCAGCATGTGTACGTTTGTGAGTATTTAAAGTGCATGACTCAGTAAAGCACTTATTACAAACGTCACACTTATACGGTTTATCGCCTGTATGTATACGCTTGTGAGCACTAAAACTGGATAGATAGGAAAAACACTTATTACAAACGTCACACTGATATGGTTTCTCACCCGTATGCATACGTTTATGAATATTTAAATTGCCTGAAGTAGTAAAGCGCTTATTACAAACATTACGCGGATAAAACTTGCTTTTTATACGATTTATTGAGGTATTCTTTTCTTCACGTTTCTCACGCATGTCAGCAGAACGAAGATTCGCGGAGTTCCCCGATGTGTGTTCAATATCTGGCTTAATGTTTTCGCAGCTGATTTCATTGCCGTCACAGTTAGATGAAACGCTTGCTGTGCCATCACTATATCCTGGTCGAAATACATCATCAGCCTGAGGTTCGAATTTTAAACACATTTCGCCATTAATTTTATCCGTCGAGTGTAACTGTCCTGTTTCTTTTTCTTCACAGTGGACGTTTGCGCCTTCTTCCAATTTAATGTCACTAATGTCGGGTTTTCTGTCTTCATAGCTAATTTGACTGCTTTCATCTGAAGTGTCATCAGCACGTTCTGTTGAAAATAATGAATTATCATTCGTCGGTTCGCCTATATCAATCACGTTATGAAGTTCTAAAGATTCACATTTCACAGTTATATCTGGATTAGAGTTATAGATTAAAGGATCCTCAGAAGGCTCCTGAAGAGAAGTGGAACATTCAGTCTTGATTTGTTTGTCAGACGTCCGTAGTTGCTGTAGAAAGCATCGCAGTGTTTTGTCTGACTGAACAACTTGCGTCTGGAACTGGTGAATATTTTCCAGTTGAGTGTAACATAAACGGCAGATGAAATTCGGCATTCCGTCGCTTTTCGTAATCTACACAGAATCACAGTACTGATGAGAAGGCATCGGTTTGTTAATTTTCTTATTTTAAATTAAGTGAAAATCTTAACTTATATAAACCACTAATAATGCATTTTTTACAAATTACTACATTGTGTCTACGCCTTTTGCAAATTATACAAAAAATCTCAAATCTAAGAATATTATTGATGTGAAACATCTTATGTCGGCTGTGAACAGCCGCGTGAGGGGAAATATGCAACGAAATGTTTGGTCCGCTTCTTCGCTGCTGTTCTCCCCACCACTGCGGCATTCTCTCTCTCTTGGCTCAGGCGTGCACTGTAACACACGCGGTGTTACAGTGCAGTATATAGGATTACGTCAGCATAACAGTTAGTTGCTGCTTTTGAAAAAATATATACTACTACATTAAAGTGACCACATTTTCATTGAGACAAAGCGGGACAAATAGGATGAAAATATTAGAATTACAATTTAGTTATATATATTTTATTGTATACATTCATATACTTGTACAAAAATGTATTTTTGTACCAGTGCTAATGACCTTACGGTCGATGCACACATTGTTTTTGTTAATAAAAAAAAAATGTATTTATTATTAATTATTGGTAACTATAAAAATATTTGTAAAAAATAATAATTTGAACATCATGATTTTTAATCAAATTAAAATTTTTATTTAAAAAAAATTAAGCCGAGACGTAACGACAATGATCGAACACCACCGAGTAAACCTAACTCGGTATATTGCCTAATTTAGTTTACTCTGCATGCATTTTATGTGTTTTTTTTATGTATTTTTTATTTCTTTATATTCACCATAATACTTAATAAATAATAGGTAATATATTTTTACAGTACATTTAAAATAAGAAATGCAGATATTTTCTAAAAAGCGGGACATTTTTAAAAATCGGCGGGACAGTCCACCAAAAAGCGGGACTGTCCCGCCAAAATCAGGACGTGTGGTCACTTTATACTACATAGAGAATACCACCGAGTTCAATAACGTTTTCTTTGATGTTTTACATCTGTCGCGGGTCCCGAGACCCACACCCTTTTTTTATTAATATACCCTAGTTCTAGTATTATATTTTTACACAAAAAAATAAAACGCCCATTTAACTTGAAATTATAAAACGTTTTGATACAGAATTTGATGTACTTTGACGCTTAAGATCTTAGTTTATTGTAATATTATATATGGAAAAATGCAACACATACCTACATTTAAAAATGATGCGAACTTACCTGAACGGGAGCACACATCATGATTACTTCAACTACTCGACTTTCCATTTTGTGTGAAAAGCAAAATATGTCGATTTCTGTTGCGCCGCGTGATAAGCACAGCCGACACATTGCACTTAAGTCGTTTACCGATATTTCCTCCATTATGTCAAGTTGATATTTTTACCGTTAAAAATTTACTTCTACTAGATGGAAATCTACTAAAATTCGCGAAAAAACTTTGACGGTTGGAGGTTTATATAGTATTATATCATTTCCTTTATATTTTTTGATGTGAAACATCTTATGTCGGGCAGTGAACAGTCGCGTGAGGGGAAATATGCAACAATTCTGGTCCGCTCCTTCGCTGCTGTTCTCCCCACCACTGCGGCACTCTCTCTCTCTCGGCTTCCGCGCGCTCGGGCACGGGAAGAGAGAGAGTGAGATAGTATACATACGAACGTACTGTAAAGCAAAAGTATATGTATATACGTTTAGGTATCTAATATAGATACTTCGCTGTGTATTTAGTTGCGTTTCTGGCTCAGGCGTGCTCAAACGCGGCAACCGCGTGTGTTACAGTGCAGTATATGGGAATACGTCAGCATAACAGTTAGTTGCTGCTTTTGAAAACTTTTACTGTATAAAATTTTACAACAAACTACCAGATACAACAAAAAGCTTGGAAATAGGAAAATACAAAAAACAAATAAAAGATTTATTAATAAATAAGTGTATTTATTCAATTGAAGAATTTTTGGAAATGGACCTAATATACTATAAGTATAGTTTAAACTCGATGTACCTGACGCAATATATTGTTACGGAAATTATTTATACCGTTTATTATTGCCGTAAAATAAATTTTTTTTAGCTACGCAATTATACACGTCTATGTCGCTTAAGCGCCAGTCGCCCTCAAACCAGCCCCTCCATTTCCGCCGGGAGACCATTCACCGCGTGCCGTGTTGGCACTATTAGTTCTCGCCATTGCCGCTAGGCTATTGCATACGCCTTGTTGTTATTGTCTATGGTTGTGGTAATTGTCTATGGTTATACGCCAGTGAACCTAAATCGGTAGTACAATAGTCATCAGCCGAACCGCAGCGCCTCTGCTCTTGATGCGTGTAACAATATCATTGTATTGGTTTTTAATAAAGAAATTTATTATTATTATAATTTATTATTATATACTACTACATAGAGAATACCACCGAGTTCAATAACGTTTTCTTTGATGTTTCACATCTGTCGGGGGTCCCGAGACCCACACCCTTTTTTATTTTATGGGTTGCTATACTAACACGATCCATGTCCGGTATAAAGTTGCTGAAAAAAAAAATGCTTCAACAGTCTGGGTTATTTCAGACTGGAGCACGGCAATTAATCCCTCTTATTACAATCATTGGGAAATATTATTACACTGTGCAACTAATGTGGAAGACTGGTGATTGCGCACAAGTGCAGCAATCCAGTAGCCACGCATGCATAGAATAGATTTTACAATAGCTTTGTTCCAACCAGTCTGAATACCGTAATATTACCGTCACGCTCATGCGCAGTGGATAGAAAGCGTTCCAACCGAACTGATCGTTTGTGGACGATTCTTATAGCGTTCCAATCGAATTTGTGATAGTTTGTGAACGGTTTCCGAACGACCATTTCGGTACATGCTCTAGACATGAAACCAAAATGAAACTGTAAAACTGACATGCGCATTAAGCACTTTGTTACGTTTGTCTCTGTTCAATACTAACTTGAGGCAGTTGTTTATTCATTTGTAATTTGCTTTATTTTTGTTTTGTTTCGTCTCTAATCAAATATCTCTTTATTCTTCATTTGAGATTTGTTTTGTTTTTGTTTGTTTTTGCAAAATTATTAATTTAAATATTTATATTTGAATTCTTAGTTAATAAAATTTAATTATATTTATATTAGTGTAATTCTAAAAATGTTTTAACTACAAAAAAAGCCTGAAATTAGGAATTTACATTTGACAAATGACAATTGATATACTTTGATCATATGCATGGTCATGAAGGCCATGATTTGATGCACAAAACGGTCACAAAAGCGTTTCAACCAATGTCTACGTTTGTACAGTCACAGAACTGTGCAAGGTTGACGCATGCGCACAAAACTAATAAAAACAGTTTTGTTACCCTTTCAAAAGGATCCATTTATGGTAGGTTGGAACATAGCTAATATTATTTTGTAACTAGTGGTCAGTTTCATTCTCCGTTTTCTAAAACATGTATTTTTCAGATCTCGTAACAATACGTTACTGTCTCTTTTGCGGAACATTTTCAAAATACCTGTTAAAAAATACTCCCCATCTCCACTTTTCAGAATGGACAGCCTGAAATTGTTTTAGAATCATAACATGATTTGAGGATGGTTCATGAATAGAGAAAATGATGAAAAAACAAGCAAATAACCTTTATTAAAACCGAGTATCGGTTAATTGGTAAAAACCAGGTAAATACATTTCCTAATTGTCAAAGCATTTTAACATTTAAACGTTATTAAAAGCATTTATAACTAAAAAACGAAATTGTTTAATAATTTCTTAAATATCTATATTATGAAAACACTTGACTAAACTCAACACGGATATGTTCACCGCTTTTGTTTCTTTGTTTTAGCATCGGCTGTTGGCTTTTTACTATGTTTTGTTTTGTCGTCTATATCATTGCACGTACACCACGGCGTCACATCTCTATCGCAAAACAACTGAATGTTCAGTATTGTTACAGGAGCCTCGTCGATGGTCACGTTTTTCACAGCATTTATTTGGTAAGATACATTGTTGAGACCCGTTTGCCTGTCTCGCTTCCTCGTTACTTCTCTCTGATTATAGCACTTGGCCGTATCTCTTTTTCTATGATTTCTATCGTGGATATGTCTATAAGAACAAACAAATACTGCATGTTACGCTTCACTCAGTTCTTCTTCGAGCAGTTCCGATAAAACCCGATTTATACACAAGCATGTTAAAAAAGAACGTTCAGAATTATTTCTTAACAATGTAAACAACAATAATAATAATAATAACAATGCGTTTTAAGTCCATTTCTCGACATTATGTCATAACAGACGCCATTGAATTCGAATCATTACTGCCTTCTTTCCACTTTCCCATTACTTTCGTATCAAGGTATCAGGAGACGTTAATTATATCCTGATGATGTAACTTGGTTGGCGAAACGTACCTCGAGAATTTTTAAATGCTTTGGTGTTTTGTGGTTATTGTTAACAATAATAGATAAAAAA
The DNA here is from genome assembly GCA_039654895.1 of Mongoloraphidia duomilia. Taxonomy (NCBI): domain Eukaryota; kingdom Metazoa; phylum Arthropoda; class Insecta; order Raphidioptera; family Raphidiidae; genus Mongoloraphidia; species Mongoloraphidia duomilia. Next base: position 23,662,443 of record CM077526.1, on the reverse strand, counting down.
TTGTGATGCCACAACTGTGGAAAAAACGCTTTAAAATAATGTCAATCGGTTAGTAGGGACCGCAAGCGGACTGTCGAGAGAAAACGGTTCGTGTTTTAAAAATTAGCTCACAGACAAATTTTGACCGATCATCTAATTTTAAGAAAAAAAATTTATAGCAATGTATGTCTTATTTCACTTAAAGAATTAAACATACAGATTGTATCAAATTAAAGCTGTGCATAGAGAGTTCTGTGTGTAAGACAGAGATCGATATATAAAGCAGTAAATAAGAACGAGATAAATGATCGCTAATAGGAAGTTTCTGTAGTTACTGTAAATAAATAATACCCATACTAACCCATACAACCTGATAGCATCATCTTTGTTTTGTGATTTTATCAATAATTTCTTATTTCAGTAGTCAGTAACTACAGAAACTTCCTATTAGCGATCATTTATCTCGTTCTTACTTATTACTTTATATCGATCTCTATCTTACACACAGAACGCCCTATGCACAGCTTTAATTTGATACAATCTGTATAAACACTTGTTGTTGTTACTTGTTTATCACAAAACATTTATTGTTTTTTTAATTAGATCAATTTTCATCTGTCAAGTCTGTCGGTGAGCTAATAAATATAGTATAGCACTAAACGAATACAAACTTGAAAGTTCCTTCTGTCCCGGTGGTAATATTTATAGGTCTCGATACATTCAAACCAGCATCTCTAAGGCGCACATAAAATTCATCATCTTCTAAGCCCCAACCCCAATATTTGTTTGACATTCCGTTTACTTGAGCAAATTGTTCCCTTAAAAAAAATCAAAATGTAACTACTGCCATTTGCATAACCTTTATAAATCTTATTAGAAAAAATCTTATTACCTGTTGATAAGAAGAATACCGCCAACAAAAGTTGGATAATGGTATTTGGGATGCAAATCGGGCGATGCAACGTGAAACGGATTCTTTTCCGGATAAGCGTAACTCAAATTTTCGTTTAAAGGCAATAAATCTACATCGTGCATGGCAACATAGTCATACGTATTTTTGACGAATCTAAAACCTGTTATAATCATTGGAATCAATGAGCTGTTTTCTTGAGAATAGTTCTTCCAATTATCCATGAGAGGTAGCACTTGTGGTAGGTACAAACATTATTTATTCCCCATTAGTGTCGTGTCATTTTAGTGGTATAACTTAATTATTAAATTATTATTATTACTAAATTAATTAAATAATTAAGTTATACCACTAAAATGACACAACACTAATGGGGAATAAATAATGTTTGTACCTACCACAAGTGCTGCCCCTCGTGGATAATCGGAAGAACTATTCTCAGGAAAATGACTCATTAGCCTCATCCAAGAAGACTTAAGATAAGGAGATCGAAATTGAGTGGTGTCATGGCGTCGACCCTTTGAGGCGCTATACAATTGTGTGCAATGCATTCGTGTCGTCCTCTTTGTCTCTACTGTCTGGTTCTCGTATTCGCTCACATTGGCAACAAGAAAATTAAATAGCTGGCAAGAAGACTTTGCCCGCGACGTATTTTGTCCCACCCTAACACTCAAGTTCGGTTTACTTCTCTTTTGTCTTCTTGAGCTCAACATAAAAATAATGAGTACAGCACAAGCTTGATAAATCCACATTCGATAATCGGAAACACCCAATGATCCATTTTCCTGAGAGTACTTCCTTCAATTATCCACGACAGGCAGCACTTGTGGTAGGTACAAACATTATTTATTCTCCATTTGTGTCGTGTCATTTTAGTGGTATAACTTAATTATTAAATTATTATCATTAAATTAATTAAATAATTACGTTATACCACTAAAATGACACGACACTAATGGGGAATAAATAATGTTTGTACCTACCACAAGTGCTGCCTCTCGTGGATAATTGAAAGAACTCTAAGGAAAATGGCTCATTGAACTGTAGTTTGGGGATAGTTTCTGTGTACTCTGTGATCCGACTACAAACTTGTTTTTATGTTATTGAATGTATCGATGTTGAGTACAAACCGATGTTTATAAGAGACGCTCTGTTGAATCGATATTGATCGACTTGATTCAGTATATAAATATGATGATCAATATTTTGTTTGTTTAAGAATTCGTGGAGGTACGGTGCAAAATCCAACAACTCCTCGAATCGATTACGATAAGGTACCAAAACTGCCAACTTATGACCATCGATTTCTTGTTTTTCATTACGGAAGACATTTTTTTTGTTAGTTTCTCTTACTGTACAGGTACATTCTGCTAAAATAAAACCGATTATTCGTTATAAACCTGTTATTTCTTGCTTTTATAGTTAATTAAAACGCTACACACCATTAGTTATAGTTGAAAAAGCTAAAATTAAAGAAACTGTAAAGGTAATTCCTATACACAAAATTAGTACATGGGTTAGTTTTATACGTAATCGAACATCGTTCAGGTAACTCATTTTACACTAAAATCACACATATTACAGTTGTTACTGAGTATCAAAAATACATTTTTAAGTCTTATTTTCATTTTTGTTTTGACATTTTTAGGTTAGAATGTGATCAGTGTTTCAAACAGTGAAATATTAAAAGACACTAGTGACAGAACTTACAATTTCCCAACTATGTTCTAAAAACGTAAAAAATTGTTGAACGCGCATTTTTTAGTTAAATCATTGAAGTTGTTTTATTAATTATTATTGAAATAAACATAAAAAATCTATATATTTAAAATTTGTCCGAGAATTTTTAGCGACATCCACTTGACCGATTTAAAAAAATATTGTATAGCTCTGTAAAGTGTTGTCATTTTTTAAAGTTAAATCTTTTAATGTTTACTAAAGACTTTGCCCGCCATCGAAGGGTGGACAGGGGCACAGTTAGTATTAGTAACTTTTAAGGTTCAAACGTTTAGAAGATTGAAAATTGACATTTCTAAAAACCAAAAGTTGACAAATGACTGATTCGTATTCAAAGTAGAACAACGAGTGAATTTTCAGTTTTTTATGAAAATGAATTTGGTAGTAAAATGGAGCGGAAAAGAATACAATATGCAGGACATAGATCAATCATCAACTGTCCATCAATTTAAAAAATTAATTCAAGAAGCGACCGGAGTGCGAATCGAACGTCAAAAACTACTTAACTTAAGACTGAAAGGCTAGTTTCCATCGATGAATTATAGCATCTTAAATTGTTATCAAGCGTTGTCAACAGCTTACGTATTTTTATTACAGGAAAACCTGTAGACGACAATGCAGTTCTATCGTCTTTGAATCTTAAGGATGGATTCAAAGTAATGATGATGGGTTCGCTGGAAGACGTTATAGCTCAAGCAAATGCCCTACCGGATAACGATGATGTAGTAAATGATTTAGATATACCCGATGATGAAATCTCCGTAGATAAATCGGTACTTGCATATTTCAGCGATTATTTTGGGTCCGGACTCCGTTAAAAAAAATCGTGTTTTAAAGACCACCAACAGCTAAGGTTATTTGGGCCTAGCACCAATTCATATTTTCAATTCATTATTTATTTTTTTTAATAATAAATTGAAAACCCAATTGACACTTTTACCAGCTCTCGGGCTAGAACCCGGGAACTGGGGACTTGTAATAGAGGAACCATAGCAACGCCATGTAAACAACAGCACTGCTATACTCTCGGCTATTCTCAAGCCCTCCGGACTCCGTAGCTTTTGTAACGTAGAACTACGTTTATGTTCTCGGGTATATGCCATTCACTTCGACTTACTCATGACACGCGTTTTATCAAACAGGTCGAATCGCTATAACTTAATATAAAGATATAACGATGTTTGAGGTTTATGATGTATTTTTCGCATTCTTTACAAACTGTGGAGTGAGGTCGGTCAGTAAAGCTCGATAGTAAAATGATATACAGTCTCCGGACCTGAAGTTAGAGTTGTCCATGATGATATACATAAACTGATTGAAATTGTTAAATTGTGTTTTAAAGACCACCAACAGCTAAGGTTATTTGGGCCTAGCACCAATTCATATTTTCAATTCTTTTTTTTTTTTAATAATAAATTGAAAATCCAATTGATACTTCCAGCTCTCGGGCTAGAACCCGGAACTGGGACTTGTAAACAATAGCATTGCTACACGCTTGGTTATTCTCAAGCTTACATAAACTGAATGTAATTATTTTATTTTATAGATATACCAAACAAAACTACAAAAACGAATTTCAACCTACAAATTGAACATTTTAAATGAACCCCGCGAAAACCGTAAACTTCTAGTGTTAGATATAGATTACACAATATTCGATCATCGTTCGACAGCCGAAACGGCGGCTGAACTGATGCGTCCGTACCTTCATGAATTCTTAAAATCAGTATATCCCGTTTATGATCTTATATTTTGGTCGGCGACCAGTATGAAGTGGATAATCGAAAAGTTGCGAATGCTCGGCGTGTCCCAGCATCCGGATTACAAAGTTGTTTGTTATGTCGATTCGGCAGCCATGATATCTATTGAGACTCCAAAAGGCGATCTTATTGATGTGAGTATTTATTTGGTTAAAATTCTTAAACACAAATATTAAAGGTGCGTTCCATTTGGCGATCGCAACGCCTACAACGACCAAACGTAATAGGCGCGGCCATAAGGCGTGAGCGTAGTGGGCGCAATGGTCGCCAAGTGGAACGCACCTTAAATGTACCTCCCGCGTGTTTCATGTTTTCACATACATAACCTATCAATATTTTAAGTCCATCAAAATGTTCCGCTTTTCGCCACCATTGGCGCTGTAAGTTTTTATTCATAAAATTAAATGTCCCTCCCGCGTGTTTCATGATTTCACATATATAACCTATCAATATTTTAAGTCCATCAAAATGTTCCGCTTTTCGCCACCATTGACGCTGTAAGTCTTTATTCTATACTTATTCAAAGTCATGCGCAGAGCGATTACATATGCGTGATTCATAATGAACATTGAATATTCATGGACGAAAAATGTATGTGTGGAGTCGATCTAACACTACAATAGTACATATTATATCATATGCGACACTAGTGAGAGAGTAATAGAAGCAACAGAGATAGTGATTGAAAGATTTTTTCGTTGGAGAGCAGCCAATTATATAATTGTTTCGAAACATATAGGAAAAAATCATTTTACCAACCAGTGGTCACAGTCAGGATTCTAACCTGAACCTTTCCACTTTCGCGGCGGAATGAGCTTACAATACTCAACCGTGACATGCGATTGCTAAATTAATATTCTCCTTATATGCTTCAGAATCAATAGATTTTCACTACATGCGTACAGCGTATACAGCCGTATAAAAAAACTATTATTATCTTAAAGAGATAGTGATTTTTGCAATTTAAAGAGACTGGTTCCGTTACATGCATAAACGAAAACTTCGTGGACGTCGTCGCGAGGTTGCGATCAATCTACTCCTATCCGAATCAGATCGACTTATTAGTGTATTTGCCATAATATGGCACATACACTATTGGCGTCGGTCGGATGGCGGGACCTAGGGGTCGGACCAAAATTTCTCGACGTTTCATAGCCTCCTGAACAATTTGGCACCATTTTTGCAAATGTTTATATATATATGTATGTATATATTTATATATATATATATTTATATATTTATATATATATATATTTATATATATATGTGTGTACACGATAACTCTCGACAGACTTAATCGATTGAAACGAAATTTGGTACACACATTGGAACCCATCACCGCAAGAAGCCTATTTAAAATGGGCCCGATCGGACCATTTTCAGGGTTGTATTTAGGGGTTCCAAAAAGTTTTGGGGCCCAAAAATACCGAAAAATTTGTCAGAATCGTTTCAAAATTGAAATTTAACTCTTTAGTAAAGATTAAAACGTGCTGCTAAAATTTTAATAAAATCGGCCCGACAGGACCGGACTTTCAAATTTTATGAAAACACTGGTTTGTTGATACGGATTTACTTATGAAAGGGTGTATTTAATGTGGTACAGAGGTTGCATTGATAATAATATTGAAATTAAGAAAAAAATATTATTTTAAGGGATATATTAAGGGGTTAAATTTTTTATTTTGTCCAAAAACAAACTTAAGTTCGCGTATTAAAGCCACAAGGCCTGTATTTGCAAATACACTATATTGTCGGCAGGGTTTGGCACTGCGACCCGAGTTTTTTAATTTATTGTAGATTATGACGCGTCGACAACTCAGGTCATTAGCGTCTTCAACATAACAAATAATCCATTTGTGTATTAGAATCCGCCAGCCGGTATACACAAACCGACTGGTACGAGCTCGGGTCCCTGGGAGCGCTAATTCCCACAAAATCATTGAAATGCAAACTACATTCCAATGTTTCCCCTGAGGGACGCGAATCAGACCGAATTTAACCGAGTAATTCATGTATGTCACGTGCATTAACCCAACGTGACCTAACCTCAAAAGATTCTCATTGTTTCCTGGCATTTGCTTAAACCACATATTCCTATCACAGATTTACAACTAAAATTAGGTTTTTATTAAAAAATATCGCGACTGATAAATGGCAAAGTTGATATTTACAAGTCTGGCAATCCAATTTAAATACCTCAAAGTCATGGCGGCGTTTGCGCGACATTAAGGAGTGTCGCATATGGTATAATATGTGACAGTAGCAAGAGAGATTGTAGATTATAGACGCTTGACAACTGAGGTCATAAGCGTCGCAAGAGCACTCTTAAACTGGATATCTTATGATTGCAGGTGAAGCCGTTGGATGTATTGTGGGGTCTGCTTGACCAATACAATGCGACAAACACTGTGATGCTCGACGATATCCGTCGAAACTTCACGATGAATCCGCAGAGCGGTCTGAAGATCCGACCGTTTCGCAAAGCCCACTTCACACGACACAAAGATAAGGAACTTCTTAGCTTAGCTAGATATTTACGATACATTGCAATTAAAGACTACGATTTCACCACGTTGAATCATCGGCACTGGGAGAAGTTTGTCGAGAATAAGCCAGATGTCGATGAAATCGTCAACCAAAAAGATGACGAATAATATTTTTGTTGTTTTTTTTAATTGCACGAAGGCCTTATTTTAAATTCGATCCAGAATTTGTTTTTTTTTTTAATACCTACATCATGCTGTCAATTTTTATGACAAGTAATTTTTGATCTTCAAATTAGATCCAACCAAATTTATCAAACATAAGAATGAAAAGAATATACACTAAATTTTCATAAAAGTAGGCGTGCCCGTTAAACAACTTAATTTTTATTATAATTGCTCTTGCGGAAAACCAACAGGAAATATTCAGTTTTGCGCCAACTTGATTTTTAACATATTGAATACATTAAATTATAAACTTATATGTAATACACTAAATTAACTTGAGAATAGTGTATAAGCCTAAATTGTGGATGCGATAAATTTACACGAACGGAAGCGCATCTTTTTTTCTATATAGACGTGAACATTTGAAATTACTATTGTGGTTTGCGCGGCCATTGGGGTGATAAATAAGAACCGTGACTATGTCAACGCTTCCATTTCTGAACTGAGGCGAATTGAATTTTCTGTTTTGAAATCGTCGTCTTTTGATCTTCTTATGTATTCCTAAAAAAAAACGATAATGTGAAGTAAATTCTACAAATGCAGTATCGAAAGCAGCAATGCAACAGTTTAGATTCGTTGATAAAAATATCTGACAAGTTAACTTAATACACAGATTGTATCAAATTAAACCTGTGCATAGGGCATTCTGTGTGTAAGACAGAGATTGATACATAAAGCAATAAGTAAGAATGAGATAAATTATCGCTAATAAGATGTGACGTGGTTACTGTAAATTAAACTGATAAAAGATTTACGTTTTTACAGCATAGAGGGAGCGAAAAAACAAAGATGACGCTATTAGGTTGTATAAATATTGTTTATTTACAGTAACCACGTAACATCCTAAGCGATCATTTATCTCATTCTTACTTATTGCTTTATGTATCGATCTCTGTCTTACACACAGAATGCCCTATGCACAGGTTTAATTTGATACAATCTGTAGATTACAGTAGAGGCCCTATTATCTAACTCGCTGTTATTCGACATACCCACGAAACTAATCAAGCCTCTAATAATTAAAAAGCCTCTAATTAAAAAGAACTGTTGTATTGCCAACTATTTAATTGTTTAGTTTATTATTTAACAAATAGAGATTATTGATTTAGTATTTACAATATTATAATAATAAAAAATTATAACAATATGTACTCATTTTATAAAATTTCTAAATAATAACTTTTGTTGTAATTTTTATTATTGTTTTTGTTGAGATAAAAAAAAACATTTCATTATCTGAGAACTGGTGAAAGCATAATCCCTATAGGAGTAGACATTAATATAGAAGTCTGTTTATTATGTCGTCCGTTTAGTATGACTCAGTGGTGTCCCACATTTTTCTTTTTGTTGGAATCTACATTATAAATAGATTATGAAACAATTTTTTTGAGAATTTTTCGGAAGCTTTTTTTATTAAAAAAATCCCAAAAGTGTATTTTCAATGGCATTTTAAACATAGAATTATGCCGCTAGCGAAATGACGAAGATAAGATTCAGTCTGAGATTGGGTGACTAGATCTACTGTGTCACGCCCACTGATCTGTCAAATTTCGAGGCAGATAATTTATAAACATCTCTTTCTATAGATAAAAAAGTGTGACTGTCTTCTACGTCATCAAATATATATATTTCTTTAATTCTTATTTGCAATTAAGAGGAAGGATTATAAGAACGAAAAAAATGGTTTACTTTATTTGTTTATGTATGAGGAATAATATTATGCACTGTTCAAAAATATGAAATATTGATACGTGGAATGACACTATTGCCATTTTTCTTGACTATCATTGTAAACGGATTCCACTATATTTAGAGACGTATAGAATCAACCAACCTGAACCTCCTCTATCATGCCATTATCGTTCCAGGTTTCTAGAGGCACAGTACCCACTATGATCGGGATACCCGGTGTGTCTATGTTAGGATATCCATAGGCGGAATTTCTTGGTAAACCCGACTGAGCCGATACCCACAATTCGTACGTTACCTACAAATAATCATACATCATAATTTATTATAGTGATGGGCAAAACCACATTATTTCAATAATCGGATTCTTAGATTATGAATGATTCTGATAATCGGATGTTTCATTCGAATTATATCAAACGATTCTTTTGAATTAGGAAGCCTTTTGTCGCTTGATAACGTTTCGGTGTCGTTCATTCTACAATTTTGCTATAATTACCTGACAAGTTTGACAGACGATAGACTCACTGGTGCACGTGAGGTCGTTCGGAGTGCCGACGATGCAAAAGTAAACGTACCTTCCACGGTCCACATCTACGGTGCGGGCCACGCGACACACATCAATGCGCGTGCGCAGGACGTTTTTTTCCGGACCCGAACATCGGTACGTTTCTATCTTGGTCAACACAAACAGCAGGCCGGTTATCACTATCTGTCGGATTAGTGGAAGCGTATTTATCTATTTTATTTATTGTAGATTATAGACGCGTCGACAACTCAGGTCATTAGCGTCTTCAACACAACAAATAATCTATTTGCGTATTAGAATCCGCAGCCGGCATACACAAACCGACTGGTACGAGCTCGGGTTCCTGGGAGCGCTAATTCCCACAAAACATTGGAATGCAATTTACGATAGCAACCACATTCCAATATCCCCCCTGGGGGGTTTGTAATTATACTTTACTTTCACATTAGGTAGAGTAGTATCGTTTAGAGGTCTATATTTTCTAACAAGGGGTGATCCTATGATTATGGTCATTTAGTTGTTCGTCGCCAGTCGAGACGCACCGTTGATCATCCCTTGTTAGAAATCATAGACCCGCTCGACCCGAAACTCGATTGTGCGCAGAAATGACGCTTATCTTCTTTAAACAATACTTCTCTACATAATTAGGTAGGTACACTAATTATTGAAATGTCTATTGAAGCAGCGATGTGGTAAAGGTTAGAATCACAGATACCTATTTTGTAACAATAATAATTTAATTGGGAAATAGATACATAGCGCACGAACTTGCGGATTTATTTATTTATTTTATTTATTTATTGTAAATTATAGACGCGTCGACAACTTAGGTCATGTCTTGAATACATTAAATAACAACTCACTTAAAACTAAATGACATCACAAAACATCCATGAGCGGAGGCAGGATTCAAACCCACGACAGTCTGATCCGCGACGCTAACCACTGAACCACACTGTCCTCGGGACTTGTGGAAACAATAAAGGCGTGTAAGGGGGAAACTACTGAACACTCAACGTTAACGCAACCTAAAAGTTGGACTTGAACCGACTTGGCGCGATCTACGTTTTACGTTCAGCGTGTGACCTCTTTCGACGCCTCGCGTCAGTCTTCCGTTTTGGGACAATTATAGACGGGGGTTAGATAATTTTATTTATTTATTTATTGTAGATTATAGACGCGTCGACATCTCAGGTCATTAGCGTCTTTCAACTACACTAAAAAATAACTAACTTAAAACTAAATAACATCACAAAACATCCATGAGCGGAGGCAGGATTCAAACCCACGACAGTCTGATCCGCGACGCTAACCACTGAACCACACTGTCCTCGGGACTTGTGGAAACAATAAAGGCGTGTAAGGGGGAAACTACTGAACACTCAACGTTAACGCAACCTAAAAGTTGGACTTGAACCGACTTGGCGCGATCTACGTTTTACGTTCAGCGTGTGACCTCTTTCGACGCCTCGCGTCAGTCTTCCGTTTTGGGACAATTATAGACGGGGGTTAGATAATTTTATTTATTTATTTATTGTAGATTATAGACGCGTCGACATCTCAGGTCATTAGCGTCTTTCAACTACATTAAATAATAACTAACTTAAAACTAAATAACATCACAAAACATCCATGAGCGCAGGTGGGATTCGAACCCACGGCAGTCCAGTCTAGAGGTTGCGGCGCCAAGCACGCTAACCACTAGGCTGTACTGCCCTCTGGATAATTTTACGCAGCACGTTACAATAAGTCTTTTCTTTTCTTAAAAGCTGTTGTGTACATATTTTCAGTGCCCGGTTTGATTCCCTACTTTCTCAGTGCTGCCACCTACTTTAGTTTATTAGTTTACCTTGGAGTCGTTAATGATCCGGCAGAGGACCGGAATGCTTTGTCCCGGAACAATACCACATATTGGTAACCAGACAGTGACGCGGACGGAACCTCCAAGTCGCACGAGCGCATTACGGAAACGTCGCGATGTGTCGGAACAAGCCGGCGTCCGCAGTCTCGGTTCGAGAGATAAATCGCGTCGGGTGACGACGCGAACAGGTCGGCCGAATTTGTGTTCGACGCCTTCCGGCTGCAGGACGGACACTCTGACGCGGTACGATATGGAACCGTGGACGCCACGCCACGTGCCTGGAAGACCGTCCTCCAGCAAGAATCTGCACGGAACGTTACACAGATAAAGGATACTGTCCGATTTTGGTCACAATTTATTACTTACAAACGGATATTTTTTATAAAATAATACCTATTTTTACAAATAAAAATGTGATGATAATACACACCAATTAGAAAAAAAGGGTGTGTGTCTCGGGACCCCCGACAGATGTGAAACATCAAAGAAAACGTTATTGAACTCGATGGTATTCTCTATGTAGTAGTATATATTTTTTCAAAAGCAGTAACTAACTGTTATGCTGACGTAATCCTATATACTGCACTGTAACACACGCGGTTGCGGCGTTTGAGCACGCCTGAGCCAGAAACGCAATTAAATACACAGCGAAGTATCTATATTACATACCTACACGTGTATACATATACTTTTGCTTTACAGTACGTTCGTATGTATACTCTCTCTCTCTCTCTTCCCGTGCCCGAGCGCGCGGAAGCCGAGAGAGAGAGAGAGAGTGCCGCAGTGGTGGGGAGAACAGCATCGAAGGAGCGAACCAGAAATTTCGTTGCATATTTCCCCCAACGCGGCTCTTCACTGCCCGACATAAGATGTTTCACATCAAAAATTAGTCCGGAGTTGATATATGTTAATTTATTGAAATAGGTCATTGGTAAAATTTGTCAATATGATGATGAGATGATCACAAATCGCCATTTTAAAAGACGCAAATATTAATTGTGAGAAAGTGTTAAGGTAAATTAAAAATGAAAGAAATATCAATAAATGCCCATGATTTAAGCACAGTGTGTCGACTGTGCTTAGCAAGTGACGTTACGGTGAACATATTTGCGTTTTCAACCAAAATGAGCGATCAACTAATCGCTAGTGTAATTATGAAATGTGCTCCCGTCCAGGTAAGTTCACTTAATAATTTCAGAGTATGTTAAATTTATGTTTTTGAGTTGAAACTTTGTGACGCACTATAGAGTGATTGAATTTATCTGAAGAGAAGCCGTTACGAAAAGATGCAATGGCGTTATAAAGGCAACGAAAAATAGATTTTAATAAAATTAATTATAAAACATTTTTATTTTACAAAGATTGTTTTCTGAATTCTCAGATAACAAGACGTGACGGGATGCCAAATTTAATTTGCCAGTCATGTTTCACTCAACTGGAGAAAAGTCACCAGTTCCAGATGCAAATAGTGGAGTCTGACGAAACACTGCGACGCTATGTACAACAACTAGGCGTTTCTGACAAACAAACCGAGACTGAGTGTTCCATTCAAAAGCCTTCTGAGGGTTCTTCTGTCAATGAAACCCTTGCAGCTGTAACTGTGAAGTGTGAACCTTTAGACGTGTCTGATAACGATAATTCAATATTTTCAGCAGAATGTGCTGATGGCAATTCATTTAGGGACGATTGTAGTAAAATTAGCTGTGAAGACACAAAAATCGGTGTTGGTGATGTAATATTGAATGAAGACATTAATATTGTCAACTGGAAAGAAAAAGTACCAGAAAAGATCTACTCAGGGGATAAAATAAGCGATGCCGGGTCTTCAAAATTCGAATATCGAGGTGATGATGAATTAATTCAACCAGGAAACATCCAAGACAAACAAATTAAGACCGAGTGTTCCATTCAGGGACCTTCTGAGGACTTCAATTCCAAAATTAAGGACGAGCCGATGGATGATAATTTTATATTTCTACCAGAATGCGCTGAAGACACAGTAAAAATTACAGAAAATATCGATGAACGTCAAAAGAGAAAACACGTTACCTCCTTAAATCATATAAGTAACAAAAAAGTAAAAACAAATAATACGAAGTTAAATCAGAGCACCGTTTGTAATAAGAATTCTAAATCATCTGTGAAAATTCAGAAACATATTCATACTGTCGAGAAACCACATCTGTGTGACATATGTAATAAACTCTTTACTACATCCAATAGTTTAAAATGTCACAAACGTATACATACGGGCGAGAAACCCTATCAATGTGACGTATGCAGTAGGTGTTTTACCGTGTCGAGCCATTTAACTGATCATAAACGTACACATACAGGTGAGAAGCCATATCAGTGTGACATGTGTAATAAATGTTTCAGTAGTTTTGGCAATTTATATAATCACAAACGTATACATACGGGCGAGAAACCATTTCAATGTGACGTATGCAGTAAGTGCTTCCCTGTGTCGAGACAATTAATTGATCATAAACGTACACACACTGGTGACAAACCCTACCAGTGTGACTTGTGTCAAAAGTATTTCACCCGTTCAGACATTTTAAATAAACACAAACGTACACATACTGGCGAGAAACCATATCAGTGTGACGTATGCAGTAAGTGCTTTACCACGTCATCTTATTTAAAGATTCACAAACTTATACATACTAGCGAGAAACCGTTTGAAGTGTGACCTGTGTTCTACTTATTTAAAAAGTTTAACACGTTCACTGTCGGCCACTTTTGCAGGGCGCACGTTAGTAGCCGGCATCAGAACTTTGAAATATTGCAGTATTTGAGCGGCATGCTCTATATCGGCACCTAAATATAAAAAATGTCGAAACCGATAATGCACAGATATGCAGTATGACGATCTTAAGAGGCCGGAGTAAACACAACACTCTCTGTCAATAGCCGACACAGTACTGAGCTGTACTAGCTAGACGTGGTCGTTATTTCACGTCACTAGTTACAATAACTAGCTACGCGGTATGTAACCGAATCACTAGTTTCGAGTTACATTACAAGTAGTGATTTTTGCAAATGCGTTACTAAGCGAGAGCGGGTGACAGTGACACGAATAAATCCGAAGTAACCCGAACACGCACAGTGTATAGCTACAAACACTTAGATAGTGATTTAATGTATTTTAGTTTCGTCTCGTTTCGTGTGTAACTGTATAGTTGGTAACTGGTGGAGGTATTTATGCAAGCAATCACAGTAGCTGAATAAAAATAACTAGTTACAAAAATCACTAGTTTTGAAACAGGTGACGCCGACCAAGTCACTGGTTTCGTTACGTTTCTTGAAAATAACGTAACGACCCACGTCTAGTACTAGCTACTTATACCTGTGGCACACATGGTGTGACATCGGCCCTTGATGATAACAGCCGGTGGCACACGGTGTGTGAGATCGGCACTGAACGTGTTAAACGGAAGGCATCACATTCGTAAGATGTTTACCATTTGATGAAGCTGATTTTATAATCTACCTTAAATAAAAACGAATTGCTTCCAACTGTCAAATTCGAATTCAGGGTACAGTAAGGAAAATATTTTTGTTTAAAAAATGCCTTGCCATTTAAATTTTTTTTATTATAAAAAATATTTTATATTGGTGTAAGAACTGTAAATATAAGAGGTACAAATAAAAAAAACTCACACAACATTTTTATCTACCAACGTCACTGGAAAAAGGCCGAACCGATTTTGACGAAACTTGGTATAACTTACATACCTAGTGGTATCTACACGTTAGGCTCATTTCGCACCAAACCAGTCCAGTCCAGTCAAGTCACGTCAATATTTCCTTTCGCACTGAATACGTCGCGTCAGCCGTCCCGCAAATTCCGATCGAAGTTCGCGACAACAACGATGCGGTCGCCGCGGCACAGTTTTGTGAAGAATTTTGTGTCAAGATGGACGTACTTCTCCAAGGCATAATTTTACGTCGGCTACACAGAAGAAGAAGGATGAAGAAACGAAGAAATCTGTTTTGAGTTCATCCCATACATACCAGGACTTACTAAATGACCCTCTTTTGCTTGCACTAATAAAATTAAGGTTTCTACATCCATTCTGAGTGTCAAGACTGGGCTGACTGGCATTAAAAATTCAACCGGCTGAGTCGCAATCAGTTTTGATAAGTCTTGGCGCGATCGGACTGGACGTGACGCGCTAAGTATGAAACCAGATTTACACATTGCCTTTATTTCAACGATAAGTTAATATGTCCAATTCAGTAGCGTACGACTTGACTGGATGCGACTGGACTGGACTGGTTTGGTGCGAAATGAGCCTTACGGTCAGGTTAAAGAAATCGCAGTTGACTCGTTGAGTTATATCTGATATCTAGCAGCCATTGAATGAAGTACTTCAGTAAGTTTAGTCAGTGCCTTCGAGACGTCAAGAATAATTAAACGATATAGGTACTATTTTAAAGGTCTTCTGCAAGATCTCATTTCTACAATCGGGTAAGAAAGATGCATGTCAAAAACGACATTAACGCGATAGAATCCGCGTTTAAAGACTAAAGACTAACGTAATAAAAAAATGTATACACTTTCGTTCTTCGATTTGTCCTCACAGATGCCACCAGCACATTACTATCCTTAAATCATTTTGAAAATTTTTCGTTGGAAAGCAGCCAATTATATAATTGATTCGAAACATATTGGAAAAAATCATTTTACCA
Source organism: Mongoloraphidia duomilia (assembly GCA_039654895.1). Lineage (NCBI taxonomy): Eukaryota > Metazoa > Arthropoda > Insecta > Raphidioptera > Raphidiidae > Mongoloraphidia > Mongoloraphidia duomilia. The sequence goes on along the minus strand of CM077526.1, from coordinate 23,646,569 downwards.
ACCATAGTCACAGTCAGGATTCTAACCTGAACCTTTCCACTTTGTTGGTAAAATGATTTTTTTCAATATGTTTCGAATCGATTATATAATTGGCTGCTTTCCAACGAAAAATTTTCAATTGCAATTCAGCCGTATAAATCTTATTAATTTATCTTAAATCATTATGTTTTCACATTATTTTACATTTGTCAAACTGTTTTTTACACTTTGATGACGATGATCACAGATCGCCATTTTAAAAAGACGCAAATATTAATTATAAGACAGTGTTAAGGTAAAATAATAATGAAAGAAATATCGATAAATGCTCATGGTTTAAGCACAATGTGTCGACTGTGCTTAGCAAGTGATGTTACGGTGAACATATTTGCGTTTTCAACCAAAATGAGCGATCAACTAATCGCTAGTGTAATTATGAAATGTGCTCCCGTTCAGGTAAGTTCACTTAATAATTTCAGAGTATGTTAAATTTATGTTTTTGAGTTGAGACTTTGTTACGCACTATAGAGTGATTGAAGAGAAGGCGTTACGAAAAGATGCAATGGCGTTATAAAGGCAACGAAAAATAGATTTTAATTAAATTAATTATAAAACATTTTTATTTTACAAAGATTGTTTTCTGAATTCTCAGATAACAAGACGCGACGGGATGCCAAATTTAATTTGCCAGTTATGTTTCACTCAACTGGAGAAAATTCACCAGTTCCAGATGCAAATAGTGAAGTCTGACGAAACACTGCGACGTTATGTACAACAACTAGGCGTTTCTGACAAACAAACCGAGACTGAGTGTTCCATTCAGGGGCCAACTGAGGGTCCTTCAGTCTATGAAACTATTGCAGCTGTAACTGTGAAGTGTGAACCTTTAGAAATCCATGACGTGCCTGATAATGATAATTCAATATTTTCAGCAGAATGTGCAGATGGCAATTCATTTAGGGACGATTGTAGTAAAATTAGCTGTGAAGACACAAAAATCAGTGTTGGTGATGTAGTATTGACTGGAGACATTAATATTGTCAACTGGAGAGAAAAAGTACCAGAAAAGTTCTACTCAGGGGATAAAATTAGCGATGCAGGGTCTTCAAAATTCGAATATCGAGGTGATGATGCATTAATTCAACCAGGAAACATCGAAGACAAACATATTAAGACCGAATGTTCCATTCAGGGACCTTCTGAGGACTTCAATTCCAAAATTAAGGACGAGCCGATGGTTGATAATTTTATATTTCTACCAGAAAACGCTGAAGACACAGTCAAAATTACAGAAAATATCGATGAACGTCAAAAGAGAAAACACGTTACCTCCTTAAATCATAAAAATAACAAAAATGCAAATAATACAATGTTAAATCAGAGTATTGTTTGTAATAAGAATTCTAAATCATCTTTGAAAATTCACAATCGTATTCATACTGTTGAGAAACCACATCTGTGTGACGTATGTAATAAACTCTTTACTACATCGCATAATTTAAAATGTCACAAACGTATACATACGGGCGAGAAACCCTATAAATGTGACGTATGCAGTAAGTGTTTTACCGTGTCAAGCCATTTATATACTCACAAACGTATTCATACGGGCGAGAAACCATTTCAATGTGACGTATGCAGTAAGTGCTTCCCTGTGTCGAGACAATTAATTGATCATAAACGTACACATACTGGCGAGAAACCTTATCAGTGTGACATATGTCAAAAGTATTACACCCGTTCAGACATTTTAAATAAACACAAACGTACACATACTGGCGAGAAACCTTATCAGTGTGACTTGTGTCAAAAGTATTTCACCCGTTTAGACATTTTAAATAAACACAAACGTTTACATACTGGCGAGAAACCCTATCAGTGTGACGTATGCAGTAAGTGTTTCACGGTGTCGAGCTATTTATATGATCACAAACGTATACATACGGGCGAGAAACCATTTCAGTGTGACGTATGCAATAAGTGCTTTACCATGTCGTGTTATTTAAAGGTTCATAAACTTATGCATATCAGCGAGAAACCGTTTGAAGTGTGACCTGTGTTCTTCTCATTTAAAAAGTTTAAACGAAAGGCATCACACTCGTAAGATGTTTATACCATTTGATGAACTTTTATAACTGACATTAAATAAAAACGAAATGCTTGAAACGTAAATTCGAAAGAGCAATTTTTCTGAGAGTAGTTCCTTCAATTATCCACGAAAGGCAGCAATGTCGTGTCATTTTTGTGGTTTAACTTAATTATTTAATTAATTTCATAATAATAATTATTTAATAATTAAGTTATACCACTAAAATGACACGACACTAATGGAGAATAAATAATGTTTGTACCTACCACAAGTGCTGCCACTCGTGGATAACTGAAGGAACTACTTTCAGGAAAATGGCTCATTCAGGGCACATGTGTCGTCATATGAACAATATTTTTAAGAAATGTCGGTTGACAATACTACTTTAAAATTAATTTATTATAAAAAATACTTTATATTGACGTAAGAACTGTAAAAATAAGAGGTACAAATAAAAAAAAAACACTGACAATTCCGAGTGACGTCATTCCCCCCACTACTATCTATCGGAACGAGGCAACCTATACTCTACTAACCTTGCCTAGAAGTCTAGCAGACAAGTTTGGCAGTGCTTATCTCCACTGCTTGTCAACAAAAGGGTCAATGGTAATTTGTTAATAGTGTTAAAATTAAAAATGAACAAAATATCGCTTAATCGTTTAAGTACAATGTGTCGACTGTGCTTAGCAAGTGACGCCACGATGATAGACGTATTTGCGTTTTCAACTCAAATGAAAAATCAACTAATAGCTAATGTAATTATGAAATGTGCACCCGTTCAGGTAATTTCACATCATTACCAAGCTTATTTTATAATCAAGGAACGTTTACATACTACGCCGCATGGCGTCGTGTGCGAATTGTATCATGAAATTAAGATGAATACTTTATACATATTCTATTATATCTTTAAAAATTCACAGATTTCGCAATCCTTGCAACCATCAAGGACATTGGAAATGATAACAGCATATATGAAACATAATTAACTGTTTATTATACACACAATATTTATCAATGCACTGTTTAGTTTTGTCAGGAATAACCCTATTATTCTTCTGTTATATACGCGTTCACTTTTGCTTGATTACTTAACTTTTAAATGGATTTTTCTACAGTATTTATTAACATTTGCTCAAAAATAACACCGCAGATCGTCGCAAATACCTCTCAATTAACTAGACATTATATAAAACACATTTCGAAAAAATTGCACTTGTTCAATTTTGCATGATTGCTCCTCACTTGATCGCGACACCGTTGTCTTCCTCGCAGATACCTCTCAATTAACTAGATATGATATAAAACACATTTCGAAAAAATTGCACTTGTCAATTTTGCATGATTGCTCCTCACTTGATCGCGACACCGTTGTCTTCGTCGCAAATACCTCTCAATTAACTAGACATGATATAAAACACATTTCGAAAAAATTGCACTTGTTCAATTTTGCATGATTGCTCCTCATTTGATCGCGACACCGTTGTCTTTTGGCCTTGAACGAAAACTCGTAACTCTGCCCCCATATACGAACATAAACATTTCCAATGTTAAAAAGGCTATGAACTGATATTAAAATTGAAAGGTTTCTAAATATAAAAAAAATATTCATTAGAGATTTTCAGTTTTGTTTTCCGTATTTTGTATAAAAAATATTAAAAAAATACCTAAATATTGTAGATTTTAATTTCAAATATATTCGTCTAAAGGTATTTACTAATTATGATAAAACTATTTTATTTGACGAAGTAAGTTAATAAAATTCTTAAAGAATAAGAAAAACGTATTCTATCGATTCTCAGATAACAAGATGCGATGGGATGCCAAATGTCATCTGCCAGTTATGCTACACTCAACTGCAGAAAAGTCACCAGTTCCAAATGAAAATAGTGGAGTCTGACGAAACACTACGTCGCTATCAACAGCAACTACCGACGTCTGACATACAAATCAAGACTGAATGTTCCATTCAGGAACCTTCTGAGGATCCTTCAATCTATGACACTATTGCACATGTCACTGTGAAGCATGAACCTTTAGAACATCATGACGTGTTTGAAATAGACAAACCGATGATAAAGTATGATTGCAGTCAAATTGATTGTGAAGACAGAAACATCGATATTAATGACATTAAATTGGAAGAAGGCGCAAATGTCAATTGGAAAGAAAAAGAGACCCCACAGTTCGACTCATCGGGCAAACTTAATGACGAAGTGCGTTTAAAATTTGAACCTCAGACTGATAACCTAATTGGACCAGGATATAGTAATAGCACAGGAAGCGCTTCATCTAACTGTGACGCCAATGAAAACAGCTGCGAAGACACAAAGCCAGATGTAGATCACAAATCGGGGAACCCCGCGAGTCTTCGTTCTGCCGATGTGAAGCAATGTGAAGAAAAGAAGAATGCCTCAATAAATCGTATGAAAAGCAAGTTATATTCGTGTGAAGTTTGTAATAAATGCTTTACTACTTCAAGCCGTTTAAATATCCATAAACGTATACATACTGGCGAGAAACCATATCAGTGTGACATGTGTAATAAGTATTTTTCCTCTTTATCTGGTTTAAGTGCTCACAAACGGTGGCATACTGGTGACAAGCCGTATCAGTGTGACGATTGTAATAAGTGCTTTACTGAGCCGTCCACTTTAAATAAACACAAACGTACACATACTGGCGAGAAACCATATCAGTGTGACATGTGTAATAAGTGTTTCAAACATTCAACCAGTTTAAATATTCACACACGTGCACATAAGGGCGAGAAACCATATCAGTGTGACGTATGCAGTAATTGCTTTATCACGTCAAGCCATTTGAATATTCACAAACGTATACATACTGGTGAAAAACCGTATAAGTGTGACTTGTGTAATAAGTGTTTCAACCATTCAAACAGTTTAAGTTATCACAAACGTGCACACACGGGCGAGAAACCATATCAGTGTGAGGTATGCCATAAATGTTTCACCTCGTTGAGCTCTGTAAAGGATCATAAACGTTTACATACTGGTGAGAAGCCATATAAGTGTGACATGTGTGAGATATGTTTCACTCATTCATACAGTCTAAATAGACACAAGACATCACACTCGTAAGATGTGGTACAGAGAGAAAAATGTGTCGTCATATGAACAATATTTTTGTTTAACAAATGTCGGTTGCCAATACTAGATCTCGCGCGGCGAAAGATGAAGCCACCGCGTCATAGTAACGTGAATGCATTGCGCTCGCCTTCTAGCTTGCTATTGGCTGTTTTGGAGCGGTTTGCCAAAATTGTACCTAACGTCATAAAACCCAATGTGCAGTTTTGCGTTCACTAGCATATTATTGATGACGTGCCTGGCTTCATCACTCACCGCGGGCACTCTACTTTAAAATTGACTTATTATAAGAAATACTTTATATTGACGTAAGAACTGTAAAAATTAGAGCTAAAAATAATAAAAAAAAATAACAATGACATAAACCTTTTATCTACCCGTCGGCCTTGTACCAGCGTCATTTGAGAAAGGCTGGGCCGATTTTGACGAAACTTGGTATAAAAAGGTACATATCTAGTGGTACATAAACCTGAAGTGCAGGGCATAGGCCATTTTTTATACGGCTTAGATTAGGTGACGACTCGCTGTAAGGTTTCTGTCAAAACCAACCTTAAAGATAGAAGCTGCAGTTGAGCTATCTCTATTTCCGTTTCATCTAATATTTCTAAAATGCCACCCCAGTATGGGACATTAGATGTTATTCACGTCAAAAAGTTGGTTTACGTTATCTGTTTATGTATAAGGAATAACATGCATTGTTCAAAATTATCAAATTTTAATGCCTGGGACGACCCCATTGTGTGCCATTTCAAAAAATTCGACTGATGACCAGTCCTATACTTCCCACCTAGTAAAATATTTGCAAAAAATAAACATTCTTTTTTTATTCTTTGAAAAAAAGCATGGCCCTCTTTTTTGTTTAGTGATCTACTGATGGCTAGCTTAATATAGCAAAAACCATGGTTACCTTGATTTACGTACAATTTTTATTTTTTTTTAGTAAAATATTTTTTTCTCGAAAACTGTACATTTTAGAGAAAAAAAATATTTACATTTTTTTATATTATAACATCTAGAATTCATTTATATTTTTTTTACCTATGTTAATACGTGACATTGAGAACGTTTTTTTTAATATCTCAGGATCCACTGAACCGATTTGACTCAAAATCTAATCAGATCTAAGTTAAAGGCTGATAAACACGACAGAATAATCGGCATGGCCGTATATCGTTCCGTTTTTACGATATCGAAGGTGAAAAATTGACCACATACAGACATCAGTCAGAAAATGATCTTAAACGATTGCTAGGGTCTCAAAACGTGAAATCTGTTAAAATCTCGAAATATTTTTTTCGGACTAAATCCATTACTTCCCTACCATAGTTGAGGTGGGAAGTAAAAATATGTAAATATTTATAAGAAAGTGTAAAAGTAAAAAATGGACGAAATATCAATTAATCGTTTAAGTACAATGTGTCGACTGTGCTTAGCAAGTGACGTCACGATGTCGGACATATTTGCGTTTTCAACCCAAATGAGAAATCAACTAATAGCTAATGTAATTATGAAATGTGCACCCGTTCAGGTAATTTCACATCATTTAGAGTATGTTAATCTTACTTTATAATTAAGGGACGTATATTTTATTAAGAAGTTAAAATAATTTAAGAATCATTAAACGTCCTCTCGCTTCTCAGATAACAAGACGCGATGGGATGTCAAATTTCATCTGTCAATTATGTTACATTAAACTGGAGAAAAGTCACCAGTTCAAGATACAGGTAGTGCAATCCGACAAAACACTGCGACGCTATCAACAGCAACTACCTGCTTCTGACAAACAAATCAAGACTGAATGTTCCACTTTCATTCAGGATCCTTTAATCTATGACTCTAATCCAAATATAACTGTGAAGTGTGAATCTTTAGAACTTTATAACGTGTTTGATACGAACGTCAACTTGAAAGAAAAAACATCTGCAAATGTTTATTCGAAAAACAAAACTGACGGAAACACGCATTTCAAATACGAAATTAAAAACAAACCGATGAATGATAAATCATTATTTTCAATAAAATGCACTGATCACAGTTCATTTAAGAGCGATGGTAGTGTAAATAGCTGTGAAGACACAAAAATTGGTATTAGTTCCGTTGTAATGAAAGAAGACATTAATATTGTCAACTGGAAAGAAAAAGAACCAGAAAACTTCTCCTCAGTGAATAACATTAACGACGCAGGGTTTTTAAAATCGGAACATCAAGGTGATGATGCGTCAATTCGACCAGGAAACATCGAAGACAAACAAATCAAGACCGAGTGTTCCATTCAGGGACATTCTGAGGACCCTTTAATTTGTAAGACTAATACAGATATCACCGTGAAATATGAATCTTTAAATCTTGATAATAAACTTGATGTGAAAGTCAACTCGAAAAAAATATCTGCAAATGTTTATTATTCGAAAAACAAAATTAACGAAAACACGCCTTTCAAACCCGAAATTAACGACGAACCGATAGATGATAATTTTATATTTCTACCAGAATACGCAGAAGACACAGTAGATTTTACAGAAAATGTTGATGAAAGTCAAAAGAGAAAACATATTTCCTCTTTAAATCACGAAAAGCACAAAAAAGCAAATATTACGAATGATCATAAACGAAGACATACTAGCGAGAAACCATATCAGTGTGACATATGTATCAAATGCTTTACTACGTCGTACAATTTAAAATGTCACAAACGTATACATACTGGTGAGAAACCATATCAGTGTGACGTATGCAGCAAATGCTTTACGTCGAAAAATATAAATTCTCATAAACGTACACATACTGGCGAGAAACCGTATCAGTGCGACTTATGTAATAAGTTTTTCAGGCAATCAAACAATTTAAATAGACACAAACGTACACATACTGGTGATAAACCATACCACTGTGACGTATGCAACAAGTGTTTTACCACGTCGAGTAATTTAAATGAACATAAACGTACACATACTGGCGAGAAACCATATAAGTGTAACGTGTGTAAGATGTGTTTCACCCATTCAAATAGTTTAACTAGACACAAGGCATCACACTCGTAAGACGCCAAACTTAATTTTATGTTTCATCATCACCAACGAACTACCCAACTTATAATATACTAATTTACCTGTCACCTGTTTTAACAGAACCGATTTTTCCTGAGCGTCGAACCGGAGCCAAAACAGATATTCGCTTAATTACTATCCTTATTTCACCACGACCGCGTTTTCCGGTTATTTTACATTTTTCAAACTGATTTGTATAATATAAGGACTTGTACAGATTATAGCCAACTAAAAATAAAAGGCCAATGGTAATAAATTGTCAATTTGATGAATGATCACCATGTAACATAAGAAATCTGTACTGCTGATAGATCAAAAATCGTGAAGCCAACATACGTGCGGGTATATATTTCTGTCTTTTTTTATGGGAACCCAGCTGGCAGGTTCCTGATTGGCTACTTCCATAGACAAAGACAGAATTTTTAAAAGAGAGAAGGTATACCTATTGACCACTGGGGCACTGAGGTTTTACGGCAATGGCATCCATGACATATTTCTTTGTCTTTATATATTACGTTTCAAGTGGTGTTTATACTTCAGTTCATGGAATACTTCAGTTGATAGTGATATTATTATGTCCAAAAAGATCCGAAACCTGTGTTTACTTCTTATATCACTATGAATTTCAAGGAATATGAGTAAAAAACTGTTTTTAACAAAATTAAACTAGGTTACGTTATAATGACAACAGCTGTCAAGCGTTTTGTTTACATTTCGTTTAGATGGAACGTCCGTACACCGACAAATGACATCACCGGAATAAATGCGGAATAACTTCGTCAAAAGAGACACAGATATATTTTTTCTCTCTTTGAGAACTTCACTCACCGCACATTGAGTAAATGGGCAATCCGCGGTATATAATTAAAGTATATGATGATCACAGACCGCCATTTTAAATACGTAAGCATTTATGATAAAGTGTAAGAATTAAAAATGAACGAAATATCAATTAATCGTTTAAGTACAATGTGTCGACTGTGCTTAACAAGTGACGTGACGATGTCGGACATATTTGCGTTTTCAACCCAAATGGGAAATCAACTAATCGCTAATGTAATTATGAAATGTGCACCCGTTCAGGTAATATTACATCGATTCAAAACATGCAAAGTTAATTTTTAAATCGAGGGCCGTTCACATACTGAATCCGATTACTCTAAGCATGATACCGCTACGTCATTGACAGAAAACGCCTATTTATCTGGACGCCGCCTATCTGACTCAGTGGCGTAATGTGCAAAGGGTTACTGAAAAAAAATGAAAAACCAATAAAATTAGCTGGTCGCCAATCAGATAGTTTGTTGCTAAGTGAGGGCGGAGCTTTGACGCCAATACATTGATGACGGATCGGTATCATTCTAAGAATAATTGGACTCCACGTCACGAATGGGCCATGGCTGAATGTGTGAATATTATAAACAAATTAAGATGAATACTTTATATTCTATGTCTTATTAAAAAATGCACAGATTTCGCAATCCTTGCAACCATCGAGGACATAGGAAATGATAACAGCATATATGAAACATAATTAACTGTTTCTTATACACACAATATTTATCAATGCACTGTTTAGTTTTGTCAGGAATAACCCTATTATTCTTCTGTTATATACGCGTTCACTTTTGCTTGATTAATTAACTTTTAAATGGATTTTTCTACAGTATTTATTAACATTTGCTCAAAAATAACACCGGAGATCTTCGCAAATACCTCTCAATTCACTAGACATGATATAAAACACATTTCGAAAAAATTGCACTTGTTCAATTTTGCATGATTGCTCCTCACTTGATCGCGACACCGTTGTCTTTTGGCCTTGAACGAAAACTCGTAACTCTGCCCCCATATACGAACATAAACATTTCCAATGTTAAAAGAATGAACTATTAAAGGTTTCTAAATATAAAAAAAATACATTAGATTCTCGGTTATTATTTTTCGTATTTTGTTAAGAAAAAGTTCTATTTCAAAAATATGTGGATATTATAGATTTTAATGACAAACGTAATCACCTAAAAGTATTTTCTAATAATAAAACATTTTTTGATATTACAAAGTAGGCAGGTACCTACCTAACTAGTTAAAATTATTTAAAAATAATGAAACATTCTCTCGATTCTCAGATAACACGATGTGATGTGATGCCAAATTTCATTTGCCAGTTATGTTACACTCAACTGGAGAAAAGTCACCAGTTCCAGATGCAAATAGTGGAGTCTGACGAAACACTGCGACGCTATCTACATCAACTACGAACGTCTGGCAAACAAACCGAGACTGAGTGTTCCATTCAGGGGCCTTCTGAGGGTGTTTCAATCAATGAAACTGTTGCAGATGTGACTGTGAAGTGTGAACCTTTAGAACTTCATGACGTGCCTAATTTTGACGCACCGACGAATGATAGTTTATTATTGTCAACAGAATGCGCTGATGGCAATTCACTTAGGGACGATTGTGGTAAAATTAGTTATGAAGACACAAACATCGGTGTTAATGACGTTGTAGTGAAAAAAGACAGTACTGTCAACTGGAAAGAAAAAGAACTAGAAAAATTCTATTCAGCGGATAAAATTAGCGAGCATCGAGGTGATGATGCAATAATTCGACCAGGAAACATCGAAGACAAACAAATCAAGACTGACTGTTCCATTCAGGGGCCCTTTGAGGATTCTTCAATAACCGTGAAATGTGAATCTTTAAATCTTCGTAAGAAACTTGGTTTGAACGTCAACTCGGAGGAAAAAATATCTGAATATTCGAAAAGCAAGATTAAGGAAAACACGGCTTTCAAATCCGAAATTAAAGACGAACCGATGGATGGTAATTTTGTATTTCTACCAGAATACGCTGAAGACACGGTAGCAATTACAGAAAATGTTGGCGAAAGTCAAATGAGAAAACGCATTTCTTCTTTAAATGACGAAAAGCACGAAAAAACAAATAATACGAAGTTAAAGCAGAGTATCATTGGTACTAAGAATTCTCAATCATCTTTGAAAAATGACAAGCATATTCATACTGGCGAGAAACCATATCAATGTGACTTGTGCAAAAAGTGTTTCGCCCGGTCAGACATTTTAAAAATTCACAAACGTACACATACTGGTGAGAAACCATACCAGTGTGACTTGTGTAATAAGTGTTTCACTAGTTCAGGAAATTTACATAATCACAAACGTATACATACGGGCGAGAAACCATATCAATGTGACGTATGCAGTAAGTCCTTTCCCGTGTCGAGACAATTAATAGATCATAAACGTACACATACTGGTGACAAACCATATCAGTGTGACTTGTGCAAGAAATGTTTCACCCGTTCAGACATTTTAAATATTCACAAACGTACACATACTGGTGAGAAACCATATCAATGTGACTCGTGTAAGAAGTGTTTTAGCCACTTACACCATTTAAATACTCACAAACTTATACATACGGGCGAGAAACCATATAAGTGTGATATATGCAGTAAGTGCTTTACCGTGCCGAGACAATTAAAAAATCATAAACGTATACATACTGGTGACAAACCGTATCAGTGTGACTTGTGCAAAAAGTCTTTCAACCGTTCAGACATTCTAAATATTCACAAACGTACACATACTGCTGAGAAACCATATCGGTGTGACTTGTGTAATAAGTGTTTCACTAGTTCAGGCAATTTACAGATTCACAAACGTAAACATACGGGTGACAAACCATATCAGTGTGACTTGTGCAAAAAGTGTTTCACCCGTTCAGACATTCTTAATATACACAAACGTACACATACTGGATAGAAAATATTTCAGTGTGATGTGTACAGTAAGTGCTTTATCACGTCGAGTGATTTAAATTCCTACAAACGTGTACATACCGGCGAGAAACCATATCAATGTGACTTGTGTAATAAGTGTTTCAACCATTCAAACAATTTAAATATTCACAAACGTGTACACACGGGCGAGAAACCATATCAGTGTAACGTATGTCATAAATGCAATGCTTCACCACGTCGAGCTCTATATATGATCGTAAACGTATACATACTGGCGAGAAACCGTATAAGTGTGACTTGTGGGACTAGATATAAGGCCTTACAATCGTAAGATGTTTACAATTTGATGAACCTGATATAAATAAAAACGAACTGCTTCAAATCGGTCCATTCGAATTCAGTGTACAGCGAGAAAGTGTGTCGTTATATGAATAATATTTTTGTTTAAAAATGTCTTGGCAATATGTACTTACTTTAAAATGTAGGTATTTATTATAAACAATACTTTATATGGAGGTAAGAACTGTAAAAATAAAAATATAAATTAATAAAAAAAACAGACACAAAATTTTTATCAACATTTTGTCTGTTTGTATCATTAATCGCTTGAGAAAGGCCAAACCGATTTTGACGAAACTTGCTATAAGTACATACATGTCTAATGGTACCTAAACCATAAGGTATAGGTTACGATCCAGGTGCGATAGAAACAGCAGTTGAGTTATCTCTATTTCAGTTTCATCTAAAATTTCTAAAATACCACCCCAATATGAGACTTAAGACGTCACGCATTTCGAAAAGTTGATTTACATTGTTTATGTACGTGGAATAGCATTCATTGTTTAAAATGATCAAATTTTGATGCGTGGGATGACCCCATTGGTCATTATGGGCGAGTGCCGTTTCAAAGAAATAATATAAATATTTATAAGAAAGTGTAAAAATTAAAAATGAATGAAATATCGAATAATCGTTTAAGTACAATGTGTCGACTATGTTTAGCAAGTGACGTCGTGATGTCAGACATATTTGCGTTTACAACACAAATGAGAAATCAACTAATAGCTGATGTAATTATGAAATGCGCTCCCGTTAAGGTAATATTACATCAAGGGTCGTTCACATTCTGCGTCACGCATAGCGTATTGTGTTAACAGTATTATGAATAAATAAAGATGAATACTTTATATTCTGTCTTATTAAAAAAGACAACAAACTAATATTAAAAAAATATTCATTTGTTTGGCGGTACTATTTTCCGTATTTTGTTGCATGTTTTTCAAAAATATGTTAATATTATAGATTTAATTAATAATAATAATAATAATAAATTTATTTTGTGTAACCAAAGGTGTAAAACATGTCAAATAAAACAAATAATAGTAACAATACAAATACAATATACAATATTACTTGGAACATTGAATAAAATCATTTGTATTGTAAAAGCACTGTTTTACCAAGTAAATTTTAAACTTATTTTTAAATATTTTGCTATCTAGGCATTTAATTTCGTCGGGAACTGCGTTGTAAACATGCAATAATTGAAGAAATATATTTTTTCGCATCATCGCCGTCCTACTGTTAGGTACATGTAGCGTTGGTTTTTTTCTTGTGTTATAATTGTGAGCAGTTTCATAACTCTCGAAATATTCGTAATTTTGTTTTACGAAGCAAGCTGCTTCCAATAAATAAATGGATGGTAAAGTTAAAATTTTGTATTTTACAAAATATGGTTTACATGAGACCCTGTGACCAATTTTAGCAATATTTCTCAAACATTTTTTCTGAAGTCTAAACAACTGTAATAGTTTTGAATTTCCACCCCAAAATATGATACCGTATCTTAGAATCGAATGTACATATCCATAATATGCCGATAGTGCGGTTTCTTCTAGACAATTCAAAGCTAATTGTCTTATTAAAAATATATATGGAGATATTTTTTTCCGTAGATGCTCAATATGATGATTCCAGGAAAGGTTTTTATCAACATACACTCCTAGGAATTTATTATAAATGTATTCACCCAAAAATTATTTACTAATTAAGAAACATTTTTATTTTACGAAGAAATTAAAATTATTTAGGAATAATTAACACTGATTGTTTTTCGATTCTCAGATAGCAAGATGCGATGGGATGCCAAATGTCATCTGCCAGTTATGTTTCACTCAACTGGAGAAAAGTCACCAGTTCCAAATGCAAATAGTGGAGTCTGACGAAACACTGCGACGCTATCAACAGCAACTACGGACGTCTGGCAAACAAACCGAGACTGAGTGTTCCATTCAGGGACCTTCTGAGGGTCTTTCAATCAATGAAACTATTGCAGATGTGACTGTTAAGTGTGAACCTTTAGAACTTCATGACCTGTCTGATCTGGGCGGACCGACGAATGATAATTCATTATTGTTAGCAGAACGTGGTGATGGAAATTCATTTAGGGGCGATTGTAGTGAAATTAGCAATGAAGATACGAAAATAGATTTTGATAATGTTACATCGAATGAAGACATGGATGTCAACTGTAAAGAAAAACAAGCAGGCAAGTTTTACTCAGCGGATAATATTAACTACGAAGTGTCCTTAAAATCCGAACATCAGGATGATAATGCATCAATTCGACCAGGAAACATCGAAGACAAACAAATCAAGACCGAGTGTTCTGTTCAGAGACCTTCTGAGGACTTCAAATCGGAAATTAAGGACGAGCCGATGGATGATAATTTTATATTTCTACCAGAATACCCTGAAGACACAGTAGAAATTACAGAAAATGTTCATGAAAATCAAAAGAAAAAACATATTTCCTCTTTAAATCACGAAAAGCATAAAAAAGCCGATACTAAGAAGTTAAATCAGAGTATCATTGGTATTAAGAATTCTCAATCATCTTTGAAAATTCAGAAACGTATTCATACTGCTGAGAAATCACATATGTGTGATATATGTAGTAAATTCTTTACTAAGTCTAATATTTTAAAACGTCACAAACGTATACATACGGGCGAGAAACCCTATCGGTGTGAAGTATGCAGTAAGTGTTTTACCATGTTGAATCATTTAAATGATCATAAACGTACACATACTGGTGACAAACCATATCAGTGTGACTTGTGCAAAAAGTGTTTTACCCGTTCATCCAATTTAAATATTCACAAACGTGCACATACTGGTGAGAAACCATATAAGTGTGACATGTGTAATGAGTGTTTCAGCTGTTTACAACAATTAAATGCTCACAAAATTATACATACCGGCGAGAAACCATATCAGTGTGAATTGTGTAAGAAGTGTTTCACCCGTTTGGACACTCTAAATATTCACAAACGTACGCATACTGCTGAGAAACCATATCAGTGTGAAGCGTGTAATAAGTGTTTCACCCGTTCAGACATTCTAAATATTCACAAACGTACACATACTGCTGAGAAACCATATCAGTGTGAAGTGTGTAATAAGTGTTTCACTAGTTCAGCCTATTTACATATACACAAACGTATACATACGGGCGAGAAACCATATCAATGTGACGTATGTAATAAGTGTTTTACCGCGTCGAGACAATTAAATTATCATAAACGTACACATACTGGTGAGAAACCATATCAATGTGACTTGTGTAAGAAGTGTTTCAGCCGTTTACACCATTTAAAAAGTCACGCACGTATACATACTGGTGAGAAACCGTATAAGTGTGACTTGTGTGATATGTGTTTCGCTCAATCAAAAAGTTTAACTAGACACAAGGCATTACACACGTAAGATATTTACCATTTGATGACCCTGATTCTGTAACCTGCGTTAAATAAAACGCATTGCGTCAAACTGAGTGAAAAGAACGTGTCGATATACTATAAATAAAATTTTTGTTTAAAAAATGACTGTTGCCAATACTACTTTAAAATTCATTTATAAAAAAAGGGTGTGGGTCTCGGAACCCCCGAGAGATGTGAAACATCAAAGAAAACGTTATTGAACTCGGTGGTATTCTCTATGTAGTAGTATATATTTTTTCAAAAGCAGCAACTAACTGTCATACTGACGTAATCCTATATACTGCACTGTAACACACGCGGTTGCGGCTTTGAGCACGGTTGAGCCAGAAACGCAACTAAATACACAGCGAAGTATTTATATTACATACCTAAACGTGTATACATATACTATTGCTTTACAGTACGTTCGTATGTATACTCTCTCTCTCTCTTCCCGTGCCCGAGCGCGCGGAAGCCGAGAGAGAAGTGCCGCAGTGGTGGCGAGAACAGCAGCGAAAGAGCGGACCAGAAATTTCGTTGCATATTTCCCCTCACGCGGCTGTTCACTGCCCGACATAAGATGTTTCACATCAAGCAAATACTTTATGTAAATGCTGTAATGTAAGCAATTATAAATAAAATCTAACAAAAAATAGCGATAATATGTAATACTAATATAATAAAAGAGAGTATGTGCTTAAGACCACACGATTGAAGTGAAACTTCTTGACTACGGCATCGTGAATTCGTTCCAGTTACTATAGTATACGGCAGGAAGAGTTCCTTGCGTAGACTGGACAACTTAACCTATAAAATAATCAGCTGTTCTTTATGACAGCCGCCATCATGATACGATTACCACGAAATTTGACGACAGCTTATCTACGAACTTACTTGAAGTCGTATTTATAGTCGCCACATTCATAAACGGTGGCCTTGTTGTCCAAAAAAGTTTTTTGAAGATGCAGAAACTCTTCGGAACCGACGAACCATCTGAATTCTGGACTGCCAGCCAATATTGGCAATAGAGCACACTGTTTTCTGCTGATCCAATCGCATTTGCATACCCCAATCAATTCTACGTAGATACCTGACAGCAAAATGACGGGTTCTTTTGAAAATTATTTAATCGAAAATGATGCACGACTTATAAGCAGACAAACATACAGATGAACAGACGGACACTTTTATTCAAACAATGCGATATTTCGGCTTAATTATCAGTTATAAAAATATCTGTATTTTTTGAATTCGAAAAAGCGGGGACATTTTCCTTTACAGCTTTATTATACAGATTGTCCGAAATCAGAAATGTGAACATAGCAAATTAATATAAATTAATAAGATTTATACGGCTGAATTGCAATTGAAAATTTTTTCGTTGGAAAGCAGCCAACTGATTCGAAACATATTGGAAAAAATCATTTTACCAACCATAGTCACAGTCAGGATTCTAACCTGAACTTTTCCACTTTTGCGGCGGAATGAGCTTACAGTACTCAACAGTGACATGATTACCAAACTAATATTTTCCGTATATGCTTCGGAATCAATAGATTTTCACTACATGCGAGTGTCAATTCAATATAGCTAGGTTGTAGAAGTGAATCTTCGTACTAGCGAGAGCTCATCATGAAAGTGAAAATTATTTCAAATACCCTTAATAGGGATACACTAGTAGTACCTAGATATATCAATGACTGTGACTATGGTTGGTAAAATGATTTTTTCCAATATGTTTCGAATTAATTATATAATTGACTGCTTTCCAACGAAAAAATTTGCAATAGCAAATTAATGAGTGCAACAAGGAAGACATAAACAAAATTAGTAGCGCGACAAAGATAGAATGCTAAAAAGTAAATATCCAAAATATCCTTGGAATGAATGAATGAATTGAAAATTATAGACGCTCGACAATTGAGATCATTAGTGTCTGAAAATATCCTTGGAAATAACTAAATACTCGTATTTAAAACCGAAATATATAATGTAACATTGTAACCTCTTTGTTGCATTCATAAATTATCAATTATTATTATTGTAGATTATAGACGCGTCGACAACTCAGGTCATTAGCGTCTTCAACACAATAATTAATAATCCATTTGTGCCTCATAAATTATCCTTTTCAAACAATCTGTATGACGTATACTGTATAGAGATAAAAAAAATTGTCGTCTAACGACTAAAACGGTCACGCCGCTTACTTGTAATAATGGTCTGGTTGTTGACGTGCAGTTCAAATGTGCCGCGCATCACTTGCTGTGAGTCGAACGTATTGTCAGCCAAACTAATCTGACAGGAGATCACATTGAATGTGACACAGTGCGGTGACAGCGTCATCGTAACGTAATGTCAGTCAGTCGACGTTGGTCGACTACTGTTGGGTCCAATTATTGCGGCTTGAATTGATGCACTGGAATTTTGACGGAATGTCAACTTTTATGACTGTCATAATGTTTGTATTTGTTTATAGCATAAAGGCCGATTAATTTCTGTTACCATGGAATAGTGCATTCGATAAAGTATTTTTTAAGGCCAACAGCCAAGGTTATTAGAGTACAGGTTGCCTCGTTCCATCTGACCAATCAGCGTAAGCGCGGGAATGACGTCAGGTGGAATTTAGTTTAAATCAAGTACAAAAATTGTTGAAGATTATGCTTATTTATATTAGGTGCATCGAGCAGATTTTTTCTTAAAATTGGCAGGAGACAATAAATAGAAGAATAGATGTTAAAAAATAGGATAATTTTTATTTTTATTACAAAATTTAGGTTTTAATATCTATAATATAAACAAACAAAAAATTAAATAATGCTCAAGAAATGGCAGATCTTGTTAATTACCTATTTTTTTAAATTTAAGAAACGAATAGAATTAACTAACAAATTGATAAATTATAATTTTATCTTTTATATTCACAAAATTTAAAAATAACCACAAAACACCATAACACTTAACAGCTATCGCAAAATTGACAACTTATATTTTTTTCACTAACAGAAGAATCATGTTTCTATTAGGTATTGAAAGAACATATCACAATACCATGGTTACTGTGATTTTTATTTCCAAAAATAAGCAGCGTCCATGGTCTGATTTTTTCTATTGAAGTGAGCAAGCATGGTATATTCCGAGTGACGTCATTCCCCCACTACTATCTATCGGAACGAGGCAACCTATACTCTACTAATCTTGGCCAACAACCATTGTAGCTAATAAAAACAGTAGTAAAATCATATTATAATTATTCCTTTTGCGACTACAGTTTGAAATTTGTCTATGATTTACACACATTTTTTGTCCTCCTATACGTAGTCCACCTCTATGTCAATTAAGGGAAATAAGTCAATGGTAATAATTGTCAATTTGATCACAGATGGCTATTTAAAACAAACTAACCTTGCAAATAAAAAACGTGAACATTTTATGAGTAAGTGTAAAAATTAAAAATGAACGAAATATCGATTAATCGTTTAAGTACAATGTGTCGACTGTGCTTAGCAAGTGACGTCACGATGTTAGACGTATTTGCGTTTTCAACCCAATTGGGAAATCAACTGATAGCTGATGTCATTATGAAATGCGCTCCCGTTAAGGTAAATATTACATCAAGGGTCGTTCACATTCTGCGTCACGCATGGCATATTGTGTGAATATATGAATAAATAAAGACGAGTACTTTATATTCTGTCTTCTTAAAAAAGACAATAAACTAATATTAAAATAAAAGGTTCCTAAATATAAAAAAATAGATGTATAAAATAGCGGGAACTTATACTAAAGAAAATTATTAGACGCTAAATTTTTTAATAATTGCAATTATTAAAAAATTTAGCGTCTAATAATTTTCTTTAGTCCAAGTTCCCGTTATTTTATACATCTATTTAATCCATCATGGACGATACCAACGTTAATTTATAAAAAAAATATTCATTAGATTCTCGGTACTATTTTCAGCATTTTGCTAGGAAAAATATTTATTTCAAAAATATGTCAATATTATAGATTTAATTACAAATGTATTCACACAAAAGTTTTTTACTAATTAATAAACATTTTTATTTTAAAGAATAATTAGAATATGTTCTTCGATTCTCAGATAACAAGACGAGATGGGATGCCAAATTTTATCTGCCAATTATGTTGCACTCAACTGGAGAAAAGCCACCAGTTCCAGATGCAAATAGTGGAGTCTGACGAAACACTGCGACGCCATTTACAGCAACGCGCTTCTCACAAAGAAACCAAGACTGAGTATTCCATTCAGGACCCTTCTGAGGATCCATTCTATGACCCTATTGCACCTGTCACTGTGAAATGTGAACCAGACGTATATAATATAGGCGAACCTTCGAATGATAATTTATTAATTAACGAAAGCACGCCTTTCAAATCCGAAATTAAGGACGAGCCGTTAACAATTTTACCAGAATACGCTGAAGACACAGAAGAAATTACAGAAAATGCTGATGAACGTCAAAAGAGAAAACACATTTCCTCTTTGAATCACGAAAAACACAAAAAATCAAATATTAAGAAGTTAAATCAGAGTATCGTTGGTAATGAAAATTCTAAATCAGTAAAAAATTACAAGCGTACTCATACTGGTGAGAAACCATATCAATGTGACGTGTGTAAGAAGTGTTTCGGCCGTTTACACGATTTAAATATTCACAAACTTATACATACGGGTGAGAAACCATATATGTGTGACGTATGCAGTAAATGCTTCAGCGTGTCGAAACAATTAAAAATTCACAAACGTACACATACTGGTGAGAAACCATATCAGTGTGACATATGTAAGAAGTGTTTCAGGCGTTTACACCATTTAAAAACTCATAAACTCATACATACGGGCGAGAAACCACATATGTGTGATGTTTGCAGTAAGCGCTTTACATTGTCGACACAATTAAATATTCACAAACGTACACATACTGGTGAGAAACCATATCAATGTGACTCGTGCAAGAAGTGTTTCAGCCGTTTACACTATTTAAAAACTCACAAACTTATACATACTGGTGAGAAACCATATATGTGTGACGTATGCAGTAAGTGTTTTGCTTTGTCGAAACAATTAACTGTTCACAAACGTACACACACTGGTGAGAAACCATATCAATGTGACTTGTGTGAGAAGTATTACACCCGTTTACACGATTTAAATACTCACAAACTTATACATACGGGCGAGAAACCATATATGTGTGACGTATGCAGTAAGCGCTTTACCGTGTCGAGACAATTAAATATTCACAAACGTACACATACTGGTGAGAAACCATATCAATGTGACTCGTGTAAGAAGTGTTTCAGCCGTTTACACCATTTAAAAACTCACAGACTCATACATACGGGTGAGAAACCATATAAGTGTGACATGTGTGAGATGTGTTTCACCCATTCAAACAGTTTAACTAGACACAAGGCGTCGCACTCCTAAGATGTTTACCATTTAATGAACCTTTTTTTTTATTATAACCTGCCTTAAATAAAAACGTATTGCTGCGAACTAGTGAATTCGAATTCAATGTACAGTAAGAAACATGCGTCGTTATACTATGTATATTATTTTTACTAATATAATGAATGCATAATTATTGCAAACAGTATATGAAACACCTGTTGTAAGAACAATGACGTAACACAATTCTGTAATCAGGATTGTCAACTCAGTCCGCCGCGATAGTGGAAAGTTTAGGGTTAAAATCCCTACGGTGACATAGGTTTGAATTAATGAATTTTTCCTGATTACAACATTGTGTTACGTCATTGTTCTTACAACAGGTGTTTCATATACTGTTTGCAGTCATTATGCATTCATTTAATTGTGTATTTACTCACGACGTCCGTGTTAAAATTTGTATTTATTATTTTTAATGTGTAAAAATCTTTAGCTCTTGCCTCACGACACTAGAAATACAATCTACTATTATATTGATAGAGAATTTATTGTAATGCTAAAAGAATGATTACTTTTTCACACATCAAGTAATAATAATAAAAATCTTAAATCTGTTCACTTTTTTTTTTCGACATCATAGTCCACCCGACGCCACCAGCACCATTGTCCATTACTATCCTTAAATCGCCACATTTTCCCATTATTTTACATTTTTCAAACTGATTTGTACACATTTTGACGTGAATAATTCCTCATACTGGGGAGGCACTTTAGAAATATTAGATGTAACGAAAACTGTTGGAAGTGATTGACATGTGAAACAAAACAAATTATTTGTGTCTAAGAGTATTCACGCATCTGTTTGTATCCGCGATACAGACATATGTCATTTGAAGGAAATAGGTCAATGGTAAAAATTGTCATTTTGAGTTTTTGATGAATGATGATTGATCATATTCATAGATCACCATTTTAAATTCGCAAACATTTATGATAAAAATGAACGAAATATCGATTAATCGTTTAAGTACAATGTGTCGACTGTGCTTAGCAAGTGATGGCGCTATGTTAGACATATTTGAGTTTTCAACCAAAATGAGAAATCAACTAATAGCTAATATAATTATGAGCTGTGCTCCCGTTAAGGTAATATTACATCAAGGCTCGTTCACATTCTACTACACACATGGTGTTATTGTGTGAATAGATCAAATAAAGATAAATACTTTATGTTTTATTTAAAAAGACAATGAACAAATTATTAAAGGTTCCTAAATATTAAAAAAGTTGTCATTAGTGACTAAATTGTTATTTTTTATGGTTTCAGACGACAATATTTTTTATTGTAGATTTTGATTACAAATGTAATCACCTAAAAGTCTTTACAAATTATTAAACATTTTTTTATTTAATAAAGTAGGTAGTTAAAATTATTTAAGATAAATATAATTAACTATTCTCTTGATTCTCAGATAACAAGAAGCGATAGGATGCCAAATTTAATCTGCCAGTTATGTTTCACTCAACTCGAGAAAAATCACCAGTTCCAGATGCAAATAGTGGAGTCTGACGAAACACTGCGACGCCATTTACAACAACTATGTGCTTCTGACAAAGAAACCAAGACTGAGTATTCCATTCAGGAGCCTTCTGAGGATCCATTATATGACACTATTGCACCTGTCACTGTAAAATGTGAACCTGACGTGTTTAATATAGGCGAACCAACGTCTGATAATTCAATAATTAACGAAAACACGCCTAACGAGCCGATGGACGATAATTTCATAATTCTACCAAAATATGCTGAAGACACAGTAGAAATTACAGAAAACGTCGATGGACGTCAAAAGAAAAAACACACTTCCTCAAATCAGAGTATCATAGGTAATAAGAAGTCTAAATCATCTTTGAAAATTCACAAGCGTATTCATACCGGTGAGAAACCGCATCAATGTGACGTGTGTAAGAAATGTTTCGGCCGTTTACACGATTTAAATGTTCACAAGCTTATACATACTGGTGAGAAACCGTATAAGTGTGACGTATGCAGTAAATGCTTTATAATGTTGAAACAATTAAATATTCACAAACGTACACATACTGGTGAGAAACCATATCAATGTGACTTGTGCAAGAAGTGTTTTAGCCGTTTAGACCATTTACAAGCTCACACACGTATACATACTGGTGAGAAACCATATCAATGTGACTCGTGTAAGAAGTGTTTCAGACGTTTACACCATTTAAAAACTCACAGACTCATACATACGGGTGAGAAACCATATAAGTGTGACATGTGTGAGATGTGTTTCACCCATTCAAACAGTTTAACTAGACACAAGGCGTCGCACTCGTAAGATGTTTAACATTTTGATGAACCTGATTTTATTATTATAACCTGCCTTAAATAATAACGAATTGCTGCGAACGAGTGAATTCGAATTCAATGTACAGTAAGAAACATGCGTCGTTACATGTTTATTATTTTTAATAATTAAATGAATGCATAATGACTGCAAACACACTGTTTGAAGTCATTGTGCATTCATTTAATTATGTATTTGTTCACGACGTCCGTGTTAAAATTGGTATTTGTTATTTTTAATGTGTAAAAATCTTTAGCTCTTGCCTCACGACACTAGAAATACAATCTACTATTATATTGATAGAGAATTTATTGTAATGCTAAAAGAATGATTACTTTTTCACACATCAAGTAATAATAATAAAAATCTTAAATCTGTTCACTTTCGTTTGTCGACATTATAGCCCACCCGACGCCACCAGCACCATTGTCCATTAACTATCCTTAAATCGCCACATTTTCCCATTATTTCACATTTTTCAAACTGATTTGTACACATTTTGACGTGAATAAGTTTTCATACTGGGGTGGCACTTTAGAAATATTAGAGGGCAGAATGGCCTAGTGGTTAGCGTGTCTAACAGTATTCACGTCATCTGTTTGTATCCGCGATACAGACATATGTCATTTGAAGGAAATAGGTTAATGGTAAAAATTGTCATTATGGTGATTGATCACACATTGCCATTTTAAATTCGTAAGCATTTATGACAAAAATTAAAAATGAACGAAATATCGGATCATCGTTTAAGTACAATGTGTCGACTGTGCTTGGCAAGTGACGTCGCGATGTCAGATATATTCGAGTTTTCAACCAAAATGGGAAATAAACTAATAGCTAATATAATTATGAGCTGTGCTCCCGTGAAGGTAATATTACATCAAGGGTCGTTCACAATCTGCGTCACGCATGATGTATTGTGTGAACAGTACTATGAATAAATAAAGATTATATTCTGTCTTATTAAAAAAGACAACAAACTAATATTAAAATAAAAGGTTCCCAAATATAAAAAAATACTCATTAGATTCTCGCTACTATTTTCCTTAATTTTCTAAGAAAAATATGTTCTTAAAAAATATATTATTATAGATTTAATTACAAATGTAATCACCCAAAAATTATTTACTAATTTATTAAAATTATTTAAGAATAATTAACACTTGTTCTTCGATTCTCAGATAGCAAGATGCGATGGGATGCCAACTGTCATCTGCCAATTTTGTTTCACTCAACTGGAGAAAAGTCACCAGTTCCAGATGCAAATAGTGGAGTCTGACGAAACACTGCGACGCCATTTACAACAACTATGTGCTTCTGACAAAGAAACCAAGACTGAGTATTCCATTCAGGAGCCTTCTGAGGATCCATTATATGACACTATTGCACCTGTCACTGTAAAATGTGAACCTGACGTGTTTAATATAGGCGAACCAACGTCTGATAATTCAATTATTAACGAAAACACGCCTTTCAAATCCGAAAGTAATAACGAGCCTATGGACGATAATTTCATATTTCTACCAAAATATACTGAAGACACAGTAAAAATGACAGAAAATGTCGATAAACGTCAAAAGAGAAAACACATTTCCTCAAATCAGAGTATCATAGCTAATAAGAATTCAAAATCATCTTTGAAAATTCACAAACGTATTCATACCGCTGAGAAACCGCATCAATGTGACGTGTGCAAGAAGTGTTTCGGCCGTTTACACGATTTAAAAATTCACAAACGTATACATACTGGTGAGAAACCGTATAAGTGTGACCTATGCAGTAAGTGCTTTAGCATGTCGAAACAATTAAATATTCACAAACGTACACATACTGGTGAGAAACCATATCAATGTGACTTGTGCAAGAAATGTTTTAGCCGTTTAGACCATTTAAAAACTCACACACGTATACATACTGGTGAGAAACCATATCTGTGCAACTTGTGTAAGAAGAGTTTCATTCGTTTAGACGATTTAAACACTCACAAACGTATGCATACGAGCGAGAAACCGTATATGTGTGACGTATGCAGTAAGTGTTTCAGCCGTTTACGCGATTTAAATATTCACAAACGTATACATACCGGTGAGAAACCATATCAATGTGACACGTGTAAGAAGTGTTTCAATCGAATAAACAGTTTAAATACTCACAAACTTATACATACGGGCGAGAAACCATATATGTGTGACGTATGCAGTAGGTGCTTTGCTGCGTCGAGACAATTAACTGTTCACAAACGTACACATACTGGTGAGAAACCATATCAATGTGACGTGTGTAAGAAGTGTTTCAGCCGTTTACGCGATTCAAATATTCATAAATTTAAACATACGGGCGAGAAACCATTTATGTGTGACGTATGCAGTAAGCGCTTTACCGTGTCGACACAATTAAATATTCACAAACGTACACATACTGGTGAGAAACCATATGAATGTGACTCGTGTAAGAAGTGTTTCAGCCGCTTACACCATTTAAAAACTCACAGACTCATACATACGGGCGAGAAACCATATAAGTGTGACATGTGTGAAATGTGTTTCACTCATTCATATAGTTTAAATAGACATAAGGCGTCACACTCGTAAGATGTTTGCCATTTGGTGAACCTGGTCCTGATTTTATAACCTGCCTTAAATAAAAACGAATTGCTTCAAACTAATATACAGTATGTCCCATCGTATCTGAGACATAGGATTTTAACATGGAGTTACACTATTTTGTTAATATTTGCTCCCCGTTAATTATTTTTGTTATTTTTATTTTAAGAACTGGTTCTAAATGTCCTCAGTTATGATTTTGTAAAAATGTCTTTAAAAATTAATAAAAACACATTTTTTAAAAATAAAATACAGACTTTACTTTGTGTACCAGTTTAATGGGCAGGCTATGCAGCCTTGCTGTGGCTTAGTTAGGGCGCCGTCCATCAACAGTTAGATACGTCAAGCCCGGGTTCGAATCCCTAAAACTTACAATTTTTTTAATGAAAATGCGTTGGATAACAATTTATGTATATTATAAAAAAATAAAATTACAATTAATAAAGCAAAATATTATTTAAATATATTCACGGCATTGTCTGTAGGCGCGATATAGATTAGACATACCCATTTTTGTCCTCCTAGACTCCTGCGCAGTCCATCCTCTATGTCAATTGAAGGAAATAGGTCAATGGTAAAATTTGTCATTTTGATGATTGATCACAGATCGCCATTTTAAATTCGTAAACATTTGTCACAAAGTGTTAAAATTAAAAATGAACGAAATATCGATTAATCGTTTAAGCACAATGTGTCGACTGTGCTTAGCAAGTGACGTCGCGATGTCAGATATATTTGAGTTTTCAACCAAAATGAGAAATCAACTAATAGCTAATATAATTATGAGCTGTGCTCCCGTTAAGGTAATTGTACATCCAAGGGTTCACATTCTAGCGGCATGGCGTATTATGTGAATGATCATATAAAGATAAATACTTTACATTTTATTTTATTAAAAAAGACAAAGAACTACAATTAAAGGTTCCTAAATAAAAAAAATATTCATTTGATTCTTGGTATTATTTTCCGTAATTTGTAAAGATAAATATATCAGTTTAGTTACTTCTTTACCACAACAGTTTTATTATTGGATGTACAGTTCGAGAGCTATGCATTTACGTTTAATTTAGTTTAGTTTTTACTGAACTTGAGACCATTGTTCTCGAATTGAAACATTGTTGTTTTAGATAGTAACTAAATTGTTATTTTTAATGGTCTCTGACCACAATATTTTAATTTTTTTTGTAGATTTTAATTACAAATGTAATCACCTAAAAGTATTTACTAGTTATTAAACATTTTTTTTATTTTACAAAGTAGGTAGTTAAAATTATTTAAGATAAATATAATTATCTATTCTCTTGATTCTCAGATAACAAGACGCGATGGGATGCCAAATTTAATCTGCCAGTTATGTTTCACTAAACTAGAGAAAAGTCATCAATTTCAGATGCAAATAGTGGAGTCTGACGAAACACTGCGACGCTATCTACAGCAACTACCCGCTTCTGACAAACAAAACCAACCTGATTGTTCCATTCAGGAGCCTTCTGAGGATCCATTATATGACACTATTGCACCTGTCACTGTAAAATGTGAACCTGACGTGTTTAATATAGGCGAACCGACGAATGATAATTCAATAATTAACGAAAACACGCCTAACGAGCCGATGGACGATAATTTCATAATTCTACCAAAATATGCTGAAGACACAGTAGAAATTACAGAAAATGTCGATGAACGTCAAAAGAGAAAACACACTTCCTCAAATCAGAGTATCATAGGTAATAAGAATTCTAAATCATCTTTGAAAATTCACAAGCGTATTCATGCTGGTGAGAAACCACATCAATGTGACGTGTGTAAGAAGTGTTTCGGCCGTTTACACGATTTAAATATTCACAAACTTATACATACTGGTGAGAAACCGTATAAGTGTGACGTATGCAGTAAGTGCTTCAGACTGTCGAAACAATTAAATATTCATAAGCGTACACATACTGGTGAGAAACCATATCAATGTGACGTGTGTAAGAAGTGTTTCAGTCGTTTAAACGATTTAAATATTCACAAACGTATACACACTGGTGAGAAACCGTTTAAGTGTGACGTATGCAGTAAGTGCTTTAGCATGTCGAAACAATTAAATATTCACAAGCGTACACATACTGGTGAGAAACCGTATCAATGTGACTTGTGCAAGAAGTGTTTTAGTCGTTTAGACCATTTAAAAACTCACACACGTATTCATACTGGTGAAAAACCATATCTATGTGGCTTGTGTAAAAAGAGTTTCATCCGTTTAGACGATTTAAATACTCATAAACTTATGCATACTGGCGAGAAACCATATATGTGTGACGTATGCAGTAAGTGTTTCAGCCGTTTACGCGATTTAAATATTCACAAACGTATACACACTGGTGAGAAACCATATCAGTGTGACTTGTGTAAGAAGTGTTTCAATCATTCAAACAGTTTAAATACTCACAAACTTATACATACGGGCGAGAAACCATATATGTGTGACGTGTGCAGTAGGTGTTTTGCTGTGTCGAGACAATTAACTATTCACAAACGTACGCATACTGGTGAGAAACCATATCAATGTGACGTGTGTAACAAGTCTTTCAGTCGTTTACGCGATTTAAATATTCACAAATTTAAACATACGGGCGAGAAACCATTTATGTGTGACGTATGCAGTAAGCGCTTTACAGTGTCGACACAATTAAATATTCACAAACGTACACATACTGGTGAGAAACCATATGAATGTGACTCGTGTAAGAAGTGTTTCAGCCGTTTACACCATTTAAAAACTCACAGACTCATACATACGGGCGAGAAACCATATAAGTGTGACATGTGTGAGATGTGTTTCACTCATTCATATAGTTTAAACAGACACAAGGCGTCACACTCGTAAGATGTTTGCCATTTGGTGAACCTGGTCCTGATTTTATAACTTGCCTTAAATAAAAACGAATTAGACCTCGCGCGGCGAAAGATGAAGCAACCGCGTCATAGTAACGTGAATGCATTGCGCCCGCCTTCTAGCTTGCTATTGGCTGTTTATTGTCATGAATAGCAGTTTGCCAAAATTGTACCTAACGTCATAAAACCCAATGTGCAGTTTTGTGTACACGGCACTGTCTGCGGGCAAGCAGGCGTTCACTAGCATATTATTGATGACGTGCCTGGCTTCATCTCTCACCGCGGGCACTCTACTTATATTATAATATAAATGTTGCCGAATTAATAAAGTTTACTATTGGGTTTTTTTGTGGAAGTTCACAAAAAATCAGTAGCTTAGCAAGAAATTTAGTTTCGCCTCTATTCGATATTCAGTATCTGTTTAGCGGTTTTAGCAATTAAATTGGCACCGACCTCAAAATTTTATTATTTTCCTCTTTTTAGTGACTTTTTGTGAAGGAGGTTCTATTTTTTTATAAAATTATTATTAGTGTATTTGCCATAATATGGCACATACACTATTGGCGTCGGTCGGATGGCGGGACCTAGGGGTCGGACCAAAATTTCTCGACGTTTCATAGCCTCCTGAACAATTTGGCACCATTTTTGAAAATGTTTATGTATATATGTATGTATATATATATATATATTTATATATATATATATATATGTGTGTACACGATAACTCTCGACAGACTTAATCGATTGAAACGAAATTTGGTACACACATTGGAACCCATCACCGCAAGAAGCCTATTTAAAATGGGCCCGATCAGACCATTTTCAGGGTTGTATTTAGGGGTTCCAAAAAGTTTTTGGGCCCAAAAATACCGAAAAAATTGTCAGAATCGTTTTAAAATTGAAATTTAACTCTTTAGTAAAGATTAAAACGTGCTGCTAAAATTTTAATAAAATCGGCCCGACAGGACCGGACTTTCAAATTTTATGAAAACACTAGTTTGTTGATACGGATTTACTTATGGAAGGGTGTATTTAATGTGGTACAGAGGTTGCATTGATAATAATATTGAAATTAAGAAAAAAATATTATTTTAAGGGATGTATTAAGGGGTTAAATTTTTTATTTTGTCCAAAAACAAACTTAAGTTCACGTATTAAAGCCACATGGCCTGTATTAGCAAATACACTATATTGTCGGCAGGGTTTGGCACTGCGACCCGAGTTTTTTTAAAATATGAGCTCACTTGCTTGCACATCAGCTCTCGTGAATACGGCGTCACACACTTTTTATTTTAAATGTCTGTTGTCAATACTACTTTAAAAGTCATTTATTATAAAAATACATTTTGTCCTACCCCTAAAAAATAGCTGCTTTACATGCATTTATAATGTATTTACGCATGTATGTAATTTAATAGTATTTTAATATTTTTCAATTAGTTATTTTTAATATTAAAGAGAAAAAAACAATAAATTTAATTTTTTTGTGTTTTAAAGACCACCAACAGCTAAGGTTATCTGGGCCTAGCACCAATTCATATTTTCAATTCATTATTTTTTAATAATAAATTGAAAATCCAATTGACACTTTTACCAGCTCTCGGGCTAGAACCCTGGAACTGGGGACTTGTAATAGAGGAATCATAGCAACGCCATGTAAACAACAACATTGCTACACTCTCGGCCATTCTCAAGTCCAAATTTAATTTTTAGTATAGTTTATACGGCTGGTGTCGGGATTCAAACCCAAACCTTTCCACTTTAGTGGGACGCGTTGCACACTATACTTTATATAACACATGCATGGTTTTAGAATTTAATTGAATTAAAAAAACAGTTACATAATCGTTCATTATGTAACTAGTTACATAATGGTTCATTATGCAACTGTTTTTTCATTATAGCACTGAAAAGCGTTGCATAATGAATCATTATGTAACTAGTTACATAATGAACCATTATAGCACTGAAAAGCGTTACATAATGGTCACTACTCAATAAACGGCTATTTAAGGTTCGCAAAACAGATACGAAAGAACACTAAAAGCGTGCATGTGTTATATAATAGTATATTGTGTAACTAGTGTGCTAAATACATCTTTATACGTCAGGCGCGATATTTTCAGCACGAGTAGTAGGAGAGCGCTCACGAGCCTTGGCGAGTGAGCATCGCGAGCCGAATACGAGTGCTGAAAACATCGCGCCTGACGCATAAAGATTTAGCACACGCGTTGCACACTATACTTTATATAACACATGCATGGTTTTAGAATTTAATTGAATTAAAAAATAGTTACATAATGTTTCATTAAACTCTTTTTCATTATAGCACTGAAAAGCGTTGCATAATGGATCATTATGTAACTAGTTACATAATGAACCAATTATAGCACTGAAAAGCGTTACATAATGGTCACTAGTCAATAAACGACTATTTAAGGTTCGCAAAACAGATACGAAAAAACACTAAAAGCGTGCATGTGTTATATAAAATACATTAGAATATAAAAAAATTTAATATTTCCACTCGTTACGGAACGTTTAAAAATGTCTAAACTTTTTCTCTAATAAGGTTTACCAGAAATTGTACCCCCCGTATCGCAAAGTGATAGTTTGTTAATTTCCAAAACAAACTCGATAAAATAAGGTAACCGGAGAGCAGAAGTTTATTCGTCGTGTACCGTTTTAATGAATTCGAAATGTATAACCGCTTAAAACTGGTTCGGGGAGTTAATCGGATTAAGACCATTAACGAACTTTGTCTAAGCGAAATAAACCTGCGTCGAATTTAGTTTTGAATTCATCAATTCCTTTGAAAGTTAATAAATAAATAATATGTACTTGTTTTTCAAGGATGATTCAGAATCGTATTCTAATAGTAGATACTACATTGTATTCTTAGATGCGTAATGAGATATTATATTACTATTAATGGTATAAAACGTTTGTATAAAACGGTATTATACGGTATGTATAGGTACCCTAGTTTTATACTAGGTATAAATACTGCATATTTTACTATTTTATACAGCACGTATAAAACGTTTAACACCGTATAAAACGTTTAATACCGTTTAAAACGGTTTAATACCGTTTAAAACGGTTTAATACCGTTTAAAACGGTTTAATACCAAAATGAGAACAGGAACTTTTCCTATTTTGCAATTGGCAATACCGAATAATGCACTGTAACCGTAATGTGAAAAAGTAAAAAAACCGTTTTATACTGAAAAAATACGGTATTATACCATCGGTTTAATACACAAAAAAAGTTTAATACCGTATTTTTACATCACGGTCAAAACACAATAAAAATTGTATAGGCATTGTGAAGATATTGACGAGCATAGCGAGTTTTAACAGTTACACGAGTCTTTGTGTTTTAAAGACCACCAACAGCTACGGTTATTTGGGTCTAGTACCAATTCATATTGTCAATTCATTATTTTTTTTTTAATAATAAATTGAAAATCCAATTGACACTTTTACCAGCTCTCGGGCTAGAACCCGGGAATTGGGGACTTGTAATAGAGGAACCATAGCAACGCCATATAAACAACAGCATTCCTACACGCTTGGCTATTCTCAAGCCCGTTACACGAGTCATATAATATCATTACGCACTAATTAGAAAAAAAAATATTTTCAATATTTAAGGGCCTTAAATTAACCCGGTCATAGTACACAGACTGATTCCATTGAAATTCGATCGAGTAAGGATATTTTTGGAAAGTATCTTAGAAATAAATAATTATTGTATTTGTTTATAACTTAGATTAAAATAGTGTTTTAATATTTTTACGAATATATTGTAGTTAAAGTTTTTGATAAAAATAAGTATTAAATAGTGATAAATAAACAGGTTGCTGTGTCCAACACGTTTAAAAGGGTTTCAAAATAACAGTCTAGAAAAGACTGATATTAATTTTAGTATCTTAGTATGTAAGTCTTAAGTATCTTAGTATGTATAGTATAGGTACTTAGTTTTAAGTGTAGCCCGGTGTAGCCAGATCCTATGTAACTCAGATTAGGTACCTCTATTCGCTGTGAGCAGATGCATGGTCCTGCCGTCTGGTGAGTGATTCTGCATAAAAATTCAAACTTTATTTTGATAAGAAGTGTCACTTTCACGGCTCATTTTATATTTTATTATTTACTATGACATATTTACTATTGTTACAAAACTGTTTTCTGAGTTGGCGGAACGAATATTTATTTACAATAATTAAAAATACAATAAATGCAACAACGAAAAGTCAATTTTAACAATAAAAAAACTTAAACGGTAATTATTGAACTAAACGACTCACTTAAATAACACTTAACAAATAACTATATATACAAGGATTATTTATTTGTAATTATTTATGTCACTGTATTTATATCAGATTTATTTCGCTGTTCAACACTGTCACAGTACAATCTACACTGACTGATTCCCGTTATCTGATCAATATTTATATCACTGATCCGCTTGATGGTACGACTCACCATTCACTGATTACCGATTGCGTGACACCATCGACTATTGGAGGCAGTGGCGTAACATCATGGGGTTTGCTACACTATTTATTCTTAGTAGTTGCCATAGAAAATGGAGTTAGGTACCCACCGAATGTTTCTCTATTTATCCGTTGTTGCGCGCTAACAGTCACTCTGAAATCCCCTCCATGCATCTGCTCACAGCGAACAGGCAGTGAGTTAACTGTAACTCCATGTATTTTCTGGTAAATATATTATTATTATACTATCATAAAGAAACATGGTTGCTTTCCGCCGAGTGGTTAGATGAAACCCGATTCATGCATGTATGTTCGGTTGCTCGCTTTGTGTGTTTTTAAAGACCACCAACAGCTAAGGTTATTTGGGCCCAGCACCAATTCATATTTTCAATTCATTTTTTTTTTTTAATAATAAATTGAAAATCCAATTGATACTTTTACCAGCTCTCGGGCTGGAACCCGAGAACGGGGGACTTGTAATAGAGGAACCATAGCAACGCCATGTAAACAACAGCATTGCTAAACCGCTCGGCCATTCTCAAGCCTGGTTGCTCGCTTTAGACTTCTCCGAGCAATTCAGATTCATACACAAGCATGTTAAAAAGAATCGTTCAAAATAATTGTTTAATAATATACTTACATAATAATAAAGTGTTTTATTTTTTACTTTTTAGTGGTTTTGCAATACGTGGTTTGCACGTTATTAACCCCACTTATTTCTTCTTATTTGATTACTAAACTAACAAAAAACGACTGCTGAACCGATTTAAGAAAAAATTATATGGGACCAATCCGACATCTCCGTGAACACAACGGAGTCAACATTTTTCAAATCGGTGGACATACATAAAAAAATTCGACTGATGACCACAGTCCTATACTACACTCTATTTTTATTCTTTGAAAAAAAGGATGGCCCTCTTTTTTGTTTGGTGATCTACTGATGGCTAACTTAATATAGCAAAAGTCATGGTTACCTTGATTTACGTACAATTTTTAATTTTTTTAGTAAAATATTTTTATTCTCGAAAACTACATTTTAGAGAAAAAAATATTTACATTTTTTTCATATTATAATACCTAGAATTTTTTTGCCTATGTTAATACGTGACATTGAGAACGTTTTTTTTAATATCTCAGGATCCACTGAACCGATTTGACTCAAAATCTAATCAGATCTAAGTTAAAGGCTGATAAACACAATAGAACAATCGGCATGGCCGTATGTTGTTCCGTTTTTTACGATTTCGAAGGCGAAAAATGACCACACA
Source organism: Mongoloraphidia duomilia (assembly GCA_039654895.1). Lineage (NCBI taxonomy): Eukaryota > Metazoa > Arthropoda > Insecta > Raphidioptera > Raphidiidae > Mongoloraphidia > Mongoloraphidia duomilia. The sequence continues at coordinate 23,611,776 of CM077526.1, read as the reverse complement.
CACATACAGACATCAGTCAGAAAATGATCTTAAACGATTGCTAGGGTCTCAAAACGTGAAGATCTGTTAAAATCTCGAAATATTTTTTTTGGACTAAATCCATTACTTCCCTACCATAAAAGGTGGGAAGTAAAAATCATAGATCATCCGCGGCCAAAATCCGCGGACAGATTTGTCTTATAGTAGACCTCGCGCGGCGAAAGATGAAGCCACCGCGTCATAGTAACGTGAATGCACTGCGCCCGCCTTCTATTGGCTGTTTATTGTCATGAATAGCAGTTTGCCAAAATTGTACCTAACGTCATAAAACCCATATGTGCAGTTTTGTGTACACGGCACTGTCTGCGGGCAAGCAGGCGTTCAATAGCATATTATTGATGACGTGCCTGGCTTCACATCTCACCGCGGGCACTCTACCACTATTTCGCAAAAAAACGGATGCGAAAATGAGCGACACTCCACGCCGACTGTCCCGTAAGTGTAGCCGTTAGGCCTGTAGAGCGCTTTATTTCACATTAACATATGTATATAACATGTTTATTTCACATGTGTTAAACGTACACACTGTATATAAAATGTTCATACTTAGATCTCACAGATTTGAAGTATAAAAAAACTTCGACCCGTTTCTTACACCACTTGGCGAAGCAAACAACTGAATGAATTTATTATTAAAGTATTTTACACACGTACCGAGTCCATATAGCAGGAGTGCTCAACATTTTGAAGTGAAACCTCTTAGGTCGCGCTAACGCAGAATTTTCCGTCACGGAAATTGATGACGCAAGTTAATTTATAAGTGTCACTTCTACCGAGTGTGACCACTACACACGTGACCACTACACACCTGATCTTTTTACTTCCCACCTCTACTATGGTGGGGAAGTAATGGTTTTAGTCCGAAAAAAATATTTCGAGATTTTAACAGATCTTCACGTTTTGAGACCCTAGCAATCGTTTAAGATCATTTTCTGACTGATGTCTGTATTGGTGTGTGTGATCAATTTTTCGCCTTCGATATCGTAAAAACGGAACAATATACGGGCATGCCGATTGTTCTATTGTGTTTATCAGCCTTTAACTTAGATCTGATTACATTTTGAGTCAAATCGGTTCAGTGGATCCTGAGATATTAAAAAAAACGTTCTCAATGTCACGTATTAACATAGGTAAAAAAAAATATAAATGAATTCTAGATGTTATAATATGAAAAAAATGTAAATATTTTTTTTCTCTAAAATGTAGTTTTTGACAAAAAAAATATTTTACTAAAAAAAATAAAAATTGCACGTAAATCAAGGTAACCATGATTTTTGCTATATTAGGTGCGTTTGGTATCAAGGTGTAGTGTAGTGTAGTGTAGATAATTTTTCACTGAAAAGTGTAAAAAGTTCACCAAAAGTGTAAACTAAATGTACACTTGTAACAAACGGGCTAGTGTACATTCTGAGTAGATTGTACATGCGCATTACAAAATAAATTAATGACAGATTGGCTGAGTTCATTATTTCTAGTTTTTACAGTTTTTTTTGGTCATAAAAATGTTAAACTCACTGCCATATTTATCTTGTACCATTACATTTTGAAACTCATTCATTTTTAAGAGACAAAAAATGTAAAAAATTGAGTACGAAAAAAGTATCAAATCTGTCAAAGCGATTGTCAATTCAGACATATATCACGTGACCTACACTACACTACGTGCACCTGCTCAAAAGTCAGGACTAATAGTTGTTACACTTTTAGTCCCACACTGAAATAACAAACAGATCAGTTATTTTACACTTTTGTATAACAAACGTAATAGTGTCAAAAGTGCTTACACTTTTTACACTACACCTTGATACCAAACGCACCTATTAAGCTAGCCATCAGTAGATCACTAAACAAAAAAGAGGGCCATGCTTTTTTTCAAAGAATAAAAAAATAGTGTTTATTTTTTGCAAATATTTACTAGGTGGGAAGTATAGGACTGGTCATCAGTCGAATTTTTATGCTGCATCTTGCCTAAAAATCGGCTGCTAATAACTGTTGTTAAAAGACATCCTAATATTGAATAAAAAATTCGACTGATGACCAGTCCTATACTTCCCACCTAGTAAATATTTGCAAAAAATAAACGCTCTTTTTTTTTATTCTTTGACTAGGCCCAAATAACCTTAGCTATTGGTGGTCTTTAAAACACAATTTAATTTTTATTCTTTGAAAAAAGCATGGCCCTCTTTTTTGTTTGGTGATCTACTGATGGCTAACTTAATATAGCAAAAATCATGGTTACCTTGATTTACGTACAATTTTTATTTTTTTTAGTAAAATATTTTTTTTCTCGAAAACTATACATTTTAGAGAAAAAAAATATTTACATTTTTTTCATATTATAACATCTAGAATTCATTTATATTTTTTTTTACCTATGTTAATACGTGACATTGAGGACGTTTTTTTGAATATCTCAGGATCCACTGAACCGATTTGACTCAAAATCTAATCAGATCTAAGTTAAAGGCTGATAAACACAATAGAACAATCGGCATGGCCGCATGTTGGTCCGTTTTTTACGATATCGAAGGCGAAAAATTGACCACATACACACACACATACACACACACACACATATACACACACACACACACATATATATACACACACACACACACACACACATACAGACATCAGTCAGAAAATGATCTTAAACGATTGCTAGGGTCTCAAAACGTGAAAATCTGTTAAAATCTCGAAATATTGTTTTCGGACTGAATCCATTACTTCCCTACCATAGTAGAGGTGGGAAGTAAAAATTAATAAAATAAATTGCGATTTTTGTTCATAACTAGCTGTACCCGGGACTTTGTTCGCGCGGTGTTTTGGAATTTAATGGCACATGCAATCACTCTGAAATAGTAACAGTTATTAGATATTACTGTTTTCTAAGATTTTCAAATTTGATTTAATGCCTAAGAAAAGTGTTTCATGGGTGAACTACAACGTTAGCACGTGTTATAAAATACTCGTGGTGACTGGTGACATCTATTGGCGAGTAGCAGAAATATTATTGTTTGCGACATATATTGATGAGTAACAGAATCCAAAATTACAGTATCAAATACTATTGAAAAATTTTTTCGTTGGAGAGCAGCAAATTATATAATTGTTTCGAAACATATTGGAAATAATCATTTTACCAACCAGTGGTCACAGTCAGGATTCTAATCTGAACATTTCCACTTTCGCGGTGGAATGAGCTTACAATACTCAACCGTGAAAATGTTCAGGTTAGAATCCTGATTGTGACCACTGGTTGGTGAAATGATTTTTTCCAATATGTTTCGAAACAATTATATAATTGGCTGTTCTCTAACGAAAAATTTTTCAATTGCATTTCAGCCGTATAAAACTATTATTTATATCAAATACTCGTACTATGTTTATATGTTTTTATTTTTGACAATTTTACTGTTTCTCTCGACGGCATTTGGTAAGTTACTAATTTTGTTAATTTTTCCATCAATTTTAAATTTTATTTCATAAATAAATTGTTAAAAAAATCCACTGTACTATTTTTTCTACGTATTGCACTACCTACATAATATTATTAGGTCTTATGGCCCATAGCCGACTACAAAATTGTAGTTATTTTCTCTATGTTACCTTTTCTAAGCCACACCCGGTATGTATAGTACATAGATTTATGTTCCAAAGGTCATTTTTCGAATTTGGGATTGGAAAGGAACTTGGCAACGTTTTAAATTTCTATTCTTTTGGTGGTCGAACTTGGCTCGTTTTTTCACATTTATATTTTCGATAGGATAAAAATTTCCATTTTAATTAAGTCCTCTTCACGACAATTGTTACCGATTATTTAGTTCGGTTAATTACAAATTAAAAGTTCATAAATCGTGGCAATAAAAATGATATGTATTTTTTTTTAATTTCAGGGTGTAAATTAATTAATTAAAGTTGGTACGGCTTGTATAGGTTGATAGCGGGTGTGGCAGGGATGAACTGTTTTGAAAGGCACGTCAAGGCCATTAGATGTCTCGTTACATCCCTGGAACGTGCCGTTAAATAGAAAGAATACAGAGCAGGTCCCATAACCTGGTCATGCGAAATCTTAAAACTGTCACTAGTATAAGTACATAAAACTAGCTTTTACCGGCGTCTTCGCTCGCGTTAGTGTCAGAACACAAAAATGTATTTTTTGATGTGAAACATCTTATGTCGGGCTGTGAACAGCCGCGTGAGGGAAAATATGCAACGAAATTTATGGTCCGCTCCTTCGCTGCTGTTCTCCCCACCACTGCGGCACTCTCTCTCTCGGATTTCGCGCGCTCGGGCACGGGAAGAGAGAGAGAGAGTATACATACGAACGTACTGTAAAGCAAAAGTATACGTGTAGGTACGTAAAATAGATACTTCGCTGTGTATTTAGTTGCGTTTCTGGCTCAGGCGTGCTCAAACGCCGCAACCGCGTATGTTACAGTGCAGTATATAGGATTACGTCAGCATAACAGTTAGTTGCTGCTTTTGAAAAAATATATACTACTACATAGAGAATACCACCGAGTTCAATAACGTTTTCTTTGATGTTTCACATCTGTCGGGGGTCCCAAGACCCACACCCTTTTTTTTAATTAAACAGACTTCATTTGAAATAATTACGGAAGCATGAAATTACGCAAGAATGATATTTACATGTTAAAATGTCTTATGGTCGACTTTCGCGGTCACCACCCTGTACACACATTAGTAATTTATGCAACTAGTGGCTTAAGTGACGGATTATAATCTGACAGTCGCGATTTTACAATACACTCTTAAGGTTATGTTGCATTTATACCAGAACTCGTGTGATTACCGCACTCGTCTTCGGCTCGCGCGGTAAACACACTCGTTCTGGTATAAATGCAACATAACCTTAAGAGTGTATTGTAAAATCGCGACTGTCAGATTGGTCACTTTAGACACGCGTTACATACAATATTTTTTGCAATAACTGCTTCAAAAGTTCAATTTTAAGCAAAAAAAAAACACAATTTTGATAAATATTTTATTGGTGACATCATAGCAAAGTAATCTATAAAGTACTTTATTACGCACGTGTGTTATAAAGTAAAACAAAACAGTATTACTTTATAGAACGGAGTGCGTTAAAATTAACTTTAAACACTACCGTTCGAACGCATCAGAAGCTTCCATAAAGAATCACTTTACAAACGGTACACAGCCGTCTAAAATTGTACTTTTGATGCAAGTGTTGCAAAAAATATATTATATAACTACATAGAAACATAAACGGCGAATGAAGACTAAACATTTTTTATTCGTCAGATAGCGCTAGTGGCAAGTAAGGTATATGTCAAACGTTTACATATTTATTCGTCAGATGTCGCTAGTAACAACTAAGGTATATGTCAAACGTTTACATATTTATTCGTCAGATGGTGCTAGTGGTAAGTAAGGTAAGACTAAACATTTCACAAGTGCGTTGTCCCGTAAAAAGGACATCCACTGTACCGGCGCATTAATGGATGAAGGAACACAGCGCGGCGACCCGTTTCTCACACCATCGGCGAACATTCAAATTCATTATTAAATATTTCACACACGTGCCGCTCGGTACGGATTGAATTATCTCTATACACTGCTGCGTAGCGCAGTAACAAAAATTATAAACCGAAAACAAAATAGCGTCTCGGCGAACGCGCCGCTTTTGTTCGTAATGGCGGCGACGTAGTCTGAGCGTTCGCAATTAAAAAAAAAAAAGACACAGGTCGCAGAAACGAATCCGGTCGACAAAAAAAAAACTGTTCCTACTCTCCAATTTTTGTATTTCTGCACATTTAATGCCAAGTAGATTTTCAATTATATTAGGAAAAACGACTTGGCTTTGAAGCTTTCCAGCCTTAAGGTACGTGCATTAAGCAGCTGGGATTCTAGATGGTAGCATGTATGGTAGATGGTGGCTGAAATTATAAGCGCTTATAGGTTTGCACAACGAAGCTTTGATACAAGCTTAAGTCGCGTTTGAAATGTCAGATAACGAAGACGAATATTTGTGTTCTTCTGCTACAAAGTGGTATATTTTAAACACAAATTTGGATAGGAGCTATCATGTCCACCCTATTAATAGAAAACGATCTAAACATGGCCAATTTCATTATTTATACCAAGAATTACAATTTTACCCAAACCGGTTTTTTGAATATTTACGTATGGAATCTAACACTTTAAAATATGTCTTAGAAAAAACTCAAAACAAATTAAATAAAAACTGGCTAATTTTCACTTATTAAACTAGTCACATCCATTGCGAAACTTGTAACGGCCATTTGACAGTTGTCACACGTTGATGTAGTAGTCAGCGCTCTGAAAGAATGGCGAGATATATTCTTGTATCTACCAGCTCTTGTAACAGCGCTTATACCTGCTACAGTCACTGCTTCGCTGTGTACGCTCCCACATATAACAATGCATTAATTTAAAGCAAACCCTGCTATGATCTACGCTACCATCTAGAATCCCAGCTCCATATCAAAATAGTTTTTTAGTAATTATACTTTTATGATTGCAAAGGAAAATAACACTGAGAACATTTATAATTTTGTAGTAGGCTATGGGCCATAAGAAAGAAAATATAGTATTGAATTTTTTAAACAATTTTCCGTAATATCGGTCGACTATAAAAAGTAACTTGGAACCTGCTAAATAAAAAAAAAACAAGCCGTGAGGTGGGTCGTTTATTAGGACTAAAGTGCGACCCTTGAGGTCCACACGACGAGCTTCCCAGTTTGATAAATAAAACATAATTATTATATATTTTTAACAATAATTAAAAAAAAAAAAAACGGCTAAACCGATTTTCATCAAATTTATGTCGGATCAAAATGACGTTAACACGCCTCGGTTGACACCCTTACGAAGTCGATATAATTTTTTATTCGCGAAATATTGTGTAAAATCTACTTTTTTGGAGTCTATTTGGTTGAGAAAAAAGAACGGTTGAACCAATTTTGAAAAAATTTCTTTCAGATCATATTTACGTTAATACGCGTCGATTGGCACCCTAACGTAGTCGATATCATTTTTCATTCTCGAGATATCGTCTTAGAAAGAAATGGACACATATACGTACGTACATACGTACACACACACACACAGACATCTTTCTAAAAATAGTGTGGTGACCTTGAAACATAAAAATTTGTTATACATTTTGATTTCGATTTTCGGACCCATTACAATAACTTCCAATGGGAAGTTAACAAAGCATCTACTATATATTTACATTGGATCTTATAGACCATAGCCTACTACAAAATTGTTAAAGTTCTCATTGTTATTTTCCCTATGTTCGGTAAAACCGTTGACATACGGTATATTATACTAGGTATAGGCAAAGAGAGCAAAAAGATTTTTAAAAACACCGACTTTTGCGCTTTTTTCTTTATGTTATTTTTAATTAAATTTATAAAAATCGTTTGTGCTTGTACTACCAGGTTTTTTTTAAATAACATTTATATGGTTTGACTGAAATGAACTTAAAAGAAAAGTGAATAAAAAAACAAAAAAAAAACTGTGCAGATATTGACTTCGGATGGCAGCCGTACAAAAAGTAATTCAATAATTTTCATTAATTAAAAATAATTAATTTCAGTTACGATTTTTTTTAATTGTGGCACTCAACTTTGTAGTTAATTAATTAATTGTAAAATTATAGACGCGTCGACAACTCAGGTTATACGCGTCTTCAACACAACAAATAATCCATTTGTGTATTAGAATCCGCCAGCCGGCATACACAAACCGACTGGTACGAGCACGGGTCCCTGGGAGCGCTAATTCCCAAAGAACATTGGAATGCAATTTGCCGATAGCAACCACTCATTTTTTTAGGGTTTCGTACCAAAATAGTATAAAAACGGAACTCTTATGGTGAAATTTCGTTGTCCGTCTGTCTGTATGTCACAGTCGATTTTCTCAGGAACGACATATTATTATGCTATCGATTTGAAATTTGGAACAGTTATAGACATTGTGTGCCCGCACCTAGTCCAGGAGTCAGAACCAAAACATATTTTTTACCATTTTTGTGGGGCTAAAAATTGAGGGTAGATAATTAAATATGTCTTTTCTTCGTGTAACCATATTTTTAACTTCCCATTGGAAGTTATTGTAATGGGTCCGAAAATCGAAATCAAAATGTATAACAAGTTTTTATGTTTCAAGGTCACTACACTATTTTTAGAAAGATGTCTATGTGTCCATTTCTTTCTAAGACGAAATCTCGAGAATGAAAAATAATATCGACTAAGTTAGGGTGCCAATCGACGCGTATTAACGTAAATATGATCAGAAAGAAATTTTTTCAAAATCGGTTCAGCCGTTCTTTTTTCTTAACCAAATAGACTCCAAAAAAGTAGATTTTACACAATATCTCGCGAATAAAAAATTATAACGACTTCGTAAGGGTGTCAATCGAGGCATGTTAACGTCATTTTGATCCGACATAAATTTTATAAAAATCGGTTCAGCCGTTTTTTTTAAATTATTGTTAAAAATAAATAATAATTATGTTTTAATGATTAAAATGATTACTTTTCTGTGTAATATCTAATTTAAGTATTATTATTAAATATTTATCAAACTTGGAAGTTCGTCGTGTGAACCTCAAGATTCGCACTTTAGTCTTAATAAACGACCCACCTCACGGCTTGTTTTATAGTATCACTGGTGAGAACTTGAGAACTGAGGTCTGAGAAGGACTTAAGGACCTCCGACCATCCCTCTGATGATAAATAAGAATAGTACGTACGCATTTTCTATCAAATTGCCATAATGAAAGAAATAGCTATAAATGGCTACGGCTTAAGTACAATGTGTCGATTGTGCTTAACAAGTAACGAAACGGTGTTGGACATATTTCGCTTTTCAACCACAATGAGAAATAATGTAGCTGATGTAATCATGACATGTGCTCCCGTTCAGGTAAGTTGGCATCATTATAAAAAGCATGTGGCAGAATAATATTATTTGATTGAAGAGAATTTATTATGTAATATAGTATTAGTAATACTATATATAATAAAAAAGTAATTTTGTGGAACAATAAATTCTGCCGATTACAGACGCTTGACAAAGACAACTAAATCAGGTGTCAATTTCAATTCCTTTTCTTAATATAATAATTTTTATTGAATTTTTAGGATGTAACTTTAGTAACTGGATACATTACTATCAAAAGTAAAATTACAATATGCAAAAATTAAAAAAAAAAACGGTTACTAGATGATACAGGTTTATTAAGTCCGCGACTGTATTGTGTGTTTTAAAGACCACCAACAGCTAAGGTTATTTGTGCCTAGCACCAATTCATATTTTCAAATCATTATTTTTTTTTAATAATAAATTGAAAATCCAATTGACACTTTTACCAGCTCTCGGGCTAGAACCCGGGAACTGGGGACTTGTAATAGAGGAACCATAGCTAAACAACAGCATTGCTACACTCTCGGCTATTCTCAAGCCCTCCCGCGACTGTACATATTGCCTGTATGAATGATTAACACGTTCACTGCCGGCCACTTTTGCAGGGCGCACGTCAGTAGCCGGCATCAGAACTTTGAAATATTGCAGTATTTGAGCGTCATGCTCCACAGCGGCACCTAAATATAAAAAATGTCGCAACCGATAATGTACTGATATGCAGTATGACGTTCTTAAGAGGCCGGAGTAAACACAACACTCTCTGTCAATAGCCAACACAGTACTGAGCTGTACTAGCTACTTATACCTGTGGCACACATGGTGTGACATCGCCCCTTAACAATAACAGCCGATGGCACACTGTGACATCGACACTAAACTTGTTAACCACAAGTGGGTGATCGAAAACTGATGCCTTTATACAACTATACAAGTGATTGATAGAAAAAACTCCTTTACCTCTTGCACAGTATATAATATTATTGAGAAGTATATAAAACATCCATTGGCAAGATAAAATTGCTTATTAAAAACAAATAAATGGCGACATGTTTCGACAACTTATGTTGTCATCATCAGGCCTTTAATAATTTATTCAACAAGAAGACGTAATCTAGAAATGTATAGTAACATGATAAAAATATGACAGACTATATATAAAAAATAATAATAAATACAACGTACCTTGAATATGGAACCAAAACTGATTTGAAAAAGAAGAACATGAAGATATGGCAATGTTCTTCTTTTTCAAATCAGTTTTGGTTCCATATTCAAGGTACGTTGTATTTATTATTATTTTTTATATATAGTCTGTCATATTTTTATCATGTTACTATACATTTCTAGATTACGTCTTCTTGTTGAATAAATTATTAAAGGCCTGATGATGACAACATAAGTTGTCGAAACATGTCGCCATTTATTTGTTTTTAATAAACAATTTTATCTTGCCAATGGATGTTTTATATACTTCTCAATAAAACTATACAAGTATTGTGATTCTGTCTTAGATTACAAGAAGCGACGGAATGCCGAATTTTATTTGCCGAGGATGTTTCATTCAACTGGACAAACTTCACCGTTTCCAGAAACAAATATTGCAGTGTGACAAAACACTGCGACGCTACCAACAACAACTACGAATGTCAAACAAACCAATCAAAACCCAATGTTCCACTACAGTTCAGGAGCTTTCTGAGGATCCTTCAATCCATGACATTAGTCCAGATATAACTGTGAAGCGTGAATCTTTAGAAAATCATAACGTGAAACCGATAAACGAGAATTCAGTATTTTCATTTGCTGACACTTTAAAGGATGATTGCAATGAAATTAGCTGTGAAGACAGAAAACCCGACATTGGCGACAATAAATTAGAAGAAGACACGAATGTCAACTGGAAAGACAAGGAATCAAGAAAGTTTTCAGCGGATAAAATTAACGGCGAAGTGTGTTTAAAATCCAAACCTCTGGCGAATGGCGTATTTCGACCAGAATATAGCAATAGGTGCAAAGACACACAGCCAGATATTGGTCGCACATCGGTAAACTTCGCGAATCTTCGCGAACAGAAGAGCAACTATAGAGTTCAAACGAAGTTTCATCCGTGTGCCGGTTGTTATGAAGGCGTCAATGCTTTGGACCATTTAAATAATCATAAATTTGTACATACAGATGTAAAACCGTGTAATATTTGTCGGAATTTTTTCTTTCGGTCGGACTTTTTTACACTTCGTAAACGTACACATACAGGTGAAAAACTGTACCAGCGATACGTTTGTATTCGATGTTTCGTTCGGTCGGACATATTTAAAGCTCATAAACGTATGCATACAGGTGAGAAGCCGTATCGTTGTGAAATTTGTCAGAAGTGCTTCATTCAGTCAAGACCATTAAATACACATAAACGTATACATGCCGGTGTAAAACTTTATCAGTGTGACGTTTGTAAGAAGTGTTTTACTATGCCAAGTCATTTAAATTCGCACAAACGTATACATGCTGATGAAAATACATTTATTACTGTTGATTAACGAAGACATTTATGCTGGCCCTCGTCCATAATAATAATCAGAGGTGCAGAAAATACTTTAATAAGTATCTAGATACAAGATACTAAATAGACAATTCCTCAAAGGAAACTTTAAACTTTAAAAAATATTTTAGATACCTACTTTCAAAAGTTCCTTAGATACTCTAATAGTCTTGGTTTTTATATAAGGTTCTTTAACATATAATTTAGAAAATAAATAACTGTATCGATTTATTCATTGTTTTATTTATTTGATCTTATATACAACTTATTAACTATAATTTATTACTTAGTCGGACAGAGTAACGTCCTTCTCACATCTATCCTTCTGTCCCTCTATTCCTCGTATGACCAAATTCATTGTTATTTATACCAGTCTATTTGATTAGCTTTGCGTTATTTAGCTATCACAGTTCTAAGTACCTGTTCGTTGCCCTCGCTGAGTTTGCAGTAGCAATGAACTCAATAATTTTCCTTAGTGTGCAAAATCTATATAGATTAATTATTGTGCCATACTTACATACTACAATATGCCATCCTTAAAACATTTCATCGAGTAACCTTTTTTTTCTAAATTAATTTTAAAAGTATCTTAGATATTTAGAATTATCCTTAGATACTGCAAAAAAATCTTAGATACCAGATATTTTTGGGAAGTATCTTCATTTTCGGATACAGATACTTTCAATGAAAAGTATCTAATACAAACAATATTTCAGATATAAAGGGCCGTCCATATACAGTGTGTCCCCGGATTGAGTTCACAATAGGTGAGATTGACCAAAAATTTTCGAATTGGAATTTCATATTTTGGGATTCCGCCCTGCTTGGACTGAAACTTATTTTTAGTTTACTTTCGATTTTTTTAAATCAAGTAGGCCTTTACAGTTGATCATTTTGAAAATTTGCATAACGCCATAACTTTTCATTGTGAACAACTTTTCTTAGTGACACTTTTGCGTACTATGAACGGAAAAGGTACTTTACCTGAAACGAAAAGAGGTTTTGCTCAACTGTAGAGGCCTACTTGATTTAAAAAAATCGAAAGTAAACTAAAAATAAGTTTCAGACCAAGCAGAGCGGAATCCCAAAATATAAAATTCCAATTCGAAAATTTTTGGTCAATCTCACCTATTGTGAACTCAATCCGGGGACACACTGTATAACGTAATCGATTTTTGCCGATTTTAGACCCTCCCCCCTAAAACCACCCTAGCGTCAAAATCAAATAACCCGTCCTCTCTTTCTCTACCTCCCCCCTCTCTCTCCCGCGCAAAATGACGTCATTTCCTATAAAAAATATATGCGATAGTTTATTTGCACAATAAAAAACAACTAATAATTGATTTATTTATTTATTTAAAATTTCCCATGGGGAGTCCCCACTCCTAAACATTTTGGAGTGAAGTGATGGCGTCATTTTCGGCACGACCCCCTTCCCATCCTGCGTCAGGTTACTATCATTCAATTACCAGACCTCCCCCCCTTAATTTCAAATGTCGTAATATATGGACGGCCCCTAGATACTCCCCAGCTCTGATGATGATGATGATAATAATAATAATGTTGAAGAACTCTATGATATAGAGAGATGGTGATCCGTAGATGATGTAGAAATTAGGAGAGAAAAAACTCAGTGGCAAAAGGATCAAATAAAATTTGCAATACTGATGATTAAATTTGCATTTATATACGAAACCGTAAGCTTATCAATGCAAATTTAATCATCAGTATTGCAAAGTTTATTTGATCCTTTTGCCACTAATAATAATAATAAAAAATATGTAAGAAATTGTAGTATCTACAAATTATGTACAGTCTGATTATTATTATATTTAAAATACTGTTCTCTTCAGGTAATAAAAACTAGTGATAATAATAAATAAAAACTCAGGTCGCAGTGCCAAAACCCTGCCGACAATATAGTGTATTTGCTAATACTGGCATTGTGGCTTTATTATGTGAACTTAAGTTTGTTTTTGGACAAAATAAAAAAATTAACCCCTTAATACATCCCTTAAAATAATATTTTTTTTTCTTAATTTCAATATTTTTATCAATGCAACCTCGGTACCAAATTAAATACACCCTTCAGTAAGTAAAGCACTATCCGCAAACTAGTGTTTTCATAAAATTTGTAAGTCCGGTTCTGTCAGGCCGATTTTATTAAAATTTTAGCAGTACATTTTAATCGTTACTAAAGGGTTAAATTTCAATTTTGAAACGATTTTGAGAATTTTTTCGGCATTTTTGGGCGCAAAAACCTTTTTCAACCCCTAAAAACCACCCTTAAAATGGTCCGATTGGGCCCATTTTAAATAGGCTTCGTGCGGTGATGGATTTCAACGTGCCTACCTAATTTTGTCAAAATCAATTAACTCTTTCGAAAGTTATAGCCCGTACACACACACACACACACACATATATATATAAATATATATATACATATATAAACAGACATTTCCAAAAATGGTGCCAAAGTGTTCAGGAGGCTATGAAACGTCGAGAAATTTTAGTCCGACCCCTAGGTCCCGCCATCCGACCGACGCCAATAGTGTATGTGCCATAATATGGCAAATACACTAATAATAGTAATGAATTCGCAAATCATTTTTTCTACAATTTTATTTCGTGTCGATGTTCTTGCAAGTTGTTTTAGTATAAGTAATAATAAATAATTTATTTTTTTATATAGTTTTTTTTAATTCACCACTTACGTTATCAGTCAACATTCCAAATTATTATTGATGAAGTGGAGGGGGGGGGAGGCTTGAACTGATATTTGACTTGGGCCACCTGGCTGTGTCTGAGACCTTAACATGCTGTGTTTTGTTTTACCTACATGTCAACCACATCCGACTATTTCCGTTACATCTAATATTTCTGAAATGCCACCCTAGTATGAGACATTAGACGTTTATTCACGTCAGAAAAAGTGGGATGACCCCATTGGCCGTAAGAGTATTGTTCGTCGGACATCCAGCATGTCCCTACCCAGTAGAAGAAAACGGCACACAAAACATACATAGATCATTTTCTACACAGCGACAGACAGAGTCGAGAGAAACAGGTTGTTGCCTTTGGGAATAATAAATAAAATGTGCAGTCGTAACGGCAAATATCGCACAAATACTCTACAGTGTGACTACAAAAATGCGTTCTAAACAGGGATCCAAAACATCATTTTAATACAAATAATTTTTAAAAAATTGAACAGACTTCAAAAAAGTCTAGAGGTGTCATGGGACACCCGACAGAAGTTATGCTTTTTACGCATAGTGTATAAAACCGAATTTATCAAAGCTATAGACAATACAATTGAAAAGTTATTATTTGACCGCCATTTTGAAATCTGTTGCAATTTTATTTTTTTGTGTCCTATAAAACTCTTAAATATCAATTTTCAAAAAGATCGGATAATTTTTACAAAAGTATATGGCCGCCATTTTGAAATCTGACGCCATTTTATTTTTTGTACACACAGTACTAATGTACAACACGTTATCTCTGTGTTGGTGCATACGTGTACATAGGCCACTGCGCGTGCGCCAGTATATTACTTTCACCGCTGGCCACAGCTATAGATATACTTTTAATAACATGAGCGTGACGGTGACGCAAACCCATAAGTTTTTCCCCTCCCAGAAATCGTCTAACGCGCCTATAGAAGCATAGCTTCAAAAATGAGTTGGACCTCGGAATGTCTAAAAAAGATAAAATCATTTTTTTCCTCGTTTTACAACTCTACAAGTGGGCAATGGTACTCTAATTTAGATAAAAACTTTCAAAATTTCATAATATTTTTTCGTTTTAAGGTCCCTATTGTCTAAAAAACATGTATTTACAAAAATTGTTAACCTGTTTGTCTGTAGCACGATACTGGTCGCTGAGCTGATCGAATTCAAATTTTGGTCGGGTGTTTGACACGTAAATAAGAGGAGCCCTGTTGTTTTTGAGAAAAATCGGGCCATGTGCAGAAAATATATGTACTATAACTTCGTTTTAACATTGGAAATGTTTATGTTCCTATATGGGGGCAGAGTTACGAGTTTTCGTTCAAGACCAAAAGACAACGGTGTCGCGATCAAGTGAGGAGCAATCATGCAAAATTGAACAAGTGCAATTTTTTCGAAATGTGTTTTATATCATGTCTAGTTAATTGAGAGGTTTTTGCGACGATCTGCGGTGTTATTTTTGAGCAAATGTTAATAAATACTGTAGAAAAATCCATTTAAAAGTTAAGTAATCAAGCAAAAGTGAACGCGTATATAACAGAAGAATAATAGGGTTATTCCTGACAAAACTAAACAGTGCATTGATAAATATTGTGTGTATAATAAACAGTTAATTATGTTTCATATATGCTGTTATCATTTCCAATGTCCTCGATGGTTGCAAGGATTGCGAAATCTGTGAATTTTTTTCTATTATTTTACCACTTTTTCCTACAACGATTTTTGTGAAAAAAGAATTGATATCTAAGTGGGTGCCAAGTTTTCACTTTGCAAGTTTTCATGTTTTATATTATAAATAAACAGTGGCGGCTCCTCCATTAGGTCAATTGGTCAATGACCTCCCTGGAAATGTAAAATGAAAAAAAGAAAAAAAACATTTAGAATTTAGAAAATAAAATTTTAAAAAATATTAAAAACTTAAACCAAATAAGTATTCTGTTTCAACAAATGCAGAATACTAATAAGTAATAGTATACCTAATTCTTAAGTTCTGTATCAAATACAATTCTGTATCAAAATAAAGAATCACGCTGTGGGTCAAATAAAAATTTGCCCTCATGTACAGAGATATGGCTATCGAATCGGAACCAATCGGACGCTACGCTACACGACTTACACAGCTATGATCTGTTCATCGTACATCATCGTTTCGGTCAACAGCCGTATGTCGTCAGACGCTGTGACGTATGAATGGTTAATATTTTTTACCCACTCTACAAATCCTGGCACGTTCATATTATATTATTATTGTTAACGGTTAAACAATTAGAAATTTATTATTTACTAATGTAAAAATGTTTGTTGTGCAAACTATTAAAAATCTGAAAATTAATAATGGTTTAAATTATGATAAACGTTTAGAGTTTAAAAAATATGGTCGCCCACGACCATCACTTAAAATAATACAAACCAGTAAGGACAAAAACAAAGATTCAATGTACGATATATCTGAATGGATTTGTGGGTGTGAAGTGACCAATTCATTTTATTGTTTCATTTGTTTACTTTTTTCAAATTCAAATGACTCGCTATGGTGCAAGAACGGTCTAATAGACTTAAAACATTTAAAAGAAAAAGTAAAGAAGCATGCTTCATCCGCAGATCATATGAATAGTGCTATTGATTATGGTACGCTCGGTCGTGTTGACATTCAGTTACAGTTGAGAGCAGTGCTTACCGAAATAAAATTAAAGAATATAATGAAAATGTGAATAAAAACAGATATGTCTTAAATAAAATAATCGACTGCATAAAGTTTTGCGGCGCCTTCGAGTTAGCTCTACGAGGACACGACGAAACCGAGTCATCGGAAAATGCCGGCATATTTCGGGGGCTGATAAATTTTGTTTCCGAGTTAGATTCCATTTTTACAGCTCATTTGGTCCAAAGTATAGTATTTAAAGGTACTTCTATTTTAAGCATTGAAAAGTCGTTTATCAAAGATATTAAAAACTTTAATGAACTTGTAATCGATCATTTTGCCAACAGCAAGGATAGACGAATTCATCTAAAATATAAATCACTTTAATTAATGTAAGTACTCACTACGCTTTTTTGATATTAGGTACTTTATATTTTGTTTTGTTTGTTTGTTTTTTTTTTGTATAAAATTGACCTCCTGACCTAAAGGAACACGAGCCGCCACTGTAAATAAATGAATCGTGTGTGAAAACTTGGCACCCACTTAGATATCAATACTTTTTTCGGCGAAGCTGTTCTTTGTACCGAACTTGGCCCCTTTTCCACATTGATGTTTTTGCAGATTGAATTGTAATGGTGGAGGTGCAGATCTATACCCGTTTCTTCCACCACAATTCATGTTCTAAATTGGGTTTTAAAGACCACCAACAGCTAAGGTGATTTGGGCCTAGCACCAATTCATATTTTCAATATTCATTATTTTTTTTTTTAATAATAAATTGAAAATCCAATCAGGGCCGGTTTTTGGGGTGGGCAAACTAGGCAGCTGCCAAGAGCGCTATCAAAATAGAGGCGGCACTGATGACCCACGAAAAAAAATTGGCAAAAAAATTAGATTACGAAAAATTGATAAGAAGTCTTGCAGAGAAAAAAGCTCGCAGAATTCATTTCTGAAGCAATTAAATGGACATTTTTTTTCTAAAACAACGGTGCAATACTTGGAATAAGGCTTGGAATGTTATAAGAACTGAAAAAGATTAATAAAAAACAATTTACGTAAAACCTTGTGGAATTTTTTTTAATATTAATGATAGGAAATTGTGTACACGTTTTATTGAAACGAAAATATAGGGGGGGGGGGTGCAAAGAAATTGTTTGCCCAGGGCGTCAAATAGGCTCGCGCCGGCCCTGAATCCAATGGACACTTTTACCAGCTCTCGGGCTAGAACCCGGGAACTGGGGACTTGTTAATAGAGGAACCATAGCAACGCCATGTAAACAACGGCATTGCTACACGCTCGGCTATTCTCAAGCCCCGCCGTGTGCCTAGAACGTAAATTTTAATTTAGCGCCACGGGACTCCATTAACAAAAATGGCTGACAGGAAAGCAGTCATGAAAAAATAATATTGCTTTTAACATTTTCCAATATCAAATTGAAACGCTGTATATATTTATTTGGAAAGTTAGAGTGAACAGTCATTTCGAATTCACTATTGGGTAGGTATCAATAAAACATGAAGCCTTGTGTCCTCGAAACTGCGTCGTTCTACACAACATTACATAATATACTGGGTGTCCGATCCCGACATCCAATCAAGATCTACTGTTTCGACAGTTAAATATTTACACGATCAAGTATTCGCAAATATTTTTTTTCTCCTACCTAGGCCGAAAGTTCGTACTTTCGTCCCTGCCAAGCGGGAACAAAGTCGCTCTTTATTCCCGTGGTACGGACAAGTGCGCGTGCGCAATAGTACTTATGCCGGCTCTCACGCACCTACTTCTGTCTCCTACACATTAAAATTATTTCCTTTAAAATTATTTTTTAATAATCTTTATAATTTTAATAATAAAATAAAATAAAAATAATAATTTTAATAATTTTTTTTTTCAATTTTGCGAACTTTCGGCCTGGCAGGAGAAAAAATAGTATGCGCAACACGGGAGGAAATTACTACATCTCCTTCCGCGTATTTGCCATCCTCGCTTTCGGCTCGGGTGGCAATTTTATACGCGGGAGGAAATGTAGCACTTTTCTCCCTTGTGGCACAATGTACTATTTTATTTAACGCGTTTAAGAAGCGATGACACACACACAGCGGTTTCTGTCGACTCGGCACGGTTAGTGTTTTTCAATAATACAAAACACACTGCGGCGATAATTTCCTAACAATTTAGTCGAGCCGTCTCGACACATCGTTTCCCCACAAAAAACGCGCGCGCGGTTTTATTACTGGAGTGGCGTTTGTTTACATTGTTTTGTAAATTGTGTTTTAAAGACCACCAACAGCTAAGGTTATTTGGGCCTAGCACCAATTCATATTTTCAATTCATTAATTTTTTTTTTAATATTAAATTGAAAATCCAATTGACACTTTTACCAACTCTCGGGCTAGAACCCGGGAACTTGTAATACACTGTAAAAAATGGATGTAAAAATACTTTGAAAGTTAAGGTAGAATTCGCTCGATTTTCTAAGTGATTTTACATTATTACTTATTTTTACACAGAAAACTTCGTAAAAACTTGGACTTTTACTGTAAAGTTAAACAAATTAGTGATTTTTACATAAAGTAAATTAAAATTACATAATTTGTGTAATAATCCTATAAAGTGTGTAAAAATTACAAAATAAAATGTATAGTTACATATATAAAATGGATGAATACAAAACAAATTAATGTAAAATTAGTAACCACGCATGCGCAATGTGTTTTTATGGAATCTACATAGATTATCGATGGTCCACTTGTAGCCAGCGATTAATCTGGTAATAGGCACACAACGAGACAATGGCGTCGCAGAACATCGCGTAGTTTCCATAAAAACACATTGCGCATGCGTGGTTACTAATTTTACATTAATTTGTTTTGTATTCATCCATTTTATATATGTAAATATACATTTTATTTTGTAATTTTTACACACTTTATTGGAATATTACACAAATTATGTAATTTTAATTTACTTTATGTAAAAATCACTAACTTTACAGTAAAAGTCCAAGTTTTTAACACGCTTATATTAGCTTCACCTGTATGTGGGCTTGCTTGCTTGTTTGTCAGTTTATAACCGACTTCTTTGAACTTGATTTTGACCAACTTTGAACGGTCAGATTTAGTTTAAACTTTGCACACTTATCAAGGACTGACGACAATACAATAATTCAATAAGTTTGTCCCATTATCCTGACCAGGATCTCCAGGACTAAAAAAAAAGCAAAAAACTTCAGATTGAACTGAAACTTTGCACACTTATCAAGGACCGATGACAATACAATAATTCCATAAGTTTGTCTCATTATCCTGACCAGGATCTCCAGGACTAAAAAGCAAAGATAAATTATAATTTAAAAAAACTAAAAAACACGCTTTTATGAACTAAAAAGTAAAAAATAATGATTTTATTGTAAAAAAGCGTGGGGTGCTTTGTATCATATTTTCATACTACCCCACGCTTTTTTACAATAAAATCATTATTTTTTACTTTTTAGTTCATTAAAGCGTGTTTTTTAGTTTTTTTAAATTATAATTTATTATGAAGTTTTCTGTGTAATAAATAATAATGTAAAATCATTTAGAAAATCACGCGAATTCTACCTTAATTTTCAAAGTATTTTTACATCCATTTTTTACAGTGAGGAACACGATTTTGTAATTTAGCAGCAGGGTGAGGGAGACATTGCAGATAATCGTCCCATCTTAATCTGACATAAGCCGTTTTGTCTCTTGGCCGAAAATACATTGCCATAATAAAATCATGTAAACACTAAAATAGTCCGGAGAACTGGAGTGGCAAACACAAACACTCAAGGAGTCGTTTGTCATAACAAATCCATGCCACCCGTTCACTTTTTCGACGTCCTGCGCGCTAGGATAACGTCAGGACGGCCGTCGTATCAGCGTCGCTCGAATCCCGTATCAGTGCGTCGCGAAACGCCAGACGCTGAGCACCGCGACGCTGTATCACGCGTATCGGGATCAACACAAAATTTATACGCGCGCCGCGTGATTCTGTTCGTGAATTTCCGTGAAAAAAAAAAATGATAGCGATCAAATGCTAATTTTCGTGCAGTTGTCGGCCTCCGTACACCGGCCCAAGTTGACCGCGTGTCAAACTTTGCCTTTCCACGACGAGTTTCGTCGTCCAAATCAAAACATATGTTAGCGTGTCTCGTCCTAAAATCACGTTGAAATCTGCATATTTGCATGAATTTGTGAGTGTTTCGACCGTTTGTCATGTTTGTTTAAGTGATTTATTTACTTTTTCGTTGTTTTTGTTGGTGTTTTGTTTGTTTTCTTTGTTTGGCGCGTTTTTTGTTTTTGTTAAAATGGCGGTGTGTTTTTGTTGTACAGCACTGTCGCGATAATTCGCAAGGAAAAATGTAATTTTTTTTTCGTTTTTTTATTTATCGAGTTTTTATACGGACGGACAGTTTTTTTATGCAAGTCTGGAGAAGTGCAACCGAAAAACAATGTAAGTTAATTTTTTTCTAATTCCGAATCTTAAAAAAACATTTTTTTAACTCCCTATATATCTCGGTTAGGAGGCATTTTTGGGATAGTGCAATTATAGATTAATTTAGATCATATTATAAGCGTTTGTCGGTGATGTTAAAATACACCCAATATGTATTTTTTAAGGCCACCAAAAGCTATGGCTATTTGGACTAAGCACCAATTCAAAACTAAAATTTATAATTTAAAAAAAAGTGGGTGAGTGTACTTATGTACGCGCGTTAGAACTTATACTCCTTTGGCGTGATTAAAAACTAATTTTTAATTTGGATGCAAACATTTTATTGAATGAGCCATTTTCCTGAGAGTCGTTCCTTCAATTATCCACGAGAGGCAGCACTTATGGTAGGTACAAAGATTATTTATTCCCCATTAGTGTCGTGTCATTTTAGTGGTATAACTTAATTATTAAATTTTTATTATTATTAAATTAATTAAATAATTAAGTTACACCACTAAAATGACACGACACTAATGGGGAATAAATAATGTTTGTACCTACCACAAGTGTTGCCTCTCGTGGATAATTGAAGGAACTACTCTCAGGAAATGGCTCATTAAAATAATAAAAGACAAGATTTGTTTATAATGGTAACTATGGAAATCATTCATGTTAATTTTGATGTCACACACTGTCATCATTTTTTCATAACGCACTGTAAAAAATGGATGTAAAAATACTTTGAAAGTTAAGATAGAATTCGCTCGATTTTCAAAGTGATTTTACATTATTATTTATTTTTACTCAGAAAACTTCATAAAAACTTGAACTTTTACTGTAAAGTTAAACAAATTTGTGATTTTTACATAAAAAAGATTAAAGTTACATAATTTGTGTAATATTCCAATAAAGTGTGTCAAAATTGCAAAATAAAATGTATAGTTACATATATAAAATGGATGAATGCAAAACAAATTAATGTAAAATTAGTAACCACGCTTGCTCAATGTGTTTTTATGGAATCTACGCGATGTGCAGGCGATACCTGTTTGCGACGCCATTGTCTCTTTGTGTGCCTATTACCAGATTAATCGCTGGCTACAAATGGACCATCGATAATCTATGTAATCGGCCTTCTCATTTCTTACAATGCGCGCCTAAAAAATTCAATAGATACTTCCAGCAGTTCTCTGATTAGAACTTGTGAGTTTGGGGCTTGTAATAGAGGAGCCGTGGACTTACGCGTAGTTTGAGATTTGACCTGCAGACAATTTCGGCATTTATCTTCTAAAAAGTAAAAACCATTTCAAATACAAACAATGCTTTTATTTAACTGCTACTATACTGCAAGCGAAATGAATCCATTAATTATAAGGGGATTCCCAAAGCCTTGTCAGGTAATCTAGGTTTAACACTGACGTTAGATTGTGATCATATAATTACAGTTTTTGCAGTTGTAGATAAACGGTCAAGTGCGTGTCGAGCCACGCAAAGAGTAGAATTCCGTACTATGCAAGTTATGCTAAACCTGCAATTTTATAAAACAAATAAAATAACAAGCCGTGAGGTGGGTCGTTTATTAGGACTAAAGTGCGACTCTTGAGGTCCACACGACGAGCCAGTATGAAAAATATTTAATAATAATAATTAAATTAGATATTACACAGAAAAGTAATCATTTTAATCATTAAAACATAATTATTATTTATTTTTAACAATAATTAAAAAAAAAAAAAACGGCTGAACCGATTTTCATAAAATTTATGTCGGATCAAAATGACGTTAACACGCCTCGATTGACACCCTTGCGAAGTCGATATAATTTTTTATTCGCGAGATATTGTGTAAAATCTACTTTTTTGGAGTCTATTTGGTTAAGAAAAAAGAACGGCTGAACCGATTTTGAAAAAATTTCTTTCAGATCATATTTACGTTAATACGCGTCGATTGGCACCCTAACGTAGTCGATATCATTTTTCATTCTCGACATTTCGTCTTAGAAAGAAATGGACACACACACAGACATCTTTCTAAAAATAGTGCAAAAATAGTGTGGTGGCCTTGAAACAAAATTTTTTTCTCCATTTTGATTTCGATTTTCGGACCCATTACAATAACTCCCAATGGGAAGTTAAAAAACACATTCATAATCTACTAAAAAGGCCCTTTTCAACAATACCCCACAAGAATAGGTACCAAAAAAAAATTTTTTTTTGCCCCCGTTTGCATGTATGGGCGCTTTCCTTTTTTTGTTTTTAGTATGTGTTGATTAACTAGACGATAATATATGAGTGATACTTGACGTGAATTACAGCTTTATAGGTAATGGCGTTGTTAAGATAGACCTGGTAACAAAATAGGTCTAAGAAATTCAACTTTGAGGGTCTCTAAAACTTACAATTTTGACAAAATAAATAAAAACACATTCATAATCTACTCAAAAGGCCCTTTGACATACCACTGACATTCGTTTAGCATTGCTACTTTAACTAACTCCATTTCAAATATTTAAAACACTTGAAAATTCTACATAATTATTTGCAATTAAATCTATAGTTAAAGTAGTTATTCAAAGTAAAAGATAATTTTTCTGTACCTATATATTCCATTACAATTTTCTGAAAAATTTAGTACTTGTCTACTCCTTGAAGATGGACTTTGGTCCGAAACGATCGTCGAGAAGAAATAATTTATGTAGAATTTTCAAGTGTTTTAAATATTTGTTATTAATCATGTTCTACCAAGTGCCGAGTGAAAATTCAGTGCAAACTATAACTCCATTTCTATATCTTTAAGATCGTCCCGCTTCGGATTAATTTCAACGAACGACTGTAGAGGTCAGCTACTTTGAATTTTGTATTTATTATTAAAAATGTGATTTTATTTTTCTACCAGGATTGACAGATGAAGGGAATGTGGAAAAAACAAGTTATGCCCTTCTGACAAGAGTAAATTGAATTTAAAGTTATTTACATTCCTTGTTCTTTTGCCATCCAATAATTTTAAGTTTTAAAATACACGGTGACCTACCTATTTCTTTTACCCCACAATTTACCCAGTGCTGAATATTGTTACGGTCTATCAGATGGCACTAACAGCTCAAAAATCAAAAAAATATGACATACCCTATTCTTTCTCCATTCCCTTCAGATATGAGATATTTCTTCACAGGCAACGCAGGGTAAATACCTTACTCGTAAGGTTTTTAACTGAACAATGCACTTTATAAGAGACAAAAGTTTAAAATTCTTTATCTTAAATTATTTCAGAAATTTACAACATAACATTTTCATTTCGTACAATGTCGTCAATCAGTGGCGTCTCATTCTTATTTAAATAAGGTACGCGAACTGTGGTCACAAATGGCATTTTATTACTGTTTTCACAAGCTTTTATTTAACTTGCAATGTATGTTAATTAGTTAGTTAGTTAGTTTGTGTGTTTGTTTAGGTCAAAACTTGCAAGTCAATTTTGAACGACTTCCGCGTATCTGATCGATTTGAAATGTTGTACACATATGTATTCCCGATGACAATACATGAATAAATCGTTTTTAGAAATAAATTCAACCCCTAAGGGGTTCAAACGGGGATGTAGGGTTTTTTTTTTGACTAATCAACGCTCAGGTCAAATCGCTGAAGCTATAGAAACTTGAAATTTGGACAGTTGGTTCCTTTTCTGACGTAAGCATCCACTAAGAAAGGATTTCTCGAAATTCAACCCCTACGGATGTCAAAGGGGGGTAAAATTTTGAAAGACTAAAATGAACAAAATAAATATTAGTAAAAAAACTTTTTAGAGACAAGCTTTTATTTAAATGCACTAAAAAAGAAAAAATAATTTTTAATAATTTTGGTTCATAATTATAAAAGCATGGGTCGTGACAAATAAACTATCATAGAGTTCACGACCCACGCTTTTATAATTATGAACCTAAATTTTTAAAAATTATTTTTTCCTTTTCAGTGCATTTAAATAAAAGCTTTTCTCTAAAAATTTTTTTTACTAATATTTCTTATTAGCTACTATTAACCATTAAATTTTACAAAATGGCGCTCGTTGCTTTAAAACTAAAAAAAACTCCGGTCGCAGTGCCAAACCCTGTTGAAATTGAAATTGTGTTTTAAAGACCACCAACAGCTAAGGTTATTTGGGCCTAGCACCAATTCATATTTTCAATTCATTATTTTTTAATAATAAATTGAAAATCCAATTGACACTTTTACCAGCTGGAGACTTGTATTAGAGGAACCATAGCGACGCCATGTAAACAACAGCATTGCTACACGCTCGGCTACTCTCAAGCCCTTCATACCGGGTTGAAGCCCTAATTGGTTCTAAGCCTGAGCAATCATAGTACTAGTCAGTTTTTTTCCAAATAATGAAAAAATGCCTCTAACGCTTCCTTAGGCTCATTTCGCACCAAACCAGTCCAGTCCAGTCGCGTCCAGTCAAGTCACGTCAATATTTCCTTTCACACTGAATACGTCGCGTCAGCCGTCCATACAAATTCCGATCGAAGTTCGCGACAGTTTTGTGAAGAATTTTGTGTCAAGATGTACGTACTTCTCCAAGGCATAATTTTACGTCAGCTAGACAGAAGATGAAGGGTGAAGTAACGACGAAATCTGTTTTGGGTTCATCCCATACATACCAGGAGACTAGTGTTCGGTTCTTTAACCACTTATTTCTCTGGCTATACCTACCTCTCCAGGCGGCCGCAATGAAATTCCGATCTCTGTGCTTCGCGTGCTTAGGATCGTAGATTGCCTTTATTGCTTGCACTAATAAAATTAAGGTTTCTACATCCATTCTGAGTGTCAAGACTGGGCTGACTGGCATTAAAAATTCAACCGGCTGAGTCGCAATCAGTCTTGATAAGTCTTGACGCGATCGGACTGGACAGATTTACACATTGCCTTTATTTCAACGATAAGTTAATATGCCCAATCCAGTAGCGTCCGACTTGACTGAATGCGATTGGACTGGACTGGTTTGGTGCAAAATGAGCCTTAGGTACTGTGACTCCAATAGGCAGCGCCTATCTTAACGAGGCGCCCTTGTCCTCTTGGTATCAGACGATGACATTTAAAACTTCAATTTTAATTCAAATTCTTTTTAAAAAAAACTGAAGCAACAAGGTTTTATCAAAAGAAGAAATATATAAGTACTATACAATAAATCATAATTAAATATATTCGTGGAAGAGTATAAAATCATATATAGTTTTATACTTTGTGGCTATCAAATATACCAATTAAAATTTGATACCGCTATTTGGTATAATTGTGGAAGGCAAATTATACTCCCGATCTACCTACATCTATTGAAGGCAAACGGCCGTTCTCGATTTACAAATTATTTTATAACCCTCGACCCACAAAAGAGGGGTGTTAAGCGTTTCGGTCGTACGTCTGTATGTGGCATAATTAAAGTGACCATCCGTCCCGATTTAGACGGGACAGTCCCGATTTTGAGCCACGAGTCCCGATTCAACAAGCGTCCCGCTTTTGTCCCGTTTTCATTAAATCACGTGCATTAAGAATGTTTATTTTTTATCATTAGAGATTTTTACCCACTCAAAGTATTTTATTTATCAATAATTATATAATTGATACCTACCTTAAAAAATAAATAACATTTAAAATAAAAATATTAGCGAGTTTTTGGGGGTTTCTAGCTAGTTTTTTGGGGTTTCTAGCGAGTTTTTGGGGATTAAAAGCGAGTTTTTGGGGGTTTCTAGCGATTTTTTGGGGGTTTCTAGCGAGTTTTTGGGGGGTTCTAGCGAGTTTTTGAGGATTTCTAGTGAGTTTTTGGGGGTTTCTAGCGAGTTTTTGGGGGTTTCTAGCGAGTATATGGGGGTTTCTAGCTAGTTTTTTGGGGTTTCTAGCGAGTTTTTGGGGATTTCTAGCGAGTTTTTGGGGATTTCTAGCGAGTTTTTGGGGGTTTCTAGCGAGTTTTTGGGGGTTTCTAGCGAGTTTTTGGGGGTTTCTAGCGATTTTTTGAGGATTTCTAGTGAGTTTTTGGGGGTTTCTAGCGAGTTTTTGGGGGTTTTTAGCGATTTTTTGGGGGTTTCTAGCGAGTATATGGGGGTTTCTAGCGAGTTTTTGGGGGTTTCTAGAGAGTTTTTGGGGGTTTCTAGCGAGTTTTTAGGGGTTTCTAGCGAGTTTTTGAGGATTTCTAGCGATTTTTTGGGGGTTTCTAGCGAGTTTTTGGGGATTTCTAGCGAGATTTTGGGGGTTTATAGCGAGTTTTTGGGGGTTTCTAGCGTGTTTTTGGGGTTTTCTAGCGCGTTTAAGGCTTTTTTAGGCGTGGAACCTAACGGTTGCCTGCGCAGGGTTTTTACTGACCTTGTCCCGCTTTTTGATATTCAGGATTTGGTCACTTTAGGCATAATAGCTCTTCAACGGGTAAACCGATTTCGATGCGGTTTTCTTTATACTGAACATTTTTGCGAAAAGGTTGTAGGATACAAAAAAGGGTATGTGACACACCTACATAGACGCACGGTCGAAGTTATACTTCCTACATTTTTAAAATTAATAAATAATTATTATTAATAAAATCCATGGTTAAATCATAACATCTGTACAAAAGTCTTCAAAGCCTGCTTACAATATTACACTATTTTGAAACGTCAAAATATAAAACTCGGGTCGCAGTGCCAAAACCCTGCCGACAATATAGTGTATTTGCTAATACTGGCATTGTGGCTTTATTATGTGAACTTAAGTTTGTTTTTGAACAAAATAAAAAATTTAACCCCTTTATACATCCCTTAAAATAATATTTTTTTTCCTAATTTCAATATTTTTATCAATGCAACCTCGGTACCAAATTAAATACACTCTTCAGTAAGTAAAGCACTATCCGCAAACTAGTGCTTTCATAAAATTTGTAAGTCCGGTCCTGTCGGGCCGATTTTATTAAAATTTTAGCGGCACATTTTAATCGTTACTAAAGGGTTAAATTTCAATTTTGAAACGATTCTGAGAATTTTTTCGGCATTTTTGGGCCCAAAAACGTTTTTCAACCCCTAAAAACCACCCTTAAAATTGTCCGATTGGGCCCATTTTAAATAGGCTTCGTGCGGTGATGGATTTCAACGTGCCTACCAAATTTCGTCAAAATCAATTAACTCTTTCGAAAGTTATTACCCGCACATATATATATATATATGTATATATATAAATATATATATATATATATATACATATATAAACAGACTTTTCCAAAAATGGTGCCAAAGTGTTCAGGAGGCTATGAAACGTCGAGAAATTTTGGTCCGACCCCTAGGTCCCGCCATCCGACCGACGCCAATAGTGTATGTGCCATATGGCAAATACACTAAAAATCTATAAGAAAACGAATTTTTCCCCCCAAAACCCCTTTTCAGTCATCCAAAATGTTGGAGACCTGTCAGCGTTTCATTAAATTTTTCATTTCAATTCACTATCCTCGCTAGAGAAATATAACTTCAAAAAACTAATTAAACACAAAAAAAATTAAATGATAAAATATTGGGGTATGGAATAATATCTTGTATCTACAAGTATTTTATTATCGGAATTTGGGAATGATTTAAAAGAAGGCTGGTAACTTACTTTATGGCACCCCTGGAATCTGTCAAAAATTTCAAACTATAAAAACGATTCATTACTCTACAATATTTCAGGGTATGGCCTATAAATATACTTTTTTCAGGTATCTTCTGTAGCTCTGAGCTATTCTGAGATCGCGTTTAAAAAAGTATACAGGGTGTTCCAAAATTGCTAGGACACAGAGCTACCACGTGTAGTAGAGGTCAAAATAAGTCGATTGGACCCAATTTATTTATAAAGAGAAGAGTTCAAAGTTTACATAAAAAAACACATTTTTGTACGCTGTTCAGAAATGAGGGAAACAAATTAATGAAATTTGACAAAAGTGCATTTTAGAGGATTATTCTCCTTTCGGTAATCAAAGAAACTCAAAAGAAATTTTAGAAGGGTTAAAACCACCCTCACCCCCTGACATTTTTTTCAGAACTTTCTTAGGGGTGGTAATACGGTTCTCAAATTTTTTTTAGCGAGAAGACTGATTAATTATCTTCATTTTGTTACTCTTGTAAAAATTTCGTATTCCGCATAGTTCCGAAGGAAAAAAATGTTTTCTTAAATATTGCTAACAGATATTCCTAGTACAAGTTAAATAAAATTGTAATACAAAATTTAATATACAAAATTTTATGTAAACTTTGAACTCTTCTCACGGGCAAACGGTACATTTTGGTATATAAATAAATTGGGTCCAATCGACTTATTTTGACCTCTACTACACGTGGTAGCTCTGTGTCCCAGCAATTTTGGGATACCCTGTATATAAAAAAACTACCCAATTCTTTTAAAAAATAAAAACGATACGTAAAATGTTTTTAAAATTAGTTTTATTTTTTCAAAAAACGTCTGTATACATATAGCTGTATCTAACTTTCCGAGAAAATGGCATGTGAAATGGTAATAAATTTTAAGAAATGAACAAATTAGACTGACAAAATTAAAGCGGGGGAAACGAACATTTCCACGAGCCTTAATTATTGTTCCGGCATTAAAGTCTGCACAGAAAACGGCCCGTACGAAGAATGTTGCTTTTAACTTACTTTCAACATGATATTTCAAAATTATATTAGTATATTGAAGGAAAGAAATGAATTTAAAAATAGCCTAAGGGCTGCCGTTTGCTGCGAACGTCGGAAATACAGGGTGCACGATAGATATTGACACAACGCACTGCAAAAAAATAGACCGAAATAGTAGATCGTATTTCTAGTGTCGTAATGAGATATATTACTTTTTTGTCAATGTGGCCAATAAATATTATTATTATTATCCAGGTGTGCAAGCTTTCACGGCCGGCATTTAGGGCATGCAATTCGAATATTCGAATAAAGCGAATATTCGGCTGCATTTATTATTCGAATAGTAATTCCTATTATTCGAATATATTCGAATTATTTGTTAAGAATTAAAATTGTTTAAAAACGGTTTACGGCGGCGCTAAAACATCTTACAAACGCTACACTAGCTCTAAGTTCGCGCTAGGGCGTGGGAGGGGAATCGAAACGGGGCGAGGAAAGTTTTTTTTTTTAATTATTGCATGTTTATTTGATATAACTATTTACTTACGTTACGTTACGTACGTGTACTTAATTGCTTGATTTGCTCTTCGCACGTGCTAATAGACGTATTATTTATTTGTGAAGTATTTTTTTTATAGGGGAGCAATATTCCATACTTTTGTGGTACTAATTAATAAAAATGCGTCTTAGATGCTCATTTAATATTTTTGTTTGAATAGGAAAAACAGAAAGAAAGAATTTTGAATTTTTTTGATTACTTAAATATATGTTCATTTGATCTATGGTTCTCGGAAGCTATGTGCGCTCTAATATTTAGTTGATTTGATCTGAATTTTTACGTAACTAAGTAAAGTAAAAATGATTATTTGATCTCTTTTTAATTAGAAGTAAGCTGCTTTTGTTGTTAAAATATTGATTGGATTTATAGACGTGCAGTAGGCGTGTTGATTTTAAATAATTAAAAGTCATTTATTGAAGTTCCAGTGTTTTTATTATTTTTACCAATTATTCGAATATTGGCTAAAATTTGAGCGAATATTCGAATACCTGAAACATCCGAATATTTGCATGCCCTACCGGCATTGTTCCAAGTCTTCATGGTTTCCGGGCTTGTAGGCCGTGGTCCGGTGGTATTTCGACGTTTCGTCTACAACTGCGGTAGACATTCTCAAAGGCGATGCGGCAGCGGTCGAAGTGTCTTCCTTGACGGCTCACTACACGTTTGACCAATTACTACGACCGAACAGAGAACACACTGGTACTGAGCATAAAAGAAGGGAGGGCACCAGTCACTGACACACTGACCTGTGAGTCGCCAAGAAGGACACTTCGACCGCTGCCACATCGCCTTTGAGAATGTCTGCCGCAGTTGTAGACGAAATGTCGGGTAGAAATACCACCGGACCACGAAGACATGAAGATATTATTATTATTATTATTACTGACGAGTAGTGACACTATGGTAAAACGAGCGATTTAACGAGTTTTGACAGTCACACGAGTCATAATATCATTACGCACGAGAAATATATGAGAGGACAGAGTGGTGTAACGGTTAGCGTAGCGGCCTTTGGATCACACTGTCGTTAGTTCGAATCCCGCCTTCGCTCATGGATGTTTTGTGATGTCATTTAGTTTTAAGTGAGTTGTTATTTGATGTAAACAAGATGCTAATGACCTAAGTTGTCGACGCGTCTATAATTTACAATAAATAAATAAATAAATAAAAGAAATATATGGTATTTTTTGCCATACCCACTATAAAATAGCTTCTTTTCACTTCATTGTCAGTATTTTCAAAAAAATTTGAGTTCATTTGCGTCGCCAACTTCACTTTTTTAGTAGGCCATGAGTAGCTGTAGCAGTGCGCACGCACAATAAATAAACATAAATCACCATGGAAAATGTTTACTTACCACACTAGTGTGTTTTTAAAACACTTTCAACACACCTGAGGGCAGTATAGCCTAGTGGTTAGCATGCTGGGTGCCGAAACCTCTAGACTGGACTGCCGTGGGTTCGAATCCCACCTGCGCTCATGATGTTTTGTGATGTTATTTAGTTTTAAGTTAGTTGTTATTTAGTGTAGTTGAAAGACGCTAATGACCTTAGATGTCGACGCGTCTATAATCTACAATAAATAAATTTAACACACCTGTCTGTTAACTGATCCATTCCATGCATACATACACGCATGTATAAAAGCTATTTTATAATGGGTATGGCAAAAAATTACATAAGAAACATTAATTTTCTCAAAGGACGCCTTGTTTGAAGTTATTATTACTTTAGGAAAAACGGAACACAAGGTAAAAGAAAAACAATCTTATTTACTAAACTCTTTAATGATCAACAAGGTTGACGAGTTTAGCAAATAAAGATTAAAGATCGTTATTCTTTTTTTTAAAAGGCCACACTAACAGAAAAAGTTATTTAGGCCTAGTGCCTATTTATTATTTTCTTACTAATAAATTGAAAATCTAAATGATTTACTTTCACCAATTCTCAGGTTAGGACCTTGAAACTGGGGGTTTGTAATAGAGGAGCCACAAAAAGGCCATACAAATAACGGCATCACTACACGCTCGGCTATTCTCATGCCCATACAAACTAAAGAGTAGAAGCAATTAATTAATAAAATAAATGTAAATTAAATTAAAAATTTAAGAAAATTCGACCTAGCATTTTCCTTAAAAAGAGAAAAATAATGTCTTGTACCACTGGATTCGTAGGTTCGACTTAGCCCCACGCTTTTTTCGCTAAGCGCAGGAAGATACGAACCCACATAAGAC
Source organism: Mongoloraphidia duomilia (assembly GCA_039654895.1). Classification (NCBI taxonomy): domain Eukaryota; kingdom Metazoa; phylum Arthropoda; class Insecta; order Raphidioptera; family Raphidiidae; genus Mongoloraphidia; species Mongoloraphidia duomilia. Next base: position 23,579,014 of record CM077526.1, on the reverse strand, counting down.
AGATTATTTTTCTGAAATCCGCTGTAATACACACATACTTGACTGCGGTTTTTACCATTCGATAGCTTATATCTTGAGGAAGGTTTAGGTCTATATTAGTTGCCCGGCCCGGCTTCGCCCGAATGCACATCGGATTGATTCCAAGTTGAATTGAAATCAAGTTTATGTCAAAAGCGATGTGAAATACAATATTATAATAATAATAGTGTCATCTGTTAGCGCACTTGTGAACCACAAATTACTTCTTACTCGTATTAAGTTTTTAGTGTCATCTATTAGCACACTTATGAACAACACACTATTACCAAGCATATTGCAAATACGTGTTCGTGTTTGAGCCGAGTAGCCCCGATTGTCACCGTCGGGTGCGTTTCACATCACTGTTGTTAACAGCCCAGACAAAGCGCGCTTTTAAGGAAGTTTTCACTTCAATAAGTCTCGGGCAAAAAATGTCTTGCATATCGAATTTGTACTCGGACGAAGCTGGACGGGGTGTCTATAGTCGGGCCGCTTAACAGATGGAGCAATGATCACTGCGTGATCACCGCGTGCAAAGTACCTGATTAGTTGCTTGAAAATTCGGGAACAAAACTATATGCGAAGGCCACGCCTGCGGCGCAAGCTATTCATGTGCTTTTCACGTGATCACTCCATCTGTTAAGCGGTCCGACTACAGTCCCCAAAGTAAAATTCCGGTTCACGCTATTGATGTTTAAATCCGGCTTTATCGCTTAAAAAAATGACTGCATACGTGTTCAAGGAACACTTTTATATCTACTTCGAAATCCCATTCCACACCTCGCCTAATAGACCGAGAGCTAGTGACAATTTTTAAGTGTTATTTATTCAAGGCCTTATTTTTGTGAAGATGTTGAGGGGGGGATATTAAAGTGCCCCGAGTAAGGAATTTTGCTAGATAGCGGTATGGGAGGGCTGCAGACCGCCCCCAACATGTAACAAAAAAAATGGTCACATTTATTATTGCTTCAAGGCTGAAATTGTTTGTATAACTTGTCGGTGACCAAATAATGCCATTATAATATTTGCAAATCGATTGGTCGGTATTAAAGGGGTGGCAGATCACCCTAAACGTGTCATGTACCCGACGAAATTTATATTGTTAGTTCAAGCTTCAATTTTTAATATGTTATTACGGCGACTGTTTTAAGCATATATTTCAATTTGCAGAAGAAAATGTCGGTATTAACCACCTTGCAGAACGATATAAACACCTATAGGCGAGCAAGTTTCCCTCTAAGAGAGGGGGTTAATACCGATATTTTGTTCTGCAAATTGAAATCCCCCTATATTATTAAACGAGTAAATCTTGTATATATGTTTCTATGTATCTATATAAATATTTTCTCGAAAACGGCTCTAACGATTTTGATCAAATTTACCGAAAAAGGGTTTCGGGGGGCAAAAAATCGATCTAGCTAGGTCTCATCCCTGGAAAAATTCGTTTTCTTATCGATTTTATCATTTTAAAAAACAGTTTTTTTAACGTCATAAAACAGTGTCGTTTTGTGAGTAGGCTTTGGTAAAAACAAACTATTTTCATTATTTATGTCAAAATTACTTTGACAGTCAATCTTTAACTTATTAAAATAATCAGTAATTATCTGAAAAGTAAAAAAATAACAACAATAAAATCTAAACATAATTATGTAAGTAGTTTTAGCTAATATTTAATAAATAGGTATGTTATTTTTATATTAGCTATATAAAATATGTATATGTACGTTAAATATAGTATGACGTATAATCTTACCTAGACTTTTTTTTCTCAAAAACGACTAACGATTTTGATGAAATTTACAGAATGAGGATTTTTTGGGGCGAGAAATCGATCTAGGTAGGAATTTTGGTCCCAGAGAGGAGCAATTAAAAAAAGGGGTTTTTTGCTTATAACTCGGTCAATTGTCAGATCGATTCGAAGCCTATTTCTACATAGATTTTATATAATATATCACAAGAGTTAAAACTGTAAATGAACACTAATATAAGAAGTGTCTTGTACAATATGTAAATAATGATAAACCGGCGGCCCGAAGGGCCGCACTTCTGGCACCGCGAGTCTGTAAAAACACATCGATTTTTGAAAACTATTGTTAAGATACATACAAAAAAGTTTTGCCTAAAAGTTTGCACTTCTAGCGCCGCAGGCATGCAGTATATCAAAACACATCGATTTTTAAAAACTATGGTGAAGACGCATGCAAAAAAGTTTTGCGCAGGTTTATAGTCTGACGTTTGTTATTAAAAGATATAATATGAATTCTATTTCTTCGAAAATCGATTTTTGTGAGTTTTTCAGTAGGTACCTCCTATGCAAAAAAAATATTTGAAATTTACTGGAAGTTGCTAAGATGACATCACAGAGAAAAAGTACTTCGATAAAGTTGATATTTGGAATCAATGGATTATTGAAACGGCAACGGCCAAGCAAAATTTCAGCTGATTCGAACATTTTTACAAGATATTCAATCTATGAAAATCGGTTTTTGCGAGTTCTTCAGTCAACAAAACAATAACGGCGGTAGATTTGAAAATGGCGACCTAAGTAATATTTACAGGAAAAAATGCTTGATTCAAGTTGACGCTTAAAAATACACATAGGTATTTAAAATATTTAACAGAAACAATTATTTTAAATTATGTTTCAGAAATAAATTCGTTTCGGAATAATATTCTGAGAAAATAATATCTCACAGCATACAAGTACTATTTTTATTGAACTCATCCGAGCAAAGCTCGGCACCCAGATATTGTATACTTAAAACAGTTGCCGTAAAAACATATTAAAATTTGAACCTTGAAATAATAATATAAATTTCGTCGGGTACATGACACGTTTAGGGTGATCTGTCACCCTTTTAAAACTGACCAATCGATCTGCAAATATTATAATGGCATTATTGGGTTACCGACAAGCTATACAAACAATTTCAGCCTTGAAGCAATAACAATTGTGACCCTTTTTTTTGTTACATGTTGGGGGCGGTCTGCATCCCTCCCATACAGCCATCTAGCAAAATCCCTTACTCAGGGCACTTTAATATGCCTCCCTCAACATCTTCACAGAAGTAAGGCCTTGAATAAAAAACTCGGGTCGCAGTGCCAAACCCTGCCGACAATATAGTGTATTTGCTAATACAGGCATTGTGGCATTATTATGTGAACTTAAGTTTGTTTTTTGACAAAATAAAAAATTTAACCCCTTAATACATCCCTTAAAATAATTAAATTTTTCTAAATTTCAATATTAGACATGGATTTTATCAGTACACGCAATTAAATACACCCTTCCATAAGTAAATCCGTATCAACAAACTAGTGTTTTCATAAAATTTGAAAGTCCGGTCCTGTCGGGCCGATTTTATTAAAATTTTAGCAGCACATTTTAATCTTTACTAAAGAGTTAAATTTCAATTTTGAAACGATTCTGACAAATTTTTCGGTATTTTTGGGCCCAAAAACTTTTTGGAACCCCTAAATACAACCCTGAAAATGGTCCGATCGGGCCCATTTTAAATAGGCTTCTTGCGGTGATGGGTTCCAATGTGTGTACCAAATTTCGTTTCAATCGATTAAGTCTGTCGAGAGTTATCGTGTACACACATATATATATATATAAATATATATATATATAAATATATATATAAATATATATATAAATATATATATATATATATACATACATATATATAAACATTTTTAAAAATGGTGGCAAACTGTTCAGGGGGGTATGAAACGTCGAGAAATTTTGGTCCGACCCCTAGGTCCCGCCATCCGACCGACGCCAATAGTGTATGTGCCATATTATGGCAAATACACTAATAACACCAAAAAATTGTCACTAGCTCTCGGCCTATAAGCTAAACCTTCACTTTACTCATAACATGAAGGTTATGCTTTGATTTTTTTCCCTTGACTGAAAGAGAGAAAATATTGTCTTTGAAGTCGCGCCGACCTCTGGGAAATGTAATGTTAAGCATGTAACAGAACTGAAGAAAATTCGGCGCTGAAAACTGAAAGACATTATTATTTGAAAAAAAATCTATGACATTCGAATCAAACCGCGGGGGATTTGTGTGTTTTTTAGTGTATTTGCCATATGGCACATACACTATTGGCGTCGGTCGGATGGCGGGACCTAGGGGTCGGAACAAAATTTCTCGACGTTTCATAACCTCCTGAACACTTTGGCACCATTTTTGGAAAAGTCTGTTTATATATGTATTATTTATATATATATATATATATATTTATATATATATATATATATATATATATATATATATGTGCGGGCTATAACTTTCGAAAGAGTTAATTGATTTTGACGAAATTTGGTAGGCACGTTGAAATCCATCACCGCACGAAGCCTATTTAAAATGGGCCCAATCGGACCATTTTAAGGGTAGTTTTTAGGGGTTGAAAAATGTTTTTGGGCCCGAAAATGCCGAAAAAATTCTCAGAATCGTTTCAAAATTGAAATTTAACCTTTTAGTTACAATTAAAATGTGCTGCCAAAATTTTAATAAAATCGGCCCGACAGGACCGGACTTACAAATTTTATGAAAACACTAGTTTGCGCATAGTGCTTTACTTACTGAAGGGTGTATTTAATTTGGTACCGAGGTTGCATTGATAAAAATATTGAAATTAAGAAAAAAAATATTTTTTAAGGGATGTATTAAGGGGTTAAATTTTTTATTTTGTCCAAAAACAAACTTAAGTTCATATAATAAAGCCACAATGCCAGTATTAGCAAATACACTATATTGTCGGCAGGGTTTTGGCACTGCGACCCGAGTTTTTTTTAAATACGATCTATTCGTGTCAAATATTCAAATATTTGTCCAATCAAAATCACTCATGTTATAATGCCGAAATCTCATTGGTCTGTGGGATTTCTATAATTGAGTAAGTTCGGTTTTGCGCTCAGACCGATCCGAGCACTCTAATGCGTTCGAATTTACATTAATTTAACATTATTTTATATGCTCTGAAAGATCTCTATCCTGCGCTCAGATCGATATGAGCGCAAAACCGAACAACCCAATCAAACCTGGCAACTCTATTTATGAATTTTATTTATTTATTGTAAATTATAGACGCATCGACCACTTAGGTCATTAGCATCTTGATTACATTAAATAACAATTCGCTTAAAACTAAATGACATCACAAAACATCCATGAGCGGAAACGCGATTCAAACCCACGACAGTCTGATCCATAGCCCGAGACGCTAACCACTGGACTACACTGTCCTCTCTATTTATGAATATCTTTCATTCTTAAGATACGATCCATTCGTCTTAACATAATATATTAAAAGGTAAAATTTGATTGTAATATAGGGCTTGAGAATAGCCGAGAGTGTAGCGGCGCTGTTGTTTACGTGGCGTAGCTATGGTTCCTCTATTACAAGTCCCCAGTTCACGGGTTCTAGCCCGAGAGCTGGTAAAAGTGTCAATTGGATTTTCAATTTATTATTAAAAAAATAAAGAAATAAATAATGAATTGAAAATATGAATTGGTGCTAGGCCCAAATAACCTTAGCTGTTGGTGGTCTTTAAAATACAATACGATTGTAATATAATATGTAGTTTTTCGGCTACATCTCATTACACTATCATAATTCTCGTGCAACTCCGGGTAAATACGGTTAGTATATTATATACTACCCGCTTTTGAAAGAAACCTTGTGAAGATGTACTAGACCTATGTAACCTTGACCTTTAAAACCAAACAATAAATTAAGGGTTTGCAATACACGACCTCATATAAGCAAAAGCATTCCAAGCTGCCTGCGATGCGTAAATGGTAAATTAATCGAATAGGGATCGGTGCTCAACTGGGATCTGACCACAATTCTGGGACCACAATATTTTCTCTAAACTCAATTTTAAACTTTAAAATATCATTTTCTCAGAACAAAGATAGCTATAGAAGAAGCATATTACAGGTATGTAAAATTAGGTATTTAAGTTTAAAAAAAATTATTAATTTTTTCTAATAATTTAACATAAATAATATTGAAAATCGAAAAGAAAAATTTTTTTAAAGCTATAGATAAATTACTAAAAATTAATTAAAATGTATAAAAATTTAAAAAATATCACGTGACTTCAAAACGCGCCAGGAATGTTTGTGACGTCGTTATGTTAAAATGTGTCTGCATTTGTTGGTATTTGTGTATATGTATTACACATACTATCAAAAATAATAAATTTTTAACTTGGTAACCATGGATACAAAGACCATAGATAGCATAATGACGTCACACGCGTTCGGATTCTTTCGGCGCGTTATCGGAACTGAGTTTAAAAAATAATTTTTATTTAAATATAACTTTTTAATTAGTAAGCAAAAAAATTAAATAAAAACAGTTTTGCTATAAAACTTGTATGTGGTCCTTCCATTTAAGTAAAAAAAAAAATTCATTTAAAAACCCAATTGGAGGCAGTCGAGACTGCGGGGAACAATAAGTCACACTGAAAATATAATAGAATATTTTTACTTACTGATGATAAGATAAATCTTGATTTTTCATAAGCGCTTTGGAACATTTATTGTAACATCCAAGCACACAACACGACATAAAGAGTAATTAACCATAGAGATATCATAGTTAGAGTAGGGGAGCCATAGGCACAACTGTAAGTGACAGTGTTACTTGGGCTCGAGAATGACCGAGCGTGTAGCAATGCTATTGTTTACACGACGTTGCTATGGTTCCTCATTACAAGTCCCCAGCTCCTGGGTTCTAACCCGAGAGTTGGTAAAAGTGTCAATTAGATTTTCAATTTATTATTAAAAAAAAATAATGATGAATTGAAAATATGAATAAATAACCTTAGCTGTTGGTGGTCTTTAAAACACAATTTTTGGGCTTGAGAATGGCCGAGTGTGTAGCAATGCTGTTGTTTACACGACGTTGCTATGGTACCTCATTACAAGTCCCCAGTTCCTGGGTTCTCGCCCGAGAGCTGGCAAAAGTGTCAATTAGATTTTCAATTTATTATTAAAAAAAAAATAATGAATTGGTACTAGACCCAAATAACCGTAGCTGTTGGTGGTCTTTAAAACACAAAGACTCGTGTAACTGTTAAAACTTGCTATTCTCGTCAATATCTTGACAATGTCCATACAATTTTTAAAATATGAATTGATGCTAGGCCCAATTAACCTTAGCTGTTGGTGATCTTTAAAACACACAAAGACAGTGTTACTTGAAAAAGAGAGATAGACATCGAAGCAGTTCTCTTTTCCTTCTTTTGACGCATTTGTGAATTTAAAAATTTATAGTAGGTATTGTTAATTTACATTTGTAACCATGGTTATGTATTTGTGATAGAAAAAGAGAGAAGAACTGCTCTATTTTCTACCCCTATCTTTTGCATCCACACTTTTTTGGGTGGCTTCCCTATTCTATCTATGATATTTTACAAACAACGATTGATCATAGTGTATCTGACAGGTCGTACTTTAGTGTATAGTTGTGGCTTCACAAGCGACGTGATATTTGCTCTTTTTATAGCTATTTCTGTTCTGAGATCACACTGATGTATTTGTCTTTACAAAAATTTTCCAGATATTAAAAACAACTTTTCTCATCTTGCAGTTATAAAATTGGAGAAACAATTTTACTTTAAAAACAACGAACTTGTTCAAAGTTCTTTTATTGGGCGCAGGATTTGAACAACGACTACTAGATCGGTGGGTGGATTTTTCTTGTCTATGAATGACGACAGATATCCGAGTACCCGATTCTGTTCGGGTACCAGAGCTTGAGGATAGCAGAACGTGTATAGCGATGTCGTCGGATAATAAAAAAAATTGTGTTTTAAAGACCACCAACAGCTAAGGTTATTTGGGCCTAGCACCAATTCATATTTTCAATTCATTATTTTTTTTTAAATAATAAATTGAAAATTCAATTGACACTTTTACCAGCTCTCGGACTAGAACCCGGGACTTGTAATAGAGGAACCATAGCAACGCCATGTAACCAAAAGCACTGCTACACGCTCGGCTATTCTCAAGCCCTATTGGACGTGTTACTTGTTACTAAATTCAAAAATAAATTTTTAAAAATATGCAAAAGTATTCGATCGCGGATAAAAGCAAAATTATTGATTCAGGTCACCGATGAAAAAAATGATAACATTCATAGTACAGTCTTTTTATTCTTTGAATATCCCAGTCCTACCAGCTGAATAAAAAGAAAGTATTCAGTCCGGTAGAAAGACATGAAACTGAAAGGTTTCAGTGGCTTTTATTAATTTATTTATTCGCATCAGAGTCCTCTGTATGTGACCGCGGCACTAATATTGGCAAATAAATTTCTTAAATGGACTTATTCCCATTTATACGAAGTACCCACAGGTGTTTCAGGTAGAGCCTTTCGAATGATGCAACTTTCCTTTGTATTTCAGGCCGGGTCAACAATAACCATAATTTACGTATATACAGTGAATTCTCTAGTCTCTACCGGATGTTACCCCCTGCATTCTTCATCTCGAATCCTTTCCCCTCGTCTATAATACGGTTCCCGCCCTCCCGGCGCCATTTTTAAAGCTAAAGGGTTCGGGTAAACGCCAACTGAACTGGACCAAAAATCACACTACAGATCTCTCAGGCGAAAACTTGAAAAAAATTTCCGGGGAAAACAACTTTTTAAAAATAACGTAATCATTCACAAGTCGCCAACTTTTTTTCAAAAAATTCGCCTGTACACTTTAAGAAACGGATGTAAAAATACTTTGAAAGTTAAGGTAAAATTCGCTCGATTTTCTAAGTGATTTTACATTATTATTTATTTTTACACAGAAAACTTCATAAAAACGTGGACTTTTACTGTAAAGTTAAACAAATTTGTGATTTTTACATAAAGTAAATTAAAATTACATAAGTTGTGTAATGTTTTAACAAAGTGTGTAAAAATTACAAAATAAAATGTATAGTTACATATATAAAATGGATGAATACAAAACAAATTATTGTAAAATTAGTAACCACGCATGCGCAATGTGTTTTTATGGAATCTACGCGATGTGCAAGCGATACCTGTTTGCGACGCCATTGTCTCTTTGTGTGTCTATTACCAGATTAATCGCTGGCTACAAATGGACCATCGATAATCTATGTAATTGGCCTTCTCATTTCTTACAGTGTAGGATACCCGAACCGTTTAGCTACAAAAATAGCGTCGGGAGAGCGGTAACCGATTTTAGGCAAGGGGAAAGGATTTGAGATGAAGATTGCAGGGGGTAACATCCGGTAGATAATACTCTTTATAGACGCAAACATATATGAATTTTGTTTACCTGGTAGCTATGAAGAAAAACATTAATTAAAGGGGTTTGAGAATGGCCGAGAGTGTAGCAATGCTGTTGTTTACATGGCGTTGCTATGGTTCCTCTATTACAAGTCCCCAGTTCCCGAGTTCTAACCCGAGAGCTGGTAAACGTGTCAATTGGATTTTCAATTTATTATTAAATAAAAAAAAATGAATTGAAAATATGAATTGGTGCTCTAGGCCCAAATAACCTTAGCTGTTGGTGGTCGTTAAAACACACACAGACAAGAAAAACATTAATGCAGTAGAGACAATCGTTTCAATTAAAATTCAACAGAGGACAGTGTGGTCCAGTGGTTAGCGTCGTGGCCTCTGGATCAGACTGTCGTGGGTTCAAATCCCGCCTCCGCTCATGGATGTTTTGTGATGTCATTTAGTTTTAAGTGTGTTGTTATTTAATGTAATCAAGACGCTAATGACCAAAGTTGTCGACGCGTCTATAATTTACAATAAATAAAAAAAATAAAATAATAGGCAACATCCTCTGAACAAAAACATACAATCTCTACAAATATTTTCATTAAAAAAAATGAATTAACAGCAATTTTAACTTAAGTATTGTTAGTCATTAATGTTAGCGATGTCTTTTTGTTCGGTGGAGGTTGCATATTTTTAAGTGAAACAATCTTCTCCAATGCATTGATGTTTTTCATTACCAGGTAAACAAAGCACGTCCATGTTGCGTCTTAAGTGAAATACACTGTATCGAGTTTAGGAAAAGTGTATAGCAAAATCTTACATACAATTTTATGGCCGGTTACCAGATTTAAAATTCCGCTCCGGCAAACAGCGTCGTTATACCCAGCGCGCTCTCGCAATACAGGATGATGCGTTCGAAAATCCAATTTAAACTTTTACCAGCTCTCTGATTAAAACCTTTATTTATTTATTTATTGTAAATTATAGACGCGTCGACAACTTAGGTCATTAGCGTTTTGATTACATCAAATAACAGTCAACTTAAAACTAAATGACATCACAAAACATCCATGAACGGAGGCGGGATCTGAACCCACGATAGTTTGATTCAGAGGCCGCGACGCTAACCACTGGACCACACTGTCCTCGATTAGAATCTGGGAACTGGGGGCTTGTAATAGAGGAGCCATGGCAACACCATACAAACAACGACATTGCTACTCGTTCGGCTGTTTTCAAGTTTCACTTCTATAGCGTGTGGTCTTAAGCACGTACTAGTTTGAAGACTTGAGAATGGCCGAGCGTGTAGCAATGCTGTTGTTTACATGGCGTTGATATGGTTCCTCTATTACAAGTCCCCAGTTCCCGGCTTCTATCCCGAGAGCTGGTAAAAGTGTCAATTGGATTTTTTTTATATAGTTATTTTTGGACGCATCAACATCGAAGGTCATTAGCGTCCGGAACTATAAATTGTTAATCTAATAAAACTATATGAGCGTATACAATCCTGTTGAGTAGAGGAACGATAGTATGCGATTAATTCCGTTTTCTGTATCTTCAAATATATCAGGGAGATCGTCGGGAAATCCGCAAGAGATTCGTGCAACAGCATATTGTGGACATTCCAGGAAAATATGTTTGATGCTGACAGGGACTTTACATAAATCACATTGCGGACGATCGGTCTTGTCAAAAAGATATTTATGCGTCAGTAAGGTATGTCCTATTCTAACTCGGGTCATTACTATCTGATTCTTCCTCGAAGAGAGTATAGGAGTCGTCCATGGTTTAATGGATGGTTTGATCTCCCTAAGTTTATCAGCTGTAGTTTGCCAGCGGTTTCTCCACTCATCTAAAGATTTCCTTTTTAGTTCTGTTTTCATATCGGTATAGCAGATAAAACTGTCTCGGATTATATCTGCGTTATCATTTGCCGCACAATGAGCAGCGGCAATTGAATTTTCAATTTATTATTAAAAAAAAATAATGAATTAAAAATATGAATTGGTGCCAGGCCCAAATAACCTTAGCTGTTGGTGGTCTTTAAAACACAATTTACAATTCACATATTAGTTTGTATAGGGTTCCGTACCTTCGAACGGAATCCTATTATTGAGTCTACGGCGATGTCCGTCCGTCTATTACAAGGCTCTATCTCACAAACGGTAAGAGGTAGCTGATTTATTTATAGGTACTGTTGACAGAATTGTCATTCATTAATTTTATTTAACCCTTCAGCGGTCGAAGGATTAAAAATAATAATGAAACGATTTACATTCATTGCACGGGTTCCTTTCCCGACCACCTGAAATGTGATAAAACAAGAGAATGAGAGAAAATAAAGACGATATAATACGATATTCTTGATATGAAGGTTATAAATTACATTTTGCGTGGATTTAGAAATGATAGCTAATAACGAATGAAACTACAAAGCGAATCATTTCTCATACAAGAAGTGGCCAACACGGCGGTTGGTCAACATAGAGAGAGAATTCCTTGGAGGATTGATGACCTTAAAAGCTGCGTCGCGCGCGGCGTCGTCGACGCTCTCCGGCCGACCCAACAGGGATTTATTTACGCTGTTGTGTTTGCAAAGGCGTTCTAAAAACACTTCAATCCCCTGAACTAACACCGTATAATACACACGACCGAGATGCAAATTGGACATGAACCGTCGTCGGTGCGAGAGTTTTATAGATTTTTTTCACAAATCGTTTTGAACCCTAAATACACACCGGAGAGATGCATAAGAAATTTGTACAGGTCAACCAGTCGAGGACAAGCTACTTGAATCCTTTGATCTAAAGGTACGTGCAGTATGGAGCTGGGATTCTAGATGGTAACGTAGATCATAGCACGGCTTGCTTAAATTAATGCATTGTTATATATGCGAGCGTACACAACGAAGCAGTGCGTGTAGCAGGTATAAGCGCTGTTACAAGAGCTGATAGATTCAAGAATGTATCTCACCATTCTTTCAGCGCGCTGACTACTACAATCAACGTGTGACAACTGTCAAATGGCCGTTACAAGTTTCGCAATGGATGTAACTAGTTTAATAAGTGAAATTTTGCCAGTTTTCATTTAATTTGTTTTGAGTTTTTTCTAAGACGTATTTAAAAGTGTTAGGTTCCATACGTAAATATTCAAAAAACCGGTTTGGGTAAAATTTTAATTCTTGGTATAAATGATGAAATTCGCCATGTTAGATCGTTTTCTATTAATAGGGTGGACATGAGAGGTCCTACCCAAATTTGTATTTAAAATATATCACTTTGTAGCAGAAGAACACAAATATTCGTCTTCGCTATCTGACATTTCAAACGCGATTTAAGCTTGTATCAATGCTAGTATCAAAGCTTCGTTGAGCAAACCTATAAGCGCTTATAATTTCAGCCACCATCTACCATACATGCTACCATCTAGAATCCCAGCTGCGTACTGCACGTACCTTTATACAGTATTAGATCAAAGGATTTAATTATAGGTCGTGCTCGACTGGCTGACCTGTACAAATTTCTTATGCATCTCTCCGGTGTGTATTTAGGAGTCAAAACGATTGGGAAAAAAATCTATAAAACTCTCGCTCAGATGACGGTTCACGTCCAATTTGCATTTCGGTCGTGTGTATTATACGGTGTTAGTTCAGGGGATTGAAGTGATTTTAGAACGCCTTTGCAGAGGCCCCTCTTTCCCACTGGGCACGTGCCCAGGACCCCGCGATCGATAGGGGCCCCCTTGTTCCTGCCAGATCACCAAACGATAACCGATATTTATTACCGAAAAACATATTTACTTCGAAAAAATCAAACGATAATGACTGACTAAAATACGTACTTGCTTATTAGCTTTTGCATGCGCAAAGCTACTCTACTTTCGCCCGAAAATCAGGCTTTCCGATTTCCGCCCGTTTAGATAAATTTAAATATATTTTGTCCATTTCAAATCTAGAAGGGTACCTCTTCAATCAACATAGATTTTTAAGGTGTTGAAGAACTCTATGATATAGAGAGATGGTGATCCGTAGATGATGTAGAAATTAGAAGATTAGATTTTTAAGCACTAACCTGTGAATGCTAAAAGAGTATAGACGCTAATGACCTCAGTTGTCGAGCGTCTATAATTTACAATTCATTCTAAAAGAGTTAGTTTTGTGGATTATATTATATTATCTATTCATTTAATGTGACTGTAATGAAATAAAAATAAATCTAGAACCTTGCTTATCTATTTGCTTTGTCTATTCTAACAAAATAGTGCTCTGTCAAGGTCATAGGGGCCCCAGTATCCTAATGTGCCCAGGGCCTCCAATAGGTTAAAGACGGCCCTGCCTTTGCAAATACAAAAGCGTAAATAAATCCCTGTTGGGTCTAAAAAACTCTTGCACAGTCGATTACTGATTATAGATTATCACTTAAAACTAAACGACATCACAAAACGAGGTGCGATTCGAACCAACGACAGCTTGATCCGAAGTCCAGCACGCTGACCACTACACCAACCTGTCCACATTTGATGTAAATAAGATGCTAATGACTTAAGTTGTCGAGCGTCTATGATCCACAATAAATTTTAAAAAAGTGGGTGTGTGCTTATGACGACACGACAGAAGTGAAAACTTATATATATATATATATATATATATATATATATATATATATATATATATATATATATTAGCGTATTATATTAAACTATTCTCAAAAGTCTTAGTGTCATCTACTAGCGCACTTATGAACTACAAATAACTTATTACCATCATACTACAAAAACCTTTTCAATTAAGTTCTTGTGTCATCTCTAAGCGCACTTGTGAACTACAAATAACTTATTACCAACATACCACAAATACCTTTTCAATTAAGTTTTAGTGTCGTCTATTAGCGCACCTATGAACTACAAATAACTTATTACCAACACACTACAAAAACTTTTCAATTAAATTTTAGTGTCATCTATTAGCGCACTTATGAACTACTAAAAACTTATTAACAGCATACAACAAATACCTTTTCGTGTTTGAGCCGAGTAAATCCGATTCAGCGTCACAACTTAGGCAAAGTGCGCCTAAGAAAGTTTTCACTTCAAAAAAAAATATAGATAAGTATATTATAAAACTGAGATACGACATTTCGTGAGAAAGTCGACGAATCGACCGTCGGCTGCTGGTAGTTGGTACGGACCTAGTATAAACTCATACAGGTGTATTTACTTAGTTAAAATTTCCTTGGAATAAAAGTAAACATCAAAGGGAGAGAGTAAGCTTTCTCTGTGTGTGGGGCAGAGCACCGGGGCACACCAGGCAGCACGAGACCGAATCCCCTGGCCGCATACGGTTTATATATTTTCATTAATAACAGTCATCACATCACAGAGAGAGAGTCGGCAAGGTAGACTTCACAGATCACTGTATTACCTACCTACCGACACGGCGGGGAAGTACAAGACATGTTCTACATAACCTATAATATGTGTGCACCAATCTTCGACAATACAGCATTTCAGGAGGGAACCCCACATTTTTATTACTTATTCCGCTGTCGCAGCGACACAAAGTGCCCCTTGGTTTGTGTCATAATTATTTTCTAGTTTTTGGTACAGCTGATGTTTTAAATTAAATTCTTTTAACTTAAAAGTTTTTTTACCTATTTTATTTTCTAGTTTGATTTTTAGCCCGTATCATTATGCAAACTCCTCATCCTTTCAACTGTCCACTTCCTGATTCCATCATCAGATCCTCGTTACCAAGTTGAAATTATCATAATATTGTATTGTCACGGGAACTCAATGTGTGTGCAAAGTTTCATAAGAATCGGTTAAGTAGAAGTAGTTGAGAAAGCTGTCACAAGATTTGAAACAAAGATAGTAACAAACAAATATACGGGGTCAAGCTAAATAAAACCGTTTGAAAATCACCATTTGATGCAAAATCTGAAAAATTCCTCAGATTATCGAAAATTTCCCTTTTTCCCTCGCATATCCAAAGTTTCCCTAGATCTAGGTAAATTTCCTCATTGGCTCATTTCGGACCAAGCCAATTCAGTCCAGTCGCATCCAGTCAAGTCGGACGCTACTAGATTGGACATATTAACATATCGTTGAAATAAAGTCAATGTGTAAATCTGGTTTCATACTAAGCGCGTCACGTCCAGTCCGATCGCGCCAAGACTTATCAAAACTGATTGCGACTCAGCCGGTTGAATTTTTAATGCCAGTCAGCCCAGTCTTGACACTCAGAATGGATGTAGAAACCTTAATTTTATTAATGCAAGCAAAAGAGGCAATCTACGATCCTAAGCACGCGAAGCACAGAGATCGGAATTTCATTGCTGCCGCCTGGAGAGGTAGGTATAGTCAGAGAAATCAGTGGTTAAAGAACCGAACACTGGTCTCCTGGTATGTATGGGATGAACCCAAAACAGATTTCGCCGTTACTTCATCCTTCTTCTTCTGTGTAGCCGACGTATGCTTTGGAGAAGTACGTCCATTTTGACACAAAATTCTTAACAAAACTGTCGCGAACTTCGATTGGAATTTGCGGGACGGCTGACGCGACGTATTCAGTGCGAAAGGAAATATTGACGTGACTTGACTGGACGCGACTGGACTGGATTGGTTTGGTGCGAAATGAGTCTAACCTGGCAACGCAGTGCGCTGTATCGAGAAGGCTCGTTCCTTATTCCGAATCGACTGAAGAGCCAAGGTACGAATGGCAATATAGGTACAGTTTGTTTAAGCAAACGAAAAACGACGAATGTCTCGCTAGCACAAACATCAAACAGTAATTGATATAAATGTCTATGTGGTGAATTAAATTCGGTCGGTTTTACCTACCCTCTTATATTATGCCAGAATCTAATAATAATAATATACCAACAATATACCTACGTATATACAAATGAACACATTAAATTCATATTAAGGCAAAATATATTTGTACACCAGAAATTACATTTTTATTGTTACTCCGTTGCAACAATTGTACAGTGAAACTTTTGTTATTTGATTTATTACTTTTTAACACGCTTATATTAGCTTCACCTGTATGTTTGCTTGCTTGCTTGTTTGTCAGTTTGTAACCGACTTCTTTGAACTTGATTTTGACCAACTTTGAACGGTCAGATTTAGTTTAAACGTTGTCGACTTATCAAGGACCGACGACAATACAATAATTCAATAAGTTTACCCAGCGATGTAGCTTAGTGGTACAGCACTAGACTCGCATTGGGGAGGTACTGGGTTCGAATCCCGGCGGGGGCAGATGTGGCTAGGACTTTTTCTTACTGCCTCACGCCGAGAAACGGTAATTCCTGTACCGGTCATCTTGTTTGAGGTTTTTCCATGGTTTCCCTCAATAATTCCAGATGAATATCGAGATGGTTCCTTATTTAAGGCCATGGCCGATTACCTGTCAAACTCCTATGCTCCCAAAGTGGTCTACCTTATCCTAATGTCCTATAATTCCTCCATTCGCACATTGCTATTAAATAAGTTGAAGTATAATAAAAATGTATAAAACGGGAAGTGGTAAAAATGAAAAATAGTAATGGTGCGAATGGCGTCTGTTATGATATAATGTCGAGAAACGGACGTTAAACGCATTATTATTATTATTATAATTCAATAAGTTTGTCCCATTATCCTGACCAGGATCTCCAGGACTAAAAAAAAAAAAGCAAAAAACTTCAGATTGAACTGAAACTTTGCACACTTATCAAGGACCGACGACAATACAATAATTCAATAAGTTTGTCCCATTATCCTGACCAGGATTTACAGGACTAAAAAAAAAAAAAATAAATTATAATTTAAAAAAACTAAAAAACACGCTTTAATGAACTAAAAAGTAAAAAATAATTAATTTTATTGTAAAAAAGCGTGGGGTAGTATGAAAATATGATACTAAGCACCCCACGCTTTTTTACAATAAAATTAATTATTTTTTACTTTTTAGTTCATTAAAGCGTGTTTTTTAGTTTTTTTAAATTATATTTTTGATGTGAAACATGTCGGGCTGTGAACAGCCGCGTGAGGGGAAATATGCAACGAAATTTATGGTCCGCTCTTTCACTGCTGTTCTCCCCACCACTGTGGCACTCTCTCTCTCTCTCGACTTCCGCGCGCTCGGGCACGGGAAGACATCCGCGCGCTCGGGCACGGGAAGACATCCGCGTGTGTTACAGTGCAGTATATAGGATTACGTAAGCATAACAGTTAGTTGCTGCTTTTGAAAAAATATATACTACTACATAGAGAATACCACCGAGTTCAATAACGTTTTCTTTGATGTTTCACATCTGTCGGGCGTCCCGAGACCCACACCCTTTTTTTTAAATAATAAATTGTAAATTCAATTGATACTTTCACCAGTCCTCGGACCCGGGGGCTTGTAATCGATGAGTCATGACAACACCATATAAACGGCTATTCTCTATAGTCCTAAGTCAATGATAGACGAATAGCCATTTAAAATTTGACATGTTAGCTAAAAGAAGATTCTTTAGGGCTTGAGAATGGCCGAGAGTGTAGCAATGCTGTTGTTTACATGGCGTTGCTATGGTTCCTCTATTACAAGTCCCCAGTTCCCGGGTTCTAGCCCGAGAGCTGGTAAAAGTGTCAATTGGATTTTCAATTTATTATTAAAAAAAAATAATGAATTGAAAATATGAATTGGTGCTAGGCCCAAATAACCTTAGCTGTTGGTGGTCTTTAATACACAATTTAACAATTTTAAAAGAAGATTTTCGCATGAAAATCGTACATCCGGTGTAGGTAGGTATAGAGTTCAGACATTTAGAGAAAACTTAACCGGGCAGAAACCAGATTTGGTTCGAACTGGTCTATTCTATTTTTGAAGGGGTGCGCCAGTTTATATGTACATGTCAGTGCACTATTTACTTGTAATTTAGTGTTTATTGATTAGGTTATAATATTACCTACATGCTGTTAAAAATAGAGTATTGAATTATCAGTGATAAATAATAGTTTTATACGGCTGAAATGCAATTGAAAAATTTTTTTTCGTTGGAAAGCAGCCAATTATATAATTGTTTCGAAACATATTGGAAAAAATCATTTTACCAACCAGTGGTCACAGTCAGGATTCTAACCTGAACCTTTCCACTTTCGCGGCGGAATGAACTTACAATACTCAACCGTGACATAATTGCTAATATATGAATTGACACTCGCATGTAGTGAAAATCTATTGATTCTTAAGCATATAAGGAGAATATTAATTTAGCAGTCATGTCACGGTTGAGTATTGTAAGCTCATTCCGCCGCGAAAGTGGAAAGGTTCAGGTTAGAATCCTGACTGTGATCATGGTTGATAAAATGATTTTTTCCAATATGTTTCGAAACAATTATATAATTGGCTGCTTTCCAACGAAAACATTTTTTCAATTATCAGTGATGCATGGTTTGAATGATTTTAAAGATTTTATTAATTCCATTTATTAAATTAAAGAGAAATCGGATTTAATTAAACCCCCAGCACCTACGTCTGTGCGTCAGAATCTGTTTTGCGTACACCACTGACTACTTCTCCCACCAATTTATGTGCGGAGGTTTCCGTTAGGATTCGGTTTTCTCTAAATGTACCGAACTCTACGATGTAAGATTGACTTTAATGACTCGAAACGAACATATTGACAGCCGCTGGCACATCTATATTCATTTAATTCCCACTGATGGCGTCCCCACAGACGAAGCGTCCCATTTTATTACCGACAAAGTACTAACACATTTAACTGTTCACGAGTTTTACCCGGGTTTTACTTCTTTTGATTCGGTTTATTTTAATTACTTTACAAGTATATAGAAAAGTGTTTGGCATTTTCTTTCGCAGGTTCCCTTTGTTGCATTTCACCTTTTATGTCTGTGTGTTTTTTTGCCTTCAATGGAGTTGATTAAATTGTACGCGGTGTTCTCAACGTAAGCATCCTTAAAATTATGGGTCCTTAATGTCACAGGATAAATTGTTTGTCTCAAAAGGCCAAAGACCTATCCAGTTCGAATAAGTGAGAGAGATAAAAAAACAACCAAACTGCCACAATCTATATACAGGGTGTCAAAGACACTTAACACACGCCTACCACATGTTCCTGAGACCAAAATAAGCCAATTTAAGCAAACTTACCTTCTTACAAAATTGCTTAGTTTGGGCGCTATATACGGCCCTGAAGTTACAATTTCGAAATCGTTTTTTGTTATAAATTTAAAACGGCTTGTGCGATTTTACTAAAATTTGGCACGTTGACATAGTTTTATTGAACAAAAAAACTCATATCAAAATTATGATCAATATTAATCCATAGGCGTAGAACACGAGTTTTTTAATATTTGAACGTTTCAAATTTCTACGCCAATGGAAGAAAAGGGGTTTAAGTATAAAAAAAAGTATACAAAAAAGCTACTCTTAATAAGACTCGATTACTCTCATGGTTTTTCAGAAATTTGTATTTTCGATTTTCGATTTTCTAAGTAATTTTACATTAATATTTATTTTTACACAGAAAACATCATAAAAACTTGGACTTTTACTGTAAAGTTAAACAAATTTGTGATTTTTACATAAAGCAAATTAAAAGTACATAATTTGTGTAATATTCCAATAAAGTGTGTAAAAATTACAAAATAAAATGTATAGTTACATATATAAAATGGATGAATGTAAAACAAATAGTGTAAAATTAGTAACCACGCAAGCGCAATGTATTTTTATGGAATCTACGCGATGTGTACGCAATACCTGTTTGCGACGCCATTGTCTCTTTGTGTGCCTATTATACCAGATTAATCGCTGGCTACAAATGGACCATCGATAATCTATGTAATCGGCCTTCTCATTTCTTACATATTAGGAAATCCCCATGCATTTCACGCTTTTCTTAGACACCATGTATACATAGACTGTTAAACTCATTACCCTTCCTTTTTCGCAGTCGGGTAAAAAGAAACGCGTGAAAAAAATATCTCCATTTTGGCAAAAACTTCAAACAAAATGGCTGACATAGAAAACGCAATTGCTCGACTGGGAAATTGGGTAAGACTTAATTCGTACGCTATATGCTAGTTCATAACTCATTTTGAGGATTACGTTTCAACCTCGAGTCACGAAAACACGTTCCTGCATTATAATAAACAGATTAGAGATTCTGTCGACGGGAGATTTCACTGTAATATCGAATGGCTTAAAGTTAAACTGTCTAATACCATCGTTAAAATCTCTACCGTGGTCCGAGTGACGGGGGCACGGACCCGAAAATAATGAAAAATCGATACCCCCGATGCCTCCGTACGGTATCATGTTTTCTGTGCCTGTGTCCTATATTGGCCATACAACGCACAAACGAACAATTTTGTGCTGTCAACACTTTAAAAAATGGATGTAAAAATACTTTGAAAGTTAAGGTAGAATTCGCTCAATTTTCTAAGTGATTTTACATTACTATTCATTTTTACACAGAAACCTTATAGTATGTATCTGTGGTCGAAGGGAATATTGCGTATGTCGAATATTTGATATTTAATATTTTCTATATCTGCAGACATTTTTTTAATTTTATTTTATGCAATACTAGCGGTCCGGTCTGGCTTCGTCCGGAAGCTATGAATTTGTGATTTATTATCACCCAAGCGAGAAATTCTCCCCCTGCGAAGTGAAGCCGGACTGCTGATGTTTATATCATTAGTAGGATTCCGCCAATACGCCAAAATGCAAAAAAAATGCAAAGCTACGTTTTGTTATCCCACACTGTAAAAAATGGATGTAAAAATACTTTGAAAGTTAAGGTAGAATTCGCTCAATTTTCTAAGTAATTTTACATTACTATGCATTTTTACACAGAAAACTTCATAAAACCTTGGACTTTTACTGTAAAGTTAGTGATTTTTACTTAAAGTAAATTAAAATTACATAATTTGTGTAATATTCCAATAAAGTGTGTAAAAATTACAAAATAAAATGTATAGTTACATATATAAAATGGATGAATACAAAACAAATTAATGTATAATTAGTAACCACGCATGCGCAATGTGTGTTTATGGAATCTACGCGATGTGCAGGCGATACCTGTTTGCGACGCCATTGTCTCTTTGTGTGCCTATTACCAGATTAATCACTAGCTACAAATGGACCATCGATTATCTATGTAATCGGCCTTCTCATTTCTTACAGTGAACTATTTTCAACAGCAGTACTCAATCGGTGTGACGCATGAATTGTAAATTGCAACAGAAGAGCCATATAAATCGCGATATTGCTAGACGCTCGGCTATTCTCAAACTCCAAATGTCTATCTTTTATCCGATTACCGGGTTAATACTTAGAATTTCAGCCAAAACCGACATTAAGGCTAATAGACCAAGAGCTAGTGGCAGTTTTTTGGTGTTATTTATTCAAATTTATATTATTAGTTCAAGGTTCAAATTTTAAAATGTTGTTACGGCGACTGTTTTAAGCATATATTTCAATTTGCAGAACAAAATGTCGGTATTAACCCCCTCTCTTAGAGGGAAACTTGCTCGCCTAGGTGTTTATATCGTTCTGCAAGGGGGTTAATACCGACATTTTGTTCTGCAATTTGAAATATTTGCTTAAAACAGTCGCCGTAACAACATATTAAAATTTGAACCTTGAACTAATAATATAAATTTCGTCGGGTTAATGACACGTTTAGGGTGATCTTTAATACTGACCAATCGATCTGCAAATATTATAATGGCATTATTTGGTCACCGAAAAGCTATACAAACAATTTCAGTCTTGAAGCAATAATAATTGCCACCATTTTTTTGTTCCACAGGGCACTTTAATATGCCTCCCTCAACATCTTCACAAAAATAAGGCCTTGAATAAATAACACCAAAAAAATTGTCACTAGCTCTCGGTCTATAAGGCGATCGAATCATTCATACGTGCTTAGCCTTAAGTGACCGAATCTTCAGACAAAATTGACATTCACGCGAGTGAAGCAGCAAACAAAGACTAGCTTTACATAAATTTGTCCGTGCGACAATAAATATCCGAACATATTATAGCCGATGTAATTTTGCTATAATAAATAACGACAGTCTGTAAATTTTTGTGTCGCCTGCGTATTGTTTTTTTATTAATTTTCATTTTATTTATTTAATTCCGTCGACGCCGATTTACGCACACACACACACACTAACACACAATAACATGAAGAGTTCAGGGGATAAAATATCCAAAGTCACATCAACATTTAAATTTTTGCACATAGCAAAAAAAAAATTTTAAAAAATCTCCGAGATCTGTTTTTTTACGAGAACTTTACGATTTGAGACGAAGAGTGCAGGGGGTAACTTCCGGTAGAGAATATTTTTAAAATTGGAACAGTAAGTACCTACTGTAAGTAAGTAACGAAAAGTCGAGTGTTACAAAAAGTGGGTGGTTAAAGTCTCGTTTTATACAGGGTGTATCACAGGATTGAGAACATAGAAAATAAATGAGTGCAACAAGGAAGACATAAACAAAATGGGTGGCGTGACAAAGATAGAATACACATGGGTAACTCAACTAAATTAATTATCATGGTTTTAAGCATGAAAAAGGGCAGAGCAATCACTGATCCTAACTAATTTGCACAATGGAGTTTTTCCTATGTTCGGTTTTCTGTGGTACAGCGCTGTATAGTAATTTCTAAAATTAAAAAAATTACATTACCAAAACCACGTAAACAAAATTATAATATACTTCCGGCGATTTCGGGTTATGTTAGGAACGTGTCTGAATGTTTCGATAATTTTTCTGATTCTGAATGCATACAACTGATATTGGGAAAAACACCTCCTAATTTTATGGGGTAGACACCCCCCTGGTGTGGCCTCCACCTCCCCTTATAGCCACTCCTGTCCGCCCAACTGAATATACTCCCATAACTGAATAAATGAGCCATTTTCCTGAGAATAGTTCCTTCAATTATCCACAAGAGGTAGCACTTGTGGTAGGTACAAACGTTATTTATTCCCCATTAGTGTCGTGTCATTTTAGTGGTAGTATAACTTAATTATTTAATTAACTTAATGATAATAATAATTTAATAATTATGTTATACCTATTAAAATGACACGACACTAATGGGGAATAAATAATGTTTGTACCTAGACCAGAAGTGCTGCCTCTCGTGGATAACTGAAAGAACTACTCTCAGGAAAATGGCTCATTCATATAGGCTATAGGTATATAGAAGAAAGTTTTTTTTTATTTGTCGAGGGTTTTATTTTTAATTTTACATTTTATCCCCTACACCCTTCATAATACTATAACGCAGTGCAGTTTAACATTGTTCGTGCTGGTGTCCCGACAACGAGCCCCGTTGATTCTGTATTAATAACGGGTAAACAGTTATTGTTTTAAATAAATAAACTTCAATTAAAGTTGTTTTCGAAATCGCTGACTATCGCATTTGTAAATTTGCACATTTTAATTATTTTTCCGGTTATTTTAAAATTTGTAACCGGTCAATGAACAATTCGGTTATATAAAGCTGTAGAGCAGGGGTGGTTATAGCGCGGCTTACATAAGAATAATAAATCTTTTTCATATCAACATTTAATTATCGAGCGTTCTACAATTTCTCTCCCTCTCTCTCTCTCTCTCTCTCTCAATAAAGAATAAGTCTACTGCAGTTGGAAATCAAAAAAAAAACAAGCCGCGAGGTGGGTCGTTTATGGACTAAAGTGCGACCCTTGAGGTCCACACGACGAACTTCCCAGTTTGATAAATATTTAATAACAATAATTAAATTAGATATTACACAGAAAAGTAATCATTTTAATCATTAAAACATAATTATTATTTATTTTTAACAATAATTTAAAAAAAAACACGGCTGAACCGATTTTTATAAAATTTATGTCGGATCAAAATGACGTTAACACGCCTCGATTGACACCCATACGAAGTCGATATAATTTTTTATTCGCGAGATATTGTGTAAAATCTACTTTTTTGGAGTCTATTTGGTTAAGAAAAAAGAACGGCTGAACCGATTTTGAAAATATTTCTTTCAGATCATATTTACGTTAATACGCCTCGATTGGCACCATGACGTAGTCGATATCATTTTTCATTCTCGAGATTTCGTCTTAGAAAGAAATGGACACATACGTACGTACGTACGTACACACACACACACACACAGACATCTTTCTAAAAATAGTGTAAAAATAGTGTAGTGTCCTTGAAACATAAAAATTTGTTATACATTTTGATTTCGATTTTCGGACGCATTACAATAACTTCCAATGGGAAGTTAAAAACTCAAACAAGTGCGACAGGCTCACGCGCCGATGGTTCCGTACAATCGGGCATATTATTTGCCTTTAAATAACTAAAACATAGTTTGATTTCTCCTGATGATGGGCTAGAAACCCGAAACGATCGTTGGGATCAACAAATGTGTAGAATTTCTCAAGTGTTTGTGTATATTTATTTTATGACAAAAAAGTTGATAATCCCACTGTCAGGAAAAAATTTTCTTATATAGCCTTGTAACAATCGTGGCAACATTGTTGTCTGGAAACTGTACCTTTCGTTTCTTTATTCAAAACAAGATTAAAAAAATCTATCTTAAAATACAGGACTATTACTAAAAGTTAGACACAAGCACTTTCTTGTTGATAATACATTGAAAAAATGTATTACTTTTTTTTATTAATCCTTATTCTAGGGTGGGCCAAACGGTACTGTGGAGTAGGCCGGGTTCACCCGGCCCCCCTCTAGTTACGCCTATGACCATAGACAAAATTCTATTTAAAAATGCAATCTATTACTTCGTAAGACTATGCTAGCGAAACACTGTACGGACCTGTTTTATATTTAGAAGTGGCACGTCGAGGAGTACACAATGCCATGATTCGAGTGTAAAATAAGTTGCCTAAAAATATAAGAGACACAAACGATGTCAAACACTTTAAATATCAAATAAAAAATTTTCTCTTAGAAAATAATTTTTATAAGTTAACAGAGTATCTGTAAAATATCTATTTGACGCAATTCTGTATTTTTAAATACGTACAATAAAGAGATTTATTATTATTATTATTATAGTGCTTTAGTAATGAATACGACGTACTGGGCTTGAGAATAGCCGAGAGTGTAGCGGCGTTGTAAACAATCACTAGTTAGGTTACACTACAGTCGGCATGTGCTAGTGCGTTCTAAGCGAGGCGTGACACTCACACCAATAAATACAAGTACCCACACATCTGCATCAGTGTATCTAGAACGATAGCTAGGGTTCAATGATTTTAGTGTCGATATGTTTCGGATGTAACTTCTAATTGTAAGGTGGGGTATTTATAGAACAAAACAGTAACATAATAAATAATAAATTGTTCAAAAATGAATTGTTTGTGAACAGGTACGGCGACCAATTCACTCTTATCGTTAGGTTTCTTTAAAATACAAGTAATGAATACGACGTACTGGTAATAAATAATTCATCAAACTGTATGTACGTCTTGATCCGGCAATCTTGTTACACAGTACAAAGTGGCATTTCTAATGAAATGCGTTTATTACAATGAAGATATGTAAAGTGGCCAGTTAATATTATGCATATAGGCAATACCGGATTTAGGGGCAGGCCCGGATTTCAGCCTAGGTCAACAAGGCACCGGCCTAGGGGCCCAGCCGCCGAGGGAGTCCCGGCCAGGGTGGTGATGGAAATTAAAGAAAAAAAAGCCCAAAAATTTTGTAAGATAACCCAATTTGCGATTTTTTTTTTGCTAAATTTACATCCAATTCCATTTTCCCCCTTTTTTTGGGCTTGGAGGGCTCAACTGTCAAGTGCCTAGGGGACCTGGGTCTTTAAGTCCAGGCCTGTTTAGGGGGGGAGGTTGGGCGGCCGCACAGGACGCCAGGTCCGAAGGGGCGGCGGAAGGCTAATTCAAATTCAAAATTTATTTATTTCGTACAACTCGCAGGAATTATGAAGCATGTCATAATAAAAATTAATAATCGTGGATAAAAATCTTGGTAAACCATAGTGCACAACACGCAAGTTGTTTTACCCTGACGACAAGAGAAGAAGGGGCCCTAAAAAAATTCTCCCGGGGCGTCAGGGTAGCTATAAGGTCGAGCCCTGCACATAGACAGGGTCGACTTATCAACAAAATTTACACAAATCGTCCTCAAAAACAGTTATTTTAAAATTTTTCTATTTGGGTTTCAACCAATTTCTAGTATTAATTTGTACCCAAAAAAAATATACACACCTAATGTTATTTTTTTTTTGGCCTTGGGACTTTCCAGACTGCTTCGACGAATTTTCCAGTCATTGATGTTGGTATTGCGAAATATTTTACTGGAAGATAAATTAAAAAAAACGACAGTATCTGGCAAAAATTTCGATTCGGAGTGTTTTCGAATAAAAAATTGGGACATTTTCGAATAAAAATGGGACAATTTTGAAAAAAAAAAGAAAATGGTGTGCCTAGTGGCAGATTTCTGCACAGACGCAATACGTGCACTCTCGGGGCGTCAGTGTTAGACGGACCTTAAAAACCAAAAAGACAGGCAGATTTATTTATATTTATCGTCGTTAATTAATACAAGATATTATAAACGATTGCAAAGGAAGATCCTATTGTGTTAAAAATTAAGTTTTTGTCAACACTTTTTGTTAAACAAGATTTTTTCCATGAGAGACATGAAAAAATATAATAATTGTATTTTGCATGGCGTGAGCGACGGACCATTTATGGCGGAAGTGACGGGATAGTTAAGTTGTCCGGTAGCAAAAAGACCCTCAGTCCGGGTCTGTCATCACGTCTTAATCAACTTAAAAAAGTCACTGGCCACAAATTTAGTATTCGAAAACATTCCGAAATTTCACAAAAAAAAAATGTTCAAAAATATTTTACAAAATAAAGATTTTAAGTAGCAATTAATTATTTTAATACATAATAACTTATTAATAACAATATTCAAATATTGGTTTAATTGTTTATCGCGCAATATAAATCGAGTATAGTCATTCATAACGCGACGAAATTGGTTACAAAAACTCTGTTAAAGAAACATAACATATAACAATAAATACAGAAAGTTTCAGCTAGACTTACAGGCTAACATGCAAAACCCTACGCCTCTGGGAAAGCGTCGGCCTGTTCCTGTCACTTAACCACAATCACAGGCACCGCCTCCCGGAGGAGAAACAAATAACCACCACCACAAAATATATCATACCGGGATCAATTATATTTCGGGGTGGACCTGGGAGGTTGTAAACGATTTAACTAACTTCTGTCGTAGTAGCTAAACTGAACACCGAGGGGCGATTCAAACGATAAACAAACACGATTTTGTATTTTAACTGTAGCTAAACATGAAAGAAAACGTTAACCAAACGAATTACGTCAAAAATAATTAAAAAACGACGACAAAAAAACAATTATAAACGCAAAAGATGTTGAAATAAGTTTAATATATCAAAGTAAATTACAAAATAATTGATTAATAATGCAAAAAAAATATTACAGTACTTTAAAAAAAAATATAATCAAATATTACAAAATAAGTAATTGATGAATAATGCAAAAAAAATATTACAGTACTTTAAAAAAAAATATAATCAAATGTGAATAGACTAAAATTTTAATAGGTTTGAATTTAACTGAACTAAGGTAAGCCTTCCGAAATCTGCGATCGCGACGTTGGCCAACGACGTAGTGTCACGTGCACAGTCGACGCATGCGCGGACGACGACGTTTCGCGTGACAAGGTCGTTCATCTCGAACTGATTCAATTCTAGTTTAATTGAATCTATGTTTAATGAGCCATTTTCTTGAGAGTACTTCCTCCAATTATCCACGAGAGGCAGCACTTGTGGTAGGTACAAACATTATTTATTCCCCATTAGTGGTATAACTTAATTATTTAATTAATTTAATAATAACTTAATAATTAAGTTATTCCACTAAAATGACACGACACTAATAGGGAATAAATAATGTTTGTACCTACCACGAGTGCTGCCTCTCGTGGATAAATGAAAGAAGTACTCTCAGGAAAATGGCTCGTTGGCGGTTTTAAATAGATATTGTAAATTACAGACGCATGGCAAGAGAGGTCTGTCTCCGTCGGGAGTCGTTATCTTTCGAAAGGCCGCATTTAGTTATCAAGGAGGAATTCTAAGTGGCTACACGTTGATTGTTGAAACGTTGAACATTGACGGGATCAGTGGCGTACCTACGGGGTGGGCTTGAGAATGGCCGAGCGTGTAGCAATGCTGTTGTTTACATGGCGTTGCTATGATTCCTCTATTAAAAGTCCCCAGTTCCCGGGTTCTAGCCCGAGAGCTGGTAAAGGTGTCAATTGGATTTTCAGTTTATTATTAAAAAAAAAATGAATTGAAAATATGAATTGGTGCTAGGCCCAAATAACCTTAGCTGTTGGTGGTCTTTAAAAACATACAATAGCCGAGCGTGTAGCAATGCTGTTGTTTACATGGCGTTGCTATGGTTCCTCTACTACAAGTCCCCAGTTCCCGGGTTCTAGCCTGAGAGCTGGTAAAAGTGTCAACTGGATTTTCAATTTATTATTAAAAAAAAATAATGAATTGAAAATATGAATTGGTGCTAGGCCCAAATAACCTTAGATGTTGGTGGTCTTTAAAACACAATTTAACAATTTTTTAACCTACGGGGTGGCTGCACTGACAAAATGTCAGCGGTTCCAACTGAAACCTTTGGGAGGCCTCTAGTGGCAGTAAAAGTAAACGTACGTTATCGAAAAAAAAATTGTTGTTGAGTTCAAATAATTTAGCAACTGTTTAGTTGTTTGTCAAAAGGCTATAGGACTGCGCATACTATCGACACAACAGTTGTACAACAAAAAAATCATAAAACCGCGTCGATCGTCTTTTGACTTTTCTGTTGAACAACTGTCGTCGGCAGCTTATGTCCACAGAGCTGTGTATTGACGGTAGCACACGCTCGACTAAATAGTTGTTCGGCGACCCATTAGTTTAATATAGTGAAATTATGGCACAACTGATTGATTGTATGCGCACCTCTAACGACTAAACAGTTTTAGTCGAGTTGAAATCGCGACACGTACACAACTCGACTAAACTGTTTAGTCGTGGAAACAATGGGCCATTTTCCTGAGAGTAGCTCCTTGCAATTATCCACGAGAGGCAGCTCTTGTGGTAGGTACAAACATTATTCATTCCCCATTAGTGTCGTGTCATTTTAGTGGTATAACTTAATTATTAAACTAATTAAATAATTGAAAGTTATACCACTAAAATGACACGACAGTAATGGGGAATAAATGATGTTTGTACCTACCACAAGTGCTGCCTCTCGTGGATAATTGAAAGGACTACTCTCAGGAAAATGGCTCATTGTGTGTATGTGCCCGGCCTTAGAGGGAGTTTTTCCGAAATTTGTATAGTTACGCCACTGAACTGGGTCTCAATTCAACGCGTCAAACCGGTGAGCAGATCTTCCATACTGCTATCGTTGGACGTTCTTCAATCCTTTTTCTCTAAAAGCATTGCTTTAAACTTTTAACTATCGGTTTGCTTAGCAAAATTTGAAAGTTTCATAGCATTGATGATTTCTTTAATGTAAATTTTAATCTGTGAAATGACGTTATTATATTGGTTCGGGAATTTTCAATAAAGAAATTATTCTCTATTAATTGCATTGTCTAGAAAATACCATCTGGCCCACAATGGTATTTGTACAAGTACTTCCTTATATAAGTAGGTACAGTAAATGTTATTTAAAATAACAAAAAATAACTCTTTAAATACGGTTAAATTTGGAAAAATGTTGATAAAAAAATTTAACAATAGAAAAAAGATCGAAAAGTAGCGTCTTAAAACTGAAAAAAAAAAACAATAAATATTCACCAGAGCGAAATGAGAATCAGTTAGACTATTTGTCTGTGAAAAGCCTAAATCCACAAAATCCTACACGGAGTCAAGGATAAACAACCACAGCTCTTCACAGCGGACGTCGGTCCTCGCTCTGATCTCAACAGCTGTACATTTATTGATGTGACTAGATTTACAGCTGTTGCGACAGGACGTAAGCCCGCTGTTCGAACGAGGCTGTGGGACAACTTTTTTCGTAATAGGAGCGTTACGAAGCGAGCCGTCCCAAGA
Organism: Mongoloraphidia duomilia; assembly: GCA_039654895.1. NCBI lineage: Eukaryota > Metazoa > Arthropoda > Insecta > Raphidioptera > Raphidiidae > Mongoloraphidia > Mongoloraphidia duomilia. The sequence continues at coordinate 23,548,568 of CM077526.1, read as the reverse complement.
TCTAGATCCCTAAGTGCGGTCCAACGCGGATGTCCTCTCGGTTCCTAGAGACCGCGGAATACGCAGCTAGCTAAAGATTAACAATAAAGCACGACGTACCTGATGCCTTCGCAACATCGTATGCGAAAACAGACAGCACGGCGTACACTGGAATCCGATAACAAATTATACAAGTGTTAATGTGTGTGTCCCTAAACTCGCGATATGCAGAAATCCGCTGGGAAAATTTGACCACCTTTACGCTCCTAGCTCGATGGAGGCTAGACCTTAACCCACAGAAAGCACAGCGACCTTCGCTTCTGGAAAACACAACCGATTTTCACTACGGAAAATACAACACTTCGATTTTCGTAGAAAACACGACAAGTGAGATTTTCCTCTTCGAAAACACAGTTAACACGATTTTCACGGTGGACGATACAGCTATTGACTTTCGCTCGGAAGCTAAAGCAGTCTCGACCGAGCCAAGACCTAAGATTTTAAGGGCGGACACCATCGCAAGTGGTCACTAACCGCGCTGTCCTGTCTCAACCACACGCGTAAGGACAAAGTTGGCCGAACGACGCCCTACAGCTACCCTAAAATCTAACGTCCCGTATAGAAATGGAACCTCTGTGGAAAGAAACCCTAAACACAGCAGTGCAGGCAACCAAAAGGACCCTCCCTACGTATTTCATCGAAGTCTACAAGTTACAGTTAAACTGCTGCTATAACCCTAAAGCTAACGATAAACGAAAAATTATGTATGATTGTGTTAAAGCCACTTGCACCAACAGCGATTAATCAGTTTATGAAAATTAAATAATAAATGTCTGAAAAATTAGATTTCTTACATTTAAAAATTGAGCTTAATTTGAGATATTTAAAAATTATTTAAACAAAAAAATATATTTTCGTGAAAGACACAGATCCTATTTGAAATTAAGTAGGTAATTAATGTATTTTTATCGTAGTCTGAACTGCAGCTATTGGTGAAAGCGGCCATTGTATGATGATGTCGCCCATTTTGTAGCGCATTTCAAAATTCACTAATCAATTCAAATTCCGTTTAATGAAATTTACCTTAAAAAAATTTAGTTTTCAAAAAAAAAAGACTTAAATGCGACACAAAACAGGAAATCTGAAATAATCAAATAAATAAAAAAATGCATCTCACAACGTTCTAAATTGAGTGTATTTTTACAACTGCAAAATAAGACACGTTGTGTTTTACATTTACAGCAAAATTTTAAAAAAGGCGAGCCTAAAAGGTAAAAAAATTGGACATTTTAATTTTACTATATAATAAGAAAATTGAAACGCGATCGCGGAAGTTTGATCCCGATTAAAATATGAAAAATATGTCAAAAGTGATAACTAGAAAACTGAAGTTTATAATAAGAATACATGCGAAGAGCATTAAACATAATATTTATTTTTTTAAAAGAACGCTATTTACACCAAATATTGCACAAACTGCCTGAAGAATTAATTTTCAAATCATTATCATTAATTTTTATTTTAAACTTCTATCAGTGATCACTTTATCTGCCACGTGAGCTTCTAACAATTCTAGATTCCCAAAACCCCTAAAAGAGCCAACTTTTTCAGGTACATCACAATAAATACGGAGGGCTTTTGTTGACTCCAGCTCACTGTAACAGTACAAATAAATAAAAACAATTCACTCACCAAAACTCTGCAGTACAGTTTCGTCAGCACCTGCAACAAACAAAAAAACATAATTGGCATAAAAATTACAAAAATTCCTTTAATTAATAATTAAAGGAAAACAAAACTAAACGATAAAACGAAAAATACATACTTGAAACGAAATTTCTGTAGCGCCCGAAGTCCATTCCTGGTCCAGCTCTGAAAACGAAAGGTAAAAATCGCGAACAACCTACTGACTGTTATTTTATTAATAATTTAAACACTGCACTGGACGATCGTTTTAATAAATTATTTTTAATAAACACGAGTTTAAATTCGCGATCACTTCTTAAAATTACGTTTTTAACACTTTCACTGCACTGGTCAGTTCTGCATGTTTCTTTTGGTCTGACTGATCGTGTCATTGTCCTGGACATCCCGAAATCATTTAAATTTTATATTAAACACTTACTCGCGCGATCACGGAGCCGGGGACGATTCCATCTGCAGCGTCGTCTTGGAAGAAACAGATATTTTTGGTCAATACCAACTCATTCGTGTTTCCACGATGTAAAATGTTTAATTTGAATTAAAGTGTTCCTCCCTAAAACAACACCGTCTCGGCTCGACCGAAAACGAAGACACTCCCGCACTTCAAACGCGAGAGCCAGTAACCGACGCCACGCACTACCGACTCAAAAAGCGAAAAGCGAGAATGTGTGATCTGCAAATATTTTTCTAGTGATTTTTATAGGGCAATTTTGGCTTTTTAACACATTAAATTGAATTTGAGAACACTTCAAAGTGAAGTGAACCCTTGGTACCGACCTCCGTTTCGGTGATTTTGAATCACCACCCCTCGTACCAGCCTTGCCTCTCCAGGAAAGTGTTAAATTAGCCAAAAGGAAAAAAGAAACTCCCCTCAAACGCTTGCCTACACAAAAAACTAAAATTTGTCAAAATACTAAATATTTGAGGGATTCATCTGACAAGGAACAACTGATTGTCGGAATTTAATTAATTTCACTTTACGATTTATAATTTTTGAAATGTTTAAACATTTTTCAACGTAAGCCCAGAATAAACTTTTATAAATTGTCTGAAAAATTTTGAGAAAAGCGTGAAAACCCCTAAACTGGTCAGACAATTATTTGTACAACTAAAACCAATAAATCTATCTATCTATAAAACCAATAAATCTATCTATCCATCTTTTTTTTGTGCGCGGGTGAGGAAATTCATCATGGATACTCATTGGTCCTCCAACGGGTAGTGATCTATCTATCTATCTATTTATCTATCTATCTATCTATCCTGATTCTAGTTGTCGGTTACACATCTTATTAATAGAAAATTTTAGGGGGGATTTGAAGCCACCCCGCAACATACATTTGACAAAGAATGGCTTTGCTCGCGCTGGAGGCAACTTTAAATTTATATCTCTGTAAGTATCTCAAAGTAGAAGGGGTATAAATATTTTGATCGCAATACGCCAGCTCAGGGCTTCTCAGGCACCACACCGGTAGCAGGATAGTGACTCTATATAATATTAATAAAACAATAACCATATTATATACACTATTGCATATATAATATTATTAATACACACTGAGATGTCACACCTCGAAGTATACTAATAAATCGTAATATTAACATTACTAAATGCAACACCCAAGGGCACCCCAACCTGTTCTAATATTGCAACAGAACTCTATTCCACAACGTTCCTCAGCGAGGTAATCCACGGGACGCAAGTGAACACCCTTCAATGTAGAGTATCCGAAAATGAGTCCAAACGGAAGTGTCGGATCGGCTATCAACGACCTCCACTGTCCCAAAAGCACACCCAATGAACACCTCATTGCGGTACGACAGCTCGCACCCCACTAAAGTGGCATGCAGGATTCGGGGAGAGGCGCCGCTTAAGGCGACCTTTCAAAACCTTTCGGAACACCGTCAGACGCCCAACAGTACAAACAATGAAGCAACTCAGGGACGAGGAAGAGAACCCGACCTCAAACTGTTTCGGTTGCCTGCCCCGCTGAACGAACCCTTCCACCCTATGAAGCGTCGCAAAGTTCCGTTGGGAATGTTTTATCTAGTCTTAGATCATTTATGCCATAATCTGCTATAGAAATACTTGATGACATCCTATTTTAAACTGCCGGCGCAGCCAGCCATTCATTCATAAAATGTATGATTAATTAATTTAGAAATGTAACTCGATATTTTTATCTTTAACTAGCAGCCCTATCCGGCTTCGCCCGGGTGCAATACACTACTCACTCGCTTCGCTCGTTCGCTTGAATATTACAATTACATTACTCACTCGCTTCGCTCGTTCGCTATATATATAAACCTTCCGTGAAAAATTATCTAACTGGTGGTGAAAACCGCATCAAAATCCGTTCGTGGATTAGGAAGAGTTAGCGGATAAACAGACAGACATGGAAAGCGACTTCAATTTATACTATGTAGAGAAGCTAACCCACATTTTAATTTAGAAAAATTATATTAGCTCTAAAAAAATTACGCCCGCCCTGATTATAAACAGACGTACAAAGCCCAAGATATTAAATGTTATAAACATTGTTTTCAAAAAAATAAAAATATTTGCAGATCATTTCACTCTAATTACGTTCACAGTTGCAACTCGTAGTCCGGTCCCAAGGATGCCATGGACGCTAATGATTCCAGCTGTCGAGCGTCTACAATCTACAATCTCTCTCTCTCTCTCTCTCTCTCCAAGAATGCATGAAACATAAAGCAAAACAAATTAAACATGAACCGTAACAAAACAAAAGCAACATTATGAGAAAGGAGAGGTCACGTGGGCCAGGGTAACCTTTCCTTTCCATAAATGTCACATTATACAACGTTCAGCTAATAAGAAAAAATTCACAGATTTCGCAATCCTTGCAACCATCGAGGACATTGGAAATGATAACAGCATATATGAAACATAATTAACTGTTTATTATACACACAATATTTATCAATGCACTGTTTAGTTTTGTCAGGAATAACCCTATTATTCTTCTGTTATATACGCGTTCACTTTTGCTTGATTACTTAACTTTTAAATGGATTTTTCTACAGTATTTATTAACCTTTGCTCAAAAATAACACCGCAGATCGTCGCAAATACCTCTCAATTAACTAGACATGATATAAAACACATTTCGAAAAAATTGCACTTGTTCAATTTTGCATGATTGCTCCTCACTTGATCGCGACACCGTTGTCTTTTGGCCTTGAACGAAAACTCGTAACTCTGCCCCCATATACGAACATAAACATTTCCAATGTTAAAAATATAGGAAAAAAATACAAGACAATAAAGATGAGTATCTCGTTGCCATAACAAATAGCAAAAGCTGGCATCCGGCGCTCCAATCATATGATAACTTATCGATCATCCCACTGATTTGAAATTGAACGATTTCCAAGAAAATTCTTAGGAAATACAAACGAATTCTTAAAGTTAACATTCCTGTTAAGAACACCCATCGAATGACGGTAGTGTTACAATGCAGATACCAGAAAAATGTATTTTAAACCTGTCAGGGCTAAAATTAATTTGTCTGGCATTGCATTGTAACGCTACCGTCATTCGATGGGTGTTCTTAACAGGAATGTTAACTTAAGCATTAATTTGTATTTATTAATTATGTGAGACTACTTTAATTCGTCGCCTGACTCCTTAGTCTTAACTTTATGATATACTAGCGGTCCCATCCGGCTTCGCCCGGGTGCTAAGAATTCATAATTTATCACCCCCCTTCGCGAGAAATTCTCCCTCTGTGAAACGTATTAATATAATAGCTTCATTGGTTTGTAGTCAAAAAATTCTACATCCTCGTTTTACCCCCTTTGGGGTTGAATTTGAAAAAACTCGAATAGCCTATAACCTTCCTCAATAAATGAGCTATCTAACAAAAAAAAAATTCAAATTGGACTGGTAGTTCCTGAGGTTAGCGCGTTCAAACAAACAAACAAACAAATAAACAAAATTGACTCAAGAGCTTTTAAATACGATACCACCGTTTGGGTTTCTTTCCGTTCACTGCAGCGACATCCAAAAAGCGTGACACCTCGTTACGTCTTGGTGCTTCCTCATCTGTTGTACCGAATACGGAGCTTGATACTTCATCTTCTGTAAGTTGAAAGTTTCTAGACCCCGCCTCTGACAGATCGCGTCGCAGAGTCGCCGAAAGGAATTCTGATGCCGTGATCAAATCTTCTTAGATTAGCAAACTCGGTACTGAAGTCTGAAACAAAAATAAAAGGCATTAAGCAAAAGCGACATTATAAGAAAGGATCGCGTGACTCGGACTTCTTCCATCTCCGAAATGTCACAGAACTGATGAGTGAGCCATATTAACAAAAACATGTTAGGTAGGTATTTAAGATTTATATAGTGTTTGACTTTTATAGACAACTTTATATCCTTTGAGAAGCTTGTTGTGTATTGAATGAATTGTAGATTATAGGCGCTCGACAACAGAGGTCATTAGCGTTGTTGTGTATTAATTTATACACGGCCTTTACGCCATATAAATTGTACAACGAATAAAACATTAGGTAGTAAAAAAAAGTCAAGAGGTGTCATGGGACACCCGACAGAAGCTATGCTTTTACGCATTGTATATAAAACCGAATTTATCAAAGCTATAGACAATACAATTGAAAAGTTATTATTTGACCGCCATTTTGAAATCTGACGCCATTTTAGTTTTTTTGTGTCCTATATAAAACTCTTAAATATCAATTTTCAAAAACATCGGATAATTTTTACAAAAGTACCTACATATGGCCGCCATTTTGAAATCTGACGCCATTTTATTTTTTTGTGTCCTATAAAACTCTTAAATATCAATTTTCAAAAAGATCGGATAATTTTTACAAAAGTACATATGGCCGCCATTTTGAAATCTGACGCCATTTTATTTTTTTGTGTCCTATAAAACTCTCAGATACTCAATTTTCAAAAGGATCGGATAAATTTTACAAAAGTACATATGGCCGCCATTTTGAAATCTGACGCCATTTTATTTTTTTGTGTCCTATCAAACTCTCAGATATTACTTTTCAAAAGGATCGGACTGTAGACATACTTTTAACATGAGCATGTCGGTGACGTGACGTGAATCTATAAGTTTTTCCCCTCCCAGAAATTGTCTAACGCGCCTATAGAAGCATAGCTTCAAAAAATTTTTAAAGGCAAGCTTTTATTAATGTACTAAAAAGGAAAAAATAATAATAATAATAATCGGTTCATAATTATAAAAGCGTGGGTTGTAAACTCTATGATAGTTTATTAGTCCGACCCCCACTTTTATAATTATTAATCTTAATTATTAAATATTATTTTTCCTTTTTGCTTTTTAGTACATTTCAATATAACTAGAGTTAGATATGTAATACAGAGTGTCCCATAACTTATGGGCCATAGAGCACGTGGTTATATAGTACATGTAAAAATAATGCAATTGACACACAAACTTTTACTATAATAAAATGTTGCTCGTTTGGGAACTACAGGGGTGTAAAGATAAAATAAATTATAATTTAAAAAAACTAAAAAACACGCTTTAATGAACTAAAAAGTAAAAAATAATTAATTTTATTGTAAAAAAGCGTGGGGTAGTATGAAAATATGATACAGAGCACCCCACGCTTTTTTACAATAAAATTAATTATTTTTTACTTTTTAGTTCATTAAAGCGTGTTTTTTAGTTTTTTTAAATTATAATTTATTTTTGCTTTTTAGTCCTGGAGATCCTGGTCAGGATAATGGGACAAACTTATAGAATTATTGTATTGTCGTCGGTCCTTGATAAGTGTGCAAAGTTTAAACTAAATCTGACCGTTCAAAGTTGGTCAAAATCAAGTTCAAAGAAGTCGGTTACAAACTGACAAACAAGCAAGCACGCAAGCAAGCAAGCAAGCAAGCAAGCACGCAAACAAACATACAGGTGAAGCTAATATAAGCGTGTTAATAATAAGGTATATTTTCAAAGAAGACCGGAATATACGTTCGTCAAGTTTCACTCGTTTGTAGGCACGGTTTCGATTTGGACGAGTGTGTAGCACTGCTGTTGTTTACATGGCGTTGCTATGGTTTCTCTATTACAAGTTCCCGGGTTCTAGTCCGAGAGCTGGTAAAAGTGTCAACTGGATTACCAAATTATTATTAAAAAAAAAAATAATGAATTGAAAATATGAATTGGTGCTGGGCCCAAATAACCTTAGCTGTTGGTGGTCTTTAAAACACAATTTTTTTTCTATTAGTTGACCGCTGTAAAATATCTCACATAATTGTGATAATAAAAATGAATTAAAAATCTTACCTTGATTGAGACTGTCCAAGGCAGCAAGTTACAAAAATCAATTTTGAGATTATAACGAAATAATTTTTAATACATTTTACACTGATAATATTAAAATTCTTTCAGATGTACAAGGTTGAGCACAAGGTCAAAGAAACTTTACATAAATTGTATCAATGTTTCATAATTATTAATAAAGGCAGTGGCGGCGAATATGGAAATTTAATATTAATTTTCAGTAATATCCTTTTAACCAAAGAATGATTTATTTTTATAAACTTTGATAGCCTGTATCTTACTTAGGAATTATTTATTGTAAATTATAGACGCGTCGACAACTTAGGTCATTAGCGTCTTGATTACATTAAATAACAACACACTTAAAATTAAATGAAATCACAAAACATCCATGCGCGGAGGCGGGATTCGAACCCACGACAGTCTGATCCAGAGGCCGCGACGCTAACCACTGGACCACACTGTCCTCACTTAGGAACCGAGTGAGAGAATTTTTTGTTATATTTTTCTGAATCAGAACGACTAGAATATTTTGTCAAAATGTAAAAACTGAACCACCCTGTATACGCAGTGTCCGTTCGCAAATCGAATTGAATCCTTGAATATACAGGGTGTTTCATAATATATGCGCAGGACTTCAGGATGTGATAGCTCGTCCAAAAATATGAAAAAAAGGTTCTATTAACTTACCCTTTAAAATGCACCATTTTTGAGATACAGGGTGTTGAAATTGAAAAAAAATTTCGTTTTTTGCGAATATCTCCGGAACCGTTTATCGTACAGAAAACAGCTTTTGTAAGCATTTTCTACTCATAATAAGCTATGTTTTGTGCGAAAAAAAATTTTTTAAGTCATAATTGGTGAAGGTTTTGAAGGGGTAGTGGGTGTTTTTCTCCCCAACTTCTACGCTACTGGAAAAAGTACGGTTTTGAGACGCCCATTTGAACCGCCAATGTTTTCTACACAAAAAGGTACTCTTGGTCATAAGCTCTAAAGTCGATCGTTTTCGAGAAAAATCAACTTTTATGTTGAAAAACATGGTCAATTTTTTTAAATAAAATTTTTTTCTTACTAATTAAACAAAATTTATTTAAACGTTAGAACAAGTAACAAAACCAAACGTTAACTTCATAATTGCAAAATTAAAAAAAAATGAAAAAATGATACAAAAGTTGTCTTTTCAAAATTTCCCAAACACCCTGTATCAACACCCTGTATCTCTAAAATGGTGCATTTTAGAGGGTAAGTTAATAGAAACTTTTTTTCATATTTTTGGACGAGCTATCACATCCTGAAGTCCTGCGCATATATTATGAAACACCCTGTATACAAACTTTTTTTGTTTAAAATTACTTAAATAACAAGCTCCTAAAGTTAGGTACATTCGTCCCGGGACATCCAGTACATTAATAGGGATTATGTGTCCCTACTTCTTGAGACGCTAATGACCTCTGTTGTCGAGCGTCTATAATTTACAGTTCATTCATTCATGTACCTACTTCATAAGCTGTTGCATTTAGTCCAAATAAAATATGTTCACCTCCGCCACTGGTTTTAAAATTTTTAGACTGAAATGTCCGATCTTAAATAAAAACAATATTTGAAAATGTGTTCCCTTTATTTAAAAAAAAATTGATCTTCATGACACGCAAATAGACATTGAAAGCAATCGAATAAAAAAAACAAAATCGGTTCAGCTGTTTACGCATAAGAAATAAAACATACTTTTTGTCAAAAATTGGTAAATTTTCAGTGTGTACCCACATCGTTTTTAAATGTATCTGCCTGTACTTAAAAATGTGAATAAAAAATTAATGAAATAAATAATTTTAAAAATTAAATAGGTAATTTAAATTTTTAGCAGCCACATTCTTTGTCGAAACAATTTTCAACTGTATTTATTAATAAACTTTTCTGGTATGTAATGAGTGAAAAAATATCGGCTTTATTATCGAGTATTTTGTTAAAATTAAATTTAAAATTAACAATATCTGTGAATTTTTTATAAATAGGAGTACTAGAATGCTTTATTATAAATATCTAAAATGCGATATTAAAATAGAATAAACCGCTGAGCCCCGGTATGTTCCGTAACCCTTTCCCCCCCCTGGGTGATAATATACCAGACAGCATGCGCCATGTTGGCTACGCTGCCCTGTCGGGTCCGCCGCGAAATTAGATTTACCTACAATATTGGAAAAGCATATAAATGTACCAAATCACTGATAAATTATTATAATAACAGCCCGTTAATAATATAATACGTAATTTAATATGTACTTACAATAGAACTAGTTGCAACAAGCGAGGTCCGACAGTCGATGAACTAATAGCGTTCCCTAATTGGGAAGTTAAAGCCGAAAACGTTTTCGTTCAAAATAAGTATTTTCGCACAAACCGCCGCCGAACTAATATCACAAATACGTTTAAGAAACGTTTAAAAACATTATTCAACAGTAAAATTATTTGAAACTCGCAAATTTTATCACTAAAACTCAAAAAATATCAACGCACTTTTAGAGACATTAATTTCGATGACAACTGACAGGTTGATGTTCATATTTTTTTCCAACTATCCCCCAGTGTGGCCAATGCACAAAAAACACTGGGTTTCATGATTACGCCACAAGATCAGCTGTGATTACATTGCGTACTAAATTGCACTTATATTATAAGAAAACTAGCGGACCCGTCCCAGCTTCGCTCGGGTGGTATGAAATTATGATTTAATAGCGGTCACCCATTACTCCGCTCACGTATATTTAGTATAGCTGATCCGGCAAACGTTGTTAATAATTTCTAGGAATAATTACATTACTCACTCGCTTCGCTCGTTCGTTTGAATTTTATTAATACAGTACTCACTCGCTTCGCTCGTTCGCTTGAATATTATAAATACACTACTCACTCGCTTCGCTCGTTCGCTTGAATATTATAATTACATTACTCACTCGCTTCGCTCGTTCGTTTGAATTTTATTAATACACTACTCACTCGCTTCGCTCGTTCGCTTGAATATTATAAATACACTACTCACTCGCTTCGCTCGTTCGCCATATATGTATTTTTTAAAGCTTAATATAAAAATCGCGATTAAAAATCAGGGGTTGATCGTATAAGGGTGAAAATTTAGAGTTGTATGTATTTTTCAATGCTGAATCATGAAAAAATTAAAACAAAAAATTTTGTCAAAAAAATAAAAAAAATTTTTTTGGGGTGGACCACCCTTAACATTTAGGGGGATGAAAAATAGATGTTGTCCGATTCTCCACCCTACCCGATAAGCACACAAAATTTCATCAAAATCGGTCCAGCCGTTTCGGAGGAGTTCAATAACGTACACCGCGACACGAGAATTTTATATATAAGATTGCACTGTTCTTTTTAACAGAAATAATTCAAATGAACAAAAATAATTAAAAATCAAAATAGGCAAGAAGGTACAGCATTTTGTGTTTTCATTTTAACTGTCAGTAACTTCGAAGGTAAAATCCTACGAAAATATACACCACAGGTGTCAGCCACCTAAAAGACTTCCTCTTTTCTTCACAAAGTCGCATAAAAAATTTGCCGGAAACACTTCAAGAACGCGTGAAATATGTAAATCCATTTTTCTAGCTGTTATCAAAGTGAAAAAAGTTTTGTTAGATATTTATATTACCGCAGACAGGGGTGGCTTAAGGTGCAAACAAAAATAAGCTTATGAAGAATGACAGTTTCCTCAAAATACAATTACATTAAAAACGTATAACGGACAACAGTTTCAGAGGCAGCTGTATAAGAGTGACCCAAAACCTATTTTCGTGAAGTTGAGGATGTTGGGGAAGTAAACATTGACTTAATATTATGAGGCCATTTTTTTATTTATTCTTAGCTCCCGAAATCTGGGAATCCCGAAAATCGTGTGCTTCGGAATCGGGATTACATAATTATATTTCTGTAATACCGAGACTCACATCGGGGGGATTCGTAAATACTCGTACAGTAATCGATCATTCGTAGTTGAATATACAAGGTGTTTCTAAAATAGAGGGTATAGCCTAGTGGTCAGCGTGCAGTGCCGAAACATCTGGACTGGACTGCCGTGGGTTCGAATCCCACCTGCGTTCATGGATGTTTCGTGATGTTATTTAGTTTTAAGATAGTTGTTATTTAGTGTAGTTGAAAGACGCTAATGATCTGAGATGTCGACGCGTCTATAATCTACATAAATAAAATAAATGTTTCTAAAATAGTTGTATTGTATTTTAAAGACCACCAACAGTTAAGGTTATTTGGGCCTAGCACCAATTCATATGTTCAATTCAATATTTTTTAATAATAAATTGAAAATCCAATTGACACTTTTACCAGCTCTCGGGCTAGAACCCGGGAACTAGGGACTTGTATACAACTTTTTTGTCAGTAATTTTTTAAACATTTTTATTGAAATTTATGATAAATCAAGGTATTTTAAGAAAAAAAGGTACTAATAAAAAACTTCGATAAAACGCACCGTTTTAGAGTAAATTCAATATTAATCTAATAATCAGAAAAAAATTTAACTTTTTTATTTTATTTTTAACGGAATGGCCTTTGCTTTGAGCAGTAATTAGCCAGTGCGGGTTTAAAAGTTTGACAATTAAAAACCATATAAGCGACGCGATAGAACACAACATTAAAATATTATTTTAAATCATCTTTAGAAGCTGATAGTTAAGCGGCTGTATCTCCCTTAGTATACACTTTTTCAAAAAATTTTATTGATGATTTTCGTCTTTATTTTTCTTGTTTTATATGTTCTCAAACGTTGATTAACTATTTTAGAAACACCTTGTATGTTAAAGTCACGTTAAATTCTGTTACTATTTCGAAAGAATAATTTTAGTTGTGTTCCTTGTTTAATAATTACTAATCATCCTCATTATCAATATCATCAATCAATCAAACAATCTATCATCAATCAATCAATACATATTAAAAAACAAAGTCTCCTACCGCGCCTGTCTGTCTGTGCCCGACCGTGAGTCGTGACGACCTATAATGTGTATCGGGCTTCGATCTCAAAATCGTGCTACAAAAAGTAGGACGTGTGTGTTAAGGCACGTGCAGTATGGAGTTGGGATTCTAGATGGTAGCGTAGATAATAGCAGGGTTTGCTTAAATTAATGCATTGTTATATATGCGAGCGTACACAACGAAGCAGTGAGTGTAGCAGGTATAAGCGCTGTTACAAGACCTGCTAGATTCAAGAATGTATCTCATCATTCTTTCAGCGCGCTGACTACTACAATCAACGTGTGACAACTGTCAAATGGCCGTTACAAGTTTCACAATGGATGTGATAGTTTAATAAATGAAATTTTGCCAGTTTTTATTTAATTTGTTTTGAGTTTTTTCTAAGACGTATTTAAAAGTGTTAGGTTCCATACGTAAATATTCAAAAAACAGGTTTGGGTAAAATTTTAATTCTTGATATAAATGATGAAATTCGCCATGTTTAGATCGTTTTCTATTAATACGGTGGACATGATAGCTCGTACCCAAATTTGTATTTAAAATATACCACTTTGTAGCAGAAGAACACAAATATTCGTCTTCGCTATCTGACATTTCAAACGCGATTTAAGCTTGTATCGAATTGTAAATTATAGACGCCCGACAACTTTAAGCTTGTATCAATGCTAGGTATCAAAGCTTCGTTGTGCAAACCTATAAGCGCTTATAATTTCAGCCACCATCTAGCATACATGCTACCATCTAGAATCCCAGCTGCGTACCTTTAGCCGTTTTAAAGGAAGGCTATACTGTAAAAGCTAACGCCGCCACTCTCGGACATTTAATTAACAAAATCTGCAGCACTAATTAAAATTCAATCAAACCGGCAAATAGCCACTTTTCAATATCGATTAACAAGCTAATTCGAATTTAATAGGATAGATATCTGTGTAAGTTCAGATTTTTCCATTTTCAAAAATTGGAGATTTCAACTTCGCTAAACTTAAATCTGTCAAATCGCTTTAAAAATGAGAGATTTTTTCGTTGGAGAGCAGTCAATTATATAATTGTTTCGAAACATAATAGGAAAAAATCATTTTACCAACCAGTGGTCACAGTCAGGATTCTAACCTGAACCTTTCCAATTTCGCGTCGGAATGAGCTTACAATACTCAACTGTGACATGATTGCTAAATTAATATTCTCCTTATATGCTTCACAGTTGAGTATTGTAAGCTCATTCCGACGCGAAATTGGAAAGGTTCAGGACCACTGGTTGGTAAAATGATTTTTTCCTATATGTTTCGAAACAATTATATAATTGGCTGCTCTCCAACGAAAAAATCTTTCATTTGCATACAGCCGTATAAAAAAAACTATAATTGCTTTAAAAATGGCTACAACAACGAATCAAAATGGATTTTCGTGAAAGTTAAAAACGCAACTGTTATTTTTGGAAACGGTTCTTTTTCGGCAACAGTTACCATGGAACTGTTATTGTTATTTTGTTGCGTCACTATAGATCAGCAGTCTTCAAATTATGGCACGCGGGTCTCTTTTTTACACCCTTTTGAATAACCCTTTCTTAGTGAGAGCCTTCGTTATAGAATAAGCCATTTTCCTGAGAGTAGCTCCTTGAATTATCCACGTGAGGCAGCACTTGTGGTAGGTACAAACATTATTTATTCCCCATTAGTGTCCGTGTCATTTTAATGGTATAACTTGATTATTAAATTATTATTATTATTAAATTAATTAAATAATTAAGTTATACCACTAAAATGACACGACACTAGAGAATAAATAATGTTTGTACCTACCACAAGTGCTGCCTCTCGTGGATAATTGAAGGAACTACTATCAGGAAAATGGCTCATTGAAATAATAGGTACCTATACATATATTCCAGATTTCATGTTTCAAAGTTTCTGCTATAGCAAATTCCTCAAAAATGAAGTGCATATGAAAAATATTTTTTACCATAATTTTTCTCGGCAACATAAATAATATCGAACTCTGTGACTCCTAGAACCTATATCAGACACCAGAATGCGGTACTCATATTTTGCAGGTAGAAGTAGGTACCCTTGGCGCTTGGGTCTATTTGTTATTATTGAGATAAGGCTAGTCCTCATTTAATTCACAAAAAAATACTTAATGATTAAAATTTCAAAAAAAAAATAACTTTTTTCTCCTACCCAGGCCGAAAGTTCGTACTTTCGTCCCTGCCAAGCGGGAACAAAGTCGCTCTTTATTCCCGTGGTACGGACAAGTGCGCGTGCGCAATAGTACTTATGCCGGCTCTCACGCACCTACTTCTGTCTCCTACACATTAAAATTATTTGCTTTAAAATTATTTTTTAATAATTTTAATAATAAAAAAAATAAAAATAATAATTTTAATAATTTTTTTTTCAATTTTGCGAACTTTCGGCCTGGCAGGAGAAAAAATAGTATGCGCAACACGGGAGGAAATTACTACTTCGACTCGGGTGGCAATTTTATACGCGGGAGGAAATGTAGCACTTTCCTCCCTTGTGGCACAATGTACCTACTATTGTTATTAAGTGAATTTTATATAGAAAATAAAAGAGTGGTGGATTTTTTTTTAGAAATATGAATATACAACGATCTTCTGCCCTAGCACTGGTTTTCCAAGTTGGGCAGGAAACCCTACATTGTATCTAATTATTGTGTATCATATATTGTACAACAATATTTGCATAAAATAATGTAATATTAAGGAATAAAAAATTTAATTTAATACTGGCAACCTGGCCCATACACCTTTTTCAAATAAACAATGTGGCCCTTGGACTAAAAAGTTTGGAAACCGCTGCTATAATAAATAGCCACTTGATTGTGTGTTCCAGGAACATAACAGGGGAGAAGTGGGATAGTTTGTTTTGGAAATATGATAGACGTCGACATTATAACTTAGTACAGTGGCTACCAAACTAATAATATAATATTTATAAGAGAGACACCCAATGACGTCACGTTAAAACGCAATATCAGAAAAATTTATTTATTTAACCCGACACCGTCGAAACTCAAACCCGAAACTTCCAGGTTTAAGTCCCAGCGGTGACGGATTAAATAAATAAATTTTTCTGGTATAGCGTTGTAACGTGACGTCATTGGGTGTCTCTCCTGTTACGAGGTGATTTAAATAAAATTTGTTTTTCGTTACCATGGTTACACCGAGGCCCGAACTCGTTTAAGAAGTTGCACTTCATATAGACCGAGAGCTATGACAATTTTTTGGTGTTATTTATTCAAGGCCTTATTTTTGTGAAGATGTTGAGGGAGGCATATTAAAGTGCCCTGAGTAAGGGATTTTGCTAGATGGTATGGGAGGGATGCAGACCGCCCCCAGCACGTAACAAAAAAAATGGTCACAATTAATAATTGCTTCAAGGCTGAAATTGTTTGTATAGCTTGTCGGTGACCCAATAATGCCATTATAATATTTGCAGATCGATTGGTCCGTAATAAAGGGGTGGTAGATCACCCTAAACGTGTCACATACCCGGCAAAATTTATATTATTAGTTCAAGATTCATATTTTAATATGTTGTTACGGCGACTGTTTTAAGTATATATTTCAATTTGCAGAACAAAATGTCGGTATTAACCCCCTCTCTCAGAGGGAAACTTGCTCACCTAGCTGTTTATATCGTTCAGCAAGGGGGTTAATACCGACATTTTGTTCTACAGATTAAAATATATGCTTAAAATAGTCGCCGTAACAATGTATTAAAATATGAACCTTGAAATAATAATATAAATTTCGCCGGGTACATGACACGTTTAGGGTGATCTGCCACCCCTTTAATACTGACCAATCAATCTGCAAATATTATAATGGCATTATTGGGTCACCAACAAGCTATATACAAACAATTTCAGCCTTGAAGCAATAATAATTGTGACCATTTTTTTCGTTACATGTTGGGGGCGGTCTGCACCCCTCCCATACCGCTATCTAGCAAAATCCCTTACTCGGGGCACTTTAATATGCCTCCCTCAACATTCTCACAAAAATAAGGCCTTGAATAAAAAACACCAAAAAATTGTCACTAGCTCTCGGTCTAACAAATTTGAGAACCACTGACTTATGGGTAACGCAAACTTCTGCTATTTACCGCAAGCACGTAAGACAGTCCTTTGACATCCGCTGAGATTTCAAACAAAACCTCAGACGCTTATGACAGCTCTGTTGTCGAGCGTCTATAATCTACAATATCAAAACCGCGGGTACTTAATAATTGCCGACATACACAAGCACTTGTGAGGAACACTGAGTTAAAAGGTTATAGAGGCGCTATACCGTATACAACTAGGGTTGCCACGTGTTCGGCTTTTTACGGTCGTGTCCGGCTAAATATATACAAGTCCGACTTGGCCGGCTTTTGCTAGGCTTTTTAGCGATGAAGTAGAAAACGCACAACTAAAGGTACGTGCAGTACGCAGCTGGGATTCTAGATGGTAGCATGTATGGTAGATGGTGGCTGAAATTATAAGCGCTTATAGGTTTGCACAACGAAGCTTTGATACATTGATACAAGCTTAAGACGCGTTTGAAATGTCAGATAGCGAAGACGAATATTTGTGTTCTCCTGCCACAAAGTGGTATATTTTAAATACAAATTTCGGTAGGAGCTGTCATGTCCACCCTATTAATAGAAAACGATCTAAACATGGCGCATTTCATCATTTATACCAATAATTAAAATTTTACCCAAACCGGTTTTTTAATATTTACGTATGGAACCTAACACTTTTAAATACGTCTTAGAAAAAACTCAAAACAAATTAAATAAAAACTGGCAAAATTTCATTTATTAAACTAGTCACATCCATTGCGAAACTTGTAACGGCCATTTGACAGTTGTCACACGTTGATTGTAGTAGTCAGCGCGCTGAAAGAATGGCGAGATACATTCTTGTATCTAGCAGCTCTTGTAACAGCGCTTATACCTGCTACACTCACTGCTTCATTGTGTACGCTCGCATATATAACAATGCATTAATTTAAGCAAGCCCTGCTATGATCTACGCTAGAATCCCAGCTTCATACTGCACGTACCTTAAGGCCCGTTCCAAGCTTATGACGTAAGCGCGAGGAATAAGTATAAGGAGGAAAAAGGAGACTTAAACTGACTGTTTACTGATTGTTTTTTTTTTTTAGTTTAAGCACGTTTAAGGTTGATCTCGCAAAAAACTGACAGTAACTGATTATTAATAAACGGTTGAAAATAACCAACTGACTCTATTTATATTTAAAATAGGTAGTCCGGCTTTTAGAGCAAAATGTCCGGCTAAATGTAACGCCGAGTCCGGCTTTTCTATTTTTGGACCTGGCAACCCTATATAAAACTGCTTATACAAAGTTAAAGCCAGTTCTAACGTCACAGGGGACAACAAACATGGCGGCCAAACACGGGATGGATTGGAAAAATATATTCTCTTCTTCTTCTTACATATAAAATGAATGGTCTTAGCAAATATGGCGACTGGCTTTACTATTTTTCTAATGAATAAAATATTAGTAAAAAATACTTTTTAGAGACAAGCTTTTATTGAAATGTACGACTAAAAAGGAAAAAATAATATTCAATAATTTTGTTTCATAATTTAATTATAAAAGCGGGGGCTGCGACACATAAACTATCATAGAGAATACCAACCCCCGCTTTTATAATAATTATGAACCAAAATTATTAAATATTATTTTTTCCTTTTTAGTACATTTCAATAAAAGCTTGTCTCTAAAAAGTTTTTTTACTAATATTTTATTTTTGTTTGTTTTAATCTTTCTAAATTTTACCCCCCTTTGACGCCCGTAGGAGTTAAATTTTGGGAAATCCTTTCTTAGTGGATGCTTACGTCAGAAAAGGAACCAACTGTCCAAATTTCAAGTTTCTAGCTTCAGCGATTTGGCCTGGGCGTTTATTAGTCAAAAAAAAACCTACACCCCGCTTGAACCCCTTAGGGATTGAATTTAATTCTAAAAACGATTGATTCATGTATTGTCATCGGGAATGCATATGTGTACCAAATTTTAAATCGATCGGATACGTGGAAGTCGTTCAAAATTGAATTGCAAGATTTGACCTAAACAAACAAACATACAAACATTGCAAGTTAAATAAAAGCTGGTAAGAAGGACCTATCTTATACCCGTGGTTAAGAAAAAACGCGGATAAAAAGGTTTCACTGTATTTACAAAGTTATATAATATTACACACCAACGTAACTTATTTCTTTGAAAAATGAACAATGGTTCAACACGTGGCTGTAAATAAAGTACATTATCATAATGTTTAATAGGAAAATCAATATTTTCAACTGACAGATATTTATGAAAAGGTGAAAATATTAAAAGACTTCATTTTTTATATACAAGAAAGCGTTTCAGTAGTAAAGTATAAAAAAATGTACGTCTATAACTTTTTAAAGCTTCAAGGCATTTTTTTATTATATTACGATTTATAAACTATGTAACATTATGTAAGTACGAGATAAGCATATTACGTCTTGAGTGGATTTATAGAGAGCATTACAAGGCAGGTTGTCGTCATATTATTAGGCTGATTTAAGCAGTAGCGTGGGTAGTTCTTTAAAAAATTTTAGCCGTTCAAGATTATAAATGTATTTTAGATTGCGTTCGTTTCATAAAAAATATTCAAAACTTTTTGAAGTTAAGTCTCACAATTAATATGAAACCATAAACAGGAATTAAAAAGCAAATATTTTTAAAACCACCAATCGCCTAAACTTAACATAATACAGGGTGTATCACAGGAAAAGTACACAGTACAAATTAGTTAAGAGCAGACATTGCTTTGCCCTCTATTCATGTAAAAAACCATGATAATTAATTTAGTTAAGGTAGCCATGTGTATTCTATCTTTGCCACGCTACTCATTTTGATTATGTTTTCCTTGTTTCACTCATTACTTTTCTATGTATTCAATCCTGTGGTACACCCTGTATATTCTCAAATTTCTAAAGTAATTGCTTATTATAATTTTGATTTTCGAGTCAAACGGAGAGAAAACTTGACTTAATAAAGGATTTTAACATTTTTTAAAACATTTTCTCAATATCTGAACTTTTTCTCCCAGCACTGAATTTGCAGTGTACCTGTGGAACATAATTTTGTATAACAATGTTTCTATACAGCTGTCCGTAATCTAAATCCAATTAAATCACCTATTATAATATGGAAATACCATATAAATGTACTAAATCACTGATAAATTATTATAATAACAGCTCGTTAATAATATAATGCGTAAAATTAATAGGTACTTACAATAGAAACTAGTTGCAACAAGCGAGGTCCGACCGTCGATGAACTAATAGCGTTCCGTAATTGGGAAGTTAAAGCCGAAAACGTTTTCGTTCAAAAAAAGTATTTTCGCACAAACAGCCTCCGAACTAATATCACAAATACGTTTAAGAGACGTTTAAAAACATTATTCAACAGTAAAATTATTTGAAACCCGCAAATTTTATCACTAAAACTCAAAAAATATCAACGCACTTTTAGAGACGTTAATTTCGATGACAACTGACAGGTCGATGTTCATATTTTTTCCAACTATCCCGCAGTGTGGCCAATGCACAAGATTACGCCACAAGATCACCTGTGAGTGCATCGCGTACTTACAATAATTTTATAGATTATCTTATTTTTACGATAAAAATATGAAAATATAGATGCTTTATAAAAAACATTTTGTTTTTAATCATGTGTAATGAATTACTTTTTGTCGATAGCCACCTCCATCTCGCCTAAAATTTCATTTCCGAATGTATTTTTCAATCGCGGATATATTTTTTAGAGTCAAATTGAAAATAATGTTCCCTCCTTAGGGTGCTACAGGCCATCTTTAAAAAAATCTTAATATTAGATGGTTAATAATATATTTCAGCTCTAATGAAATAGTTTTTCAATATTTATAAAAAATCCGTTGTAGTGCGCTGCTAGACGAGTCCTTTATCTTTTAATTTAAGACCAAAACGAACTTCTTAAGTACAAAAATAAGGTCCGGAGAAAACAGTGAACGTCTGTTTTTACAAGCTTTTATTTAACTTACAATTATATATGTTAGTTTGTTTGTTTAGGTCAAAACTTGCAAGTCAATTTTGAACGACTTCCACATATCCGATCGATTTGAAATGCTGTACACATACGTATTCCCGATGACAATACATGAATAAATCGTTTTTAGAAATAAATTCAACCCCTAAGGGGTTCAAACGGGGACTTAGGGGTTTTTTTACTAATCAACGTCCAGGCCAAATCGCTGAAGCTAGAAACTTGAAATTTGGACAGTTGATTCCTTTTCTGACGTAAGCATCCACTAAGAAAGGATTTCTCGAAATTCAACCCCTACGGATGTCAAAGGGGGGTAAAATTTTGAAAGACTAAAATGAGTATCCGATCGATTTGAAATTTTTTTTCACCATAGACGGCGTGTATAAGTTCAAGTAGGCGAAGACAGAAACAATATAGCCGTTGTCGGACATTAGGTATATTATGCCAATCTCCAAGCGAGTTAATCACAAAACCGTGTGTTACAAAAAATAGCATGTGTGCTTTGGCCCTAAATAGGGTTGCCACCTCTCCGAGTTTGACCCGGAGACTCCGGTTTTCGGGGGCGATCTCCGGGTCTCCGTGTTTTACGTCAATTTCTCCGGGTCAGTTGAGCCGGCGGAGAATTCTTACTTTTTCATTATACATAATATGATATTTCATTTTTCATATATTACAAAAGAGAGCACATTTGTCTTTTTTTAACTTATCAGGAAGGAAGAGATAAAACTGGTCTAGAATGCTCTGTCTTTCAATTGCTTAAAATAGCTATATATGTTAGAAAAGGATAACAATCCTACCGAGTCCGAGTGTAGTTTCAGAACGATCAGTGATATATCCCTTCTCTTTCACTCAAAGTATCCCTAACCTCGAAATCTTTGTAAACATCTGTACACGAACAAAACTAATAATTTTAATTTGTATTCTATATAAGGCTAAGGGAACAGTGCACATTTGAAAATGTTTTGTAATGTATAAATAAACGAAATGTAATAAATCCTTGTTATTCATTATTGTTAAGTTGTTACTTGAATTTGAATTTCTCACGTTTTCAACCGCGCCAAAGTTTCTCTCTTCTGAAGCCCCCCCCCCCCCCGGTCAGTAAAAATCTCCGGGTCAAAGTCTCTCCAGAGGTGGCAACCCTAGTCCTAAATGAATGTGCATATAATCGAAGTCTTACCGTAGTGTGTTCATCATTAGAGCATAATAATCTTCTGATACGCTGTCTACTATAATATTATATGTAGGTACCTACTTTGTACAGCATAAATAGTTATAGAGAACACGGAAAGACACTTCCAAGTTCGCATAAGTTTTATTTAACGTACCTAACTAATCCCATAGCCCGCGGTTTCCAACGGATCGATTCTAATTATTGTCTCGGATAATCCTTTTCTCTGACGCGACGCGAAATCGGAGCGGATTTTCCCTCAAGTCTTATTTTACTCTTTCAACACATATATAGCACTAGCGACCCGGTCTGGCTTCGCCCGGGTGCTATGAATATTACTCCCCCCCCAGCGAGAAACTCTCCCCTGCGAAAAACTAGATACAATTGTTGGCAAAGCCAAATAACGCACATCCAGTTAAGTTTGATTGTTACCCCCGATTTTCATCACCATTGCGGAAGCTACCCGTGTGCAAAATTTCTTGAGTAGATGAGGCGTGAAAGCAAAATAAACAAATAAACATCAAACGAACAAACAAACTCACTTTCGCATAGTGATGAGCAAAATTGGTCTTGGTCTTGCAGTCTTGGTCTTGGTCTTGCGAAAAAGCAAGACCAAGACCAAGGCTATCATTAGACTAGCAAGACCAAGACCAAGACCGAATGAACAAGCGTGTTAAAAATGATGTAATTTTGATATTTTTTAACATTTTAATAAAATAAAGTGTTTTGTTAGTTAATAATAGATTGTGAGTTATTTTTAATTTATAACTATGATGATCTTCAGAAGTAAAAAACTAAGAAAAAGACAGATAAAATGAGCAAGACCAAGACTTGATACGCAAGACCAAGACCAAGACTAAATAAGCTAGACCAAGACCAGACATATTTTAGCAAGACCAAGACCAAGACTGAATCAGCTAGACCAAGACCAAGAGTGTCCAAGTCTTGATCTTGGTCTTGCTTTGCTCATCACTACTTTCGCATTTATAATATCAGTTAGGATTAGGTATCTAGAGTGACACGCGACATTTCGAGCTACTTTCGCTCTAGGGGCGGGCAACCCGGACATATTTTGTCCGGCGCGCCAAAATTTGGGGGCGGAATTTTGGCTGTAAACGTGAGAAAAATATTGATGTGTTAAAATACCCAATTAATAGAAAATTTACAAAAATCTAATAAATTTTTATAATTTCGAAAAAGACACATTAAAATTTAAATAAAATGATTTGATTTTTAATGAAAATAAAAAATATGTACCTTTATTTAAAAACTATATATATTCTTAAGGGGCGGCAATTTGTCTTTTTGTCCGGGGCAACGTAACCGCTAGAGCGGACGCTGTCCCTTATAACTCAAAATCTATTTGACCTGCCCATTTGAAAATTTGTTTGTCTACTAAGGCTCCCCCAATTACCCAGAATCCCAAATTTTATAAAAGAAACTTAAATAGTTCCCAAGATATTGACGTCCGAACGAATATCGTTACTTTTAACACTGACTGACTGACTGACTGACTGACCGACTGACTGACTGACTGACTGACTGACTGATTGACCGACTGATGACTGACTGACTGACTGATTGATTGACTGACTGATTGACTGACTGACTGACTGACTGACCAACTGACTGACGCAAAGTAATATAGCGATTCTGCCTGTTTCATAAAAAGTATTGTTTACGAGTAAGTCGAAGCGAGTGGCGTATACCCGAGAACATAGGCGTAGTCCTAAGTCAACATGAGTTGTGAACCGATCTTCTCGTTCTTTTGCTTCTGGCAATTCAACATAAAACGATCTCACCTCGTTCGAGAAAGAGATGAACTTAGCGCAGATGGTTTTTTAATTGAAAACGACCGGTTAACAAAATTATAAAACTTGCACGTTAAACAAATTAAAAGAACACATTAAATTCTACGTAAGAATTCCTGTTTCAATTATCGGCAAATCCAAAAAACAACAATCTCTGCACATCTCGGCGCCGGGTTGGCAAACAATAACAAAGAAGGGTACATATTATTAATTATGCAATGTAATTATAGCAGACGACGTTCCGATCCAAGCGCAAGTTTAATCATTCGTATTATTCGTGTTTAAAATGTTAAAACAGTGTTTCTCAATCTTTTTTACTCGTAGTTACTTTCTAAGTTTCATTCATTTCATTTTCCCGCGGCTCTGTCCACGTTGACTGCACATGAACTGCCTATATTATTCCGATATTCCAATCAGGGAAGAAAAGGGAGGAAGGGTTTGAGAGCCACTGGGTTATTGTATTACCTATTTTAATTGATTAACATATTATAGACCTGCAGTTCAAACGCGGGTTGTTTGACAGAATCGACAAGCGCGAGACAACTTCTTCTTTCACAAAATTCTCGTAACTATATATCAGGTCAGGATACTCTGGACCAAAATTACTGCCTATCCAAATATTGTTCTTAAGATGAAAAAAAGGGTGTGGGTCTCGGGACCCCCGACAGATGTGAAACATCAAAGAAAACGTTATTGAAGTCGGTGGTATTCTCTATGTAGTAGTATATATTTTTTCAAAAGCAGCAGCTAACATGTTATGCTTACGTAATCCTATATACTGCACTGTAACACACGCGGTTGCCAGAGCGCGCGGAAGCCGAGAGAGAGAGAGAGAGTGCCGCAGTGGTGGGGAGAACAGCAGCGAAGGAGCGGACCAAACATTTTGTTGCATATTTCCCCTCACGCGGCTGTTCACAGTCCGACATAAGATGTTTCACATCAAAAATTCGTTAAAAATGTGTTTTTCAAACTTTCTCTCAAATTTGTGTGAGAACCATGCTAGATAAGACAAAATTGCATACCAGTAATTTTGTAGAGTATAAAATTTCCTAGAGAAAAATCCGCGACGGCATATTATGTCTAAAGTCAATAGTTTAGATATGCGAGGCGCTCGAATTTATCGCACTAGATAATACCACTTGTTTCAATTGTATTGTCTATTCTATACTCTATACTATAGTCATAGACAATGCAACCGAATTTATCAAAGCTATAGACTCTATAGCTTTGATAATTTCGGTTTTATATAGGTGCAATGCGTAAAAAGCATAGCTTCTGTCGGGTGTCCCATGACACCTCTTGACTTTCTTTTTTAATTACTCATGGGTATCATCCCATGAAGTTTATCCCCGGCGTCATGAATCACCCTGAATAGTCAATGGTAATACATAACCTAAATGTACAATGCGTACTGTGTACATATTTTTATTTATCATAATATCTACTCGTATTTACGTAGTTCGTAATTTTTTATCTTGTATCTCTCTCTCTGTCTGTTGACACGACTCACTCAAGCCTCAAAGAGTGACGGCAGGTGTCAGTCAATCCGTAGTAGGTGAGGTTCGACAAAAGAACCACTCAGGAGCTTCGCTTACGTGAATGGAATGCATTAACCCACTTGTTTATAAAATACAAGCACTATATACATTCTAACATTAGGTATACAGGGTGTACAGTTCTGTTAAAGTCATTGTCGGGATCTCAAAAATTAGCTATAATCTAGAGATGGGCCCAAATTGTATTATCCTGTCCCACTGCTCATGGATGTTTTGTGATGTTTTAATTTGATGTAGACTTCAGCTGCGTCTATAATTTACAATAAATAAAGTTAAACAGCACCCTTTCGTTAACTCGTCGATCGATTATTCGACGAAGATTGTAATTCGCCGTTTTTACAAGCTTTTATTTAACTTGCAATGTTAGTTAGTTAGCTAGTTAGTTAGTTTGTGTGTTTGTTTAGGTCAAAACTTGCAAGTCAATTTTGAACGACTTCCACGTATCCGATCGATTTGAAATTTTGTACACATTTGTATTCCCGATGACAATACATGTATAAATCGTTTTTAGAAATAAATTCAACCCATAAGGGGTTCAAACGGGGATGTAGGGTTTTTTTGACTAATCAACGCCCAGGCCAAATCGCTGAAGCTAGAAATTTGAAATTTGGACAGTTGTTTCCTTTTCTGACCTAAGCATCCACTAAGAAAGAATTTCTCGAAAAGGCCCAAGGGGGGTGAAATTTTGAAAGACTAAAATGAACAAAATAAATATTAGTAAAAAAACTTTTAGGAGACAAGCTTTTATTTAAATGCACTAAAAAGGAAAAAATAATTTTTAATAATTTAGGTTCATAATTATAAAATCGTAGGTCGTGAACTCTATGATAGTTTAATTAGTCACGACCTACGCTTTTATAATTATGAACCTAAATTATTAAAAATTATTTTTTCCTTTATAGTGCATTTAAATAAAAGCTTGTCTCTAAAAAGTTTTTTTACTAATATTTTTTTAACTATAGTTGAAGTAATAATGCGAAATTCTTTAATCCGTCGGTTTTATGTATGTCATATTCTGTAGTTCGCCGCTAATTGCATTTATCTCTCAATTAAATTATTGTTACAAAATCCGTGACTCTTTGCTTTACACCGTAATCGGGCGTTATTGAGCATGCGCAATGACACGGTCATTAGAACGTGGGCACATGCATAGCTCATATGCACTCTCCCCTGATTGGCTTCCCCCCTCCTCGTCTAAAGTGGCACTTTATACTACATCCCCGGATTTCTATATCTATGACCTTACCGTCATCGATTTTCGGGACGCACGCTTCGGATTATTGCGGCTGTCGAGATAAGTCTCATTTCATTTATTTATTTATTGTAAATTATAGACGCGTCGACAACTTACGTAATTAGCGTCTTGAATACATTAAATAACAACACACTTAAAACTAAATGACATCACAAAACATCCATGAGCGAAGGCGGGAATCTAACCCAGAGGCCGCGACGCAAACCACTAGACCACACTGTCCTCCGATAAGTCTGATTCTTCTCTATCCTCCATGGCCAGACCAATCACTGGTTAAAGTCATACGATATAGATTATCCTCGATATATTGATGTTAGGATTATGATTACACTACGGCCCCGTCCGGATTCGCCCGGGTGCTAAGCAAGCCCGGATGCAATACACTACTCACTCGCTTCACTCGTTCGCTATATACAGGGTGGACCAAGTTATAGTAGCAATAATTCACCATTTGATGGTCCATCGAAAAATAAGTAGACATGCATAATTTTATTTTTTTCCAAAACGCTTCCTAAGGGAGATACAGCCCTTCAAAGTCCAGTTTTAAAAATCAATACTGACAAGTGTCATAAATTATCTCAAAACCACTTTGTTGGTTATTTTCATAAGTTATTTATTTGTTGTTTTTAATTTAATTAATGAATTATTTATTTAAATTCGTCAAACAGTAAAAAGTTTACAATTGTTTTACAAGATTCCAGACCTATTATTTTCATAGGTGGCTATTTTAGAAGTGTTCTAAACTTTCAACTCTAATTATCTCGTAAACGAAGCCTCAAATAAAAATGTTGCAAGAGTGACTCCTTTTTTCTAAATTGAACAGGGAATTCGAAAAAAATGTTATTCTTTAAAAATACCCAATGGCGCAGAAAATAGGTCGGGAAAAGTGAAACAACCCCCCTGTATCTACGCCACTTGACAATTTTGACAAAAGTTACTTACGTCACATAATGAGTATCTATTGCATAAATACTTGTGCCAAATTTGGTCAAAAACGCATTAATGACCTGAGAGTTAGGACAAAAAAAAGAATTTTAAAACTGAACTTTGAAGGGGTGTATCTCCCTTAGGAAGCGTTTTGGAAAGAAATAAAATTATGCATGTCTACTTATTTTTCGATGGACCATCGAATGGTGAATTATTGCTACTATAACTTGGTCCACCCTGTATAAACCTTCCGTGAAAAATTATCTAACTGCAGATGGTGAAAACCGCATCAAAATCCGTTGCGTAGTTTAGGAGGAGTTAGCGGTTAAACAGACAGACTGACAGACGGTGAAAGCGGCTTCATTTTATACTATGTAAAGATAAAGAAGATGACTTTTCCAGAATTTTTAAGGTTTCTCAGATTTAAGGCCTGCACTCTGTTTGAGTTCAGTTTCAGTAACTAGATTCAACTCGCGGTGCCACACCAGGATTATTAAATTCATTTACAGGCACAACTATATTTAAGAGCTATATACAGAGAAGTTGGAGACTGAAGTACTTCAAGTTACCTACAAACAGCAAGTGTTGCTTGAAGTTGGTTATTATAATAATAACTAAATCTGCACAGGAAACATGAGGCAAATTATTAAATTTATTTGCAAAGGAAACTATTTAACTGTTGTGAAATCCACCAGGGTTGAACAGGCGAATAAAATTCGGTTCGGCCCATCCGAAGATTACCTAAGAATTCATTTTTGCTGAAAATTTCTTAGACTCAAGGACAAAAAATTATATTAAGTATTCTTAGTAATTGCTTACGAACCATTTTCATCCTCAGGATTTTTTACAAGCTTTTATTCAACTTGAAATGTATGTTAGTTTGTGTGTTTGTTTGTTTGTTTGTTTGTGTGTTTGTTTAGGTCAAACTTTGCAAGTCAATTTTGAACGACTTCCACGTATCCGATCGATTTGAAATTTTGTACACATATGTATTCCCGATGACAATACATGAATAAATCGTTTTTAGAAATAAATTCAACCCCTAAGGGGTTCAAACGGGGATTTAGGGTTTTTTTGACTACTCAACGCCCAGGCCAAATCGCTGAAGTTAGAAACTTGAAATTTTGACAGTTGGTTCCTTTTCTGACGTAAGCATCCACTAAGAAAGGATTTTTCGAAATTCAACCCCTGCGGGTCTCAAAGGGGAGTAGAATTTTGAAAGACTAAAATGAACAAAATAAAATATTAGTATCAAGAAAACTTTTTAGAGACAAGCTTTTATTTAAATGCACTAAAAAGGAAAAAATAATTTTTAATAATTTAGGTTCATATTAATTAATAAAAGCGTGAGTCGTGACATAGAGTTCACGACCCACGCTTTTATTAATTATGAACCTAAATTATTAAAAATTATTTTTTCCTTTTTAGTACATTTAAATAAAAGCTTGTCTCTAAAAAGTTTTTTTTACTAATATTTTATTTAAGTCATAAATCATAACCTGCCAGAGTGATCTGGTCCTAGTAGTCTAGTATTAATTTAAATAACAAAATATATTATGTATTATTTAATAATGCATTGTCCTCTTACCTTTAATTTGTCCCCGTCGTCCCGACGCTTCTTTCAATTATAATATGTGCTGAGCTGCGTTCGATTTGAAGTTGTTGGCACGAGCATAATTGTACTGCAAATAAAAATATTATAATTAATTAATTATTTAATTAATTATAATTATTATTTGCCAGAATCTATGCTACAACAACACACACTTTGTGAAAATTTCAACTAGCTACATCTTATCGTTTGTAAGATAGAGCCATGTGACAGACGGACGGACACACGGACGGACAAACATCGTAGGCAGAGTAATAGGGTTCCATACTGAGGTACGGAACCCTAAGTTGTCGACGCGTCTATAATTTACAATAAATAAAACTAGTAGCTAGAGGA
Organism: Mongoloraphidia duomilia; assembly: GCA_039654895.1. Taxonomy (NCBI): domain Eukaryota; kingdom Metazoa; phylum Arthropoda; class Insecta; order Raphidioptera; family Raphidiidae; genus Mongoloraphidia; species Mongoloraphidia duomilia. The sequence continues at coordinate 23,518,831 of CM077526.1, read as the reverse complement.
ACTACAAATCCTGTCTCTGATAGTTATAAGACCATATAGAGTTTTCTCAGTGCCCGCCGCCGCGACGCGCTAGTCGCGCCCTGCACGTGTTTGAGCTAGATAGCGGGCGCTCGCTGCCACCGACCACGGGGGCAGATTGGCCGCCCCTAATATTTTGCCGCCCTAGTCCTAGGCCCTGTCGGCCTTATGGAAAGTCCGTTCCTGACAAAAGCGAAATACATTTACATAATATTGTAGTTAAACCCCAAGATGCTACGCCGCTGGTGACAATAGAAGCGTCGAGAATAGGTCACAGTGGTGGGGCGTGGAATGATATCGAAGATACCAGTACCTACTAGACGTCAGAAAAGTACTAGAAGCGCTGTGTTTAAGTCACGTAGCTCTATATAAGCAAGGAGCCGACGGGAATTGAGTCAGTCGTAAATGAGTGTCGAGTTGAATTTGCGAACATAAATAGTTATTGTTCAGTGTTATTGAAGTGTTTCACTTTGTTTAAGAATCACTATTGTGCTGATTATTAGAATTGACATATAGTTGTTATTGTTGCATTTTATTGTTATCTATTTAGTTTTGTTAACATTTAATTCTTGTAAATAAATAATTTATTCCGCCCACGTAAGAAAACAGTTTTGTTACAATATGATAGAAAACTCTGACAATAATATGAATCAACCTTCACCCATTCTATCTCCGTTATCAGTTCCTGGTCCAGCCGTTTCAGCGGTCCGTACTTATTTTGCCGGAGCTATATGGATGTTATGACAGCATTAAGTTTATTTACAAACACAACTACTTAAGAGCTATATAGGAGCACGCAGTAGCTATCGCTATTCGCTAGTGATGGGCGATACGAGATGTTTTTACAATCGAAACAATTGCATTCGTTCATAATAACAATCGAGTTCACAATCGACTCAGAGTTTGATTTAACAATCGAAATGTTCGATTGTTCAAGTCGATTATTTGCCGCATAGGTTATAGCAATAGCAGCGAATGAGAATATATATATAATCGCGATTTAAGGTTATATGCTAGTCGACTGACGTTCACGCGACTCGTTGATTGTTCACTGTTCACATTACTCAGTCGGTACTCACTACTCTGTGATCTCTTCACTATACTGATGGTATTCCGAATAAAATTGTAAAAAATAATCTATCTTTAATTAAACCTCTACAATTTATTATTAATCTTTCATTTTTAACTGGATCTTTTCCTAATCTGCTTAAGGAAGCTAAAACTGTACCTGTTTATAAAAAAGGAGATAAACATGATGTCAATAATTATAGGCCAATTTCCATATTATCAACCTTTTCAAAAATCTTAGAAATGGCTTTCTCCCTTAGAATTACATCCTTTAATTCTATTAATAGAATTATTTGTAAGCATCAGAATGGTTTTGTCCAAGATAAATCTACTGATGATGGGATCTTCAATCTAATTACATCTGTAGCAAACAGTCTAAATGATAATAAGATGGTATCCGTATTATTCTGCGACCAAAGTAGAGCGTTTGACACTGTTAGTCATGATAGACTTCTAGATAAAATACAACATCTTGGTCTTAGAGGTAACTGCTACAACTGGATTAAATCTTATCTGTCCAATAGAACCCAAAAAGTCAGTATTGGTAATGTTACTTCTGAATCTGCTTGCATCACTTCAGGTGTGCCACAAGGATCGGTCCTTGGACCTTTACTTTTTATTCTTTACGTGAATGATTTGCCTGACCATGTAAATGCTGATAATATTGTTCTATATGCTGATGATACCTCATTAATTACTACAGCTGATAATTGTACAGAATTGGAGGCCAAGATGCAAAATACATTGGATGATGTTTCCTTGTGGTGTAATGATAATGCACTATGTTTAAACAATACAAAGACTCATTATATGATCTTTCAGGCCTCTCTGATAAAAAATTATTCTTTGTCTCTTAACCTAGACGGTAACATACTCGACAAAATATCTGAAGTCAATTTCCTCGGTGTGACTATTGATAGTAAGTTAAGTTGGATGCCTCATATAAATACTTTATGTCTTAAGTTATCAAAATCTCTATATGCTCTAAGGGTAATAAGGAATAGTTGCGTATTAATTGAACCTTGTATAACTGCATATTATGCTTATTTCTTTCAATATGTGAGGTATGGAATAATGTTCTGGGGTCGCAGCTCCACTGGACTGCATAAAGTGTTGTTGTTACAAAAACGAGCAATTAGAATAATTTTCAAGCTAAATTCGCGTGAGAGCTGTCGTGATACTTTCATTTCTAATAAATTTTTAACTATTCCATCAATATACCTATGGGTATCACTTTGCTTTATTAAAAAACATATTGCTGAATTTCAAACTATAAATGCCCACCATTCTTATTTAACTCGTAACTGTGGCAATATCTTATTACCTAAATGTAATCTCTCTCTCTTCAAAAACAGTCCGCATTATGCTGCCTTGAAGCTTTTCAATGATTTGCCTAATGACTTTAAAGAGTTGCCTTTTAATTCATTTCAAAAGAAACTTAAGAAATCATTGATTGCACAATGTTTGTATATCGTTGATGATTTTATTATGTAATAATTTATTGTATTGTTTATACTTTATTTTTATATATGCTATTGTTTTTATATTTATCATGTCTGACAAATTCGACTCCTTGTAGTCTTTTGAACGTAATAAAATAATAATAATAATAATAATAATTGAATTCGTTTACGCGATTACTGCACAATCGACCATCGACTCGACCACAGTTGTTAAGTGATGAACGATTGTATATTATGTGGCTCTCGACAGTGTATAACGATTCAGTACTATGCGACTTGGTCTCGGTGAACTATGAAACAACAACAACAATCGAGTCCAAGTGGCAACCATCGAGAGTCATCGAGATGTTTAAACAACCGAGACAATCGACTAAAACATCTCGAAATCGCGCACCACTACTATTCGCTATATTACGTCTTCTAGCCCACTTTCTCACGTTTCACCATCTCACTTGCTCTCGCATATTGTGCGCTGCAGGTCGCGGTGTCTATTATTTCTGGCAGATTAAATCTCAAGTAGTTTGTTTGGCTTCTGCTTTGAATGAGAGACGCCTTGGCGATATATTTTGAATGCTGTGAGGTAATAATTAATAAATAGAACGGCTGGAATTTATCATTTAAAAAAACACCTGCCAACCCGCCATAATAATATTAAGTTCGCATCATATCTCCAAGAGATGACTATACCCGTTATTTTTTACCTGACTGTGTGTTTTAAAGAGCAACTCGACATGTCAGTTGTGAAGCAACATTCAAGCTGTGTGTGCGGTGGTAGAGTGCCCGCGGTGAGAGAAGAAGCCAGGCACGTCATCAATAATATGCTAGTGAACTCCTTATTGTTTAAAATACCACCTATCGACGCTCATGGATCTCCAAAACAGCCAATAGCAAGCTAGAAGGCGGACACAATGCATTCACGTTACTATGACGCGGTGGCTTCATCTTTGACCGCGCGAGGTCTACATTGCAATCACATCGTCGTCTTCACTTGATGACATTGTTCACAGAACTGAATGTAGAAAACACGTTGCTTTGCAACTCATTGTCGCCTGCTTGTGTCATGTTTAAATCGTGTCGCTGTCGCGTCGCTGTTGCGCAGCTTTGTTGAGACAAGGACCAAGTTTGATGAAAATCAATTGCCGGGTAGATCATTTAAATTAGGTACTCGTCGTCATACCTAATAATAATTAATCTTTCAACGTAGCTACTAGGGCATTTATTTTGCTAATGGGTTTATTCTGTTAATTTATTCCACTTCCAGCCCCTTACTCGTTAACGCCCACGAACCCCTCTGATTTTGAGTCGCTTTGCAATTATTTCAATCTTTAAAATTTACCTTTTACCTTTAAGGCTATCTGAGCCTTTAGTATTAATTTATATTTTACTATAACGAGGTGAATGGCCGCACTGTAAAAAATGGATGTAAAAATACTTTGAAAGTTAAGGTAGAATTCGCTCGATTTTCTAAGTGATTTTACATTATTATTTATTTTTACACAGAAAACTTCATAAAAACTTGGACTTTTACTGTACAGTTAAGCAAATTTGTGATTTTTACATAAAGTAAATTAAAATTACATAATTTGTGTAATATTCCAATAAAGTGTGTAAAAATTACAAAATGAAATGTATAGTTACATATATAAAATGGATGAATTCAAAACAAATGAATGTAAAATTAGTAACCACGCACGCGCAATGTGTTTTTATGGAATCTACGCGATGTGCAGGCGATACCTGTTTGCGACGCCATTCTCTTTGTGTGCCTATTACCAGATTAATCGCTGGCTACAAATGGACCATTGATAATCTATGTAATCAGCCTTCTCATTTCTTACAGTGCATGTTGTGTGTTTTTAAAGACTACCGACAGCTAAGGTTATTTAAACACATCCATTATTTTGCTGGCACAAACAGCCCGAGCAAAACGCGCCCCGAGCGGAATTCGCTTCAATTTGATTAGTACTGTTACAAAACTGTTTTCTGAGTTGGCGGAATAAATATTTATTTACAATAATTAAAAATACAATAACAATAAATGCAACAACGAAAAGTCAATTCTAACAATAAAAAAACTTAAACTGTAATTATTGAACTAACGAGCCACTTAAATAACACTTAACAAATAACTGTATATAACTATATACAAGGATTATTTATGTCACTGTAATTATATCAGATTTATTTCTAACGTTTATTTATGTCGGTCATTTACTCAGTTACTTCAGTACTATTTATTTACATCCACTCCACTATTTATATCACGGTACTGACTGATTCGACCGTTGATTGACTAATATTTATATCACTGATCCACTTGATGGCACGACTCACCATTCACTGATTCCCCGATTCCCGTCGACTCGCTGCTTATATACTGGCGCGCGGTGTACACTCATTGCGTCCTCGTATTCTCTAGCGTTGTCTAGAATCTTCGCGTATGCACCAGTGTGTTCAACGTCAGACATCGCTTCTCGGAATTCTTGCCTGACGTTTATATACAGGGTGATCCGTAACAGTACTTTACATTACCGTGACATAAGAAGTTTCACTTCAAAAAATTGAGCGAGATGACCCAATTTGCTTCTGTCCTTCGAGTGATGTTCGTTACTTTCCGACTAGCCCCCGTATATACGTGCGATGTAGGTACAATATGATCTAATCAACGCCGAATAACAGGACCAAGGCCAGGGACGACGTGTGAATGCGCGGACCGTGTCTATTGTGTATTCAATTAATATTATATTAGTATATAGGGAAGATGCCACGTCTATATCTAGGACCGAAACACAACACCGCTTACGGCGAATGTTTGTGGTAAAATATGATTCATGACGATCGCATCCACAGCAGAGGGCAGCCAACTTGATTGGTACTGTGCACTGTAAGCAATGAGGCCGATTACATAGATTATCGATGGTCCATTTGTATCCAGCGATTAATCTGGTAATAGGCGCACAAAGAGACAATGGCGTCGCAAACAGGTATCGCCTGCACATCGCGTAGATTCCATAAAAACACATTGCGCATGCGTGGTTAGTAATTTTACATTAATTTGTTTTGTACTCATCCATTTTATATATGTAACTATACATTTTATTTTGTAATTTTTACACACTTTATTGGAATATTGCACAAATTATGTACTTTTAATTTACTTTATGTAAAAATCACAAATTTGTTTAACTTTACAGTAAAATTCCAAGTTTTTATGAAATTTTCTGTGTAAAAATAAATAATAATGTAAAATCACTTAGAAAATCAAGCGAATTCTACCTTAATTTTCAAAGCATTTTTACATCCATTTTTTCAGTTTGGGATAACAAAACGTAGCTCTGCAATTTTTTTTGCATTTTGGCGTATAGGCGGAATCCTTCTAATGTTATAAACATCAGCAGCCCGGCTTCGCTTCGCAGGGGGAGAATTTCTCGCTTGGGTGATAATAAATCACAAATTCATAGCTTCCGGACGAAGCCAGTATTGCATAAAATAAAATTAAAAAAATGTCTGCAGATATAGAAAATATTATATATCAAATATTCGACATACGCAATATTACCTTCGACCACAGATACCTACATACTATAAGGTTCCGTGCACACCTACGTCATGTATAGGGTGTACCAAATGACGGTGTAAATTTGAAAAAATATGTCAGTTGGACCTGTTATGTAGACATACAATGCTGGGTTTCTGGTGCGATCTTTAACGTTAAACCTATAGACCGAGAGCTAGTGACAATTTTTTGGTGTTATTTATTCAAGGCCTTATTTTTGTGAAGATGTTGAGGGAGGCATATTAAAGTACCCCGAGTAAGGGATTTCGCTAGATAGCGGTATGGGAGGGATGCAGACCGCCCCCAACATGTAACAAAAAAAAATGGTCACAATTGTTATTGCTTCAAGGCTGAAAATGTTTGTAAGTTTGTATAGCTTGTCGGTGAACCAATAATGCCATTATAATATTTGCAGATCGATTGGTCGGTATTAAAGGGGTGGCAGATCACCCTAAACGTGTCATGCACCCGACGTAATTTATATTATTAGTTCAAGGTTCAAATTTTAATATGTTGTTACGCGACTGTTTTAAGCATATATATTTCAATTTGCAGGACAAAATGTCGGTATTTACCCCCTTGCAGAACAATATAAACACCTAGGCAAGCAACTTTCCCTCTAAAGGTATGTGCAGTACGCAGCTGGGATTCTAGATGGTAGCATGTATGGTAGATGGTGGCTGAAATTATAAGCGCTTATAGGTTTGCACAACGAAGCTTTGATACTAGCATTGATACAAGCTTAAATCGCGTTTGAAATATAAGATAGCGAAGACGAATATTTGTGTTCTTCAGCTACACAGTGGTATATTTTAAATACAAATTTGGGTAGGAGCTATCATGTCCACTCTATTAATAGAAAACGATCTAAACATGGCGAATTTCATCATTTATACCAAGAATTAAATTTTCACCCAATCCGGTTTTTTTGAATATTTACGTATGGAACCTAACACTTTTAAATACGTCTTTGAAAAAACTCAAAACAAATTAAATAAAAACTGGCAACATTTCATTTATTAAACTAGTCACATCCATTGCGAAACTTGTAACGGCCATTTGATAGTTGTCACACGTTGATTGCAGTAGCCAGCGCGCTGAAAGAATGGTGAGATACATTCTTGTATCTAGCAGCTCTTGTAACAGCGCTTATACCTGCTACACTCACTGCTTCGTTGTGTACGCTCGCATATATGACAATGCATTAATTTAAGCAAGCCCTGCTATGATCTACGCTACCATCTAGAATCCCAGCTCCATACTTCACGTACCTTAAGAGAGGGGGTTAATACCGACATTTTGTTCTAAAGGTTGCCTTAGTGGAATTAGGACTTAAGTCATCTCCGGCGACATTAGCAGCAGCAAGTGTGCGACTACTTGTAGTTAATTTCGTAAGCAGCCACTGTCTATGAATGGCTGTGAATTATAGATAGATACATAAATTCACTATATCCAGCTCTCGGGCGTATAGTAGTTAACGTAACGCCCGCGTTGTACATCGGCGTGAATGAAATTCGGAGTTTCTGAAGTGACGTGATTAATTAAAAAGTAATTACGCCTGTCCTGCCTTCGTTCGTTCGGCCGCACAAATCATACATAATAAACAATTACATCTCCATTCATATCCATTTTTTAATCCCATTTGGGGATTTTGTGACGTAATGAAAAGTAAATGAAAACAAAGGCAAAAATAAGATTTAAAATATAAATACGCTAAAGCTTGTGTATTGTGTAAGGTGGACGTTTCTGGCTCGAGAAAAAACGTGGCCAACTTAAGCCGGCTCCAGACGACATGGTCAAAGTATGCCAACGTTGGCGAATGTACTGGCGATCAATGTTGGACGTATGTATGATCATTTGACTATGTCCAGTATTCACACACTGTAAAAAATGAATGTAAAAATACTTTGAAAGTTAAGATAGAATTCGCTCGATTTTCTAAGCGATTTTACATTATTATTCATTTTTACACAGAAAACTTCATAAAAACTTGGACTTTTACTGTAAAGTTAGTGATTTTTACATAAAGTAAATTAAAATTACATCATTTGTGTAATATTCCAACAAAGTGTGTAAAAATTACAAAATAAAATGTATAGTTACATATATAAAATGGATGAATACAAAACAAATTAATGTAAAATTAGTAACCACGCCAACGCAATGTGTTTTTATGTCTACGCGATGTGCAGGCGATGCCTGTTTGCGACGCCATTGTCTCTTTGTGTGCCTATTACCAGATTAATCGCTAGCTACAAATGGACCATCGATAATCTATGTAATCGGCCTTCTCATTTCTTACAGTGCATGACAGGGTTCGGTTTGCCCAGCGTTGACCATGCTTAAGACATCCAATGTTTAGCGAATATACATCCACGTTAAAATGGATTGCGAAGATGACGCAATTATTGCAAGTGCTTCAAAGGTAATAATTTCTTGTGCTCAGCTCTTAATACATGTTTCATGCAACTCATAAATCACACTGACAAACACCGCGTAGTGAAAACTGTCCAGTCGTCTGGATGAAAACAAAGTCATATTTGCAAGTAGAGACCAACGTTGGCCAATCCCTTTGATGTGTGTTCAAAAAACCTCCCTCAAAGCGAATGTCTTCTAATGACAACTTTGGTGACTGTTCGTTAAATATTGGCCAATATTTAACGAACAGTATGAATGTACTTGCATGGAGAATTTGTTAAAAAATTGTGTTTAAAGACCACCAACAGCTAAGGTTATTTGAGCCTAGCACCAATTCATATTTTCAATTCATTATTTTTTTTTTAATAATGAATTGAAAATCCAATTGACACTTTTACCAGCTCTCGGGTTAGAACCCAGGAACTGGGAACTTGTAATAGAGGAACCATAGCAACGCCATGCAAACAACAGCACTGCTACACGCTCGGCCATTCTCAAGCCTATGGAGTATTTGTAAAATCCAAGTACCTACTTGACATTCGGGAAATTTCCATGCCGTATGGATGGTTTTCATAATATGAAAACCATTCACACGGCATGGAAATTTTCCGAAAATCAAGTACTCAAGTACTCCATATACAAGTACATTCTACGTAATATACCCGACCTAAATTAGTACCTAGCAGTGTGGGGCGAAACTAATAATTGAAATTTAATGACGAAAAGATTTCGATTTTGTACCTCAATCAATGCTGTGCCGACAATATTCTGTCGCGTGCCATAGGTTCGTCATCCCTGGTCTATAGTACAGACCAGCGGTTCTCAACCTATGGGCAGCGTGGTACTGGGCCGTGGACACTGGTCGAGAGTCTAAGTCAAGATAAATATTGTTACGCATCACCGTGTATATAACCGGCAGGCAAGAGTTCTGAGAAACGGGGATCCGCTTACTGTAACAACTGGTACCTGCACGAAAGTTCTAGAGAACACGAGAAGCACTGGGCTTCAGCCACGCAGCGTATATAAACGAGTGAGTGAAGCGATCAGTCAATCAGTGAATGGTGAGTCGTGCAACCAAGCGGATCAGTGATATAAATCAATCAGTCAGTACAGTGATATAAATAAGGGAGTGGATATAAATAAATAGTACTGAAGTAACTGAGTAAATGACCGACATAAATAAACGTTAGAAATAAATCTGATATAAATAGTTCTGTGATATAAATTCACCTTAGTGTAGTCAATTGTATATAGTTAAGTGTTAATTACTTGTGTTGATTGTTAGAACTGACTTTTCGTTGTTGCATTTATTATTGTTGTGTTTTTAATTATTGTAAATAAATATTTATTCCGCCAACCCAGAAAATAGTTTTGTAACAATATTTAGTTAGTGGGCCTAAATTTTTTTTACAAAATTAGTGGTCCGCACAACTAAAAAGGTTGGGAACCGCTGATATAGACTATAGAACATAGATTAATACAGTAAAATAATATTAATACAATTGAGAGCGTCAAAATCGATCCGCTACGCGCAATGCAGGGCAGAGGGACTTACCCTTACTCTCTCTCGCTGAAACACAATTTCCAGTACAAAATTTAAAGCCATATCAAGATAAAAAGAAAACGCATGGCAAAAATTTATCAAATTATTCACCTGATTGATATCCAACCGAATTTCACGATCGGCTTAATTTATTAGCGTAGCTCGAAGCAAATCAGAAGAGAAAACAAATGACGAACGGTTATTAAATTATTTTTTTTTTGTTTCGCCGTTCTGTCATTTCACACCTGTGAGCAATAAGTTTCTGTAGCAGAGACGCTGTTAAAATAATAATATATAAGAAGGATGACAAAAGACGTATATAGCTCTGAATTTCGATTCAAAATATCGTTTTGTTCGCTTCTTCAGTTCAAGTATAGAGACGATGATGCGTTATAACTTATAACTGACGAGGAAGTTCATACAGTGGATTCTCATTTATTTGGCTGTACTCTTCCAAATACAGTGTCCCAAAAGTCTACGAACTCTATTTTTAAGAGTACACTGTAAAAAATGGATGTAAAAATACTTTCAAAGTTAAGGTAGAATTCGCTCGATTTTCTAAGTGATTTTACATTATTATTTATTTTTACACAGAAAACCTCATATAAACTTAGACTTTTACTGTAAAGTTAAACAAATTTGTGATTTTTACATAAAGTAAATTAAAATTACATAATTTGTGTAATATTCCAATAAAGTGTGTAAAAATTACAAAATAAAATGTATAGTTACATATATAAAATGGATGAATACAAAACAAATTAATGTAAAATCAGTAACCACGCATGCGCAATATGTTTTTATGGAATCTACGCGATGTGCAGGCGATACCTGTTTGCGACGCCATTGTCTCTTTGTGTGCCTATTACCAGATTAATCGCTGGCTACAAATGGACCATCGATAATCTATGTAATCGGCCTTCTCATTTCTTACAGTGTACCCTCTATCGGAAGTTACCTCCTTCACTCTTCATCTCAAATCCTTTCACCTCACCTAAAAACTGTTACTGCTCTCCCGACGCTATTTTTAAAGTTAAAGGGTTCGGGTAAACGGCAAATGAAGGACCGAGAATCACACAGGCGAATTTTTTGAAAGAAAGTTTTGGCTATGTGTGAAAGATTACGTAATTTTTAACAAGCCGTGAGGTGGGTCGTTTATTAGGACTAAAGTGCGACCCTTGAGGTCCCCACGACGAACTTCCCAGTTTGATAAATATTTAATAACAATAATTAAATTAGATATTACACAGAAAAGTAATCATTTTAATCATTAAAACATAATTATTATTTATTTTTAACAAAAAAAAAAACGGCTTAACCGATTTTTATAAAATTTGTCGGATCAAAATGACGTTAACACGCCTCGATTGACACCCTTACGAAGTCGATATAATTTTTTATTCGCAATATATTGTGTAAAATCTACTTTTTTGGAGTCTATTTGGTTAAGAAAAAAGAACGGCTGAACCGATTTTGAAAAAATTTATTTCAGATCATATTTACGTTAATACGCGTCGATTGGCACCCTAACGAAGTCGATATTATTTTTCATTCTCGAGATTTCGTCTTAGAAAGAAATGGACACATACGTACGTACGTACGTACACACACATACACACACACACAAATAGTGTAGTGACCTTGAAACATAAAAATGTGTTATACATTTTGATTTCGATTTTCGGACCCATTGCAATAACTTCCAATGGGAAGTTAAAAAAATATCTTGATATTATGATGTATTGGAACAGTAAATTATGTTCTTAAGATGGGATTATCATGTACTCAAAAACTGATTTTAGTTCAGTGCTTTTCCGACTTGGAGAGGTTTCACTGTGAAAAAACAATATCGGTCGACATATTGCCTATCTAAACAATTACGTAATACGAATGTTGTATATATGAATTCAAATCATCAAGGGGTGTGCACACAATTTCATAATTTTAATTTGATTATTTACTCGCCAGGTCAGGACTTTTCAAATATGTGGATACCCAAACCTAAAGTTTATTAAGGTTCCCGTAAAAACCCCAAATTAATGGGAGCAAACTGCAGGCAAAATCAAATTTCACGCGAGTGAAGGTTTCTATGAAACAATTGGCTACATTAATTCTGTCTTTCTCTTATGTAATATTTATTTTTCTTAGCTGTACGAAAAAATTACAACAATCAATCTGCTAATTACATTATAATGTTGTTTCGATATAGTATTTGAAATAAATTAAATTGTATTTAGGCCTAGCACCAATTCATATTTTCAATTCATTATTTTTTTTTTAATAATAAATTGAAAATCCAATTGACACTTTTACCAGCTCTCGGGCTAGAACCCGGGAACTTGTAATAGAGGAACCATAGCAACGCCATGTAAACAACAGCCTCGCTACACTCTCGGCTATTCTCAAGCCCTATAGTATTTGATATTATCATAGATCTAATAGATTCTAGATGTAGTACCCCTCCATAATGTTACATCTATACCCATGTCAAAAATCATGTCCAAACTGACATGTCGGGCACAGTCAATCGTCGATCGTTGTAGCGTAAAACTCTAGTGTTATCAGTGATAAAAATTGATTTTTTGAACTTAAAATGGCGAATTGTGCTATAATAACGTGCAAGAACAGAAGTGCGAAGGTCATAATTTTTAATTTAATTATTGTAGATTATTTTCAAGCTGTCACGTTGTTAATGTGTCAGATATTAGAGATCCAGGGCTGAATTTGAAAATATAAAACCAATAAATATATTATCAATTTTTTAATAAAAAAAAACAACAACTTTGACATGAAATTCATTTCTTATTTAAAATTTTGATATTATTTTTTTGTAGTGGTAATTTATACATATCTAGAATATTTTGTAATAATTCATAAGTTATTATGTATATTCTGATTGTAATCTTTTTTACTTCCCACCTCTACTATGGTAGGGAAGTAATGGATTTAGTTCGAAAAAAATATTTCGAGATTTTAACAGATCTTCACGTTTTGAGACCCTAGCAATCGTTTAAGATCATTTTCTGACTGATGTCTGTGTGTGTGTGTATGTGTGTGTGTGTGGTCAATTTTCGCCTTCGATATCGTAAAAACGGAACAACATACGGCCATGCCGATTGTTCTATTGTGTTTATCAGCCTTTAACTTAGATCTGATTAGATTTTGAGTCAAATCGGTTCAGTGGATCCTGAGATATTAAAAAAAACGTTTTCAATGTCACGTATTAACATAGGTAAAAAAAAATATAAATGAATTCTAGATGTTATAATATGAAAAAAATGTAAATATTTTTTTCTCTAAAATGTACAGTTTTCGAGAAAAAAAATATTTTACTAAAAAAAATAAAAATTGTACGTAAATCAAGGTAACCATGATTTTTGCTATATTAAGCTAGCCATCAGTAGATCACCAAACAAAAAAGAGAGCCATGCTTTTTTTCAATGAATAAAAAAAGAGTGTTTGTTTTTCGGAAATATTTACTACTTAGGTGGGAAGTATAGGATTGGTCATCAGTCGAATTTTTTCTAATAAAATTACCTAAATACGTATCGTGTTGTTTATTAGTATATTTGCCATATGGCACATACACTATTGGCGTCGGTCGGATGGCGGGACCTAGGGGTCGGACCAAAATTTCTCGACGTTTCATAGCCTCCTGAACAATTTGGCACCATTTTTGGAAATGTTTATATATATACAGGGTGAGTTCGACCACCCGTATCAGTCGTTTTTTTCGAAAACGGTTAGTCGTAGAGAGTTGTGTCAAAAATTTGTATTATAAAAGCCCTAATAAAGAATCGAATGGTGATAAATTTTTTTTCCGGGAAGGTCGGCTTCCCTATTAGTTTGCTCCAGAATGTCCAGAACTCCGGAATTATAAATGTAACGATAGGTCGAAAGTGATATTGTTGAAAAGATCTTTAAAAAATTAGCAAGTTTTGTACGGATTTTTTTTTTATTACTGCCACCCCTGTTAAGTAATATTTGTTTGAAATTACTAAATTAAAATGTCATAATAACGAACTTTTTAAAAGTCCGCATTTAAAATCTAGTTACCTATATATTCTATCGATCATTAAACAGTAAACACTGAAGAAGACTCACAGTATAACCAGAAGAGCTCAGTAGTATGTATTAAAGAGTAAATGGAAGACAGTTTCAACACTTGTGACAATGTCTAAGGTTGCTAGATTTTTAATGCTGACTTCGATCGTTATTATGAAATTTTGATTTAATAATTTCAAACGATTGTTACATAACAGGGGTGGCAGTAATTAAATAATTTTTCCTACAAAACTTGCCTATTTTTTAAAGAGCTTTTCAACAGCACCACTTTCAACCTATCGTGCTTTCTAAAATTCCGGAGTTTTGAACATATAATAATTTATATTTATACTTATAGAAATTTACAGGGGTGGCAGTAATAAAAAAAATTTTCCGACAAAACTTGCTTATTTTTTAAAGATCTTTTCAACAATACCACTTTCGACCTATCGTTACATTTATAATTCCGGAGTTCTGGACATTCTGGAGCAAACTAATAGGGAAGTCGACCTTCCCGGAAAAAAAAATTATCACCATTCGATTCTTTATTAGGGCTTTTATAATACAAATTTTTGACACAACTCTCTACGACTAATCGTTTTCGAAAAAAACGACTGATACGGGTGGTCGAACTCACCCTTTATATATGTTTGTGTGTGTGTGTGTGTGTACACGATAACTCTCGACAGACTTAATCGATTGAAACGAAATTTGGTACACACATTGGAACCCATCACCGCAAGAAGCCTATTTAAAATGGGCCCGATCGGACCATTTTCAGGGTTGTATTTAGGGGTTCCAAAAAGTTTTTGGGCCCAAAAATACCGAAAAATTTGTCAGAATCGTTTCAAAATTGAAATTTAACTCTTTAGTAAAGATTAAAATGTGCTGCTAAAATTTTAATAAAATCGGCCCGACAGGACCGGACTTTCAAATTTTATGAAAACACTAGTTTGTTGATACGGATTTACTTATGGAAGGGTGTATTTAATTGGGTGTACTAATAAAATCCATGTCTAATATTGAAATTTAGAAAAATTTAATTATTTTAAGGGATGTATTAAGGGGTTAAATTTTTTATTTTGTCAAAAAACAAACTTAAGTTCACATAATAATGCCACAATGCCTGTATTAGCAAATACACTATATTGTCGGCAGAGTTTGGCACTGCGACCCGAGTTTTTTTTATTCTTTTAGTCATGGTAATTATATATGTGCATTGGAGGAACAACTTAAAAAGGCTACAATTGGCACAATGCATTAAGATGCGATACTCCATCTATATTAATCTGTGAATATTTTCATGTCAAAAAAAATGTAGTGCCCTAAGCCACTGAGTTAAAAGATATAGAGGCACTATACCGTACCTATATTTCTTATTCAAAAAAAAACAGTCCGTTTAATTATTGGTGCCGGCTATAGACAAGGATGTAGGCCGCTATTCAAACAACTGAAAATTTTAACAATCTACTGTCACAAGTCTTCATGGTTTCCGGGCTTGTAGGCCGTGGTCCGGTGGTATTTCTACCTGACGTTTCGTCTACAACTGCGGTAGACATTCTCAAAGGCGATGTGGCAGCAGTCGAAGTGTAGATTATACTGTGACAGTGTTGAACAGCGAATATAGTGCGAAACAATCTGATATAAATATTTGAATATAAATAACTAGAAATAAATAGTCCTGGTATATAGTTATTGTATATAGTTAAGTGTTATTTACTGTTTAGTTATTGTTGATTGTTAGAACTGACTTTTCGTTGTTGCATTTATTATTGTTGTGTTTTTAATTATTGTAAATAAATATTTATTCCGCCAACTCAGAAAATAGTTTTGTAACAATACGAATTGGTGCTAGGCCCAAATAACCTTTTTAAAACACACACTCTATTACCATCAAACTCAGTGCCCCACGCCGGGCGCCAATTTTAGGCCAGAGCTGCACGTATTTAAAATTCTACAGTATTGCCAACATACTAATCCGCCTCCGTTGAAAATTGAGAGCTATATGTCAGCGCTTGTTGGTGGACGGGGATGAGCCTTCCATCGAGAGTCCCGTAAGCAATGTTAAAGGAAGGTCCCCGGTGCACAGTCAGTGTACAGCAATGTGTTACGATAATCGACTAAGTACATGCCATCAAATCATCCATAAACGACGGTTCACAACGACTTAGCGCAACTTTAATGTTAACGCATTTTCTACTGCACAACATATATTTTATTTTTCCGATTGTTTTGGAATCGACCAGAGTCGATTATTCGATTCCTTATTTATTTATTGTAGATTATAGACGCGTCGACAACTTAGGTCATTAGCGTCTTAATTACATTAAATAACAACTTCCTTAAAACTAAATGACATCACAAAAAATCCATGAGCGGAGGTGGGATTCGAACCCACGACAATGTGATCCAAAGGTCGGCTACGCTAACCGTTACACCACACTGTCCTCTATTCGATTCTTCTTCAATGGGGTTGGACCACATATTTTTTGTCGGCAGCGTTTTTGAATTTAGGGCTATCAAATGTTTTTCGGAAAGGCTTTAAAAAGATCATAAAATTGAAAAATGTTGGTCGGATGACGTCATATGACCATGTTCGCGCTTGCATTCCAACAGCCAATAAGAGTAAAGTCAGCAAAAATGAAAACACACTGTTGTATTTACAACTGTCAAGCACCCGTCAAGCGTCAAGAAGTGTGTTTTTGTTACTTCATACGTTATTAGTGTATTTGCAATATGGCACATACACTATTGGCATCGGTCGGATGGCGGGACCTAGGGGTCGGACCAACATTTCTCGACGTTTTATAGCCTCCTGAACAATTTGGCACCATTTTTGGAAATGTCTATTTATATATATATATATGTATGTGTGTGTGTGTGTGTGTGCGTGTGCGTGCGGGCAATAACTTTCGAAAGAGTTAATTGATTTTGACGAAATTTGGTAGGCACGATGAAATCCATCACCGCACGAAGCTTATTTAAAATGGGCCTAATCGGACCATTTTAAGGCTGGGTTTTAGGCGTTGAAAAATGTTTTTGGGCCCAAAAATGCCGAAAAAATTCTCAGAATCATTTCAAAATTGAAATTTAACCCTTTAGTAACGATTAAAATGTGCTGCTAAAATTTTAATAAAATCGGCCCGACAGGACCGGACTTACAAATTTTATGAAAACACTAGTTTGCGGATAGTGCTTTACTTACTGAAGGGTGTATTTAATTTGGTACCGAGGTTGCATTGATAAAAATATTGAAATTAAGAAAAAAAATATTATTTTAAGGGATGTATTAAGGGGTTAAATTTTTTATTTTGTTCAAAAACAAATTTAAGTTCACATAATAAAGCCACAATGCCAGTATTAGCAAATACACTATATTGTCGGCAGGGTTTTGGCACTGCGACCCGAGTCTTTTTCAAATATTTTTGCTGAGAAATTATTACGTGTGATTTAATAAACGGAACTCTTATAGAATCACTCTCGTGTCTACCTGTCTGTCTGTCACAGCTTATTTTCTCCGAATCTACTGGACGAACAAAGTTGAAATTTGGTACATATAGGTGATCCAATCACGGACGTACAGCGTAAATAAACGCATTCTGATTTTGGAGGTTAATTTTGGGGGACAAATTAGAAAAAAAAATTCAAGTGCATCATGTAACGTATCAAATGGAAGGGCTCGTTATGAGAAATACAAATATATTTTTTTATAATTTTTAATGCATAGTTTAAAAGATATAAAAGAAAATATATGAAAATCGAGAATTCCCCCCCTCATCTACGAAATTACTGAAAAAAAAATTGGCAATATAGGGCACACTCATAGTTTATAGGAAAACCTAAACGAAAATCCTAAGTCGAAATTCCCACGGGAAACGGAATAATACGGAACCCTCTCTGCACGCGAGTCCGACTCGCACTTGACCGGTTTTTCATTCTGAAGTACGGAACCCCCAAAGTGCTAGACTGTCCCATTTTTAACCGACTTCAAAAAAAAGGAGGTGGTTCTCAATTCGGTTGTATTTTTTTTTATGTTTGTTTTCTCAGAACTCCGTCATGGAATTTTTTTTTTATTTGAAAGGATATACTTTCAGATTGGTCCCATAGAAAATTCATCAAAATCGGTTCAGTAGTTCGGCTGATTTTAATAAAAGTTAGTAACAGCGTGTGATTCCTTAAGGTAAATGTCACTTTTTGACTCATCAGACAGCGTAAGAAAGTCGGTTTAATAAAAGTGAGTAACGGCGTGTGATTCCTTTAAGGTAAATGTCACTTTTTGACACTAAAAAGTAAAAAATAAAAAACTTTTTAACAAAAAAAAAACTCCTTCAAAAAGCCACTAAAAAAAGGAAAATAATGAAATTTTGAGGTCTGCGCCAATTTAATAAAATATAAAGCTGGTTAAAAAGAATATATTAATCACTATACTATACTTTTTAACCGACTTCATATTTTATTAAATTGGCGCAGACCTCAAAATTTCATTATTCTCCTCTTTTTAGTTGCTTTTTGAAGGAGGTTTTTTATCCTTTCAAGTTAACGCTAGACTACGGCAACAATACAATAAGTAACTGTGAACGGATTACAACAACAAGTGAACATTCTCGATCGATAATTTCAATATAGCAAAGTGATTCTCACTAACTCAACCATTTATCTGTTCAACATGATACAGCTCTGATGTTATATAATAAGATACAATCATTGTTAGCTATAAGGATAATTAGATTATGTAAACTAGAGCCGCTACAAGCCTTCCTTAACGACCGTCGTCTTACGCAATTTAACACCATTTTTATCCGACAGCGGAAGGCGAAGGGTAATTTGGTTGAGTTAATGCATGTTTGTTTATTTGTGTGTGTGTGCCGATTGTGTGAACCGATTTCAATAGAACACATACTGATAATTAATTAATTGTAGATTATAGACGCGTCGACAACTCAGGTCATTAGCGTCTTCAACACAAGAAATAATCCATTTGTGTATTAGAATCCGCCAGCCGGCATACACAAACCGATTGGTACGAGCTCGGATCCCTGAGAGCGCTAATTCCCAAATAGTGATGAGCAAAGCAAGACCAAGACTTGGACAGTCTTGATCTTGGTCTTGCGTATCAAGTCTTGGTCTTGCTCATTTTATCTGTCTTTTTTTAGTTTTTTACTTCTGAAGATCATCATAGTTATAAATTAAAAATAATTCACAATCTATTATTAACTAACAAAATACTTTATTTTATTAAAATATTAAAAAATATCAAAATTACATCATTTTTAACACGCTTGTTCATTCGGTCTTGGTCTTGCTAGTCTAATGAAAGTCTTGCAGGTCTTGGTCTTGGTCTTGCGAAATGCAAGAGGTCTTGGTCTTGGTCTGGCTATCTGTTTTAATACGTAAAACTCAGCAGAAATCTCGTCGCGAGAAACCCGCCGCGGAAAATTCGCCCGCTTAGTTTCGCACAGGATTCCGTTTTTTCCCTTTGTGATACGGAATTCAGAGCTTGAGAATAGCCGAGCGTGTAGCAATGCTGTTGTTTACATGGCGTTGCTATGGTTCCCGGATTCTAGCCCGAGAGCTGGTAAAAGTGTCAATTGGATTTTCAATTTATTATTAAAAAAAAATAATGAATTGAAAATATGAATTGGTGCGAGGCCCAAATAATCTTAACTGTTGGTACACTTTAAAACACACGATATGAAATTCAAAAAATAAAGTAAATCGAAAGTGTGCCAAAATCGGTTTGAAATTCGCGGTAGAAAAACCATTAACACGAGATACAGTTTTTACATTGTAAATTCCGTGAGCCAGTGGATTATTTTCTTACGTCATAGGTACTGCTGATTCACCGTTTGGGGGTTGGGGGCTGACAAAAGATACCGAGCATGTAATGAAACTCTGATCAGTTTGCTTTAAGTGGTTGCTTTCTGCCCCTAGCAACCGATCTGACATGACAAACGGTTAATTTTGTTCCAAGTCTTCATGGTTTCCGGGGCTTGTAGGCCGTGGTCCGGTGGTATTTCTACCTGACGTTTCGTCTACAACTGCGGTAGACATTCTCAAAGGCGATGTGGCAGCGGTCGAAGTGTCCTCCTTGGCGGCACACAGATCAGTGTGTCAGTGACTAGTGTCCTCCCTTCTTTTATGCCTAGTGCCAGTGTGTTCTCTGTTCGGTCGTAGTCCGGACTACGACCGAACAGAGAACACACTGGCGCTAAGCATAAAAGGGAGGACACCAGTCACTGACACACTGATCTGTGTGCCGCCAAGGAGGACACTTCGACCGCTGCCACATCGCCTTTGAGAATGTCTATCGCAGTTGTAGACGAAACGTCAGGTAGAAATACCACCGGACCACGGCCTACAAGCTCGGAAACCATGAAGACTTGGAACAATGTTGGCCGTGAAAGCTTGCACACCTGGGTTAATTTTGTCATCTGCAGAAATTTAACTTTTATATCCAATTCAAATTTTTTCTCAGAAATATGACGTAAATTACCATATCATTTTCAAACAACAACAGGGGCGGAACGAAACCACTTAGAGCTAGCTGACTAGAGTTTCATTATGTGATCGGTATCCTCTATCTGTCACCCCCATCCCCCTCAAACGGAGAATCAGCACTATGACGTAAGAAAATCAACACTGGCTCGCGCCCTATTTGAGGCATGGATAAAAATTATTTGTTAAAAAAAAATTAATAAACAAACACTTGAAAAATTCTACACATTTATTTATCTCGACGATCGTTTCGGGTTCCTAACCCATCTTCAGGACTTTAAACTCCTGAAGATGGGTTAGGAACCCGAAACGATCGTCGAAATAAATAAATGTGTAAAATTTTTCAAGTGTTTGTTTATTAATTTTTATTCAATCATGTTCTACCAAGTGCCTAGCGATAATTCTATAGAATTTAAAATTATTTGTATTCACAGTATTATTGCGGTGACTTCCTTCGGTTCCTTACTCTTTGGTAACGATTGACATTCAGAAATTCGTGATACGTGCTTTACATCACACCATGGTAGAAATATCGGTAATTAGTGCCCATGACTTAAATGAAATGTGTCGATTGTGCTTATCAACTGGCGTTACACTGTTAGACATCTTTCAGTTTTCGACTAGAATGGAAAATAAAGTAGCTGATGTAATTATGAAGTGTGCTCCCGTACAGGTAAGTTTATGACAGTTTATTTTTAATTCGAATAGAAATTATTGTAGTTTATTAACGCTTTACTAATAATATTTCATGTTAATAAGTATATGCAAATTTAAATGAATTTGTATTCCATAATTTATATAAATCCGCTCCAGTAATAAAGACAATTTGTTATGTGATTTATTCATTTTGCCAAAAACCTAAGTTCTCATGTTTGGGTGCATTCCACTTGGCGATCGCAACGCCTACAACGACCAAACGTAATGAGCGCGGCCATAAGGCGCGAGCGTAGTGGGCGCAATGGTCGTCAAGTGGAACGCACCCTTTGTCGTAATTTTTGCATTTAATAGATGTTCTCCTTTTTGTGAAATATCTCTTTTCATGAAAAGAAGGATGTATCTAAAATGAATATACATATTACTGTAACTAATTACCACCTAAAATTATGAAGTATTTGTTTTAGATAACAAAAGGGGACGAAATGCCGAATTCCATCTGCCAACTGTGTTGCACTCAACTGGAGAAAATTCACCAGTTCCAGGCGCAAATAATACAGTCTGAAAAAACACTGCGACACTATTTACAGCAATTACACGCTTCTGGCAAACAAATCAAGACTGAATGTTCTGAGGATCCTTTAATCCATGAAACAATTTCAACAGGATGTGCTGAAGACCCAGTAGGACATTTTTCCAATAATGATGGCTGCGAAAATACGAAGGACAACATTCGTGACAGCAATGTAATTGAATTCATAGACGTCAACTGGAAAGAGAGAGAGCTTGCATATTTCAATTCAGAAGAAAAAGTTAAGGAGGAAACGACTTTAAATTGTGGAATCAAAGTCGAACCGATCGATGCTTATCCACAAATTTCAACAGAATGTGCTGATGACGCTATAGAAACTTTATCTAAAGGTTATGGTACTGAACTCGGTTGCGGAAACTCAAAAATCGATGTTGAATACACATGGAGGAATTTCGAGGATCGGTATTCTGTTGATGTAACAGAAGATTTTGGCAAAGAGGGGACCAAAAATAGCTCGGTAAAGAAAAAAGCAAATAAAGTCGACTATAAATGTGATTTTTGTAATAAGTCTTTCCCCCACCCATCAAGTTTGAACAAACATAGGCGTATACATACTGGTGAGAAACCATTTGAATGCAAAGTTTGTAATAAGCATTTTTCCCAGTCACAGCATTTAAAGAGTCATCAACTTATACATACCGGTGAAAAACCGTATCAGTGTGACGTGTGCTGTAAGTGTTTCACCCAACTTAAATATTTAAATGCTCACAAACTTACGCATACTGGCGAGAAACCATATCAGTGTGACGTTTGTAATAAGTGCTTTTCCCAATTAAACAAATTGGTCACTCACAACCTTATACATACTGGTGAGAAACCACATCAGTGCGACGTTTGTAATAAACAGTTTTCTCAGTCACAGCATTTAAAAAGTCACGTGCGTATTCATACTGGTGAGAAACCATATCAGTGTGAAGTGTGTAATAAGTGTTTCGCCCGAGCGACAGATTTAAATATTCACAAACGTACACATACAGGCGAGAAACCATACCAGTGTGACGTCTGTAATAAGCATTTTTCTCAGTCACAACATTTAAAAACTCACAGACTCAAACACACTGGTGAGAAACCACATCAGTGTGACGTGTGTAATAAGTGTTTCACCCGATCGACAGAATTAAATGTTCATAAACGAACGCATCATGGTAAGAAAGAAACCATATGAATGAGTGACTTTCCCAATTAAGCAAATTAATCACTGACAAACTTATATCTACTGGTGAGACACCGAATCGGTGTGAAATTTGTGATACGTTAAAATGTCACAACCGTACACATACTGATGAGAAACCTATAGCTGTGTGACGTGATAATAAGTATTTACCCCTGTGCAAAAGTTTACTCAAATGTGAGAATGCTTAATTTTACAAAGCATGTTATTTCACAATCGATACGGAGTGCTGTATAAAATATTATATATTTTTTCTGTAAGCACGCAGTTGATATAACAGCTTTGTTCCAATCACTCTGAATACCGTAATATTACCGTCACGCTCATGCGCAGTGAATAGAACGCGTTCCAACCGACCTTGTGACCGTTTGTGGACGATTCTTAAAGCGTTCCAACCGATTTGGGCATGGCGGAAATATTACATGGTGTGCTCATCAGGCAGGGTTCTCTCTCTAAAAATCGTTTCTCTCTTGCACAATTCTGTAAAATAATACTCAGGTGTGCCAACTCATAAAAATTCCTAAAATGCGTGATGATTTTTACAATTTAATGTTTTTGAAACCAATAATTTGACATATTATTGTGTCAAATTAAAATAACGAACGGCAATAGAATTTAGGTTATCGAGAAATTATTAAAATAAATAATATAAGATTTTAAGGAATCTTAATTAGGAAGTGGTAGTGAGGGCAAATAAGGAAGCTTTTGATGATTAATCAGTATGCAGCACACTAGGCGCTATGAAACTCGTCAAAAAAAAATTTACCGATGACATGTAAATATAGTGTCTCATCCATATTTTATGTGCCTATATAAAGCTACACCCGTCCGGTGATGCGCGCCGATTAAGCATCCTGAATGCATTTTCACCTTCTATTAATTTTATTTTATTTAGTTTTAATGGAATCAAAAAAAAATAATCAAACAGTGGTGTATCTGTTTGGAACGTAACTAATAATAAGAGTATGTTGAAAACGGCCTCGGCTAAACATTTCTCTAAATAAAAAATGTATTATTATTTATTAAAGAATTTTGCATCCACAAGCACCCACAACTTCTTGTTGCGCCGGGACGTACCTGCTCGCCGGAGCCAGAGTTCAAGCGCGCACGACAAGACAAAAAGAAAAATAAAGGAAATTTTTAATTATTTTTATTGAAAATAATTAAATCAGAAAACGTCAAAGTAATATAGTCATGAAATCAATGTAAGGTGTGCATAAATTATACATGAATCATATGTAAGAAATCATTCAAAAATTATACACAAAATCAATAAAAATTGTACGCAATTTATACATGAATCGCATATGAGAAATCAGTCCAGAATTATATGTAAATATCAACTTCTCCAATTTTCTTCATCCAACCTACGCGCATTATAACAGTTTCCGGTAATTTGAAAAAACGTCTATGTTTTTCGCTGTTGCTGTTGTTGTCATAACACGCACTATGCTCCTCATCTTAATTTTTCACACAAATTGCTTTTAACAAAATATAATTTCCGTCAGTTATATAAATCAAATATTTTATGTCAAAATATTATATTGCGTCACAAATTGTATCCGTAGTTACGGTTATCTAAATTAAAATTTGAAAGAGATAGCGAGTCGAGTTGAGTGAATGCAACAAGGACAAACGGCTAAGGAACACCAGTATTCTAATGTAAAACGATTTTTTGTCTTGAAGTTGTCAGCCCTGGGTATTATTTGCAATTTGAAACCAAGGTTATTAGAGAGAGAACCCTGCCTGATGAGCACACCATGTAATATTTCCGCCATGCGATTTGGTGATAGTTTGTGAACGGTTTCCGGACGATCATTTCGTTACATGGTCTGGTCATGAAACTAAAATGCAAGGTTAGTAGAGTATAGGTTGCCTCATTCCGATAGATAGTAGTGGGGGGATGACGTCACTCAGAATATACCATGCTTGCTCACTTCAATAGAAAAGATCAGACGATGGACGCTGCTAATTTTTGGAAATAAAAATCACAGTAACCATGGTAGTGTCATATGTTTTTTCAATACCTAATAGAAACATGATTCTTCTGTTAGTGAAAAAAATATGATAAGTTGTCAATTTTGCGATAGCTGTTAAGTGTTATGGTGTTTTGTGGTTATTTTTAATATTTTGTGAATATAAAAGATAAAATAATTAATTTATCAATTTGTTAGTTAATTTTATTCGTTTCTTAAATTTAACAAATAGGTAATTAACAAGATCTGCCATTTCTTGAGCATTATTCAATTTTTTGTTTGTTTATATTATAGATATTAAAACCTAAATTTTGTAATAAAAATAAAAATTATCCTATTTTTTAACATCTATTCTTCTATTTATTGTCTTCTGCCAATTTTAAGAAAAAATCTGCACGAAGCACCTAATATAAATAAGCATAATCTTAAACAATTTTTGTACTTGATTTAAACTAAATTCTAGCTGACGTCATTCCCGCGCTTACGCTGATTGGTCAGATGGAATGAGGCAACCTGTACTCTAATAACCTTGACTAAAATGAAACTTTAAACTGGCATGCGCATTAAGCACTTTATTACGTTTGTCTCAGTTTAATATTTGACAGTTGACACTTGTTTATTTATTTTAATTTGACGTTTTTTTTCGTTGAATTATTAATTTATTTATTTTGATAGTTTAATCAGTGATGAACTTGGTATTTTTTCTGCTAAATTTGGCAATTTCACAAGAATTAGGAATCATTTTATCTGAACATTCTAAAAAATGGTAGTACCAAGTCTATGGTAGCCGAAAATGCCAAAAGGTCTTTACCTAAGCTTTATAAAAGCAAGAGGACTATTTTGTAAATCTTAAATTATTAACTTAAGTGATAACTGTTTAATTAAATTTAAAAATATGAGTGACGAAGGCGATAGCATTTCTTAAATGTTTTTAACAATAAAAAAGTAAGGTTATAATCGTCAGCTTCAAATATGGAGTGATGCCATATCAAAGCCAAAGTCCAAACTTGAAACTGAATCTGATGCACGAGTACGACCAAGTGCACGAAAGGGTCACAAAAGCGTTCCAACCAATGTCTACGTTTGTACCGTCACAGGACTGTGCAAGGTTGACGCATGCGCACAAAACCGATAAAAACAGTTTCGTTACCGTTTCAAAACGATCCTTAAATAGCCGGTTGGAACAGAGCTATTAATATTATTGTTTTGCATTATTTTTAAAAATATGTTTTCATGCAGAAATGTATTTTATAAATATTTAAGATTTGTAATGAAAAAAATAATAAATAAATAATTTAAAATGTTTTAGCCGAGTATGGGCTTAAAATGTTCGTAAAAATATAGCTATTCTAATATTTACGAAAGACACCCAATGACGTCACGTTACAATGCAATATCAGAAAAATATATTTATTCAACCCGTCACCGTCTGGACTCAAACCCGAAATTGGGAGTTTCGGGTTCAAGTTCCGACAGTGGCATTTGATTTTTTCTTAGATATAGCAAACCAATCAGGGCAGCCGCAGTTATGCCGTCTGATATATAATTTATTTATTTATTTCACCAATCAACAGAGCTAAGCTCCAATTACAGATGGTTACATAACATAGGCAATATTTAATTGTTATGTGAATATGATTTTATAGCTAAGATACTTGAATGGTGACATTTTGATTTAAATTTATCCTACATTTCTGATTTAAAAAATCCGTATCCTTCAAAGACAGCAAATTTCAACTACCAATTTCGAGGATACGAACAAATTAAGTTTTAAGAAAGACATGCCTGTTTTTGACGATATCCTAAAAACTAATTTCTGTTCGGTAAATTTAAAGCAAAAGACGTCTTCATGATTCAATTTATTTTGAAGGTAGACCTGCAATCGATGTTCAAACTAAAGGTACGTGCAGTACGCAGCTGGGATTCTAGATGGTAGCATGTATGGTAGATGGTGGCTGAAATTATAAGAGCTTATAGGTTTGCACAACGAAGCTTTGATACAAGCTTAAATCGCGTTTGAAATGTCAGATAGCGAAGACGAATATTTGTGTTCTTCTGCTACAAAGTGGTATATTTTAAATATAAATTTAAGTAGGAGCTATCATGTTCACCCTATTAATAGAAAACGATCTAAACATGGCGAATTTCATCATTTATACCAAGAATTAAAATTTTACCCAAATCGGTTTTTTGAATATTTACGTATGGAACCTAACACTTTTAAATACGTCTTAGAAAAAACTCAAAACAAATTAAATAAAAACTGGCAAAATTTCACTTATTAAACTAGTCACATCCATTATGAAATTTGTAACGGCCATTTGACAGTTGTCACACGTTGATTGTAGTAGTCAGCGCGCAGAAAGAATGGTGAGATACATTCTTGTATCTAGCAGCTCTTGTAACAGCTTATACCTGCTACACTCACTGCTTCGTTGTGAGGGCTTGAGAATAGCCGAGAGTGTAGCGGCGCTATTGTTTACATGGCGTTGCTATGGTTCCTCTATTACAAGTCCCCAGTTCTCGGGTTCTAGCCCGAGAGCTGGTAAAAGTGTCAATTGGATTTTCAATTTATTATTAAAAAAAAAAAAAAAATAATGAATTGAAAATATGAATTGCTGCTAGGCCCAAATAACCTTAGCTGTTGGTGGTCTTTAAAACACAATTAGCTTCGTTGTGTACGCTCGCATATATAACAATGCATTAATTTAAGCAAGCCCTGCTATGATCTACGCTACCATACTGTCGTGAAGCCATGGAAACGATAGATAAAACGAAGACTTGATCCACCCATGAATTATTTCTATTCACTGAACGATTACAATAGGAAGGTTGCGGTGATTTCCTTCGATGTTCGAGCTCCTACCTTGTCCTTTTAACTCTTGACTCTTAGGTACCGATTGACATTTTCAGAAACATATGTTACGTGCTTTACATCACACCATGGTAGAAATATCGGTAATTAGTGCCCAAGACTTAAATCGAATGTGTCGATTGTGCTTATCAACTGGCGTTACACTGTTAGACATCTTTCAGTTTTCAACAAGAATGGAAAATAAGGTAGCTGATGTGATCATGAAGTGTGCTCCCGTTCAAGTAAGTTTATGACAATTTATTTTTAATAGAAATTATTGTAGTTTATTATCGCGTTACTAATAATATTTCAAGTTAATAAGTATGTAAATGCGAATTTAAATGAATTTGTATTCCATAATTTATTTAAATCCGCTCCAGTAATGTAGACAATTTGTTATGTGATTTATTCATTTTGCCAAAAACCTAAGTTCTCATGTTTGTCCTAATTTTTGCATTTAATAGATGTCATCCTTTTTGTGAAATATCTATTTTCATGAAAAGAAGGACGTATCTAAAGTTAGTATACACAATATTGTAACTAATTACCACCTAAAAGTATGAAACATTTGTTTTAGATAACAAAAGGGGACGACATGCCGAATTCCATCTGCCAATCGTGTTGCACTCAACTGGAGAAAAATCACCAGTTCCAGGTGCAAATATTAGAGTCTGAAAAAACACTGCGACACTATTTACAGCAATTACACGCTTCTGGCAAACAAATCAAGACTGAATGTTCAGAGGTTCCTTTAATCCATGAAACAATTATTTCAACAGGATATGCTGAAAACACAGTAGGAAATTTTTCCAAGAATGACTGCGAAAACACGAAGAACAACATTGGTGACAGCAATGTATTTGAATTTATAGACGTTAACTGGAAAGAGAAAGAACTTGCGCATTTCAATTCAGAAAAAAAAATTAAGGAGGAAGCGACTTTAAATTATGGAATCAAACTCGAACCGATAGCTGATTATCCACTAATTTCGACTGAATTTGCTGATGGCACTATAGAAGAAACTTTATCAAATGCTTCTGATAGTAAAATCACTTGCGATGACACAAAAATCGATATTGACCAGGCATGGGATAACTTCGATGGTCATTGTTCTGTTGATGTAACAGATTTTTATAAGGATGTAAACAAAGATACCTCGGTAACGGAAATAGGAAATAAGGCCGAGTATAAATGTGATATTTGTAATGAGTGTTTTAGCCAACCAGAATATTTAAATGCTCACAAACTTGCACATACTGCCGAGAAACCATATCAGTGTGAATTTTGTAATAAGTGTTTCCCCCGAACAACGGATTTAAATAGACACAAACGTTTACATACAGGTGAGAAGCCATATCGGTGTGTCGTTTGTAATAAGCAGTTTTCTCAGTCACAGCATTTAAAAGATCACGAACGTTTGCATACTGGTGAGAAACCAAATAAGTGTGAAGTGTGTAATAAGTCTTTCACCCGATGGACGGACTTATATATACACAAACGTACACATACAGGTGAGAAGCCATATACTTGTGACGTTTGTAATAAGCAGTTTTCTCGGTCATCAAATTTAAGAAGCCACAAACTTACACATACTGGCGAGAAACCGTATCAGTGTGAAGTGTGTAAAATGTATTTCGCCCGAGTGGCGTACTTAAAAATTCACAAACGTTTACATACAGGTGAGAGTCCATATCAGTGCGACGTTTGTAATAAGCAGTTTTCTCGGTCATCAACTTTAAGAAGCCACAAACTTACACATACTGGCGAGAAACCGTATCAGTGTGAAGTGTGTAAAATGTTTTTCACCCGAGTGGCGTTTTTAAATATTCACAAACGTTTACATACAGGTGAGAGTCCATATCAGTGCGACGTTTGTAATAAGCAGTTTTCTCGGTCATCAAATTTAAAACATCACAAACTTACACATACTGGCGAGAAACCGTAACAATGTGAAGTGTGTAATGAGTGTTTCACCCGATCGACAGAATTAAATGTTCACTAACGAACGCATCACGGTAAGAAACCATATGAATGAGTTGGTTTTCCAAATAAACAAATTAGTCCCTGACAAATTTATGTTTAATTTTAGAAGTCGTCTTAAAATAAAGCATGTTATTTCATAATCGATGCGGAATGCTGTATAAAATATATATTTTTTCTGTAAGCACGCAGTTGATGTAACAATTTTATAATTTTTAAAATTATGTTTTCATGCAGAAATGAATTTTGTAAACATTTAAAAATTGTAACGAAAAAAATAATAAAAAATTAATAATTAACACGAATTGTTGTGTAAAACCCTTCCGGCAAAGTAGTGTGCAACGATAACTCTTTAACACAAAGTAGCAGCTGCTTTTCAAGGTCGCTATCCAACAATTTTATTACCGCGCGGGCCTAATTGGAAAAATAAATGCGAATTTAAATTTTTTTTTTGGTGAGTATGGGCTTAAAATGTTAAAAAAAGATCCGTTAAAATCTCGAAATATTTTTTTCGGACAAAATCCATTACTTCCCTACCATAGTAGAGGTGGGAAGTAAAAATATAGCTATGATACTTAAAAAATGAACATTTTGATTTCCCTTTGTCTTACATTCTTATTTCATAAAAATTCTTATTCTCCACGGAGAGCGAATTAGTTACCAGTTTCGAGGATATGAACAAATAAAATTTTAAAAAAAGGGTGTGGGTCTCGGCACCCCCAACAGATGTGAAACATCAAAGAAAACGTTATTAAAATTGGTGGTATTTTCTATGTAGTAGTATATATTTTTTCAAAAGCAGCAACTAACTGTTATGCTGACGTAATCCTATATACTGCACTGTAACACACGCGGTTGCGGCGTTTGAGCACGCCTGAGCCAGAAACGCAACTAAATACACAGCGAAGTATCTATATTATATACCTATTGTAAGAACAAATTTATGTTCTTACTTTAATAAAATAATAAAACACAATAAATTCAGTTGAACAAAATATCAATGAAATAAGTGTTCTAAGTGTCCTAAGAAAGTGAGTTCTTAACGTCGGGGTCACCAATTGTAAGAACAAATTTATGTTCTTACTTTAATAAAATAATAAAACACAATAAATTCAGTTGAACAAAATATCAATGAAATAAGTGTTCTCAATATTAAATGTTGATTAATTCTGAATCAATTTTTTTGTTGTTATCCAAAACAAACTTCAATTTTATAGCGTAACTAAGAAAATATAATTTTGACAAATTCATATCGAGAACGCGTGTTATTATAACAAACGAGTTTGCTATACTATAACACGTGTATACATATACATTTGCTTCACAGTACGTTCGTATGTATGCTCTCTCTTCCCGTGCCCAAGCGTGCGGAAGCCGAGAGAGAGTGTCGTAGTGGTGGGGAGAACGGCAGCGAAGGAGCGGACCATAAATTTCGTTGCATATTTCCCCTCACGCGGTTGTTCACTGCCCGACATAAGATGTTTCACATCAAAAAGACATGCCTGTTTTTGACGATACCCTGTATAATAACTGATCCACAGCAAAAGATGTCTTCATGATTCAATTTATCTTGAAGGTAGACTCGCAATCGATGTTCAAATTCAAGGATAATTTTTAAATAGCAACGAATTTAATGCTCCAGCTGTCATGGAACGAAAGATAAAACTAGGGCTTGATCTAATATGACCACCTTCGGGCCCCTACCATTTAACTCTTTGCTCTTAGGTAACGGTTAACATAATTAATCAGAAATACGTACTACGTGCTTTACGTTACACCATGGTAGAAATATCGGTAATTAGTGCCCATGACTTAAATGAAATGTGTCGATTGTGCTTATCAACTGGCGTAAAACTGTTAGACATCTTTCATTTTTCGACAAGAATGGAAAATAAGGTGGCTGACGTAATCATGAAGTGTGCTCCCGTTCAGGTAAGTTTATGACAATTTATTTTTAATTCAATTAGAAATTATTGTAGTTTATTAACCCTTTACTAATAATATTTCATGTTAATAAGTATATGCAAATTTAAATAAATCTGAATTCCATAACTTATTTAAATCCGTACCAGTAATGTAGGCAATTTGTTATGGTATTTTACGTATCTAAAATGAATATACATATTATTGTAACTAATTACCACCTAAAAGTATGAACCATTTGTTTTAGATAACAAAAGGTGACGACATGCCGAATTCCATCTGCCAACTGTGTTGCACTCAACTGGAGAAAATTCACCAGTTTCAGACGCAAATAATACAGTCTGAAAAAACACTGCGACACTATTTACAGCAATTACACGCTTCTGGCAAACAAATCAAGACTGAATGTTCAGAGCATCCTTTAATCCATGAAACAATTTCAACAGGATGTGCTGAAGACACAGTAGGACATTTTTCCAATAATGATGGCTGCGAAAACACGAAGAACAACATTGGTGACAGCAATGTAATTGAATTCATAGACGTCAACTGGAAAGAGAAAGAACTTGCATATTTCAATTCGGAAAAAAAAATTAAGGAGGAGGCGACTTTAAATTGTGGAATCAAAGTTGAACCGACCGCTGATTATCCACTAATTTCGACAGAATTTGCTGATGGCACTATAGAAGAAACTTTATCAAATACTTATGATAGTAAAATCACTTGCGATGACACAAAAATCGATATTGACCAGGCATGGGATAACTTCGATGGTCATTGTTCTGTTGATGTAGAAGATTTTTATAAGGATGAGAACAAAGATACCTCAGTAAAGGAAAAAGGAAATAAGGCCGAGTATAAATGTGACTTTTGTAATGAGTGTTTTAGACAACCAAAATATTTAAATGCTCACAAACTTGCACATACTGGCGAGAAACCGTATCAGTGTGAAGTTTGTAATAAGTGTTTTACCCGAGCAACGGATTTAAAAAGACACAAACGTTTACATACTGGTGAGAGACCATATCAGTGCGACGTTTGTAATAAGCTGTTTTCTCGGTCACAACATTTAAAAAATCACAAACTTACTCATACTGGCGAGAAACCGTATCAGTGTGAAGTGTGTAATAAGTGGTTCGCCCGAACGACGGACTTAAATATTCACAAACGTTTACATACAGGTGAGAAACCATATCAGTGCGACGTTTGTTATAAGCAGTTTTCTCGGTCACAACATTTAAAAAGTCACAAACTTACACATACTGGCGAGAAA
The DNA here is from genome assembly GCA_039654895.1 of Mongoloraphidia duomilia. Classification (NCBI taxonomy): domain Eukaryota; kingdom Metazoa; phylum Arthropoda; class Insecta; order Raphidioptera; family Raphidiidae; genus Mongoloraphidia; species Mongoloraphidia duomilia. The sequence goes on along the minus strand of CM077526.1, from coordinate 23,485,803 downwards.
CCAAATCAGTGTGAAGTGTGTAAAATGTGTTTCGCCCGAATGGCGGACTTAAATATTCACAAACGTACACACACAGATGAGAAGCCATATCAGTGTGACGTTTGTAATAAACAGTTTTCTCAGTCACAGCATTTAAAAAGTCATGAACGTTTGCATACTGGTGAGAAACCAAATAAGTGTGAAGTGTGTAATAAGTCTTTCGCCCGAGCGACTGACTTAAATATGCACAAACGTACACATACAGGTGAGAAGCCATATAATTGTGACGTTTGTAATAAGCAGTTTTCTCGGTCACAAAATTTAAAAAGTCACAAACTTACACATACTGGCGAGAAACCGTATCAGTGTGAAGTGTGTAATAAGTATTTCACCCGAGCAACGGACTTAAATATTCACAAACGTTTACATACAGGTGAGAAACCATATCAGTGTGACGTTTGTAATAAGCAGTTTTCTCGATCACAACATTTAAAAAGCCATAAACTTACACATACTGGCGAGAAACCGTATCAGTGTGAAGTGTGTAATAAGTGTTTTACCCGATCGACAGAATTAAATGTTCACAAACGAACGCATCACGGTAAGAAACCATATGAAGGAGTTGGTTTTCCCAAATAAACAAATTGGTTCCTGACAAATTTATGTTTAATTTTACAAATCGTCTTAAAATAAAGCATGTTATTTCATAATCGATGCGGAATGCTGTATAAAATATATATTTTTTCTGTAAGCACGCAGTTGATGTAACAATTTTATAGTTTTGCATTATTAACTTCCCATTGGAAGTTATTGTAATGGGTCCGAAAATCGAAATCAAAAAGGAAAAAAAATTTTTATGTTTCAAGGTCACTACACTATTTTTACACTACTTTTAGAAAGATGTCTGTGTGTGTGTGTGTGTGTGTACGTATGTACGTACGTATGTATGTGTCCATTTCTTTCTAAGACGAAATCTCGAGAACGAAAAATGATATCGACTACGTTGGGGTGCCAATCGACGCGTATTAACGCAAATATGATCTGAAAGGAATTTTTTTAAAATCGGTTCAGCCGTTCTTTTTTCTTAACCAAATAACCTCCAAAAAAGAAGATTTTACACAATATCTCGCGAATAAAAAATTATATCGACTTCGTAAGGGTGTCAATCGAGGCGTGTTAACGTCATTTTGATCCGACATAAATTTTATAAAAATCGGTTCAGCCGTTTTTTTTTTTTTTTTTTTTTAATTATTGATGTTTTAATGATTAAAATGATTACTTTTCTGTGTAATATCTAATTTAATTATTATTATTATTAAATATTTATCAAACTGGGAAGTTCGTCGTGTGGACCTCAAAGGTCGCACTTTAGTCCTAATAAACGACCCACCTCACGGCTTGTTTTTAAAATTATGTTTTCATGCAGAAATGTATTTTGTAAATATTTAAAAATTGTACCGAAAAAAATAATAAATAAATAATTAACACGAATTGTTGTGTAAAACCCTTCCGGCAAAGTAGTGTGCAACGATAACTCTTTAACACAAAGTAGCAGCTGCTTTTCAAGGTCGCTATCCAACAGTTTAATTACCGCGCGGGCTTAACTGGAAAAATAAATGCGAATTTAAAATTTTTTTTGGTGAGTATGGGCTTAAAATGTTAAAAAAAGATCTGTTAAAATCTCGAAATATTTTTTCGGACAAAATCCATTACTTCCCTACCATAGTAGAGGTGGGAAGTAAAAATATAGCTATAAATTATAATTCAATATGATTAAACACCTATACCGTAACTAAATTCACTATATTAGTGAAATTAACATAAGAATATCAGACGAATTATCGCCATGATATTTATATAGAAGGCCATATAGGAAAAATGTAAATGCACCGCCGGGAATCGAACCCAGAACTCCCAATTTCGCGTCAGGTTAGTTTCCAGTTACTACACAGTGCCCAACAGTGTACATTTAATTCTTCCTATATATGCAACGATGATATAGTGAATTTAGTTACGGTATAGGTGTTTAATCATATTGATTGTATTTCTTATGTTTATAAATTATAATACTTGAAAAATAAATATTTTGATTTCCATATATCTTAAAATTCTTATTCTCCATGGAGAGCGAATTAGTTACCAGTTCCGAGGATACGAACAAATGAAATTTTAAAAAAGACATGCCTGTTTTTAACGGCACCCTGTATAATAACTGATTCATATTCGGTAAATGTAAAGCAAAAGATGTCTTCATGATTCAATTTATCTTAAAGGTAGACCTGCAATCGATGTTCAAACTCAAGGATAATTTTCGCAGCGAATTTAATAGTCCAACTGTCGTGGAACCACACAAACGAAAGATAAAACGAAAGCTTGATCCACTCTCTAATTATAATTTGTATTCACTGTATTATTGTGGTGACATCTGTCGGGTCCCTACCACTTAACTCTTTACTCTTAAGTAACAGTTAACATTAGTTCAGAAATACATGTTACGTGCTTTACATCTCACCATGGTAGAAATATCGGTAATTAGTGCCCATTACTTAAATGAAATGTGTCGATTGTGCTTATCAACTGGCGTTACACTGTTAGACATCTTTCAGTTTTCGACTAGAATGGAAAATAAGGTAGCTGATGTGATCATGAAGTGTGCTCCCGTTCAGGTAAGTTTATGACAGTTTATTTTTAATTCAATTAGAAATTTTGTAGTTTATTAACGCTTTACTAATAATATTTCATGTTAATAGGTATATGCAAATTTAAATGAATTTGTATTCCATAGTTTATATAAATCCGCTCCAGTAATATAGACAATTTGTTACTGTTTTTTTTCATTTTGCCAAAGCATTTAAAACAGAAAAAGATCATAAATTAAAATTGTATTCTGTAACAAAATATCATTAAACTATATTTCTACCCTTTAATTTTTCGTAATCAGATTTAGTAGTAAACTGAACTACGTGATATTCTCATAACGTCTTTAATTTTGGCCTATTTAATTTACGTTCTGACAGTTCACTTAAATGTACTAATTTTGTAAAATGTGTCACTATAATCTTACAATTTTTGTTAAACCTATAGGCTACTATACGGTGCAATATGTTTTTTTTTTTTGTGAATTGTAAATATTAGCAATTATGGTGATATTAATATACCAACACTTACATTGATTTTATTGCTTAATATGTTTTTTACAACGCCTGCTCTGGAGCGGTGTATGTCATCTCCGAAATACACAATAATCGCATACTTGACTATATGTGTTTCATAAACGCACATGTTCGGTTAAATATCACATAACTGCACGGATTCCGCCTAAACAATACTGTTATAGAAATATAACCTCACGAACACAATCTGTACTTAACTCACTCTATCTTTTTCACTTTACTAGAGACTACTGAAACGCCATCTAATGTCGCGATAATAATTTAGTTTTTATTGTTCATGTATAGTAATTAAATTAGGTGTAAAAAAATGAAAATTCAATAAAAAATCATTTTAATATTGCAATTTTTTATAAATTAACTCAAATTTAAACTGTCCAAAAACGGTGCAAAGGTGGTCAAAAACGGTACTTCTCTCAAAGTCAACTTCCAGAGCAGTAGTTGTAAAAAGTATTGTATGCTACAGGTGGGATAAGTAGCAAATATGACAGTCGTGATTACGACATTCGCTCTAAGGTTTATGAGGCACTCGTCTTCATACGAATGCCCCATAAACCTTACGCTCATGTCGCAAAACACGACTGTCAGATTATTTGCTACTTATCCCACATGTAGCATAAATTACTATTATCAAATAATGAAATAAGCAAGCGAAAATAAAATTATTTGTTTGCCCTGATTTTTGTTTCTAAATCCTGATTTTTTGCATTTGATAGATGCCCTCCTTTTCGTGAAATATCTATTTTCATGAAAAGAAGGACGTATGTTTTTAGTTGTCATGTCCATCGTAACTATATACAAGGTGATTCTGTAATGAGTACCATAAATGATACAGGATGTACCTACTGTCAAAATAATACGAAAACCAAGAATAACTTTTTTTCCAAAAGTGCTTCCCTAACAAGATACAGGGTGTTAAAGGGTCGATTTGGAGAACACTTATTTGATCGTATCCTTTAACTGGGTTGAACAATTTATTTCATTTTTGGTAGACATCTACTACATAATAAGGACCGTAAACGGACAAAATTTTGTTGCATTTGAACAACCCAGTGGCGTAGAATTGGGGGTCATGTGACACTTTTTCCCCCCAAAAAAAGATGCAGTTGGGTTTTTTCCATTTTTCTTTGTTTTTTTGGTATTATTGGTTCAAATACAACAAAAAAGGTACACTTGTTTCATTTGCCCAGAAGCGTCCGTTTCCGAGATATTCTGACTTGCGTTGTCACTATGTGAAATACCAGGCTGCAAAGTTATCACAGAAAAAGTTTTATTACCAAACAAATAAAATACTTAAAGTCGAATACATCTAGGTAATAAAGTTTAATTAACAAAAAAATAAAAATTAGTAAAAATAAAATTAAAGTAAGTTTTCAAAGTGTCCTCCCTTGGAACATGACCCCCAATTCTACGCCACTGGGTTGTTCAAATGCAACAAAATTTTGTCCGTTTACGGTCCTTATTATGTAGTAGATGTCTACCAAAAATGAATTAAATTGTTCAACCCAGTTAAAAGATACGATCAAATAAGTGTTCTCCAAATCGACCCTTTAACACCCTGTATCTTGTTAGGGAAGCACTTTTGGAAAAAAAGTTATTCTTGGTTTTCGTATTATTTTGACAGTAGGTACATCCTGTATCATTTATGGTACTCATTACAGAATCACCTTGTATATAAGAATTAACGGGAACTTGGACCGTGGGTTGATTGAAACTCAGTTAAAGTTTTAATTCGCAACGTTTCGTCTATATTTTAAACTTCTTCAGGCTCTTAAAACATAACACGAGTATGTCAGTAATAATCTGTAGAGTCATCATTCATTTATAGCGATAATATAATATTCAATTCATTTGTTCAACAGACACAATTTTTTTAAAACAAAAAAAAACAAGCCGTGAGGTGGGTCGTTTATTAGGACTAAAGTGCGACCCTTGAGGTCCACACGACGAACTTCCCAGTTTGATAAATATTTAATAATAATAATTAAATTAGATATTACACAGAAATGTAATCATTTTAATCATTAAAAGATTGTTATTATTTATTTTTAACAATAATTAAAAAAAAAAAAAAAAAAAAAAAACGGCTGAACCGATTTTTATAAAATTTATGTCGGATCAAAATGACGTTAACACGCCTCGATTGACACCCTTACGAAGTCGATATAATTTTTTATTTGCGAGATATTGTGTAAAATCTACTTTTTTGGAGGATATTTGGTTAAGAAAAAAGAACGGCTGAACCGATTTTGAAAAAATTTCTTTCAGATCATATTTACGTTAATACGCATCGATTGGCACCCTAACGTAGTCGATATCATTTTTCATTCTCGAGATTTCGTCTTAGAAAGAAATGGACACATACATACGTACGTACGTACATACGTACACACACACACAGAGACATCTTTCTAAAAGTAGTGTAAAAATAGTGTAGTGACCTTTAAACATAAAGATTTTTTTTCCTTATTGATTTCGATTTTCGGACCCATTACAATAACTTCCAATGGGAAGTTAAAAATGGGTCTGATGAACAAATGAATTTGAATGAAATTATTATGACCAATTATTTCAAAAGGATTATTGAATATTATATTATCGCTATAAATGAATGATGACTCCTACAGATTATTACTGACATACTCGTGTTATGTTTTAAGAGCCTGAAGAAGTCTAAAATATAGACGAAACGTTGCGAATTAAATCTTTAACTGAGTTTCAATCAACCCACGGTCCAAATTCCCGTTAAGCTCTTATATAGAAGGACGTATCTAAAAATGAATATACATTTTAATGTAACTAATTACCACCTAAAAGTATGAAACATTTGTTTTAGATAACAAAAGGCGACGACATGCCGAATTCCATCTGCCAGTTGTGTTGCACTCAACTGGAGAAAAATCACCAGTTCCAGACGCAAATAATACAGTCTGAAAAAACACTGCGAAACTATTTACAGCAATTACACGCTTCTGGCAAACAAATCAAGACTGAATGTTCAGAGGATCCTTTAATCCATGAAACAATTTCAACAGGAAGTGCTCAAGATACAGTAGAAACTTTTTTCAAAAATGATGGCTGTGAAAATAGCTGCGAAAACACGAAGAACAACATTCGTGACAGCAATGTAATTGAATTTATAGATGTTAACTGTAAAGAGAAAGAACTTGCATATTTCAATTCAGAAAAAGAAGTTAAGGAGGAGACGACTTTAAATTTTGAAATCGGTTCGATCGATGAATATTCACTAATTTTAACAGAATGTGCTGATGGCACTGATGGCACTATAGAAGAAACTTTATCAAATGCTTCTGATAGTAAAATCAGTTGCGATGACACAAAAATCGATATTGACCAGGCATGGGATAACTTCGATGGTCATTGTTCTGTTGATGTAACAGATTTTTATAATGATGTAAACAAAGATACCTCGGTAACGGAAATAGGAAATAAGGCCGAGTATAAATGTGATATTTGTAATGAGTGTTTTAGCCAACCAGAATATTTAAATGCTCACAAACTTGCACATACTGGCGAGAAACCATATCAGTGTGAATTTTGTAATAAGTGTTTCACCCGAGCATCGGACTTAAATGTTCACAAACGTACACATACAGGTGAGAAGCCATATCGGTGTGGCGTTTGTAATAAGCAGTTTACTCAGTCATCGCATTTAAGAAGTCACGAACGTTTACATACTGGTGAGAAACCAAATCAGTGTGAACTGTGTAATAAGTGTTTCAGCCGAGCGGCGGAGTTAAATAGTCATAAACGTACGCACACAGGTGAGAAGCCATATCAGTGTGACGTTTGTAATAAGCAGTTTTCTCAGTCAACGCATTTAAGAAGACACGAACGTTTACATACAGGCGAGAAACCATATCAGTGTGACGTTTGTAATAAGCAATTTTCTCAGTTGCCGCATTTAGAAAGTCACAAACCCACACATACTGGCGAGAAACCGTATCAGTGTGAAGTATGTAGTAAGTTTTTCGCCCGAACGACGGAATTACATATTCACAAACGCGTACATACAGGTGAGAAACCAAGTCAGTGTGAAGTGTGTAAAAAGTGTTTCGGCCGAGTGGCAGATTTAAATGTTCACAAACGTACACATACAGGTGAGAAACCATATCAGTGTGACATTTGTAATAAGCTGTTTTCTCACTCATCGCATTTAAGAAGTCACGAACGTTTACATACTGGTGAGAAACCGTATCAGTGTGAAGTATGTAATAAGTGTTTCTTCCGAGCGACGTACTTAAATATTCACAAACGTACACACACAGGTGAGAAGCCATATCAATGTGACGTTTGTAATAAGCGGTTTTCTCTTTCAACACATTTAAGATGTCACGAACGTATACATACTGGTGAGAAACCGTATCAGTGTGAAGTGTGTAGTAAGTGTTTCGCCCGGATGGGGGACTTAAATATTCACAAACGTACACACACCGGTGAGAAGCCATATCAGTGTGACGTTTGTAATAAGCAGTTTTCTCAGTCAAAGTATTTAAGAAGTCACGAACGTCTACATACTGGTGAGAGACCGTATCAGTGTGACGTTTGTAAAAAGCAGTTTTCTCAGTCACATATTTTAAAAAGTCACGAAAGTACACATACTGCTGAGAAACCATATCAATGTGAAGTGTGTAATAAGTTTTTCATCCGAGCGGCGGAGTTAAATAGTCATAAACGTACGCACACAGGTGAAAAGCCATATCAGTGTGACGGTTGTAATAAGTGGTTTTCTCAGTCACAGCATTTAAAAGATCACGAACGTTTACACACTGGTGAAAAACCATATCAGTGTGACGTTTGTAATAAGCAGTTTGCTCAGTCACAAAATTTAAAAAGTCACAAAGCTATACATACAGGCGAGAAACCATATCAATGTGAAGTGTGTAATAAGTGTTTCATCCGAGCGGCGGAGTTAAATAGTCATAAACGTACGCACACAGGTGAGAAGCCATATCAATGTGACGTTTGTAATAAGCGATTTTCTCAATCAACACATTTAAGATGTCACAAACGTTTACATACAGGCGAGAAACCATATCAGTGTGACGTTTGTAATAAGCAATTTTCTCGGTTACAGCATTTGAAAAGTCACAAACCCACACATACTGGCGAGAAACCGTATCAGTGTGAAGTGTGTAAAAAGTTTTTCGCCCGAACGTCGGACTTAAATATTCACAAACGCGTACATACAGGTGAGAAACCAAGTCAGTGTGAAGTGTGTAAAAAGTGTTTCGCCCGAAAGGCGGATTTAAATAGTCACAAACGTACACATACAGGTGAGAAACCATATCAGTGTGAGTTTTGTAGTCAGCAGTTTTCTCAGTCACATCATTTAAAAACTCACATACTCAAACACACTGGTGAGAAACCACATCAGTGTGACGTGTGTAACAAGTGTTTCAACCGATCGACAAAATTAAAGGTTCACAAAAGAAAGCATCATGATGAGAAACCAAATGAATGAGTGGTTTTCCCAATTACACAAATTGGTCACTGACAAACTTTTACATACCGGTGAGACACCGAATCGGTGTGAAGTTAATGATAAATTAAAATGTCACAACCGTACACATACTGATGAGAAACCTGTCTGACGTGATAATAAATGTTTCCCCCTATGCAAAAGTTTACACAAATGTGAGAATACTTAATTTTACAACTCTTCTTAATATAAAGCATATTATTTCACAATCGATGGGGAATGCTGTATAAAATATATATTTTTTCTGTAAGCACGCAGTTGATGTATTAATATTATAGTTTTGCATTATTTTTAAAATTATGTTTTCATGCAGAAATGTATTTTGTAAATATTTAAAAATTGTAATGAAAAAAATAATAAATAAATAATTAAACACGAATTGTTGTGTAAATATGCAAATTTAAAATGTTTTAGGTGAGTATGCAATGAACATAAAATGTTAGTAAAAAAAATATAGCTATTATACTTGAAAAATGACTTTTTGATTTATATTTGGCTTAAATTTTTTATTTTATAAAAATTCTTATTCTCCATAAGAGAGCGAATTTCAGCTACTAATTTTGAAGATGCGAACAAATGAAATTTAAAATATTAGTAAAAAAAACTTTTTAGAGACAAGCTTGTCTCTAAAAAGTTTTTTTTACTAATATTTATTTTGTTCATTTTAGTCTTTCAAAATTTACCCCCCTTCGATACCCAGCATGCCCTTAAATTGCCCCCAAAATGTTCGCTCATCAAGCCCTTTCATTTGATACCCATATCATAGGGGTTACTATGGAAATTATAAATCGCCATTTTGTGACGTCCGCCATATTGGATTTAGAATAATGTCACTTTACTTATTGTGTTTCGCTTATCAAGTCCTTTCATTCGATACCCATATCATAGTGGTTACTGTGGAAATGATAAATCGCCATTTTTTAACGTCCGCCATATTGGTTTAAAAATGGCGGCATTTAAGTAATCGTGCATTGTCACGAGAACGAAACGTGTGTGCCAAATTTCAGCCCGATAGCTTCAGTGGAAGTGAGTGAAATATTGATTACAAAATTCCAGGACATACATACATACATACAATTCCAGGACATACATACATACATACAATTCCAGGACATACATACATACAATTCCAGGACATACATACATACAAGTGAAGTTAAATAAAAGCTTGTAAAAAAGAGATGCCGGCTTTTGTAATTGTGTTTTAAAAGGGCACTGCACAAAAAGTTGCCGATAATAAACCGTTAGAGGCGCTGTCGTCGCTGTAATTGTAATATTTTTCAAAATATTGTGAGTATTTCGTCTACTAGCGTATAGAGGACACTAATATAACAATAATTTTTATAATTGATCTATGATGACAGCAAAGTTAGTAATGATATAATATTTCTGAAATTGCCATGGAAACAATGTGAATAAAAAATTTAAATATTTGAGAAATGTTGACACAAGTGGACACAAGTCGTGTCATAAATAGTTAATAATGTTGAGTTGAAAGTTGAAAAATTATAATTTCAGAGCAGAAAATTAATAAATAAGGACATTTATGAAATCTTATAGAACATGTGCGAAAAAATGTATAAATAAAATCTATTAAAACGCTTGAATCAATCAAAAAGAAATAAAATCTGAGTCAAGAAGAAAGCATTTATGAAATTTCTCCTATTAGAAAAAAATAACTCTATGACAGATCTTGGAATTAGGCAATACGTCTGAAAAGCCCAAAAGAAGAATAATTGAAGTGTAATAAAGATTTAAAAGTGCCAAGTGAATTTATAATTTTTTATAATAATGTGAATGTAATGTCACTTTTTATTACCTATATAAATTTACTTTGTGCTTTTTTATTTTACATAAAATTTCTGTGGTGTCATTTTTGTAATAAGCGATATGAAAAGTTTCATTAGTTAATTAGTTCATTTCACTATTCTTACTTGTAAAATGAATAAAATAAATAACAAATCGAAGAAAATTCATGCATAACAGTCTATAAAATGATACTAATATTTTTAAAAATTTACGTCGTTTTGGATTTCGATTATTTCTTCCCATTTCCCTGGTTACTGAACTATTTTTTTTCAGAAAAACCTGGAAAATATAAAAAATCTAATCTCAATTTGAAAATTGTGTACGTGGTACCAACTTTACACAATCAAATAAATTTCTCAAGAGGAAAATTTGATAATTTAAGTTGTCATATTTAGAACATCTTTGAATTCGATACTTTTTATGTTTTCATGTTAATTGAAAATTGATTATTCATATTCATAGCAACCCGTTGCCTTGAAGAAAAAATCTATTTAGAAAACAAAATCAATCTCAAAATCTTTGAAAAACACGAACTGAACAAGAAATCGAAAACTGACATTTATACCATAAATCAAGATGTAAACAAAACGTACGTAGCGTCATTTCTTAGACAATAGCTACACTTTTTTAGTTATTGATAACACCGCGGTTGCATTATCTGTCATTAGTGACTTTTTACTAAACGATTTGCTGTTATTATTAACAGTTTCGTATTGAAATTTAGCATATCCATTTTTTGTCCTTCAAAGTATGTTTTAAATGTCTAAAAATCCTTTTTCATTGAAAAAAATATTTCAAGTTCAATCTGAATTCCTACTTTTATTAATTTCAATACATGACCCCAAATATGTTTAATACAAAGAATATCATCTATAGAATCTTACAGATCTCACAAATTGACTGTATTGTTTATATAAAAGCTGATTCTTTGAGTAAAAAATTGGGAAAAATGACATATGGTAGCGCTATCTTTTGAAATTGGTGCCAGGCAGATTCCTATTAAAGACCACCAACAGCTAAGGTTATTTGGGCGATGCCGGCTTTTGACGATACACTGTATAACCTGATGTACGAGATATTCGGTGAGATATGCGGATTTTGTTCTACTGACAGCAGATGTTTCTTTCGAATCAATTTTCTATTTGGATTTACGTTTTCCGGAACGTCGAGCGATTGCTCATCACATTGAAAAGGGATTTGAAAATCCATTTATAAGTTAATCCGATCGTTATTCAATTATTATAATATAGCTTACGTTAATCTCAATTTTGACAAGAACTTTATCTTAATCAGAACGTCGCCAGATAATATAGTTATAGTCCGGGAGGCAGCGTTGCAAATGAAATTACATTGTGCTACAAGGGAGGAAAGTGCTACATTTCCTCCCGCGTATAAAATTGCCACCCGAGCCGTATTGCGCATACTATTTTTTCTCCTGCCAGGCCGAAAATTCGCAAGATTGAAAAAAAAAATTATTAATATTATTAAAAAAAAATTTTAAAGGAAATAATTTTAATGTGTAGGAGACAGAAGTAGGTGCGTGAGAGCCGGCATAAGTACTATTGCGCACGCGCACTTGTCCGTACCACGGGAATAAAGAGCGACTTTGTTCCCGCTTGGCAGGGACGTAAGTACGAACTTTCGGCCTAGGTAGGAGAAAAAAGTCAGATAATGCCATTATAATATTTGCAGATCGATTGATCAGTATTAAAGGGGTGTCAGATCACCCTAAACGTGTCATGTACCCGACGTAATTTATATTATTAGTTCAAGGTTCAAATTTTGATATGTTGTTACGGCGAGTGTTTAAGCATATATTTCAATTTGCAAAACAAAATGTCGGTATGTTTTCATAAAAGGTAATAGAGGCGCTACAATCATTTAAAAGTGGAGCCAACCGCCATATTTATTTAGTTCACATTTTATATATGTGTTTTCTGTATCGACGATTAATGACAGATGATTCCATGTTGTCTTCGCTGAAAGTTGATTACCTACAGACGTATCATCAACACAACACTAGGCATACAAGTGACTTGATCATACCCAGGACATATACTTCAGTTGGCGCAACGTCCATCGTCCTTAGCGGGCCAAGGGAATGGAACAAGTTGCCGGAAGCGCTACGTTCCCAGAGATACGGCAATTTTAAAAGCAACTTAAAAAAGCTATTGCTAAGCTCTATTAATTATAGCTAAATTTCTACATGCTTATGTGCATTTCTTTTAAATAAAAATATATTAATTATTCTTTAAGTAACATCAGCAGACATGTTTCTTGTATTTTAATTTAAATTTTAATATTTTTGTATTTTTATCGTGGGTACTTTATCAAAATGTTTTAATGATGTATGTGTTTATTATTGTATATTTATATGTTTTTTAGGACAAGATGAAAACGGCTTCGGCCATTCTTGCACCTATAATAAAGATCATTATTATTATTATTAAAAAAGAAGAGAATAATTTTCGCAATCCATCCCGTATTTGGCCGCCATGTTTGTTATCCCCTGTGACGTCAAATCTGGCTTCAACTTTGTACAAGCGTTGTACACGGTATAGCGCCTCAGGCCTCTATAGCTTTTAACTCAGTGCCTTCCACCTATTTATAGAGCATTCTAGATGCCTATACAGGGTGTTTAAAAAAACATGTGCCATCGCTTGTGAGGTGATTCCTTCACCAGAAATAAGACAAGTACTTAATATCAACATTGTTCCGTAGATGTTTTGTTTCAAGATTACAGGGTGTTCAATTTTTTAAATTGAAAAACGTGTTCATACATTTTTATTGCTAAAATAAATGTTATTATAGGTACACTGTAAAAAATGGATGTAAAAATACTTTGAAAGTTAAGGTAGATTTCGCTCAATTTTCTAAGTGATTTTACATTATTATTTATTTTTACACAGAAAACTTCATAAAAACTTGGACTTTTACTGTAAAGTTAGTGATTTTTACATAAAGTAAATTAAAATTACATAATTTGTGTAATATTCCAATAAAGTGTGTAAAAATTACAAAATAAAATGTATAGTTACATATATAAAATGGATGAATACAAAACATATTAATGTAAAATAAGTAACCACTCATGCGCAATGTGTTTTTATGGAATCTACGCGATGTGCAGGCGATACCTGTTTGCGACGCGATTGTCCCTTTGTGTGCCTATTACCAGATTAATCGCTGGCTACAAATGGACCATCGATAATCTATGTAATCAGCCTTCTCATTTCTTACAGTGTACTTTTGACAACCCAAATTTGATTCAAGTCGTTAATTATTATTATTATTGTAGATTATAGACGCGTCGACAACTCAGGTCATTAGCGTCTTCAACACAGCAATTAACAATCCATTTGTGTATTAGAATCAGCCAGCCGGCATACACAAACCGACTGGTACGAGCTCAGGCTCCTGGGAACGTCAATTCCCAAAGAACATTGGAATGCAATTGCGAGAACAACTACATTCCAATGTTTCCCTTGCGGGATTGAAGTCGTTAAAGCCATTTCGGAATAATTATGTAAAAACCAAAAAAATTTAAAAAATTGAACACCTGTATCTCTGAAACAAAGCATCTGCGGAACAATGTTGATATGAACAACTTGTCTTATTTTTGGTTAAGGAATCATCCCACAAGCGATGTCACATGTTTTTTTTTTAAACACCCTGCATAGAGTTCACTGCTTGCATAATTCCACTTTAACAAGAATCGTTCGACATATATTTCCGAGAATTTCTTTAGAATATTTGCGAAACAAACTTTTAATACGATGGTATAAATTTTTAGTGATGGGCGATACGAGATGTTTTTACAATCGAAACAATTGTAATAACAATCGAGTCCACAATCGACTCGGAGTTTGATTTTACAATCGAAATGTTCGAAGTCGATTATTTGCCACATAGGTTATAGCAATAGCAGTGAATGAAAATACATATAATCGCGATTCAAGGTTATATGCTAGTCGACTGACGTTCACGCGTCTCGCTGATTGTTCACAGTGTTCAGTCGGTACTCAGCTACTCTGTGATCTCTTCACTATTGAATTCGTATTACGCGATTACTGCACAATCGACCATCGACTCGACCACGCAGTTGTTGAGTGATGAACGATTGTATATTATGTGGCTCTCGATAGTGTACGATTCAGTACTATGCGACTCGGTCTCGATGAACTATGAAACAACAACAATAATCGAGTCCAAGTGACAACAATCGAGAGCAGGGCCGGATTTACCATTAGGCAGAGTAGGCAACTGCCTAGGGGCCCCGCGCGCGCACAAAAGAAATTGAAAATGTTTCATAGAGTGAAAATTTAATTGGAAAATTTGTATCCTCAATGACAACAGGTATTATTGCTTTTTTTCGACGCATGCTGTCAGTAACGTTGATGAAATACTTCATACTTACATAACAGAACCATCTAGTATCGAGTAGTAGAACTAATAATATGGATGCGTTACGTAGCGTATTGTATGAATCATACAATACGCCACCTTAATCAAGTTGAAAAAAGCTGTTCATCTTCAAACGGCTGAAAAGAGGCCCCGAGAATCGCATTGCCTAGGGGTCCCGACATGGTTAATCTGGCCCTGATCGAGAGTCATAGAGATGTATGAACAATCGAGACAATCGACTAAAACATCTCGTATCGCGCATCACTATAAATTTTCACTGGCACATCTAGCTACTAGTATACAGACTACAGAGGTAAAGGAGTGTCAGAAACGGGCGGAGCACCGGCGTACAGCGCACCGCCGCCGCCCTCGAATCGCCGCTTCTCCACCGCAACAGACACCTCGCGTGCAACCCTTTGTTAATCTGATCATAAATAAATGCTGTACGTATTAATTATAAAATTACGTTCAAATTAGAGCGCTATGTACATTATACAGAGTGCAAACGAATGTTTACAAAATTAATCATTTTGTCTGTCTGGCTAAGTATCTCACAGAACACGTATTGTTAGAAAATAGTGATGAGCAAAGCAAGACCAAGACCAAGACTTGGACAGTCTTGGTCTTGGTCTTGCTCAAATATGTCTGGTCTTAGTCTTGGTCTTGCTTATTTAGTCTTGGTCTTGCTCATTTTATTTGTCTTCTTTTAGTTTTTTACTTGTGAAGATCATCAAAGTTATAAATTAAAAAGTAAGAATTTTTAGTTTAATCTAGTGTATTTGGTCTTGGTCTTGCATATTCGGTCTTGGTATTGGTCTTGTTCTTGTTCATTCGGTCTTGGTCTTCGTCTTGCTAGTCTAATGATAGTCTTGGTCTTGCTGATTCAGTATAGGTCTTGGTCTTGGTCTTGCGTATCAAGTCTTGGTCTTGCTCATTTTATCTGTCTTTTTTTAGTTTTTTACTTCTGAAGATCATAATAGTTATAAATTAAAATGTAAGAATTTCTAGTTTAATCTAGTGTATTTGGTCTTGATCTTGCGTATTCGGTCTTGGTTTTGGTCTTATTCTTGTTCATTTGGTCTTGGTCTTCGTCTTGCTAGTCTAATGATAGTCTTGGTCTTGCTGATTCAGTATAGGTCTTGGTCTTGGTCTTGCGTATCAAGTCTTGGTCTTGCTCATTTTATCTGTCTTTTTTTAGTTTTTTACTTCTGAAGATCATAATAGTTATAAATTAAAATGTAAGAATTTCTAGTTTAATCTAGTGTATTTGGTCTTGATCTTGCGTATTCGGTCTTGGTTTTGGTCTTGTTCTTGTTCATTCGGTCTTGGTCTTCGTCTTGCTAGTCTAATGATAGTCTTGGTCTTGCTGATTCAGTATAGGTCTTGGTCTTGGTCTTGCGTATCAAGTCTTGGTCTTGCTCATTTTATCTGTCTTTTTTTAGTTTTTTACTTCTGAAGATCATAATAGTTATAAATTAAAATGTAAGAATTTTTAGTTTAATCTTGTGTATTTGGTCTTGATCTTGCGTATTCGGTCTTGGTTTTGGTCTTGTTCTTGTTCATTCGGTCTTGGTCTTCGTCTTGCTAGTCTAATGATAGTCTTGGTCTTGCTGATTCAGTATAGGTCTTGGTCTTGGTCTTGCGTATCAAGTCTTGGTCTTGCTCATTTTATCTGTCTTTTTTTAGTTTTTTACTTCTGAAGATCATCAAAGTTATAAATTAAAAAGTAAGAATTTTTAGTTTAATCTAGTGTATTTGGTCTTGGTCTTGCATATTCGGTCTTGGTATTGGTCTTGTTCTTGTTCATTCGGTCTTGGTCTTCGTCTTGCTAGTCTAATGATAGTCTTGGTCTTGCTGATTCAGTATAGGTCTTGGTCTTGGTCTTGCGTATCAAGTCTTGGTCTTGCTCATTTTATTTGTCTTTTTTTAGTTTTTTACTTCTGAAGATCATCAAAGTTATAAATTAAAAAGTAAGAATTTTTAGTTTAATCTAGTGTATTTGGTCTTGATCTTGCATATTCGGTCTTGGTATTGGTCTTGTTCTTGTTCATTCGGTCTTGGTCTTCGTCTTGCTAGTCTAATGATAGTCTTGGTCTTGCTGATTCAGTATAGGTCTTGGTCTTGGTCTTGCTTATTTAGTCTTGGTCTTGCTCATTTTATCTGTCTTTTTTTAGTTTTTTACTTCTGAAGATCATCATAGTTATAAATTAAAATGTAAGAATTTTTAGTTTAATCTAGTGTATTTGGTCTTGATCTTGCGTATTCGGTCTTGGTTTTGGTCTTGTTCTTGTTCATTCGGTCTTGGTCTTCGTCTTGCTAGTCTAATGATAGTCTTGGTCTTGCTGATTCAGTATAGGTCTTGGTCTTGGTCTTGCGTATCAAGTCTTGGTCTTGCTCATTTTATCTGTCTTTTTTTAGTTTTTTACTTCTGAAGATCATAATAGTTATAAATTAAAAAGTAAGAATTTTTAGTTTAATCTTGTGTATTTGGTCTTGATCTTGCATATTCGGTCTTGGTATTGGTCTTGTTCTTGTTCATTCGGTCTTGGTCTTCGTCTTGCTAGTCTAATGATAGTCTTGGTCTTGCTGATTCAGTATAGGTCTTGGTCTTGCGTATCAAGTCTTGGTCTTGCTCATTTTATCTGTCTTTTTTTAGTTTTTTACTTCTGAAGATCATAATAGTTATAAATTAAAATGTAAGAATTTTTAGTTTAATCTTGTGTATTTGGTCTTGATCTTGCGTATTCGGTCTTGGTTTTGGTCTTGTTCTTGTTCATTCGGTCTTGGTCTTCGTCTTGCTAGTCTAATGATAGTCTTGGTCTTGCTTTTTCGCAACACCAAGACCAAGACTGCAAGACCGAGAGCAATTTTGCTCATCACTATTAGAAACTTGGGGCTTGAGAATAGCCGAGCGTGTAGCAATGCTGTTGTTTACATGACGTTGCTATGGTTCCTCTATTACAAGTCCCCAGTTCCCGGGTTCTAGTCCGAGAGCTGGTAAAAGTGTCGATTGGATTTTCAATTTATTATTAAAAAAAATGAATTGGTGCTAGGCCCAAATAACCTTAGCTGATGGTGGTCTTTAAAACACAATTTTAAGAAACTGGTGACCGAAAGGGGAGACAACGAAATGCGTGTTAAAAAATGTTTACCAGCTGAAAAAAAATAATGAATTGAAAATATGAATTGGTGCTAGGCCCAAATAACCTTAGCTGTTGGTTGGCTTTAAAACACAATTTTAGTTAGAAAATTGTGTTTTGACAATGACCTTAGATAGAGATCATATGATTAGTTTTTAACCGAGCGATGTAGCTTAGTGGTGAGAGCACTAAATGTATTGGGTTCGAATCCCGGCGCGGGCAGGTGTAGCTAGGACTTTTCCTACTGCCTCACGCCGAGAAACGGTAATTCCTGTATCCGCCATCTTGTTGAGGTGTTCCATGGTTTCCCTCAATAATTCCAGATGAAATCGAGTTCTTTGATCAAGGCCATGGCCGATTACTTGCTCCTAAAGTTGCCTACCTTATCCTAATTTCCTATAATTTCTCCATTGGAACATTTCTATTGAACTTTAAAAAGATATAGAAAACAACGGGGAAAGTGGTAAAAATAGTAATGGTGCGAATGGCGTCTGTTATGACATAATGTCGAGAAACGGACGTTAAAAGTATTACTATTGTAAATACAGTTTTTGTATAGGGCGTTTCTTAGAAAAGGTAACATAGGGAAAATAATATTGAGAACATTTACAATTTTGTAGTAAGCTATGGGCATAAAACCTAATGTAAATATATGTAGTAGATGCTTCGGTTTTTTTTATTAAGGAGGTTCCGAGTTCCTCTTAATAGTCAACCGTTGGCTATGGAAAATTGTTTAAAAAATTCACTGTACTATTTTTTCTATGTAATCCACTACATATTTACATAAGATCTAATGGCTCATAGCTAACTACAAAATTGTAAATGTTCTCAACGTTATTTTCCCTATGTTACCTTTTCTAAGAAACACCCTGTATATGTCGGAACAGTCTAATGTCTTTTTTTAAAGCACCGAAAGAAAATTGAATAACATGAGGGTGAATCTTTTACTTCCAGATTTTTTAGTGAATTCCCTGACATAGAAGATTTTTTAGTAAACTCCCTGATTTTCCAGAATATGGACACCCTGTTAATTTAAAAAAATAAACATGTCTATATGTAACAGCCACTTACCCGAAAGAACCGAATAATTTTTTTCATCATTTTTTTGTTTCAGATAAACAAATGACGTGATATAAAGGTGGATTAACATTTACACAATACCAGTTAACCTAAGGTAAGAACAATTTTATATTTTATACTTAAAAAAAACCGTACCTAAGTACTTGTATGCGTTTTATCATTAATAATTTCAAATTCGAGCGAAGGAGCGAAGCGAATGAGTAAATTGTATTAATAAATCATAAATTCATAGCACCCGGGCGTAGCCGGACCGGACAGCTAATAGGGACATCTTTCTGTAATATCGTTTTCTTGCGGGTTTTTCGGACTTTTAGGGTATTTTCAATTTTGTATGAAAAAAATTGTTCAATTGTGTTTTAAAGACCACCAACAGCTAAGGTTATTTGGGCCTAGCACCATTTCAAATTTTCAATTCATTATTTTTTTTTTAATAATAAATTGAAAATCCATTTGACACTTTCACCAGCTCTCGGGCTAGAACCCGGGAACTGAGGACTTGTTCTTAAGCCCTCAATTTTGTATGAAATCTAACATGCAATTTTTGTCTGTTTATTTGAACAAGCATCATTCAAAAACTGCTAAACCAACTTTCATAAAACTTAAAGTACACCCAAATTTAAAGCATTGACTAATTTTCTTGTATGGTAGATGGTGGCTGAAAAGCGCTTATAGGTTTGCACAACGAAGCTTTGATACTAGCATTGATACAAGCTTAAAGTTGTCGGGCGTCTATAATTTACAATTCGATACAAGCTTAAATCGCGTTTGAAATGTCAGATAGCGAAGACGAATATATTTGTGTTCTTCTGCTACAAAGTGGTATATTTTAAATACAAATTTGGGTAGGAGCTGTCATGTCCACCCTATTAATAGAAAACGATCTAAACATGGCGAATTTCATCATTTATACCAAGAATTAAAATTTTACCCAAACCGGTTTTTTTTAATATTTACGTATGGAAGCTAACACTTTTAAATACGTCTTAGAAAAAACTCAAAACAAATTAAATGAAAACTGGCAAAATTTCACTTATTAAACTAGTCACATCCATTGCGAAACTTGTAACGGCCATTTGACAGTTGTCACACGTTGATTGTAGTAGTCAGCGCGCTGAAAGAATGGTGAGATACATTCTTGAATCTAGCAGCTCTTGTAACAGCGCTTATACCTGCTACACTCACTGCTTCGTTGTGTACGCTCGCATATATTATAACAATGCATTAATTTAAGCAAGCCCTGCAATGATCTACGCTACCATCTAGAATCCCAGCACCATATTGCACGTACCTTAAGGAAGTTTTCACTTCAAAAAAAATTAAGTCAATCGGTTGAGCAGGGATCGCTGGCGAACTGTCTTAAGAAATAGGTTTTAAATATATAGATTGCGATTCACCGGATCATTCAAGGTTCTAAGATTTTACAGTTTTGTTCAGCATCAGTAATAAAGATACGTTGAAAAATTTCTATATTCTCATCTTTTCAAAACTAAAATGAAATCGCTACACATTTACCAAATCGTAAGAAATTTATTAAAAATGCAGCTGGAAAATGTCCGTAAGCACATGCTGAAACTCGGACAACATTTTCCATGTGTTGCAAAATCAAATTTTCACTCTTCGATTGAATATTTCATTTTATTTAAAGCCAACTCGCAAACATTTTCAAAGTTTTTAAGCTGCTTACATGTAGCGTAGGTTATATAAGGAAAAATGATTTAAATAATTCAGTTTGAAATATAATATTTCTTTAAGGTTATTTCTTTTTCAGATAACGTTAAAAACTTCTCTAATATGATTTATAAAACTTTATAAGAATAATATTTTCAATGTGCATTTCAAGTTTGATTCGTATACAATGCGTTCAAAAATTAAAGTATTTACTGCACAAAACATTTTATTTATTGTAGATTATAGACGCGTCGACATCTAAGATCATTAGCGTCTTTCAACTACACTAAATAACAACTAACTTAAAACTAAACAAGCCGTGAGGTGGGTCGCTTATTAGGACTAAAGTGCGACCCTTGAGGTCCACACGACGAACTTCCCAGTTTGATAAATATTTAATAATAATAATTAAATTAGATATTACACAGAAAAGTAATCATTTTAATCATTAAAACATAATTATTATTTATTTTTAACAATAATTTAAAAAAAAACGGCTAAACCGATTTTTATAAAATTTATGTCGGATCAAAATGACGTTAACACGCCTCGATTGACACCTTTACGAAGTCTATATAATTTTTTATTCGCGAGATATTGTGTAAAATCTACTTGTTTGGAGTCTATTTGGTTAAGAAAAAAGAACGGCTGAACCGATTTTGAAAAAAATTTCTTTCAGATCATATTTACGTTAATACGCGTCGATTGGCACCTTAACGTAGTCGATATCATTTTTCATTCTCGAAATTTCGTCTTAGAAAGAAATGGACACATACGACATACGTACACACACACAGACATCTTTC
Organism: Mongoloraphidia duomilia; assembly: GCA_039654895.1. Lineage (NCBI taxonomy): Eukaryota > Metazoa > Arthropoda > Insecta > Raphidioptera > Raphidiidae > Mongoloraphidia > Mongoloraphidia duomilia. The sequence goes on along the minus strand of CM077526.1, from coordinate 23,464,244 downwards.
TAAAAATAGTGTAGTGACCTTGAAACATAAAAATTTGTTATACATTTTGTTTTCGATTTTCGGACCCATTGCAATAACTTCAATGGGAAGTTAATAATATTCAATTCAAATTTATGAGCGCAATATTATTGATAAATTGTAAAACAAATCACAACTGAAACAATTGAAATGAACTCTCAAACACGATTTCAATCAAATTTATGTAATTGATGAAATGATTTGTCTTCATTGAAGTATTACATAAAACAATACACTTGTATTCCACTGTTAAATATTTAGCGCACACGGTAAACGGACAGAAAATTATCAAATCACTAATAAATTATTATTATTATAACATAATAGGTAATATTGATAGGTACTTACAATTGAAACTAGTTGCAACGAGCGAGGTCCGACAGCCGATGAACCAATAGCGTTCCCTAATTGGGAAGTTAAAGCCGAAAACGTTTTCGTTCAAAATAAGTATTTTCGGAAAAACCGCCGCCGAACTAATATCACAAATACGTTTAAGAAACGTTTAAAAACATTATTCAACAGTAAAATTATTTGAAACTCGTAAATTTTATCACTAAAACTCAAAAAATATCAACGCACTTTTAGAGACATTAATTTCGATGACAACTGACAGGTCGATGTTCATATTTTTTCCAACTATCCCGCAGTGTGGCCAATGCACAAAAACACTCGGTTTCAAGATTACGCCATTAGATCAGCTGTGATTACATTGCATACGAGTACAAAATTTTTGCCGTACCGTCAGCCAGATTGGTATGGCGACTGCCCGTAGCCTAATCTCGCCCCTCATGAGGTATATTACTGACGAGTAGTGACAGTATGTTAAAACGAGTGATAGCGAGTCATAAAATCATTACGTACGAGATATATTTGGTATTTTTTGCCATACCCACTACAAAATAGCTAATCTTATGACTTTTTTTAACTTCCCATTGGAAGTTATTGTAATGGGTTCGAAAATCGAAATCAAATGTATAACAAATTTTTATGTTTCAAGGTCACTACACTGTTTTTACACCATTTTTACACTATTTTTAGAAAGATGTCTATATGTGTGTGTGTGTGTGTGTGTGTACGTACGTACGTATGTGTCCATTTCTTTCTAAGACGAAATCTCGAGAATGAAAAATGATATCGACTACGTTAGGGTGCCAATCGACGCGTATTAACGTAAATATGATCTGAAAGAAATTTTTTCAAAATCGGTTCAGCCGTTCTTTTTTCTTAACCAAATAGACTCCAAAAAAGTAGATTTTACACAATATCTCGCGAATAAAAAATTATATCGACTTCGTCAGGGTGTCAATCGAGGCGTGTTAACGTCATTTTGATCCGACATAAAATTTATAAAAATCGGTTCAGCCGTTTTTTTTTTAATTATTGTTAAAAATAAGTAATAATTATGTTTTAATGATTGAAATGATTACTTTTCTGTGTAATATCTAATTTAATTATCATTATTAAATATTTGTCAAACTGGGAAGTTCGTCGTGTGGACCTCAAGGGTCGCACTTTAGTCCTAATAAACGAGTCACCTCACGACTTGTTTGAAATTAATATCAAATACTAAGGTCTACAACTCCATCATTCTGTAGCAAATTAAAGCGTCTAACTCAATGCAATAGTGACTCTCTCATCAAACCTATATAGGGTACTTCCCGTTGACCTAGAACAATGAAATTTGGCACGAAGGAAGGTCTTATAGCACAAGTAAAGTAAAAAATCCGAATTTCGTTAATTTCTAATTCTATGTGGAATTATTATGTGGCAAACTTAATTTTTATCAAATTGTTATAAAAGTACGGAACCCTCAGGGCTCGAGTTCTGCTCGCATTTGTCCGTCTTTTTTGTTTTCAAATAAAGACTCATGTATCTCCTTAACCATTCAGTATTAGACATTTATGTTGATATGAACATTTTTGCTTAAAATAACGCACTCACCACCTTACGAAATATTTCCTTTTCTTGATGAAACACCCTGTATAATCAAATACAGTGAACTTTATTTGCTGTATGACACTTATGCATGCACCCTGTAAAATATTGTCCCTGTTTAAAAAGAAATTAAAAAAACCATTACGAATTAAAAGCAATAATTACTAGACGTCGGACATCGCGATATATTTTATTATTATTGCTATAAATACTCGTTTTTTATGTTGATGGTAAATATACAGAGTGACCACAATAAGGCGGGCAACATCGTTTGCACAGTTGAAAATGTTACATCAAATAAATTAATTTTTAGCGACGTGCGAACTAGGCGTGAGTTTGGTTACGTGACGTTTAACGCGCGTTTTAAGTGCGTTGTTATTGTTGACGACTTTAAACTTCGGTTAGTCACGTGGGGTCTTTTAATTTTAATATTTATAATAAACGACCTACCTACGTTTATATTTTGTATACGTACGGGGCCTCCAACTCCAAACTGCCTCTTACTTACTAAACATATTTTTGCCTTGTTTGGGATTTGACTAAGAAGGACTTCTCGAGATTTGGAGGCCCCTCAGGATCAGAGGCCCGGGGCAAATCGCCCCATCCGCTCCCCCCCTCCTTTAGTCCACCACTGGCACGGTGCTTCAAGTACCTACTTACGTTTAGAGCTTTGCCCAGCTTGGTTGAATATTTCTTTCAGGACAAGACACCCTGTACAACGAGTGAGCAATGTGTAATTCAAATTATAAAGGTGGGGTGACATGTCCTCGCCGTTATTACCGTTCCCATTCTAATAATTACAAAACATAAAAGCTAATATATGGCTACACAAGAAATATATTGTCTGAACTCGGCGAACGACTAGGGGAGACATCTGGCGAAATTGAAAGTGTAATTAAAAAAAAAAACAAAACATGACCTCCACGCGCATTCTTTCGGCCTACCCGTGAATTCGTAATTCATTTAACTCGACATAATACGATATCAAATTATACTGATTGTTTCTAAAGGTGCGTTTTCACTGACCGGAATTTTTGAAATGAAACTTCTTTAGGCACGGTAGAGTAATTTGGATTCATTGTAACGAAACAAGCTAGAGTAGTGTCGTTTAGCGAAGACAGTAGCGTCATTTCTGCGCAAAAAACAAGTTTCGAGTCGGACGGGTCTACACTGTAAAAAATGGATGTAAAAATACTTTGAGAGTTAAGGTAGAATTCGTTCGATTTTCTAAGTGATTTTACATTATTATTTATTTTTACACAGAAAACTTCATAAAAACTTGGACGTATTTAAAAGTGTTACGTTCCATACGTAAATATTCAAAAAACCGGTTTGGGTAAAATTTTAATTCTTGGTATAAATGATGAAATTCGCCATGTTTAGATCGTTTTCTATTAATAGGGTGGACATGATAGCTCCTACCCAAATTTGTATTTAAAATATACCACTTTGTAGCAGAAGAACACAAATATTCGTCTTTGCTATCTGACATTTCAAACGCGATTTTAGCTTGTATCAATGCTAGTATCAAAGCTTCGTTGTGCAAACCTATAAGCGCTTATAATTTCAGCCACCATCTACCATACATGCTACCATCTAGAATCCCAGCTGCGTACTGCACGTACCTTTAATACACATAGCGCAAAAAACATAACCCTGCCTTTGCAGTCGGGTAAAAAGGTAAAATGTTGACGTAATTAAACCAGAATTTAATCTTAAAAGATGTCCATTAATAAAAATTTTAAAGCATTTCCTTTAAAAACAAACATTAATTAAAATTTCAAACTTGAAACAATGATTCAATTATATAAAAAAAAGCACGTAAGCTATAGCGGCGACGTCACAAAACAACAAACAAACGAAACAGAACAACAGCGACTGTGATTAAACTGTCTGATCGTGTTGGTAGTTTTTAATTAAAACTGTAATAATGCGCTCCACTTTGCCCCCGGGGGGATTTAGAACTATTTCCATAATCTTGATGCACCGCATTATCCCTACTTGCCTGTGTCACACGATGCTACAAGAAAGTTACAGGTTGTCTCATACTATACAGTACATTTTCTGACGTCACGCATTTAGGCCCGTATTCACCGAGCCTAGTTAGTTATTTATTCCGTTGATTTATTCCCCTGGTAACTATCACACGGAATAAATAGTGATAATTCAAATTACCAAACATAGTTAAGTTTACTGCAGGTATAAATCGTAAGAATAGTTATTCTGTTCAATTTCAAGGGTATAAATATTTATCCGCCTAGTTAAATAGGGTGTGCACGAAATGCATAAATTACTTTATGGCCTGGCGACCTTTTCAGGTAAATATTAATTTCATATCTTACAGGTAAAGGTTTTTGTCAGTAAAATATGTCAATATTCACCATTTTACATTTTCGATAGATGCGCCATCGGTCGGATCTTTGGTAAACGTGCTTTATTTGACAAAATCTGCAAGGCGTATAGTATATAGTAAATTTTTACCTGCAGTTACTATTCTATCGAATGAATTGCTTGATGAATAGAAAGTTTATTTTATTCCAAGGAATAAATTTATTCTAAGGTTAGTAACTTCTATCTTTAACAGTGTTTGGTGAATACGGGCCTTAAACAATTAACGTAATGTTACGAAACTGTTTTCTGAGTTGGCGGAATAAATATTTATTTACACTAATTAAAAATGCATAACAATGAACGCAACAACTATGTACAATAATTCGTAACAATTAACTATATACAAGGACTATTTACATCACTGTATTTATATCAGATTTATTTCTAACGTTTATTTATGTCGGTCATTTACTCAGTTACTTCAGTACTATTTATTTACATCCACTCCACTATTTATATCAATGTACTGACTGATTCGACCGTTGATTGACTAATATTTATATCATGGCGTGACACCGTCGACTCACTGATTACCGTCGACTGATCCTCCGGTGACTGACCAATATTTATTTCACTGTACTAACTGATTCCCGTTTGCGTGACGCCGTCGACTGATTCCTGTACGCTTCACTCACTCGTTTATAGCCCAGTGTGTGCTCGTGTTCTCTAGAACATTCCGGCAGGTACTCGTTGTGCAGAATGTTCGTTTAGGCACCAGTGTGTTCAGCAAGCAGACACCGCTTCCTGCCTGACGTTTGTATACAGGGTGATCCGTAACAGTATTATATTGTGTAGAAATGGACTGTTTGTGTAGAGTGCATACAATTAGAGAAAATCAAATCGTAACGGAAACTTGCGGATAAAAATTAGTAGGAGAAGCCGTCAGTGGTCAGTAGGCTAACTAGAGAGTATACAGGTTAAGGAGACGGGCCAAAATTCAAGAATAATTTTTATAGATTAAGCCGCTAGAGGCGCTGCGACACGAAAAAAAGTTATTTTTCATAAACTATTTTTGCTGCAGTGTTCCATGTTCGTTATAATTTTCATTGAAAGTTTTCATCGATAGTTTAAAAACTAGAGGGGGGGTGTGATAAAAACTTTAAAAGCAAATATCTCGTGACAGGAGGATTTTTTTTTTTTTAACTTTGAATTTTATTTATTTAAACTTAATTTAAACAATAATACAGATAATACACTGTGAACATAAACATTAAAATCAAAAGATCCCAATATATTTTTTGTTGCATTTTAGAAGACTTATCTAAAGACACCCCACTCAATGGGGTAAGTGAAGAAAATTTGAGTGCACTTTCAACTCTATGGGAGGGGTTCAAAAAAAATTATTTTTTTCAAAAATTTCATTTTTGGGTCATTTTTTAATTTCAAATTAATCGGTATATATAAATGAGGATGGAAGGGCTGTGACAGACAGACAGACGAACTAACCAAAACTATAAGGGTTCCTAGTATCTAAGGAACCCTAAAAACGGCGAATTACAATATTCGTCGGATAATCGACTGGCGGATTAAAGAGAGTGTACCGTATAATATAGAAAATCGCTGACAATAACACATTTGAATATCCCACCGACTTACGGATTAAAACTCGATTCTCTCGAGTCGAACTTTGAGTATTTTAAAGTAATTAAAAATGTTTTGAATATAATTATTATTAACGAAAAAGACATAGAAGTGAAAAGAACTTTCTTGGACTTAAACAAAGTTTCAACGTTAAGCCTGCGAAGCTAAAATGGGGAAAGAAAAGAGAAATCAGGATTTCGATGCTTTTGTTTGGTTTCGCAGATCTGTTTGCATCTTTTCTAATAAATAATTAAAAATTTCTTTAATTAACTTAACAAATAATTACACATATCTTCGCATTGTCAAAATATAAATACCTTAAAATAATCTTTTTTCGTGTGCAGAACCTTGTAAAGTTATAATGGCAACATAGTTGTCTTGAAACTGTCTTCAGTATAAATTTTTAAATAAAATCAGAACTAGTCTTTTAAATCAGAACAGTACTGGGGGGGGGGGGGGGGGCAAAAAAATTATTGAGAGTCTTCGGGATTCGAACGGCGTTTAATGGTGCCATCTGCGACACGGCTTCCGTTCAACGCGACATTCAACGGGACAAGCACGGGCACAAGCGTGTAAATGGGTTGCTTGCTGTTTGTGCTCGTGCTTGCCGCCGATCCGGACGAGTGTCGGTTTTTCGACACATTTCAAAGGATGAATGTGCTTGCGCTCGTGTACCTGTTTACACGCGCGCATCGCGCCAGTATTGCGTGTGACTTCGTAGCGAACGGACGACCTGATTCGATTCTACGTCGATCATTTTGTTTTTTTTTCCAATAAAAATATGTCAAACCAAACGCAATAGCCGCCACGAGATCGTCCGCGGTGTCCGCCATGCTTTCTTTGCTAGCACTAACTGGCCTGCTCCCGTGCGTGTGAATAGCTTGCTTGGCCCGCCGGCGCACGTCGGGCTGCGTACCGGGCTGCTTGCCAGGCTGCTTGGCACGCGTCTGAAGGCACCATTATCATTATAGTTATTATACCGTGCGAGTTTTTTCAAAGCGTACATTGACTGTTTCACAATTTAAAATCGTGGTATAGACATTGTTGGTTTCTATCTGGTCTGCCTGAAAACTGCACACTAAATAACGCAGAGACTTGCCAACAACTATTTCCCCCAGAATAGAAATTGTACATAAGAACATTTTCTTCCACGGTGTACATTTTTTATAGAAAAAATATTAAATAAATCTCTGAACTTATAAAATTTATTATCACAACTCAATAATAATAAATTGTAAATAAAAACATCCGTTTCCATAGTTTCTAACAATATCTATACCACGATTTCAAATTGTGAAACAGCCTATGTACGTTTTGAAAAAACTCGCACGGTATACTATACATGTCAACCACTTCCCCTGTTTGCAGCTAATAATATTTCTAAAATGCCACCCCAATATCAAAAATATTTTTTTTTCGAAAATGGTTTGTATATTTCTGAGCTTATCAATATTATGTCTGACCACTGTTCATAGCTTTCGTGTGGTAAACAGTCGGTGGCAAGTTTCCAACACTCTCATTGGCTTACATTGTCAACGTAATAAAGTGTATTATGCAATATCAACAGGTTATGGCGTGCAGAGCACACATGCGCCGGTCATAAACAACACAACAAAACAGCAACTGCTTTACGACGTTCAACTTTTTTATATCCTACGAGCGTTCAGGAATTGATTAACATCGGGGAAATCAATACAAAATACAATGCAGTAGATCGCAGGGGTGATATGGAATGTAGGGAGTTTAGAGATAAAGGAGAGGGAGTAGGGAGTTTAGAGGTAAAGTAGAGGGCTGAGAAAGTAGAGAGTTTAGAGATAAAGGAGAGGGTTGAGAGAGTAGGGAGTTTAGATGTCAAGGAGAGGGAGTAGGGAGTTTAGAGGTAAAGGAGAGGGTTGCGAAAGTAGGGAGTTTAGAGGTCAAGGAGAGGGAGTAGGGAGTTTAGAGGTAAAGTAGAGGGCTGAGAGAGTAGGGAGTTTAGAGGTAAAGGAGAGGGTTGCGAGAGTAGGGAGTTTAGATGTCAAGGAGAGGGAGTAGGGAGTTTAGAGGTAAAGGAGAGGGTTGCGAGAGTAGGGAGTTTAGAGGTCAAGGAGAGGGAGTAGGGAGTTTAGAGGTAAAGTAGAGGGCTGAGAGAGTAGGGAGTTTAGAGGTAAAGGAGAGGGTTGCGAGAGTAGGGAGTTTAGAGGTCAATGAGAGGGAGTAGGGAGTTTAGAGGTAAAGTAGAGGGCTGAGAGAGTAGGGAGTTTAGAGGTAAAGGAGAGGGTTGAGAGAGTAGGGAGTTTAGATGTCAAGGAGAGGGAGTAGGGAGTTTAGAGGTAAAGGAGAGGGTTGAGAGAGTAGGGAGTTTAGAGGTCAAGAAGAGGGAGTTTAGAGGTAAAGGAGAGAGGTGAGAGAGTAGAGAGTTTAGAGGTAAAGGAGAGGGAGTAGGGAGTTTAGAGGTAAAGGAGAGGGCTGAGAGAGTAGGGAGTTTAGAGGTAAAAGAGAGGAATCTGTGTACATTGAACATGGGCCAAAAATCGAGAATAATTTTTATATAAGAATTACTACAAATTTTGAAGAGGAAATCTTCTTGACATAAGGATCAAAAGACACGGCGATACTGATGTTGCATTTATTACTTACGTTTTGGGAGATTTCCTCCCATCTCCAGAGCTCAAATGCTGTCCCAATAATCAGCATTTGAGCTCTGAAAATGGGAGAAAATCTCCCGAAACGTAAGCAATAAATGCAAATAAAGGTTAGGACGCTGGCGATATAGGAATATTACATATAGGTATGCAATAAGATTTTATAGATGAGCAAACCTGTATACCGCAAGCGGTCTCATAGTCTCCTCGGTGCAACAGCTTTGATCTGCCAACGTTAAACAAACCTTTAACGAGAAGAGACCGATCCTCCCCTCCCCCGGGGGTCCTCATGTTAAATATTAACGCACCTCCACATCGAGAGAGCGCACACCGTTTCGATATAAACCATAGACATAGAAATCTAGGAACGTAGTACAAGCGAGTGGGGAGATTGCTGTTAAGGGAGGGCGGTGAGGAAGCAAGTGTGCCCACATTCTGTTGATCGCTTAAGTTGCGCAAGCGCTGTACGAGTAAATGAGCATGCGCAAAGACGCGGACGACTGCATCTGGCGCAATGGAGCATGCGGCCAATAGAACGTGGGCACATGCATAGCATGGACATGTCCATAAGACAGGCATACACCCTCCCCTGAATGGCTTCCCCCCTCCTCGTCTAAAGTGGCACTTTATACTACATCCCCAGATTTCTATTTCCATGATATAAACGCTACCACAACGTGTTGTGTAATGTAACTACATTGCAAGAAACTCAAGTGCTATCATTCTGTACTGTAATCTGTACAGTGTATCCTCGTTTATCCGACCTCCTCAAGGCCTTATTTTTGTGAAGATGTTGAGGGAGGCATATTAAAGTGCCCTGTGTATGGGATTCTGCTAGATAGCGGTGTGGGAGGGATGCAGAGAATGGCCGAGCGTGTAGCAATGCTTTTGTTTACGTGGCGTTGCTATGGTTCCTGTATTACAAGTCCCCAGTTCCCGGGTTCTAGCCCGAGAGCTGGTAAAAGTATCAATTGGATTTTCAATTTATTATTAAAAAAAAAAATAATGAATTGAAAATATGAATTGTTGCTGGGCCCAAATAACCTTAGCTGTTGGTGGTCTTTAAAAACACGATAGGTACTTTTACCAATTCTTGGATTAGAACTGGGGGCTTGTAATAGAGGAGCCATGGAAACGTCGTATAAACAACGTTAACTCCACACGCTCGGCAAGGCTTGAAAATAGCCGAGAGTGTAGCAATGCTGCTGTTTACATGGCGTTGCTATGGTTCCTCTATTACAAGTCCCCAGTTCCCTGGTTCTAGGCCGAGAGCTGGTAAAAGTGTCAATTAGGAAGTTTCCCTTTTTTATTTTTTTGGTCTAAATCATAGTTCAAAAAAATATAAAATTAATGGCGGAAGAATTTTTGAAATATCTTTAAAAACAACAAAGTTATGCTACTTCAAAGTTTGAATTGACAATTCTCCAAGAAATTCCGTTTTCAGTCCGGGTGACGTCACGCGGCACGATATTTTTAAAAGTTATTTTCAGTTTGTATGTGTGGTAATTTAACATGGTAACTTCCGATAAATCTCTTTCTATAAACTCGTAAATTGTTATGGAAACACTAAAAACAAACCAGTTGATGACGGAAAATATTGACATATTTAAATTTTTGACAGTTAATTTTAATTTAATATAAATAGAAAAGTCTGTATTACAACAAAATAGTTACTAAGTAACTTAGGTTCTAATTACTCACAAAGCTAAAAAACAGCAAACTTGTACCGCGTGACGTCATATTCAAAAATCAGTTTCGTTTGCGACCCCACGTACAAAAAATTGAATATCTCCGTTGAAATTAAAGATATCAAAATAATTCTTTCAGAATTTTTAAAATTATCTTTATTATAATGATGTGACAGTATCACAATTAGTATTTTCGTCCAATGGAAACTTCCTAATTGGATTTTCAATTTATTATAAAAAAAATAATGAATTGAAAATATGAATTGGTGCTAGGTCCAAATAACATTAGCTGTTGGTGGTCTTTAAAACACACGCTCGGCTATTCTCGAGCCATTATCGTATTACGGTTCGGATAAGCGAGGCTCTACTGTGGTGTCGCACAGCAGGTACTGTCACGGTACGTTAAACAATGAGACGCCGAGCCGCTCGATTACGTCCGTTTCACGGTCCGTCCCGTGTATATAATGTGCAAGACGATGCCCGCGCCGCGACGGCCGGCCCTTAAGCGTGGTGGACGCGACGGGTACGGCAGAGACGGTGGGAGTGACGGGCGACATCGTCGGACACTGTTGCAAGCTGACGTTACGTGAACAGAATTCCAAATAAAACTGTGTTAACGCTTATTACGTGTTTTTCTTAGAATGAATTTTTCTAGAACGTTTTATACAGGGTGTAAACGGTAGTAGCGAACATAGGAAAAATACAACTGGATCTTTTTTATTTATTTATTGTAGATTATAGACGCGTCGACATCTAAGGTCATTAGCGTCTTTCAACTATACTAAATAACAACTAATTTAAAACTAAATAACATCACAAAACATCCATGAGCGCAGGTGGGATTCGAACCCACGGCAGTCCAGTCTAGAGGTTGCGACGCCAAGCATGCTAACCACTAGGCTATAATGCCCCCTGGATCTTTTTTATGTATGTGTGTAAATTTTTTTTCTCTCTAAAATGTATAGTTTTCGAGAAAAAAAATTCGACTGATGACCAGTCCTATACTTCCCACCTAGTAAATATTTGCAAAAAATAAACACTCTTTTTTATTCTTTAAAAAAAGCATGGCCCTCTTTTTTGTTTAGTGTACTGATGGCTAGCTTAATATAGCAAAAATCATGGTTACCTTGATTTACGTACAGTTTTTATTTTTTTTAGTAAAATTTTTTTTTCTCGAAAACTGTACATTTTTTTCATATTATAACATCTAGAATTCATTTATATTTTTTTTACCTATGTTAATACGTGACATTGAGAACGTTTTTTTTTAATATCTCAGGATCCAGTGAACCGATTTGACTCAAAATCTAATCAGATCTAAGTTAAAGGCTGATAAACACAATAGAACAATCGGCATGGCCGTATGCTGTTCCGTTTTGACGATATCGAAGGCGAAAAATTGACCACATACACACACACATACAGACATCAGTCAGAAAATGATCTTAAACGATTGCTAGGGTCTCAAAATTTGAATATCTGTTAAAATCTCGAAATATTTTTTTCGGACTAAATCCATTACTTCCCTACCATAGTAGAGGTGGGAAGTAAAAATATTTTACTAAAAAAAAATAAAAATTGCACATAAATCAAGGTAACCATGATTTTTGCTATATTACTAGCCATCAGTAGATAACCAAACAAAAAAGAGGGCCATGCTTTTTTTCAAAAAATAAAAAAAGAGTGTTTATTTTTTGCAAATATTTACTAGGTGGGAAGTATAGGACTGGTCATCAGTCGAATTTTTTTACACAGAAAGACGTCGTATATGTGACAATATTAATTAAGTTTTCCCATTAACATCTATAATTAGTATTTATTGATCGTCGGCTGACGTCATCGATTGAATGTATGTCGGTTACAATTGAGGATACAGAACGGTCGAATTTACATGTCAACATGCCTTGTCGAAACATGTACTTGAGTGTTTGTGAGTGTGTGTGTTTGTTTGAGAATGCGGCTCACTGAGCTGAGGTTAAATGCGCACTCAAACATGCAAATGCGGCCCTCCAAAGACCGATTCAAACTATCTAATACTCGACATTTTAATCCAGCTTTACAGTGGTTAAAATTTTTTTTCTTTCGTTGCCTTTGTTCTGTAGAACACGTTAGCCACGTCAATAAGTGGTTAACAAATTTTTAACGTAATTTTTCTAAAGGCCGATTCAAACAATCCAAAACTCGACATTTTAATCCAGCTTTACATTGGTTAACATTTTTTTTCTTTCGTTTTTTTTTGCCTTTGTTTTATAGAACAGTTAGCCACGTCAATAAGTGGTTAACAAATTTTTAACGTAATTTTTTATTTTAATTACGTACTTACATGCGTAAATGCTGACATCTAAAAGTCGATTCAAATAATTCAAAACTCGACATCTCTATCCAGTTTTACAGTGGTTAACATATTTTTAACGTAGTTTCTGATTTTAAATATGTATACTTACACGCGTAAATTGTCTTTAAAGGTCGATTTAAACAATCAAAAATTCCACATTTTAATACGGCTTTAAAGTGGTTAACATTTTAACGCAATTTCCTATTTTAAATACGCGTAATTACTGTCTTTAAAGATCGAATCAAACAATTTATATTCCGATATTTTATCTGGCTTTACTGTAGTAAACATTGTGAGATGGTACAACCTACAGTAGTACCTAGCTTAAATCAGCTCTCGCAGATAGTGATATTTCAGTGACAAATTGCTTCATTAGGAAATAATTGATTGTTTAAAAACGTGTCACTGTAGAGTAATTGTCAACTCAGCCACCGCGAAAGTGGAAGTTTCGGGTTAGAGTCCCGACGGTGACATAGGTTTGAAAAATGAATTTTTCCATTGTTGCATCATATTGTTACGTCATTTCGATGGGTGTTTCTAACACAAATGCAAACTCTGCATTCAATTGTATTGTGAAATAATTTCCGATTTTAAATACACACTCAAATCAGTAAATGTGGTCAGTAAAGGTCGATTCAAACAATCCGAAATTCGACATCTTAATGTAGTTTTACTGTACTAAACATTGTCACGTAATTTCTGATGTAAAAATCGCACTCATATGCGGGTTACTCAAGGTCAATTGAAACAACCTAAACCCGACAGTCTTAATCAGGCTTTAGCGCGATAAACATTAATGACGTAATTGCCGTGGTTATAACTGCTATGCCTACAGTGGGCTCTCCGAAAAAGCACGCTCGTTAAGAACAACGTTCCTCTCAATGAGTCATGTTCCTGAAAATAGTTCCTTCAATTATTCACGAGAGGCAGCAGGGCCGGCGCGTCAAAATATGCCGCCTAAGGCGAATACAACTTTTGCCGCCCCCCCCACATTAAAAAAATTAATAACCCGATGATATATTTTATTTACTTAACAAATAAAAAACAAATGTAATTCTAAACGTCACAACGTGAAATAGGTATATACGTACACAGTGCACGAATAAACGCTGCCTTGCTGCCTGTAATTTGTAAATACCCTCTTAACTCTTTACAACTTATGGTATTTGCGCCGAGCGGCTGGGCGACATGCGACATCTTTTATCTAGTAGTAGAAGGTAGAAGTAAGAATCGGTGAAAACTCGAACAATATAATCATTTTTAAAAAGTAGAATACCGCACGAGAAATTCGCTGCTACAAAAATATACCGCCCTAAAAATATGGCGCCGTAAGGCGATCGCCTGTCCGACCAGGCGCACGTGCCGGCCCTGAGAGGCAGCACTTGTGGTAGATACAAACATTATTTATTCCCCATTTGTGTCGTGTCATTTTAGTGGTATAAGTTAATTATTTAATTTATTAATAATAATAATTTAATAATTAAGTTATACCACTAAAATGACACGACACTATGGGGAATAAATAATGTTTGTATCTACCACGAGCGCTGCCTCTCGTGGATAATTGAAAGAACTACTCTCAGGAAAATGGCTCATTTCCTCTGGGCTACAAGTATAGATGAAGTACTGTTTTCCGTGGATTTATCGAACTGGCGACGCTGCCTGCTTATTTTCATTGACAGCCCTGCTGAAATTTAATTTTTCAGTAAAATAATATAAAATTATCCAATGGAATAAATAAATGTTTATTATTTTTTCATTACAAAATATTTTTCTAAAAATAATTTTAAAAACAATATACAGTCGAACTTCGATAACTCGAATTCTTGATAACTTCAACAAAATTGGTTGGCAGTAGCGTCAAGAGTGAAAATTAATATTATTTCATGATAACTCGAATTCTTGATAACTCCAACAAAATTGGTTGGCAGTAGCGTCAAGAGTGAAAATTAATATTATTTGATAACTCGAAGTCTTGATAACTCGATTTTTTTGTGGCAAGTTATGGTTCGAGTTATCGAAGTTCGATTGTATTTAGTTAAAAAAAATGCTACATCAACTGCTCAGTCCAGAAATTGTAAGAGTGACTATTCTTATGGTTTCACAATGCTAAGTGGTACAGTTTTTTTTATGCATTGGAAAATTTAAAAACGCATTAATGCAAGAAATTCTTTTGAAGAACAGGGAAAAAACTTATGGTTTCTCGCTAGTATGTGTACGTTTGTGAGTTTTTAAATGTTGTGACTGACTAAAGCGTTTGTCACAAACGTCACACTGATACGGTTTCTCACCAGTATGTGTACGTTTGTGAACTTTTAAATCCTTTGATAGGACGAAGCACTTATTACACACGTCACATCGATTTAGTTTCTCACCAGTATGTATACGTTTGTGTAAATTTAAAGTAGATGATCGGCTAAAACACTTATTACACACGTCACACTGATTTAATCCCTTATCAATGTGCGTGCGTTCGTGAATAATTAAATTTTTAGATTGGACGAAACCCCTATAACACACTTCACACTGATATGGTTTCTCATCGGTATGTGTACGTTTGTGAAATTTTAAATACTGTGACAAAGAGAATTGCTTATTACAAACGTCACACTGATACGGTTTCTCACCAGTATGTAAACGCCTGTGTCTATAAAAACTGGATGAGTACGAAAAACACTTATTACAAATTTCACATTTATACTCGATTTTACTGACTTTTTTGTTCTCCCCTTCAAGTTTATCGCCATCTTCTGTTACATCAGCAGAACAACGACCTTCGAAATTTTCCCATGTGTGCTCAACATCGATTTCCGAGTTTCCGCAACCGAGTTCAGTACCGCAACCTTTAGATAAAGTTTCTATAGCGTCATCAGCACATTCTGTTGAAATTTGTGGATAAGCATCGATCGGTTCGACTTTGATTCCATAATTTAAAGTCGTTTCCTCCTTAATTTTTTGTTCTGAATTGAAATATGCTAGTTCTTTCTCTTTCCAGTTGACGTCAATTACATTGCTGTCACGAATGTTGTTCTTAATGTTTTCGCAGCCATCATTCTTGGAAAAATTTCCTACCGTGTCTTCAGCACATCCTGTTGAAATTGTTTCATGGATTAAAGGATCCTCTGAACATTCAGTCTTGATTTGTTTGCCAGAAGCGTGTAATTGCTGTAAATAGTGTCGCAGTGTTTTTTCAGACTGCATTATTTGCGTCTGGAACTGGTGAATTTTTTCCAGTTGAGTGCAACACAACTGGCAGATGAAATTCGGCATGTCGTCGCCTTTTTTTATCTAAAAAAAGTGTCTCATACTTTAGGGGGTAATTTATTAATTGTAATAATAATTATTCCCTTGTTTAATCTTACTCTGAATACGAAAAATAAAAAAGTATAAGCATCGTGTAAGCCACTAATATTGCAATTTTGTGAAGTAAAAAAATCACATAAATTGCCAACTTTACTATTATCGATTTTTACAAGTTATGGAATATTAATTATCCCAATTAATTTGCATTTATTTACTACGATTAAATAATAATAATAAATTTATTTGTATTGGCTACACCGTGTACCGGTCAAATACAAGTCAAAATAAAAAAGTCTACAATAATTAGATGTAATCACCAATATTTAAAAAATGTTGGTAGGTAATCATAAAAACAATTTATAGCAAGATACGCTTTTATATGTCTTTTAAATTTATGAATAGGTAACGCTTTTGTCTCCGGCAACAGTTTATTAATTAGTGAATCATTAATAAACTGTAATTCAAACTGAAATAAAAACAAACACTCGGTCCACACTTTAAAACGAATTAGACTTACCTGAACGGGAGCACACGCCATTATTACATCAGCCACTCGAGTTTCCATTTTTGTCGAAAACTGAAATACGTCGAACAATGTAACGCCACTTGATAAACACAATCGACACATTGTATTTAAATCGTGGGCATTAATTACCGATATTTCTACCATGATGTGACACAACAGGATTATTTCTGATCTGTCAATCGTTACCTACTAGGTTATGGGTACTTTTACTGGCACGGTGGCACCACTAAACCAGTGTCCAGTGGGCAGTGAATGCAAATAATTATTTAGCGAGTGGATCGAGAACCAAGGAAGAGAGGAGAAATAACCAACTTTTTAAGACAGTGACCCCTTAGTCGGTCCCATACGGTCATTTTAGAGAGAGCGTACTGTATTGAGTTAGCAAACACTGGGTAAGTTCGGGTTTGCGCTCAATACACCGAGCCGAGCGACCTATTTTTTTTTAATTCAACATTCTTATTATAATAATCCTATACTGTATTGTCCTTGGATTAATAAATTTATTATTATTATTATGATTTACACTTTTTCTCCTTTTAATTTGTAATTAATGGTAGGTACCTACTCTTGTACCTACCGTTTTGTTTGTACTACCGTTTGTTAATTTTTTTATTTCTACCCATAAATATAATAAATACTTTATTTATTTATATCGTCTTATTTCTGTTCAATACATACTTATTAAAAGTTTTTAGTATCGAATCTTTTTGAGGTTAGGTATGACAAGTAAATTCAGACAAAGATAAAATATGGCGATTTAAGTATAACTGACAGTGAAAGGTAGATCTGAAAAATCTTGAGATAACTCAACGTAAGAATTAGCATTGCCATGTATTGGTGAGAGAGAAACTTGCATGCTAGGCGGCGCAAATCCGACAAAGAAGGAGAAGATTTTTGCAGAATATACTCTCTCGGCCGGTTTCGACTTTTGATGTCGAGCGCGCTCTTTTTGATTTAGTCCGTCCAGATTTCGTAATTATTATTCTTTGAATAATTATTAATATTATGTGTGTATTGTTACAAAACTGTTTTCTGAGTTGGCGGAATAAATATTTATATACAATTAACTATATACAATAATTGCAACAACGAAAAGTCAATTCTAACAATAAAAAAAACTTAAACGGTAATTATTGAACTAAACGAGCCACACTAACACTTAACAAATAACTATATATACAAGGATTATTTATTTGTAATTATTTATGTCAGATTTATTTATATCAGACGCACTATTCGCCGCTCAGTACTTGACTTCGTATTCAACACGACACTGATTGCCTGATTGACCCGCGCCGCTGTTTATATACCTGCGTGGCGTAAACTCAGTGGTATTCTCAATTTCTCTAGCGTTGTCCAGAATCTTCGTGTAGGCACCAGCGTAATCAGCAAGCAGACACCGCTTCCTGCCTGACGTTTGTATACAGGGTGATCCGTAACAGTATTTTTATTTATCAAAAAAGTATCTTATACAAATAAACTTTGAAATTTATCCATTCTCACAACACGTGTTTCCTCTCATTTTTAAAATGAATGCACTGAATATGGTTAAATCTGGTTGCTCGCTCGCTTCCCTCGGAGTTCATCGAGCGTGCTCGATCTCCTCCTGACATTAAAACCACACACAGGCTAGATATCTTTTAGAGCATATAAATGTTGAATTCGAACGCATTAGAGCGCTCGGATCGATCAGAGCGCAAAACCGAACTTATCCAGTGAGGACAGCTTGGTGTAACGGTTAGCGTGCTGGCCTTTGGATCAAACTGTCGTAGGTTCGAATCCCACCTTCGCTCATCGATGTTTTGTGATGTCGTTTAATTTGACTCCATTTATTTTATTGTAAATTATAGACGCGTCGACAACTTAGGTCATTAGCGTCTTGATTACATTAAATAACAACACACTTAAAACTAAATGACATCACAAAACATCCATGAGCGGAGACGGGATTCGAACCAACGACAGTCTGATCCAGAGGCCGCGACGCTAACCACTGGACCACCCTGTCCTCTAATTTGACTCCAATGACCTTATAGTTGTCGAGTGTTTATTAATCTACAATAAATAAACATACCAAATAGCGTACTACCCATCAAAGGGGTAGGCTGTGCGTACCTTTGACAGGGCGTGCCACCACTGTTATTAAAGTTCTATTTGAATTCAGATTTAACGGCATCCTCTACCTATTATGCTATTCTGTACGTAGAAATTTACTTATCGTATTAATATACCGCCGTAACACTCGTTCTGCCTCTGTACTCCCCCCCTCCAAACACCGCCCGCGCCCCCCTACACCCGGCAGCGATGAACGAGACACGCGACGTGCGTTGACATTGCCAATATGTACCAGTGATGGGCGTTTACGAGATGTTTTTACAATCGAAACAATTATTGCAATCGTTTATAACAATTTAAAAAATTGAACACCCCCTGTATCTTTGAAACAAAGCATCTGCGGAACAATGTTGATATGAACTTGTCTTATTTTCGGTTAAGGAATCATCTCACAAGCGATGGCACATGTTTTTTTTAAACACCCTGCATAGAGTGAAGCTTGTATAATTCCACTTTAACAAGAATCGTTCGACATATATTTCCGAGAATTTCTTTAGAATATTTGCGAAACAAACTTTTAATACGATGGTATAAATTTTTAGTGATGGGCGATACGAGATGTTTTTACAATCGAAACAATTGTAATAACAATCGAGTCCACAATCGACTCGGAGTTTGATTTTACAATCGAAATGTTCGAAGTCGATTATTTGCCACATAGGTTATAGCAATAGCAGCGAATGAGAATACATAAAATCGCGATTCAAGGTTATATGCTAGCCGACTGACGTTCACGCGACTCGTTGATTTTTCACTGTTCACACTGTTTAGTTGATACTCACTATTCTGTGATCTCTTCACTATTGAATTCGTTTACGCGATTACTGCACAATCGACCATCGACTCGACCACAGTATTTGAGTGATGAACGATTGTATATTATGTGGCTCTCGATAGTGTACGATTCAGTACTATGCGACTCGGTCTCGGTGAATTATGACACAACAATAATCGAGTTCAAATTACAACCATCGAGAGTCATCGAGATGTTTGAACAGTCGAGACAATCGAGTAAAACATCTCGTATTCGCGCATCACTAATGTGTACAAAACTTCGTATTATTAACTCTGATTCAGATGACAGTACGTCATCGGTCTTAACTTTCGACTGTAGAGGGGAAGTGTCACCCGTAGATATAACATATTCAACATACATAATGTCACTGAGTTAAGAGATTATAGAGACGCTACAAGCATTTAAAAGTGAAGCAAGTCGCCATATTTATTGAGACTTGTTAACTTCCCATTGGAAGTTATTGTAATGGGTCCGAAAATCGAAATCAAAATGTATAACAAATTTTTATGTTTCAAGGTCACCACACTATTTTTACACTATTTTTAGAAAGATGTATGTGTGTGTGTACGTATGTGTCCATTTCTTTCTAAGACGAAATCTCGAGAATGAAAAATGATATCGACTACGTTAGGGTACCAATCGACGCGTATTAACGTAAATATGATCTGAAAGAAATTTTTTCAAAATCGGTTCAGCCGTTCTTTTTTCTCAACCAAATAGACGCCAAAAAAGTAGATTTTACACAATATCTCGCGAATAAAAAATTATATCGACTTCGTAAGGGTGTCAATCGAGGCGTGTTAACGTCATTTTGTCCGACATAAATTTTATAAAAATCGGTTCAGCCGTTTTTTTTTTTTTTTTAATTATTGTTAAAAATAAATAATAATTATGTTTTAATGATTAAAATGATTACTTTTCTGTGTAATATCTAATTTAATTATTATTATTAAATATTTATCAAACTGGGAAGTTCGTCGTGTGGACCTCAAGGGTCGCACTTTAGTCTTAATAAACGACCCACCTCACGGCTTGTTCATTTTATATCCAAGAAGAAGAAGAGAATAATATTGATTTTCATCCCATGTTTGGCCGCCATGTTTATTGTGACTTGTGACGTCAGACCTGGCTTCAACTTTTGTATAAGCAGTTGTATACGGTATAGCCCCTCTATTACCTTTTAACTCAGTGATAGTCACGTTCCAGAGACCGGAATTCTAATTTTAGCACCTGCAAGTAACCCTACGCCCAGCACGTTATTTATTTATTGTAAATTATAGACGTTTGACAATCAAGGTGAGGACAGAGTAGTGTAACGGTTAGCGTAGCGGCCTTTGAATCACACTGTCGTGGGTTCGAATCCCGCCTCCGCTCATGGATGTTTTGTGATGTCATTTAGTTTTAAGTGAGTTGTTATTTGATGTAAACAAGACGCTAATGACCTAAGTTGTCGACGCGTCTATAATTTGCAATAAATAAATAAAGACCTCGATAAAGACAATCAAGATCATTAGCGCCTAATCATCAAATTAAAAAGACATCACAAAACAAACATCATGATGAGCGGAGGTAGGATTCGAACCCACGACACGACATGATCCAAAGAGTAGCACGTTAACCATTCATCAAGCTGTCCTCCATTTTAGAAAGAGTTGACTGTGCCTACGCATACAAAATGGAAGGATGGAAATTCGCACATAAATATACATGGTAATGCATTAAACATCAACAGATTCCAATATTGTCAGCTCCTCGGTGCTCATTATAATATGAGTAATCTCTTGGAGTCTTGGAGACGATGAACAATCATGAATTTGTTGATGTTACAGGCTTATTTGTCGAAGACGGAATAAGTAACTGAACCTCGAGCAGGCATTTACTGCTCCAAGTTGTCCAAACTTAGTAACAAACAGTTATATGTAGTTGGTAACAATCAAACTTATTCGTATACGGACTGTTTCAAAATTAATTTATATTTTTTCAAAAGCGGTACACATAATTCTCGCCTCTCGGTATCCAGCCTGCGCAATGTTGTGGATGAATTTTTGAAGTGAAAACTTCCTTAGGCGCACTTTGCGTTCTTTCTGAATAGTGAACGAAAGTGAACCGTCACGCTTCGGGTCGGTGACGCTGTACAGGGTTTACTCGGTTCCACTTGACATCAAACGCGAAAAGGTATTTGTAGTATGCTTCTAATAAATTATTTGTACTTCACAAGTGCGCTAATAGATGACACTAAAACTTAATTGAAAATGTATTTGTAGTATGTTGGTAATAAGTTATTTGTACTTCACAAGTGCGCTAATAGATGACACTAAAACTTAATTGAAAATGTATTTGTAGTATGCTGGTAATAAGTTATTTGTAGCTCATAAGTGCGCTAATAGATGACATTAAAACTTAATTGAAAAGGTATTTGCAGTATGTTGGTAATAAGTTATTTGTAGCTCACAAGTGCGCTTATAGATGACACTAAAACTTAATTGAAAATGTATTTGTAGTATGCTGGTAATAAGTTATTTGTAGTTCACAAGTGCGCTAATAGATGACACTAAAACTTAATTGAAAAGGTATTCGTAGTATGTTGGTAATAAGTTATTTGTAGTTCATAAGTGCGATAATAGATGACACTAAAACTTATATAATCAAGTTTTCACTTCTGTCGTGTGGTCATAAGCACACACCCACTTTTTTGTAGACGGAATAGTCTAATTAGTTGGTTGGATCTTTCGCAAAACATGATACCATATTTTAAATTTGAGGCGTCCATTTTTATTTTTACCCGACCACGCAGAAGTCCAAAATGACTGTCTTAAGATCGTGAAAGTTCGAAACATCCTGTATAAATTGGTAAATGATAAAATCAATCGATTTAAAACCCCTTATATCCACACCATATTATTCACATAACAATTAGAGGTGAAAATAATAAATATCTCAGACAGCTATGCTGCCATGATTTTTGAGCTATATCTAAGAAACAATCAAATGACCACTGTCGGGATTCGAACCCGAAACCCCCAGTTTCCGGCTAGGTGAGTTACCGATTTCTCCACAGTGCCCGAGAGTGGAAACCGATCTCTTCTTATATATAGCAATTTCACGTTGAAAACACACTACATGCGAGAGTCGACTATTTAAATAAACTGCAAAGCATAGTACAGCTATTAAACAGTCGAATCATTATACATGCGAGAGTTAACATTTTATAAGTTTTAACAACTTAATAAACTCGTTAGGCCGGGAAGCCTTAGGTTTTACCTATAGATAAACAACGTTTTGAGTTTCTGTGGACAGTAATTATTGGTAAATGATAAAATCAATCGATTTAAAACCCCTTATATCCACACCATATTATTCACATAACAATTAGAGGTGAAAATAATAAATATCTCAGTATAAAACCTGTAAATAAAATTTTCGAATGGTTGTAAATCGATTAGGTAACGTTTTAAGCACACCTCGACAGGGGCGGACCGTGAGTTTGTGGGGCCCTAGACTAATACAACTTGGGGGCCTGCCTAATTAATCAACTAATTGCCATTTTGTTAAAAAACTGTTTTCGATAATGATGTTCTAGGTACACGGTATAGGAAAAAAATCACAGATTTCGCAATCCTTGCAACCATCAAGGACATTGGAAATGATAACAGCATATATGAAACATAATTAACTGTTTATTATACACACAATATTTATCAATGCACTGTTTAGTTTTGTCAGGAATAACCCTATTATTCTTCTGTTATATACGCGTTCACTTTTGCTTGATTACTTAACTTTTAAATGGATTTTTCTACAGTATTTATTAACATTTGCTCAAAAATAACACCGCAGATCGTCGCAAATACCTCTCAATTAACTAGACATGATATAAAACACATTTCGAAAAAATTGCACTTGTTCAATTTTGCATGATTGCTCCTCACTTGATCGCGACACCGTTGTCTTCGTCGCAAATACCTCTCAATTAACTAGACATGATATAAACCACATTTCGAAAAAATTGCACTTGTTCAATTTTACATGATTGCTCCTCTCTTGATCGCGACACTGTTGTCCTTTGGCCTTGAACGAAAACTCGTAACTCTGCCCCCATATACGAACATAAACATTTCCAATGTTAAAAAAGAGAACAATAAAATGTTTTATTTATTTAATAACCGCCACATTTCATTGGATCTCTAGTCAAACTGGCCAATTACTAGACAGTGACTCGACATTATACTGGCCAGCGCCTGGTTTAAGTCTAGTCAAACTAGCCAGTTACTAGACAGAAACTAGATTTCATTTCGACTAGGGTGTCCATTGTCTTCAATGGGGGCTGGGGGCCATTTATATCCACGGGGTCCTGGGTTGCAGCCCAAAAAGCCCTTATATAGATCCGATCCTGCACCTCGAGTTTCGACATTCTCACAGTTTTGCAATTCTTGAATAAGTTTTGGAAACACCCTGTGTAAAAAGACAAAATCCTAACACGTCGACAAGAAAGTTCTGTTGTTAAGGCTGACGAACATATTGACGTCGATATTATAAAATCACTGACTGGATCAGCGATTCTTAAACACGAGAGACACTCCTTCGTGGAAATTTCAATTTTACTTAGTCAGTTCTTCTCAGATCTAAGAATTCTTCAAATAAAGGCTTCCACAGACCCACGCGGGTCTGAGGGAGCGGGAGAGCAGCGGGATCGAATTATATGGCGGGCTATGTAAGGCGGGTAAATTTCCTGGAAAAAATTGCAGCTTAAAAAAAATAAATAAATAGACTACAGAAGTAGGCGGTCCTAATTTGAGTGCGAAATTTAAAGTGGAGTCGATTGGCGTTCAAAAATGTCTGAGGTTTAACGGAATATTCATTACTAATCTCTTAAAACTCATTTATTGTACCAAAACAATGGCTGTTTCAAAAAAATAATTAATAAATCCCGTCATTATTGGCTACAAAACTTTATTATTTCGTGTGAAATAATTTTTTATTTGAAATTAAAATTTGAAAAATGAATGTCCTAACTTGATTCAGCCAGTGACGTTTATTCTAACCTAACTTAACCTTATTGACGTATGTCGAAGTACAATTTAAGCAATTATAATTAGAAATTGAGTTTGTTCTTTCCATTTGGAGTTGAAAAAGTGTTCTGAAGTCGCCTGAGCTACGCTAGATCAAGGGAGGGCAAGCTAAAAGGATAAAAAAAATGTTTTCATCAATTAGGTATTGGATATCTGGTATTATTTTAGCTTTTTCCTCAGTCGAAAATTTAAACTTTTTGCAGTCATAATTTTCATTATAACTGCATTCAAGTACAAAACGCCATCCCATAACAAATTGCTTTAATTATTAACGACGACGTGTTTAAAAAAACGAATGAATAAAATTTGACAGTTGTGTCGTCAATGGGTGAACATACGTTTAACGCAGATTCTAGTTAGAAGGAGACAGTTGCGACTCCGCCTAGCCTTCCTTTCCTAATCTATTACGCAATCTTTCACACGTATAGTTAAAATTTGTTTTCAAAAATATCCCCTGTAGGATCTGTTGTCTTATTATTTGTCCTTGATTTGGCGTTTACCCGAACCGTTTAGCTTTAAAAATAGCGTCGTCAGAGCCATAACCGCTTTTATGACAGGGGAAAGGATTTGAGATGAAGAGTGCAGGAGGTATTTGTAGGTATCTAGTGTCGTAATGAGGTATATTACTGACGAGTAGAGACAGTATGTTAAAACGAGTGATAATGAGTTTTAACAGTCACACGAGACATAATATCATTACACACGAGATATACAGGGTGTCCACGGCGAATTTGAACAGTTCTTTTGCGTCGCCATGAGGTTATAGCGGGCGATCAGAGCGAATAAACATAAATCACTATATAGAAACTGTTTACTTACCACGCAAGAGTGTTTCAAAAACACTTTCAATACACTTGCCTGTTTCCATGCATATATACACGCATGTAAAGTAGCTATTTTATAGTGGGTATGGCAAAAAATAAATTATTTAATCACCTCCATTTTGCCAGGGTCTTTGTTTGCTATGCAAACCGACATTTGAACTCGTTATTACGTATATTAAATACTTTCAAATAGTATGCTGATGAACAGAGCCGCTGTTAAAAAGGGTCCGTTACAGCGATCAATATTATGACGCGGCAGCCGGTTGAGAACGGTCCTTGCTCCCCGCTTGGAAGAGGAGGACGTTGCCGTTCAGACAAAAGGATTGAGCTACTGGAACTACATCGACCAACGGTCATTTCAATTGGACTGTAGAGTCCACTAATGCTGCTTATTCATTGGAATTATGCTGGGATTGTGTGCGCGGTGTGTGTATGCAGTGTGTTTTAAAGACCACCAACAGCTAAAGTTATTTGGGCCTAGCACCATTCATATTTTCAATTCATTATATTTTTTTAATACTAAATTGAAAATCCAATTGACACTTTTACCAGCTCTCGGGCTAGAACCCGGGCACGGGGGACTTGTAATAAAGGAACCATAGCAACGCCATGTAAACAATAGCATTGCTACACGCTCGGCTATTCTCAAGCCCATTGTGTGCACGGGTGAAATGACGTCAAATATAGATGGAGGCGTTCTTATTTATTTATTTATTGTAGAATATAGACGCGTCGACAACTTAGGTCATTAGCGTCTTAAATTACATTAAATAACAACTAACTTAAAACTAAATAATAATAATATGTGTTTGAACATTCTCCACATACAAAACCCATTTTTTAATCGCTATCAACTATCCACATTAGTATACAGATTTCACTAGTCAGTTGTTACGTTCGTTTAGGTGTGTGTCAAATGACTTCAAGATGGGGTATTCGGCCAATCAGAAAGGACCCTGACTGCAGGGCTTAGTCGCTTGTGATTTGATGAAGCAAGCAAGCAGTGTTTTTTATTTCAAACATTGCGTCATAACGCGACACAACACGTAGCACGTCAGAGAAATATGTGTACGACGCATCATAACGTAACACAGCACACTACAGCAAAACACATCAGAGAAATGTGTTCCCAAAGCAATAATGAGAAAGTTGCTTTTGTTGATTATTTCGATGCCAAACCACAATCTACCCGGGCGAATCCGGACGAATCCGTGCCGCAAAAATAGTTATTATTATTATTATTAAATTTACAAAAGCATCTAAACATTTTTATATTAACAAAGGAAATTAATAATCAATTTGTTAAGACTCCCACACCACAATTAAATTCACTTATAGCCGTTTTATCGCACATTTTAATCACGCTGTTTTTTTTAATCACACTGTTAAATTTTGACTGCTACGTGTTCATTGGTTGGTGCGTTTCGTTACCATATCAACCCGTCATTTAACAGTGTGATTAAAAAAACAGCGTGATTAAAATGTACGATAAACTGGCCATAAGCATAATATATTATTACTAGTTTAGAGATGCTATAATGATCTAAGTTGTCGAGCGTCTATAACCTACTGCTCTAAACACCATGTCGACATCTGTTTTACTGGTTTATTCAGACGACTCTCGTGTTAGTGAAAAATCTGTTGCTAGCGGTGCCGTCTCTTTCAATTGCAACGACTGGGATGATTCACGTGCGTACTGAAGGGTTAAAATGTTGCATTTTGAATGCAGTAAATTTACTATCTAATTTGATTGAGCTGACGGTTGGACTTGACGTTTGCGGTTGAAATACTCTAGAGTCTAGGTATTTGAAATTATAATATAGAATTGCAAGGATGGGATATTTTGAATTTAACAGTTTAGAACAAGGATGGGAAATTTCCATATTTTTTGCGGCCTGTATCGTATCTAGTGATGTAAAAATACGGTATTAGACTTTTTTGTGTATTAAACCCATGGTATAATACCGTATTTTTTCAGTATAAAACGGTTTTTTACTTTTTCACAATACGGTTACGGTGCATTATTCAGTATTGCCAACTGCATAATAGGAAAAGTTCCTGTTCTCATTTTGGTATTAAACCGTTTTAAACGGTATTAAAACGTTTTAAACGGTGTTAAATGTTTTATACGGTGTTAAACGTTTTATACGGTGTTAAACGTTTTATACGTGCTGTATAAAATAGTAAAATATGCAGTATTCATACCTTGGAAAAAAACGGGGTATATTATTTTTTTTACATACCGTATATTACCGTTTTATACAAACGTTTTATACCAGAGTGTTATACGCATTTACATCACTAATCGTATCCATGAAAAAAATGGATATGTCTGTATCGCGGATACAGACAAATGACGTGAATACCGTTAAACACAAATAATTGTATTCGTTGTCATGGAAGGAAATGCAACTACTTTTATTTTTCTTATAAAACGGAAAAGTGGTAAATAGAAAATAGTAATGGTTCGAATGGCGTCTGTTATGACATAATGTCGAAAAACGGTTGTTAAACGCATTATTATTTATCATATAAAACATTGATTCCCAAAGTGGTCCAGGTGGACCTCCAGGGGTCTACGAGAGACTCGACGGGGGTCTACGTTGGCGTGACAAAAAAATGGGGGTTCATAATTCGTAAGCGGGGGTCCACGAAAATTTATCTGGTTTCGATAGTGAAGAACTAAAAAGTTGGCTTGACTTCACCTATCAATGTAGGCAGATAATATTTTAAGAAGCTCAGCGACTGTTACTTGTAAAAACCTGCATATTTCATATTTAATAGTGTAATAACATATTTGAATAAATACAACACAAGAAAATATACTATTTTTCTTTTTATTTTTACCACTCCGAATGGGGAGTTTTCTAAATAAAATAAGTGAGAATTGATTGGTTTCTTGTGCTGTGAGTTGATGTCAAAAAAGTAAAGTTGAATGGAATCACTTTTTTGATTGGCCAACTTTACTTTTTTGACATCCACTCACAGCACAATCAATTAATTAATTAACCAATCAATTCTCACTTTTTTTTCGAAAACTGTTAATTCGTGGTTGGAACTCAGTCGCAACGCAAATTTCCATAGTTAGATCTAATCTTCACATTTTTTGTCGAGTTTTGGGAATATGGTAGAAATGTAGCTGCAGGGGGTCCACCGGAACCAACAATATGTTTAAAGTGGTCTATGAGAAAAACAGTTTGGGAACCTCTGATATAAAATCAGATGTTCGTAAAATATAATAAATA
Source organism: Mongoloraphidia duomilia (assembly GCA_039654895.1). Lineage (NCBI taxonomy): Eukaryota > Metazoa > Arthropoda > Insecta > Raphidioptera > Raphidiidae > Mongoloraphidia > Mongoloraphidia duomilia. The sequence goes on along the minus strand of CM077526.1, from coordinate 23,435,794 downwards.
AAATAATTGTAATTTTATTTTTTTATATTTTAAATTGTTATGCAATTCCTATATATATTTTCATTATAGAAAATAAATAAAAAAATATTAGAATCCTTGGGGATTCGAACCTGGGTTTGACTTTTGTACCTGTCGGTAGATTCGTACTTTTCCGCACGATCACCTGGCTTACTGTGTTTGAAATTTTAACATAGATACGTAATGCTGTTTTTTTGTTTCACATGTCAACCACTTCTGACTATTTCCCCTATTTCCGTTACATTTAATATTTCTAAAATGCCACCCCGGTATGAAACATTAGACGTCAAAAATATGACTCATTTCGCGTCTTTCCGTTTTACGTCGTAAAAGCGAGGATTGCTTCTAGCTAATATCTCTGTGATAAAATAATTTATGAGGTTTTCCATCACAAAGACGACAAACGGGTTTGAGATAGTCTGTATTTAATCCATAATAATTAAGGCATAAATGTATAACATAATATAAATATCAGAATAACATGAGCGTAAAAACGTATTTTCGTACTTCCCTGCTGGTACCCTGCTTCCATAAATATAGAAACTTCACTACGGAATCGTGTCAGTGACGTTTAGTCGTGCGATAAATTATAACCGGAGGGCGTATTGCAAGAAAAAACAAACACATATCGTCCAGAAAATGTGCACTGTACGGTTTAAGGTCGATTTATATTAACCGGTCAGACACGGCGCGGGAACGTAGCTGTGTACCTACTTTCATGTTTGATTTTTTGTATCGAGGTCATACCGAATTAATAGACCTTTTCATCGACGAACATTTTTTTTCTGCGCATGTGCCCAATTCCGCCATGTTTTTCAAAGACTTGTCATATTGACAGATAGCAAGTGATTGATTTTGAAAAAAGTAAATAGTAATTAAATAAGATATATTATTTAAAGAAGGGAACACCCTAAAAAAATTTTTGAGTACTTTTAAAGATAAACTTTTTACGATAAACAATTTATGACAGGTAGGATTCTAAGCTTTCAACCAATTTTCGTTTACTTCCACCAGTTTACCAGCCGTGGCACTTCAACCACCGTCCCAATTTAGCACAAGTATGTTCTTCCACTGTTTTGTGCACTAATTTAGCACCGTCAGTAACATTTTCATCTAAATGAACATTGAAAAACGGTTCTGACCTAGTCATTGCGTCAAAAAGAGTACGAAAAGCGTACGAAACTTTTGAAAGACGCGATCATAGCCATGGCGACGGCGCTTGCGCGTAACTACTGGTGAAAAGGTCTATAGTCTCGCTAAAGAAGTTCCACTCCAAAAAACTTGAGACAAATAATTGAAGGAAGGTTTGGTTGACGGTCAAAATAATGAAGCTTTACCAAAATATCGCTTGTGGTCAACGTTTCGAAATATTTATTTCATCTTCAGGGTCTCAAGCCAGTCAAATAATGGTAAATTGTTCCAATTCTAAATTGCATTTCGAAACGTTGGCTACAAGCGATATTTTGGTAAAGCTTCATTATAATAGCTTTTTTCCAACCACTCTGAAAATCGTAATATTACCGTCACGCTCATGCGCAGTGGATAGAATGCGTTCCAACCAAACTTATGATCGTTTGTGAACGGTTTCCGGACGATCATTTCGGTACATGATCTAGACATGAAATTAAAATGAAACTGACATGCGCATTAAGCACTTTGTTACGTTTGTCTCTGTTCAATACCAACTTGAGACAGTTGTTTATTCATTTGTAATTTGTTTTATTTTTGTTTTGTCTCGTCTCTGTTCAAATATCTCTTTATTCTTCATTTGAGATTTGTTTTGTTTTTGTTTGTTTTTGCAAAATTATTAATATAAATATTTATATTTGAATTCTTAGTTAATAAAATTTTATTATATTTGTATATTCGTGTAATTCTAAAAATTTAAAAGAAGTAAATTTTAGACGAACAATGCAATTTTTAACAAACGCTCAAAAACATTACGACTACAAATTAATAATTTGCATATTTTTTATTTCCAAAAAAAATGTAGCTAGCATATTTTACCAAAAAATGTTTTTAACAGTTAAAATATTTAGTACGTTAATTTATTTATATTATTCTTACGACAAGCCATCAAATAAGTTATTCATTTTCAAAATGTTTTTAACAACAAAAAAGCCTGAAATTAGGAATTTACAATTTTGACAAATGACAATTGATATATTTTGATCATATGCATGGTCATGGAGGCCATGATTTGATGCACAAAACGGTCACAAAAGCGTTCTAACCAATGTCTACGTTTGTACCGTCACAGAACCGTGCAAGGTTGACGCATGCGCACAAAACCGATAAAAACAGTTTCGTTACCATAATAAGCATAGATATGAGAAAAAATCAGAAGCCACTGTCTGATTTTTTTCTTGTATATCCTATAACAACGTTTGACGTTTAACATCATAATGGCGAATCTGCCGATTGCATTGTTAAGAAATTTTTCACTACCTATTGGTATATGAACGCTTGTGGAATGAATTTCTCTGTTGATTTGATTATTAGTTTCGTTACCGTTTCAAAACGATACATTTATAGCAGGTTGGAACATAGCTATTAACATTCATTGGGTCAACACTACTATATACTTGAGACAAATGTCAATCGATGTGTCTATAGTTATTTAGGTGCTTAACGTGGCATAACAGATAAAACACAAAGTGCTTTTTGTTTTATACATCGTTGCAATGAAGCTTTTAAGCGATAACGTAGATATATTATTAGAGCGACTAGCGCGCACCGTTACTTCGTTATTAAGCACACACTGGCATGGAATGAGGGGGTCGAGATATAGAACTAGAAGTGATCACTGAGGAAGCGTTTAAACTTTACAACAAAGCCTATCAAAACGAAGTTATGTTAAAAACGCACCGTCGAGTTCTCGAAATGTCGTCAACTACGCAAAACATTTAAACGTTATTGTGAACGGGTGTTTAACAAACGATGATATTTTTACTCTCGCACTGTTGGCGGTACGTGATAACAACGGAACTGTTTTTTAATAGAAAAGAAGTTTTGTTAAAAACGCACGCTCGAAAACAGAACAAAACGTTATTGTGAACCGGCGTTTAGCAAACGGTGATATTTTTATTCTCGCACTGTTGGCGGTACGTGATAACAATGGAGTTGTTTTTTTTAATGCCGATGCACTCGAACTGCAATAACTCGAATTCTTGATAATTCGAACAAAATTGGTTGGCAGTAGCGTCAAGAGTGAAAATTAATGTTATTTGATAACTCGAAGTCTAGATAACTCGATTTTTTGTGGCAAGTTATGGTTCGAGTTATCGACGTTCGACTGTGTTGAAAACGAAGTTATGTTAAAAACGCACGTTCGAAAACAGAACAAAACGTTATTGTGAATCGGCGTTTAGCAAACGGTGATATTTTTACTCTCGCACTGTTGGCGGTACGTGGTAACAACGGAGCTGCTTTTTAATACAGATATACTTGAAAAGAAGTTATGTTAAAAACGCATTCTCGAAAACAGAACAAAACGTTATTGTGAACCGACGTTTAGCACACAACACGTGCATATTTTTGCTCTCGCAGTCGCACTCTGTTGGTGGTACGGTTCTGGAATGTTTTAATAAAACAGTGAGTATTGTAATTTCTAAATGAAATCTAATAACTTGTGCATAGAGCTGGGCAATGCTGAGAACTTAATGATCGCAATAATGCTTAAAGCGCTTTGTAAAACAGACGCTCGATGCTTGATGCGCTTAGTGCACTTGGATAAAAACTTGCCACTTAATAAGCACTTAAGCATTATAAACTGCTTAAATTAAACATTAGGAATGCTTAATAAGCACTTTAAATGTATATTTTTTTTGTTTATAGACCGGGAGCTAGTAACAATTTGTTGGTGTTATTGATTCAAGGTCTTATTTTTGTGAAGATGTTGAGGAAGGCATACTAAAGTGCCCTGAGTAAGGGATTTTACAAGATAGCGGTATGGGAGGGATGCAGACCGCCCCCAACATGTAACAAAAAAAATGGTCACAATTATTATTGCTTCAAGGCTGAAATTGTTTGTATAGCTTGTCGGTGACCCAATAAAGACATTATAATATTTGCAGATCGATTGGTCAGTATTAAAGGGGTGGCAGATCACCCTAAACGTGTCATGTACCCGACGAAATTTATATTATTAGTTCAAGAGTCAAATTTTAATATGTTGTTACGGCGATTGTTTTAAGCATATATTTCAATTTGCAAAACAAAATGTCGGTATCAACCCCCTCTCTTAGAGGGAAACTTGCTCGCCTAGGTGTCGTTCTGCAAGGGGGTTAATACCAGCATTTTGTTCTGCAAATTGAAATATATGCTTAAATTTAAGAAGTTACTTTAAAATGCTTAATACTTGGTGCTTAATGTTTTAAGCCCTTTAGGGAGTGCTCGATGCTTTTAAGTATTTTTGAAAATGAAAGTGCTCGATGCTTGAATAAATCAAGCATTTATGAAAGTGCTTGATGCTCGATAATTCAAGACTTGAAGCATCAAGCACTTTCATAAATGCTTGATTTATTCAAGCACCAAGCACTTTCATAAATGCTTGATTTATTCAAGCATCGAGCACTTTCATTTTCAAAAATGCTTAAAAGCATCGAGCACTCGCTAAAGTGTTTAAAAAAATTAAGCACCACGCATTAAGCATTTTAAAGAAACTTTTTAAATGTTTAAACTTTTGTACTGCAATGTTTTTTAAGAAGTTACTTTAAAATACTTAATGCTTAATTTTTTTAAGCACTTTAGCGAGTGCTTAAAAAAATTAAGCATTAAGCATTTTAAAGTAACTTCTTAAAAAAACATTACAGTACAAACGTCCAAAGTGCTTGATGCTCGATGATTCAAGACTTGAAGCATCAAGCACTTATTTTCGGTGGTTTGCCCAGCTCTTCTTGTGCATAGTTGATATTTTCCGTGATGTTTTATAGTAATGCAGTTAGTTCTCATATTTTCAACGGTTTCTTTAACACGTTTAGTGCCGATGTCACACACCGTGTGCCATCGGCTGTTATTGTTAAGGGCCGATGTCACACCATGTGTGCCATCGGCTGTTATTGTTAAGGGGCGATGTCACACCATGTGTGCCATAGGTATAAGTAGCTAGTACAGCTCAGTACTGTGTCGGCTATTGACAGAGAGTGTTGTGTTTACTCCGGCCTCTTAAGAACGTCATACTGCATATCCATATATTATCGGTTTAGAAATTTTTTATATTTAGGTGCCGCTATGGAGCATGACGCTCAAATACTGCAATATTTCAAAGTTCTGATGCCGGCTACTGACGTGCGCCCTGCAAAAGTGGCCGGCAGTGAACGTGTTAAATAATATGTTTAATAAAGTTGGAAAGTTTCAAAAATACCAGTCTGGGGAGCAAAGCTTTTCGGAAGCTCTGTTTATACCGTATATTTAAATGTGAATGCAAAAACTAAACGTTTTTTAAAATCAGTTGAGCCGTTTTAGCTGTGCGCGTGATACAAATATGCGTGACTAACAGATTCACCGACAAAACGAGATAGATAGATTATATATTATAGACGCTCGACATCTTAAATGTTCCGTTTTTCTCGCTATTCGAAATGCAATATTTTCATGTCTCCAGAAAACAAAATTTAACCAAAAACTTGCTTAGAGCTAAGCTCTCAAGAAAGAATTTTTAAATAAATAAAACATTAAAATTTGATTAAATCAGAACGATAAAAAAAGCGTCCCAAAAAAATTAATGTTAATTTAAATTGTGATAATTATTTCTCAAAATATTATCTTTTGAAAATATTCCAAGTTTGGCAATGCCCCCAGTTCCCGGGTTCTAATTCTAAAACTGGAGAAAGTATCAATAGAATTTTCGATTTATTATAAAAAAATAATAAATTGAAAATATTAATTGGTGCTAGGACTACTAGGTCCTTAGATAACCCTAGATGTTGTTGCGTTAAAAAAATCATTAAAATTATGGTGGAAGAAAACGGTATATATGGTGGAAGTACGGGTATATTCTCATATAATATAAAATTCAAAAAGTACTCACATTTCATTGGTCAGCAACATGGAGGGGGCTCTTACGGGTCCCTAGGCCGTCAATCCGCCCCTTTTTATCACCAAGTACCGACTTCAGCTGCTGTCAGCAACTAAACAAAGAAATTATTATTATCCAAGTGTGCAAGCTTTCACGGCCGGCATTGTTCCAAGTCTTCATGGTTTCCGGGCTTGTAGGCCGTGGTCCGGTGGTATTTCTACCTGAAGTTTCGTCTACAACTGCGGTAGACATTCTCAAAGGCGATGTGGCAGCGGTCGAAGTGTCCTCCTTGGCGACTCACAGATCAGTGTGTCAGTGACTGGTGTCCTCCCTTCTTTTATACCTATAGTACCAGTGTGTTCTCTGTTCGGTCGTAGTCCGTCTCTCTTCCATTGGTCAACTGCGCAGTGTGTAGTGGTGGGGGTGAGTTCTCTACTCGGTCGTATCCCGTCCTTGTACGATTGGTCATTGGTTTTGTATGTCGGAGTGCTGGTGTCCAGGTTTTACTGAGATTGAGGCCTTCATCTTTTCGGTTGAAATACCACCGGACCACGGCCTACAAGCCCGGAAACCATGAAGACTTGAAATTATTATTATTAATATTTTGAACAGAAAGTGATGAGGGTCGAACCCAGCATGTAATTGTTTTTGTAATCCACCATAGCACAATAGTATAAAAGAAACATATCTCCTTTATTGTAAATTATAGACGCGTCGAGAAACATATCTCTGTATAGTAACGCAGACATATGCCGTGGCGGACTAAGGGGTGGGGGGCGGAGGGGGCGGCTCGCCCCGGGCCTCTGATCCTGGGGGGCCTCTAAATCTCAAGAAGTCCTTCTTAATCAAATCCCAAACAAGGCCAAAATATGTTTAGTAAGTAAGAGGCAATTTGGAGTTGGAGGCCCCGTACGTAGGTGTAGAAAATATAAACTTAAGTAGGTCGTTTATTATAAATATTTGATTTTTTTGTTACAATTCTATATTATTCATTTTTTACGAAATTTACACTACAAATACATCAATTTCTAAGCAGACCGAGGGCCTCATTTATTTCTGCCGCCCCGGGCCTCCGACGGGTTTAGTCCGCCACTGAACATATGTTTCAAGTAAATTACTTCTGTATAACAATAAAAATTATTCTGCATTTCATCCGAGCTGTACGCAATAGTGAAGGTATAACCTCAAAAAATCCAAAGGTTAACACACCGGTAGCAGTTTAGTGTTTATTAAAGATTCTGCTATAACAGTGTACTTTCACATGAAATTCAACTTTTAGAGAGAGCCATTTTGTAAATTAAGTAATAATTTCATATAACCGTGAAACATAGATACATAAATATTTATTTATTTTATGAATAGCTTAAAAGTCGTGAAACAACACGACACCTTTTTTTCAATAAAACACAAATTTATCACATAAAGAGTAATTAACACTACAGAATACAAGCAACTAATGATCATAATGTACATGACAGGTCGTACTTTACTGTATAGTTGTCGCTTCACAAGCGACGTAATATACTGTAGCAAACCCCAAGATGTTACGCCACTGCCTACAATAGAAGCGTCGAGAAGGAAAGGTCACAGTGGTGAGACGTGGAATGATATCGAAGATATGAGTACCCGCCGAAATGTTCTGGAGAGCGCGCGAGTTATTTGTTCAGTGTTATTTAAGTGTTTCACTTAACAAATAACTATATTTATATACTGTATTTATATTCGCAGTTCAACACGACACTGACTCACGACTGACTGACCGCTGACTCACTCGTACTTCGCTTATATAGGTCGAGCAGCCTAGCCCAGCACGCTCGCGCGCTCTCCAGAACATTCCGGCGGGTATTCGTATCTTCGATATCATTCCACGCCTCACCACTGTGACCTTTCCTTCTCGACGCTTCTATTGTAGGCAGTGGCGTAACATCTTGGGGTTTGCTACAATACTGTTTCTATAGCTATCTCTGTCCTGCGGTATTTTCCCTATGTTCAGTACTACCATTTACACCCTGTATATAAAATCAACTGTTGCGTGAATACCTTTAGATTAGGTTTACCTCTATTGTAAACGAACCTTAACAGGCTGCTCTCGCATTGTCAACGGTACGGGCGGCAAACGGTAAGGAATGTTCGGTTGAATGAGTCGGAGACAAAACAATATTACGTTAATAAGTTTGTGTTTTGATAATAAACACAGCACACAGACCTACATAATAAACTAAAAGTGACTTCATTACTGTGCAAACAGAAGTACGGCAGAAGTCTGATCTCGAACACCGCGCTCTGTTTTCAACTTGAGAATGGAATAAAGTTATATTGTGTTCACTGTTCAACCAGGAACTAGCGATTTCTGATATACAAGGAGTCCTTGTTCTTCGAATTTATCCGAGTCCCCGTAATTTTCCGATATTAAAAGAAAACAAGCCGTGAGGTGGGTCGTTTATTAAGACTAAAGTGCGACCCTTGAGGTCCACACGACGAACTTCCCAGTTTGATAAATATTTAATAACAATAATTAAATTAGATATTACACAAAAAAGTAATCATTAAAACATAATTATTATTCGAGGATTCACTTCATATTATAGCTATTGAATTAGCAGATATGAATTGACATTCGCATGTAGTGAAAATCTATTGATTCTGAAGCATATAAGGAGAATATTAATTTAGCAATCATGTCACAGTTGAGTATTGTAAACTCATTCCGACACGAAATTGGAAAGGTTCAGGTTAGAATCCTGACTGTGACCACTGGTTGGTAAAATGATTTTTTCCTATATGTTTCGAAACAATTATATAATTGGCTGCTCTCCAACGAAAAAATCTTTCTTATAATTATTATTTATTTTTAACAATAATTTTAAAAAAACGGCTGAACCGATTTTTATAAAATTTATGTCGGATCAAAATTACGTTAACACGCCTCGATTGACACCCTTACGATGTCGATATAATTTTTTATTCGCGAGATATTGTGTAAAATCTACTTTTTTGGAGTCTATTTGGTAGTTTAAGATAAAAGAACGGCTGAACCGATTTTGAAAAAATTTCTTTCAGATCATATTTACGTTAATACGCGTCGATTGGCACCTTAACGTCGTCGATATCATTTTTCATTCTCGAGATTTCGTCTTAGAAAGAAATGGACACATACGTACGTACGTACATACGTACACACACACACACAGACATCTTTCTAAAAATAGTGTAAAAATAGTGTAGTGACCTTGAAACATAAAAATTTGTTATACATTTTGATTTCGATTTTCGGACCCATTACAATAACTTCCAATGGGAAGTTAATAAAATATTAGTAAAAAAAACTTTTTAGAGACAAGCCTTTATTCTAAAAAGGAAAAAATAATATTTAATAATTTTGGTTAATAATTATTATAAAATCGGGGGTTGTAATCTCTATGATATAGTTCATTAGACGCAACCCCCGCTTTCATAATAATTATGAACCAAAATTATTAAATATTATTTTTTCCGTTTTAGTACATTTCAATAAAATCTTTTATCTAAAAAGTTTTTTTCTTACTAATATATTTTTATAATGTATTGTGGAACAAAATAATAAGTCTTGTTTCTGTTGAAACTAAAAGTATTCTGATTTATTAATAAAAAGTGTTTCTTTACAATTACATTTACATAATAGAGACAATTACATAACATTATTATAGCTAAAAATGATTAATACAGTACAAATTTATTTTGTTCATTTTAGTATTTCAAAATTTTACCCCTATTTTGACCCCCCCCCCGGGGCCACAGCTAGGGGCGAATCTACATAGGGACTAATGGGACTTAAGCTCTGAGCCCCCAAATGTCCAGAGCCTACAAAAATTGAATTATTAAATATATTTAATATTGTAACAAAACTGTTTTGAATTTGGCGGAATAAAATTATTTATTTCAATAATTAAAAATGTATACAACAATATACAATAATTTTATTAACAATGAAAAGCCAATTCCAATAGCCAACACTGTTTACAGTATTTCTTAAACAAAGTGAAAACACTTGTTAGCACAATATTTATTTCAGCTGTACACGTTTCCGTCGTTCGCTGTCCCTCCGCTGTGTGTCTGCTGTACTTATATAGCGGTTCCTGTCCGACCCCCCCCACGCGCGTCGCGCTTTCTGGAACGTTCTCGTGCCTCCGCGTATCTGCCACGCCTACACTGCATTCTTATTTTTTTCCAGAAGCATCGATTGTTGCCAGTGGCGTATATCTGGGTTTTCGTTACAATATCATTAATTATTATTTCTTTCCTGTCAAATATGTATTAATAATTAATTATTAATTATATTTATTAAAAATTTAGCCCCATTGAATTTCAGTCAGCTCTAGGCTCCGAAAAACCTAAATCCGCCCCTGCCCACAGCCGTATATTCTATAAATATCGTATTTATGTATTTCCGTCTGTTTCAGAGGCAGTAATATGTCCGACAACGAAACTGAAATACCGGAGACATCAGGGATCAGGGATCCAGCAACCACGCTCTTCATAGTCCTTGTCGGTAAGCAGAACTACCTAGCTACGTAGGATATTAGTAGATTACACTATATACAGGGTTGGTCATGATCACACATGCTTAAAACATTTTTAACCGGTACGCATTTTTTAACACTATTACCGCGTAGTTTTGCACGAGTATAACACTGGCACCGTGTCAGCGCTGAGTAGTGTACACGATCTTCGTGTAGTAGTCCAGCAGTCAGGCACTTTTTACCTGGAAAGGATTCCGAAGTTAATGATATTTTGATATGTTGTTTGTGAGTACTCTGTGGAGTAGAATCTGAGTTTTCGACCTCGAGGACCCTGTGCTAACGTGGGAGGGCCGAAAAACCACGAAATTTTACCACCTTTTTGCTTTTTTCGAAATCTCTCAGAAACGGTCGACTTAAGCAATTCTTTCATTATGTAATGTTTTAAAGAGGATTACATTTCCTACAATTTTCATTCCCACAACTTTTCTGTTGTACTAATGGTAAGCGCGCTGCAGCTTCTTGAAAATCACCCGCCGGCTTTTTGTAACCTTGGTAAGCGGGTGATTTTCAAGAAGCTGCATCGCGCTTACCATTAGTACAACAGAAAAGTTGTGGGAATGAAAATTGTAGGAAATGTAATCATCTTTAAAACATTACATAATGAAAGAATTGCTTAAGTCGACCGTTTCTGAGATATTTCGAAAAAAGCAAAAAAAAGGTGGTAAAATTTAGTAGTTTTTCGGCTCCCCCCACGTTAGCACAGAGTCCTCGAGGTCGAAAACTCAGATTCTACTGCACAGAGTACCCGCAAACAACACACCAAAATATCACTAACTTCGGAATACTTTCCAGGTAACCACCTTCATTTATTACCTGTCGCTTGGACTATAGGCCATTACTCTGTCACACTGAGGTTAAAGCCATAGAGGGAGTATAAGCATTTAAAATTGAAACCAGTCGCCATTGTAACTCGGCCCTCATTTTATATGTGAGAAGAAGAATATTCTCAATCCATCCCGTGTTTTGCCGCCATGTTTGATGGGCCCTGTGACGTCAAACGTTGCTTCAATTTTGTATAAGCAGTTGTATACGGTATGCGTCATAGATTTTACCTCAGTGTTTATTTATTGTAAATTATAGACGCGTCGACAACTTAGGTCATTAGCGTCTTGTTTACATCAAATAACAACTCACTTAAAACTAAATGACATCACAAAACATCCATGAGCGGAGGCGGGATTCGAACCCACGACAGTGTGATCCAAAGGCCGCTACGCTAACCGTTACACCACTCTGTCCTCTTTTACCTCAGTGAGCTGTCATTACCGCTGTCATGTTGCACTGTCTTTAGACAATCTCCCTGCGACGGTCACACTAGCATCCTACCGATGCCCAGCCGAACACGATACACGGTATCATTTTGAGTTTTATAATACTCTTGAACCAAACATGTTAACGGAGAAATCTTCATGGTTTCCGGACTTGTAGGCCGTGGTCCGGTGGTATTTCTACCTGACGTTTCGTCTACAACTGTGGTAGACATTCTCAAAGGCGATGTGGCAGAGTCAAAATGTGTTCGGCATAGCCAAACACACTTTGACTCTGGACAATCATAAGATCCTCTTCGAAGAAACCCGAGCCATAGACAGAACGTTGAGCTATTACCCACGAATATACAGAGAGGCCATAGAAATACAAAAACACACACAGAATTTCAACCGAAAAGATGAAGGCCTCAATCTCAGTAAAACCTGGACACCAGCACTCCGACATACAAAACCAATGACCAATCGTACAAGGACGGAATACGACCGAGTAGAGAACTCACCCCCACCACTACACACTGCGCAGTTGACCGATTACAGAGAGACGGACTACGACCGAACAGAGAACACACTGGTACTAGGCATAAAAGAAGGGAGGACACCAGTCACTGACACACTGACCTGTGAGCCGCCAAAGAGGACACTTCGACCGCTGCCACATTGCTTTTGAGAATGTCTACCGCAGTTGTAGTCGAAACGTCAGGTAGAAATACCACCGGACCACGGCCTACAAGCCCGGAAACCATGAAGACTTGGTACAATGCCGGCCGTGAAAGCTTGCACACCTGGATGTTAACGGATAGTTGACAGAAGTTAAGGCTCTTTGAATTTAGATTTTTGAGATAATTTTGATAAATCAATTTTGATCCAGCCTGTATATGGATGTATGCTATAAGTGTAGCGTTCCCTAGTGTGATTGTTGATGTCAAACAATGGCCAATTATCTCTATATCGTTCAGATTAAGACACCGACGAACGTCACGACGGCCCGGCAAAACAAACAGACGTCGAGAATCTGTGGCTTTGTTTGCGCTTCGTTTTTACTGACGCCCAATTCACACGGCGCAAATTTATATATTATGCTGGATTGCAGAAACCATTGTCAAAAAATTTGATTTTACAATGACCTTACGTTCTATGGTTCCTTTATTACAAGTCCCCAGTTCCCGGGTTCTAGCCCGAGAGCTGGTAAAAGTGTCAATTGGGTTTTTAAGTGAATTTTTTTTTTTACATAAATGGAAGGACCACATACAAGTTTTATAGCAAAACTGTTTTTATTTAATTTTTTTGCTTACTAATTAAAAAGTTATATTTAAATAAAAATTAATTTTTAAACTCAGTTCCGATAACGCGCCGAAAGAATCCGAACGCGTGTGACGTCATTATGTTATCTATGGTCTGTGTATCCATGGTTACTAAGTTAAAAATTTATTATTTTTGAGAGTATGTGTAATACATATACACAAATACCAACAAATGCAGACACATTTTAACATAACGACGTCACAAACATTCCTGGCGCGTTTGAAGTCACGTGATATTTTTTAAATTTTTTTACATTTTAATTAATTTTTAGTAATTTATCTATAGCTTTAAAAAAATTTTTCTTTTCGATTTTCAATATTATTTATGTTAAATTATTAGAAAAAATTAATAATTTTTTTTAAACTTAAATACCTAATTGGATTTTCAATTTTTTTTCAGTTTTTACATATTTAGGAACAGTCTAATGCCGTGCCATGTAGAACATTAGATTGTAGTTGACGCTAATGATCTCTGTTGTCGAGCGTCTATAATCCACAATTCATTCATTAGAATGTAGTCACACAAAAACAAATGATTGATCTACATAAGAAAAGATCGTTTTTCAAGCTAAATTCTGATCAAAATGCGTAGAAAAATGATATTGTCTAGTCTGGGATTTGCGTGTGTATAAACTAATGGAAAACAGTGCTCTAACCAACTCGTCTAGAACGTGAGTTAAAGGCTTGGTCATTAAACTGCTATAGGTACAATGATGTTGTCTACAAGCTACACTGTAAGAAATGAGAAGGCCGATTACATAGATTATCGATGGTCCATTTGTAGCCAGTGATTAATCTGGTAATAGGCGCAGGTAATAGGTAAGAGACAATGGCGTCGCAAACAGGTATCGCCTGCACATCGCGTAGATTCCATAAAAACACATTGCGCATGCGTGGTTACTAATTTTACATTAATTTGTTTTGTATTCATTCATTTTATATATGTAACTATACATTTTATTTTGTAATTTTTACACACTTTATTGGAATATCACACTAATTATGTAATTTTAATTTACTTTATGTAAAAATCACAAATTTGTTTAGCTTTACAGTAAATGTCCATGTTTTTATGAAGTTTTCTGTGTAAAAATAAATAATAATGTAAAATCACTTAGAAAATCGAGCGAATTCTGCCTTAACTTTCAAAGTATTTTTACATCCATTTTTTACAGTGTATTGTTTCAAAAGGTACATCGTATAGTTGTTTGGGAATCTTCCGTACTAAATTGAAGACTAGACTTTTGCTCAGTACCGTCTTTACCATAGCGGCACGTGCCCAGGGCCCCCATCCTCACGGGGGCCCCGAAAGGCCGATATATTCGCTTACATTACACATTTTTTTTCTATTTTAAGGGCAGCATACTTATTTAATGAGCTATTTTCCTAAGAATAGTTCCTTCAATTATCCACAAGAGGCAGCACTTGTGGTAGGTACAAACGTTATTTATGCCCCATTAGCGTCGTGTCATTTTAGTGGTAGTATAACTTAATTATTTAATTAATTTAATAGTAATAATAATTTAATAATTAAGTTATACCACTAAAATGACACGACACTAATGGGGAAAAAATAATATTTGTACCTACCACAAGTGCTGCCTCTCGTGGATAATTGATAGAATTACTCTCAGGAAAATGGTTCATTAATAGCTTACCTATGTATATTTGATTTGTATCAATTAACCATAATAAATATAAGATTATACACTATAAAAAATGGATGTAAAAATACTTTGAAAGTTAAAGTAGAATTCGCTCGATTTTCTAAGTGATTTTACATTATTATTTATTTTTACACAGAAAACTTCATAAAAACTTGGACTTTTACTGTAAAGTTAAACAAATTTGTGATTTTTACATAAAGTAAATTAAAATTACATAATTTGTGTAATATTCCAATAAAGTGTGTAAAAATTACAAAATAAAATGTATAGTTACATATATAAAATGGATGAATACAAAACAAATTAATGTAAAATTAGTAACCACGCATGCGCAATGTGTTTTTATGCAATCTACGCGATGTGCAGGCGATACCTGTTTGCGACGATATTGTCTCTTTGTGTGCCTATTACAAGATTAATCGCTGGCTACAAATGAACCAGCGATAATCTATGTAATCAGCCTTCTCATTTCTTACAGTGTAGCAGACAAATGTTTATATCATTCACTTTCTTTACTTTCCAAAAGGGTCTCAAATTCTTGTGTGCCCAAGGGCCCCGGTATGGCCCTGCTCTTGCTTGCGGGTGACGTAAAATATATGGACAATCCCTTACTAGTATGTACAGTCGACTCTTGTTAATTCAAACCTGCGATAATTCGAACCTCTCTATAATTCAAAGTTATCACGAGTTCCCTATAAAATCTCTTTATATTTCGAACTAAATCAATACATTTTTATGGACTTGGTAATTCGTACGAAAAAATCATTGCTATATAACAAAACGACGCGTTAATTCGAACTCATCGGCGTCCAACACTCAACAATTCAAAGTTGCAGAGAGAAAGAGGCGGAAAGATTGTAAGTACATAGTACATACATTTTGCGACAAGTTCAAACTTGTATCAACGTTTGTTTCTTGAGCCTTTGTTTCGAACCATTTGATATTTCAAACACTCGATAATTCGTAAAATATTTTAAGAGTCCCTCGAGTTTCGAATTAACGAGAGTCGACTGTATAGACAATGTAGTTAACGATGCTTAATTGTTTCGCAGGCGTTTTTCTATCACTGTTGATCTTCTTATCAATCGCCGGCAATCTTCTCGTGTGCATTGCGATTTACACGGAGCGAGGCTTGCGACGGATCGGCAACCTGTTTCTGGCGTCGCTCGCGATCGCCGATCTGTTCGTCGCGTCGCTCGTCATGACCTTCGCCGGAGTCAACGACATTCTCGGCTATTGGACGTTCGGCACCCAATTCTGCGACACGTGGGTCGCGTTCGACGTAATGTGTTCGACGGCCAGCATCCTGAATTTGTGCGCCATTTCACTCGACAGATATATTCATATCAAAGATCCGCTCAGGTGAGTGCCCGTATTTTTATTATTTCGCGGGCTGTTTAATTGTTGCGTTAAATATTACACGCCAACGTAGGGGGGACACAAATGTAGGGGGAGGGGGAGAAAAGGAGCGCGTACTGTATTTCTCTATAGTCTATAGAAGCGTGTTTCACTTAAAAAAAACGCGGTTGACAAATTGGTTGAGGCTTTCGCGGCCAGTTGATGATGAGCTGGTGTTGTCCTGATTCGGGTCTATAGGCCGTCGTTGGTTGGAATTGCTTCCTAACGTTTCGCTAGCACGAGTGGCGAGCTTCTTCAGAGGTCCTTCCATCTCCGATGCTGGACGCGGTTGGTAATCGGATTTTTTCTTAGTACAAAAATATGTACGTATGCCTCTAGCTACATGAGCTCAGTCTTAACTGCTAAAAAATAAATAATTGGGATACTAATGGGTGCCGACAACCGAGCATCTTGCCGACCCCTGTTCATCCGATTAAACATTCTTACACTACCCTCATTATATATATTTAAATGTCCCATCTTCATATTTAAAAATTCGACTGATGACCAGTCCTATACTTCCCACCTAGTAAATATTTGCAAAAAATAAACACTCTTTTTTTATTCTTTGAAAAAAAGCATGGCCCTCTTTTTTGTTTGGTGATCTACTGATGGCTAGTAATATAGCAAAAACCATGGTTACCTTGATTTAGGTACTTACGTACAATTTTCTTTTTTTACTAAAATATTTTTTTTCTCGAAAACTATACATTTTAGAGAAAAAAATATTTACATTTTTTTCATATTATAACATCTAGAATTCATTTTTTTTAACCTATGTTAATACGTGATATTGAGAACGTTTTTTTTAATATCTCAGGATCCACTGAACCGATTTGACTCAAAATCTAATCAGATCTAAGTTAAAGGCTGATAAACACAATAGAACAATCGGCATGGCCGTATGTTGTTCCGTTTTTACGATATCGAAGGCGAAAAATTGACCACATACACACACACACATACAGACATCAGTCAGAAAATGATCTTAAACGATTGCTAGGGTCTCAAAACGTGAAATCTGTTAAAATCTCGAAATATTTTTTTCGGACTAAATCCATTACTTCCCTACCATAGTAGAGGTGGGAAGTAAAAATAGGCACATCTTTCAGAAAAATTCTGAAATCCATACTCACCACACGCGACATTGCTCTTTGCTACACAAGCCATATGAGAGGCTAGCTGTATCTCAACAATGTATATACACCAAGGTATAAGCTTTTATAATAAAAGTATACAACCTTTTGGTGAGATACCTAACTATAACGCTTTCAAAAACCTACATTTTTAATATTTAGTTAACGCCTGTTTATACTCAGTAAATGATTTCTTGCAGTAGAATATATCAGTATTTACGTTGTCTAGAAATGTTAGTTAGAAATTGTTATTAAGTTTATTGTAAATTGACTAGCCTGATAACACAGGTTCTGCCTGTGTTTAGGGGTGAATAAAGATTTATCTTATCTTATCTTATTATCATTAGGACATCCAGGGCCGTAGCTAGAGCTGAATTCAAGATAGGGCACTGAAAGTTTAAAGTAGGGCTGAAGCAAAAAACTACAATTTTTTAATTGGATTGCCCACCTCATCTGGTGATATAAAATTACAAAAGCAAGAAAACGGTAAATGACAATTTATTCAAAAAAAAAAATACAGAACTTGCCATGTTCATCAAATTTCCGAAGAACTTCATTTAGTCCAACGAATTTAATCTTGTTTTTCCAAATGCCAGATAGACCAAGCCTGTCATTTTGTCTTGAGTCGTGACAGTCTTTGCAGCTTGTTTATAATTCCTTAAAGTAGGGCACTGGATGTTTTAAGGTAGGGCATTGCCCCTTAATGCCCCCCCTAGCTACGGCCCTGAGGACATCAATATTATTATTTTAACGTTCCTCCCATCAGGATGTGGCTTAAAAAAGGTAACATAGCGAATATAACATTTACAATTTTGTAGTTATTAAGAATAACTCGGAACCTCCTTAATAAAAAAATCAAAACGTCCACTGCATAAATACATTAGGTATGATTTACTAAATTACTACAGAATTGTAAATGTTCACAATGTTATTTTTCCTATGTTACCTTTTCTAAGCCACACCATGTATAATTTATTTATATAACGAAAGACGAAGAGTACCTGAGAAGCATCGAGTACCCGGGTACTCGATTCCGAAAACTCAGAATCGGTATTTCTGGTCTAGTAATTCGCTATCCACTAATTAGAGATCAATGATAACGCCTTTATGCGATTGCGAGGCGACTGGCGACGTGTGCGACTGCTGTGAAGTCGTGATTAGTGGAAACTGCACTGTCGTAACTCGTGAACATAATGAAAGAAATATCGGTAACTGGATCTGGCTTAACTACAATGTGTCGATTGTGCTTATCAAGTGGCGTTACACTGTTAGATATATTTTGGTTTTCATCGAAAATGCAGAATAGCGTGGCTGGTGTAATCATGAAATATGCTCCTGTTCAGGTAAGCTCTATTCGTTTCAAGTATACGAGCAATCCAGATAATGGTTATTTGAAATATCAATATAGTTTCTAACTGGTACTACAGCGTTCTCTTTTATGATTTTATTTCCTAACTTGTCACAAACAAGCCATCATTTCAGATATATCATAACGTGATTTTTAACAACAAATTTTAATTTTGCCACTTAGACCTGTACAGTTAACTTCATATTTTTCGAATTAAGAATTTACTTTTTTTTCTAACCGCTAGTGCCACAAATAGCAAATTTACTATGAAAATAATCATTATTTATTAACATAATAGCTATCGTTAAAAAAATTCTCTTTAATAAAATGATAAGTAAATAAGAAAATAATTAAAATTTCTCTCGATTATCAGATAACCAGAGGTGATGAAATGCCGAATTTCATTTGCCAATCGTGTTACACACAACTGGAGAAAAGTCACCAGTTTCTGAGGCAAATCGATCAGTCCGACAGAACACTGCGACGTTATCTTCAGCTATTATGCGTTTCTGACAAACCGATCAAAGCTGAATGTTCTGTTCGACCTTCTGAGGATAATTTATTCCTTAACACTAATAACGACATTATGAAATGTGAATCTTTAGAGGTCAATGATGTGTTTGATATGGATTTTAATTGGAAAGAGACCGGACCTGGAAATTCCATTCAAGAAAATAAAAATAACGAGGAAATGTCTTTAAAATCTGAAATCAAAGTCGAACTGGTTGATGATTATTTATATTTATCAACAGAATGTGCAGCTGGCACAGAAGACATTTCATCTAATATAGATGGCGAAGGATTCAGCTGTGAAGATTCAAATATCGACATTGGTGAGACAAAAGTGGGCCAAGGCATGACAGGCAATTATGGGAAAGAGAAAGAAGCTGAAAATTACATAGTAACAAACAAATTAATGGACGAAACATCTTTAAATTCCGAAATCAATGACGAAAAGATGGGTGATAATTTATTAACTCTAACACAATCAGTCGACGACACTGAAAATGCTTCATCTAACGGTGATGGAAATGTAATTAGCTGCGAAGATACGAAGATTTATAATGGCGATGCATCGGAGAATTCGTGTTTACGTTCTGCAAATGCAACTGGAAATTTCAGTACTAAATGTGGCGAAAAAAATAGAAATATTTCGATAAATCGAAAGCAGCACAAAAAAGCAAATAAACTGAAATCGTATCAATGCAACATTTGCAGTAAATGTTTCTCTGCACGTTCTGGTTTGTACTATCATAAACGAACACATACCGGTGAGAACCCTTATCAGTGTGACCTTTGTAAAAAGTGTTTCTCTCAGTTATCCAATTTAAATAGCCACAAGCGTAAACATACCGGTGAGAAACCTTATCAGTGTGACCTTTGTAAGAAGTGTTTCTCTCATTCAAATATTTTAAATGAACACAAACGCACTCATACCGGTGAGAAACCTTATAAGTGTGACCTTTGTTATAAGTGTTTCTGCGAGTCATCCAATTTAAAAAAACACAAACGCACTCATACCGGTGAGAAACCTTATCAGTGTGGCCCTTGTAATAAGTGTTTCTCTCAGTCAAATACTTTAAATGAACACAAACGCACTCATACCGGTGAAAAACCTTATACGTGTGACGTTTGTAAGAAATGTTTCACTCAGTCATCCAATTTAAGTTATCACAAACGTACTCATACCGGTGAGAAACCTTATCAGTGTGACCTTTGTAATAAGTGTTTCTCCGAGTCATCCAAATTAAAGAAACACAAACGCACTCATACCGGTGAGAAACCTTATCAGTGTGACATTTGTAATAAGTGTTTCTCTCATTCAAAAACTTTAAATGAACACAAACGCACTCATACCGGTGAGAAACCTTATCAGTGTGGCCTTTGTAATAAGTGTTTCTCCGTTTCATCCACTTTAATAAAACACAAACGCACACATACCGGTGAGAAACCTTATCAGTGTGACCTTTGTAATAAGTGTTTCTCCGATTCATCCAAATTAAAGAAACACAAACGCACTCATACCGGTGAGAAGCCTTATCACTGTGACCTTTGTAATAAGTGTTTCTCCGATTCATCCTCTTTAATAAGACACAAACGCACACATACCGGTGAGAAACCTTATCAGTGTGACATTTGTAATAAGTGTTTCTCCAATTCATCCACTTTAAAAAAACACAAACGCACTCATACCGGTGAGAAACCTTATCAATGTGACCTTTGTAAGAAGTGTTTCACTCAGTCATCCCATTTAAGTTATCACAAACGTAAACATACCGGTGAGAAACCTTATCAGTGCGACATTTGTAATAAGTGTTTCTCTTGCTCATCCAGTTTGAGTAGACATAAACTTGCACACTCCTGAAATGTTGACAACTAGACTTAGTGAAAATATACACGACATACAGACTGTTCCAATAATTAGAGTATCTGCAATGGTTAATAGTTTTAAAGCAAAACAAATCTAATCAAAGCTAAATTAGATAACCTTAAAACAAAAACAAAAATTCCGGTTTAATCTAGATTCAAAACTTACAGTAATCGGTTATTTTACGACATTTGTCGTGTGACATGAAACGCTGTATGACGTCACTAATAAGTAAACAGAATTTTTCACAAACAGTCCTCTGTATACAACAGCTGAAAATGTTGCGGACGCAGACTAGTTTACTTATACGTGACGTCACCCGAGCTGCCACGTCGTGTCGAGGCGTTTTCAGGATCGAGAATAGCCGAGCGGTTATCAATGACGTTTATCTAGCGTTTCCATTGCTCTTATATTACAAGCCCCCAGTTTCCAGGTTCTAATCCGAGAAGTATTTAAATTGGATTTTCAATTTATTAAAAAATTGAAAATATGAATCGCTGCAAGGCTCAAATAACTCTAGCTGTTTATGGCCTTGAAAAAAAAGCGGTCAAGTGCGAGTCGGGCCTCGCACAATGAGTGTGCCGTACAATCGTTAAATATAAAAGCCGTTTTATTTGAAAATATAACACATAAACAGACATTTCATTATATTATAAATGAGATGTTTTTCGTTTCCATGGTTACACCGTTGTATCTCTAATAAGCTGCATTGCCCACTCAAGCCTTTGAACTTGAGTTCGTATGTTGAATTCATGATGTGATTATAACCTTGTAAGATATGCACAATGGGTGGATCGTTTTTAAACAGAAAAGAAATAAATTTTCCCAACCAAGTTTGCTTGGTACACAATTGGTGCTCCATCGTATTATAAGCATTGTGGCCAAATTTCATGAGGAAATATTGAGATTTGATACTGCCCCCACGTGAATAAAGTGAGCTTATTTTATATAAAAATTAAAAATAAACTATAATTCAAAACATAAAAAATATTTTGCAAATAAACTTTGCTTGGTATGGAACATAGGCGACATTATGTTATTAAAAGTGTGAAAAAAGCTCAGGCCAATAAAATTATTTTTAGTACTGCCACAATCTTATGGATAATGTTGCTTAATTTATAAAATTAATACGGACATTAATAATTGACAAATTATGATAAATAAAATAAAATTTCTGTCAACGCGTGCGATGACGTGAGTAATGGCTATTAGTCCAGTCACGAGAGCTTAAAAAGGTAGGTCCACCTTCCGTTTTGCGCAGCAAATGATTTTATTTTTTTGTGTCCTCAAGCATGTTTAGGAGATGTCAAATCCAAGTTTGCGACACCTCTAAAACAGAGCGGTGTAGTTTTGGTGGGCTAAAAACCATGATTTTTTTGCACTTTTTTACGTTTTTTGCTTTTAACATAAAAACGGCTTGTCCTATCGAAAAAATGGTTCTATTCAAAATTAAAGAGCACAAAATTTACTTCAAATTGCATTAGTCAAATATGTTTTTGTTCCGATTTTACCGACTCTACAGAACTTAGAAAAACAAAAAAAAATAAACTCTTTTTTTGTTTGAAGGCGCTAATCTCAGGAACTACCAGTCTGTAAAAAAAGCAAAGTACTAATCAATGAGACCCTATACGAGTTTTTTAAAAATTCAATCCCAAAGAGTGAAAACGGGAGTGTAGGATTTATTGTAATAACAAAAAATCCTACATCCACGTTTTACTCCCTGTAGGATTGAATTAAAAAAAATAATCGAATAGCCTATAACCTTCCTTAATAAACGGGCTATCTAACAAAAAAATTTTTTTTTCAAATCGGACTGTTAGTGCCTGAGATTAGCGCGTTCAAACAAAAAAAAAATAAACTCTTTTTTGTTTGAACGCGCTAATCTCAGGAACTACAAGTCCGATTTAAAAAAAAATTTTTTTGTTAGATAGCCCGTTTATTGAGGAAGGGCATAGGATATACGAGTTTATTTTAAATTTAACCCCGAAGGGGGTAAAACGTGGGAGTAAGATTTTTTGTAATAACAAAAAATCTTACACCCCCGTTTTACCCCCTTTGGGATTGAATTTAAAAAAACTCGAATTGCCTAAAACCTTCCTTAATAAACGGGCTATCTAACAAAAAAAAATTTTTTTTAATCGGACTTGTAGTTCCTGAGATTAGCGCGTTCAAACAAAAAAAGAATTTATTTTTTTTTTTGTTTGAACGCGCTAATCTCAGGAACTACCAGTCCGATTTGAAAAATTTTTTTTTGTTAGATATCCCGTTTATTAAGGAAGGTTATAGGCTATTCGAGTTTTTCAATAGTTAAAAGCTTGAAAAAATGCTTTTTTTCATTTTGGTAAATTTTGGCAATTTTCTAAGTTCTGTAGAGCCGGTAAAAATGGGAACATAAACATATTTGACTAGTGCATTTTGAAGTAAATTTTGTGCCCTTTAATTTTGAATAGGACCATTTTTTCGATAGGACCAGCCGTTTCCATATTATAAGCAAAAAATTCGACTGATGACCAGTCCTATACTTCCCACCTAGTAAATATTTGCAAAAAATAAACACTCTTTTTTTTATTCTTTGACTAGGCCCAAATAACCTTAGCTGTTGGTGGTCTTTAAAACACAATTTAATTTTTATTCTTTGAAAAAAGCATGGCCCTCTTTTTTGTTTGGTGATCTATTGATGGCTAGCTTAATATAGCAAAAATCATGGTTACCTTGATTTACGTACAATTTTTATTTTTTTAGTAAAATATTTTTTTTCTCGGAAACTATACATTTTAGAGAAAAAAAATATTTACATTTTTTTCATATTATAACATCTAGAATTCATTTATATTTTTTTTTACCTATGTTAATACGTGACATTGAGAACGTTTTTTTTGATATCTCAGGATCCACTGAACCGATTTGACTCAAAATCTAATCATATCTAAGTTAAAGGCTGATAAACACAATAGAACAATCGGCATGCCCGTATGTTGTTCCGTTCTTAAGATATCGAAGGCGAAAAATTGACCACATACACACACACACACATACACACATACACACACACATACAGACATCAGTCAGAAAATGATCTTAAACGATTGCTAGGGTCTCAAAACGTGAAAATCTGTTAAAATCTCGAAATATTGTTTTCGGACTGAATCCATTACTTCCCTACCATAGTAGAGGTGGGAAGTAAAAATCGAAAAAAGTGCAAAAAAATCGTGGTTTTTAGCCTACCAAAACTCCCCCGCCCTGTTTCAGAGGTCGCAAACTTGGATTTGACATCTCCTAAACATGCTTGAGGACACAAAAAAATAAAATCATTTGCTGCACCAAACGCAAGGTGGACTTCCTCTCGTGACTGGACTATATAGTAATAGGCATTTATAAATAACTATTATTTACTTATCGTGTCCGTGGTTACATATTATGGTTTTACTTGTAAAAATTAACCAAAGCATGCTTGTCAGCTAACTTATTCCTTTTTGACAGATCAATTACTTCAGAACAAAAGAACAGCTGTTTTTTTACTTCCCACCTCTACTATGGTAGGGAAGTAATGGATTCAGTCCGAAAACAATATTTCGAGATTTTAACAGATTTTCACGTTTTGAGACCCTAGCAATCGTTTAAGATCATTTTCCGACTGATGTCTGTATGTGTGTGTGTGTATGTGTGTATGTGTGTGTGTGTGTGTGTGGTCAATTTTTCGCCTTCGATATCTTAAGAACGGAACAACATACGGGCATGCCGATTGTTCTATTGTGTTTATCAGCCTTTAACTTAGATCTGATTAGATTTTGAGTCAAATCGGTTCAGTGGATCCTGAGATATTCAAAAAAACGTCCTCAATGTCACGTATTAACATAGGTAAAAAAAAATATAAATGAATTCTAGATGTTATAATATGAAAAAAATGTAAATATTTTTTTTCTCTAAAATGTATAGTTTTCGAGAAAAAAAATATTTTACTAAAAAAAATAAAAATTGTACGTAAATCAAGGTAACCATGATTTTTGCTATATTAAGCTAGCCATCAATAGATCACCAAACAAAAAAGAGGGCCATGCTTTTTTCAAAGAATAAAAATTAAATTGTGTTTTAAAGACCACCAACAGCTAAGGTTATTTGGGCCTAGTCAAAGAATAAAAAAAAGAGTGTTTATTTTTTGCAAATATTTACTAGGTGGGAAGTATAGGACTGGTCATCAGTCGAATTTTTATTTTCTAAATATTTACGAAACTGTAAGGTTTAGAAAAATATGTTTTTACAGAACTTTCTTGCAAAAATAAATAGAATAATAAACCGTTTTGAAAAGTATACCATTATAATAAAAAAAAACAACGTTATAGCGCATATTTCTTCTGCGCATGCGCCGATTTTACCCAAAAACAACAGGACTCTTCCTTTTTACATGTCAAACATCCTACTAAAATTTGGGTTCGATCCGCTCAACCATTTGGCCTGTGTATCGTACTCACAGCCCAACAGACTTTCTCCAAAAATATGTTTTTTGAAGTCCGGTGACCTCGAAACGAAAAAATATTGTAAAATTGCGAAAAGTGAATTTTGATCAAAATTAGTAAATACCCTCACTTGTGGAATTAGAATGGTAATTTATAAAGTATATCAATAATAAATAGATCTTTTGTTCTATTTTCAAATCTACTTTTTTTTCTTTTATTACATATTTGATCATCCTTCGGGCAGTACAAAATAATGAACTAAAAATCTGAAATTTTGGCAATATCATATAATGATCATAGAGCACCTACCCCCCATAAAGCCAAGTGCAAATTCTAACTTTCATTTTTTCGATCCACTCTAAATTGCACATTGCGTCAAAAATCTGTCATTTCTTCGAAATATACTACACTTTACAGAGTTGCCTGCACTTTTTATCAATGTTGACGTTATGATAAACTTGCTAAATTTATTTCAGATTTTTCCTAATAATACTTTAGAAAAAAATTCGACTGATGACCAGTCCTATACTTCCCACCTAGTAAATATTTGCAAAAAATAAACACTTTTTTTTTATTCTTTGAAAAAAAAGCATGGCCCTCTTTTTTGTTTGGTGATCTACTGATGGCTAGCTATAGCAAAAATCATGGTTACCTTGATTTACGTACAATTTTTATTTTTTTTAGTAAAATATTTTTTTTCTCGAAAACTATACATTTTAGAGAAAAAAAATATTTACATTTTTTTCATATTATAACATCTAGAATTCATTTATATATTTTTTTTTACCTATGTTAATACGTGACATTGAGAACGTTTTTTTTGATATCTCAGGATCCACTGAACCGATTTGACTCAAAATCTAATCATATCTAAGTTAAAGGCTGATAAACACAATAGAACAATCGCAATGGCCGTATGTTGTTTCGTTTTTACGATATCGAAGGCGAAAAATTGACCACATACACACACACATACAGATATCAGTCAGAAAATGATTTTAAACGATTGCTAGGGTTCAAAAAGCGAAGATCTGTTAAAATCTCGAAATATTTTTTCGGACTAAATCCATTACTTCCCTACAATAGTAGAGGTGAGAAGTAAAAATGCGGTGAGACGCTTGATTTTCGCGGTTTTAAATTTTTTTTCTTGAACAAATTTAACTAAATAATTCTTAAACATAAGAAATATGAATAGACACCTATACCGTAACTAAATTCACTATATTAGTGAAATTAACATAAGAATATCAGACGAATTATCGCCATGATATTTATATAGAAGGCTATATAGGAAAAATGTAAATGCACCGCCGGGAATCGAACCCAGAACTCCCAATTTCGCGTCGGGTAAGTTTCCAGTTACTACACAGTGCCCAGCAGCGTACATTTAATTCTTCCTATATATGCAACGATGACCACAGATCCATTAACTGCGAGAGCTATTATTTTATAACAACATTACGAATGAATGCTGGCTTTCTCATGGCCCGGACGCGCCTTATAAATCAAATTATAACGAGAAATCTATATACGGTTTTTAATATAAACATAAGAAATATGAATAGACACCTATACCGTAACTAAATTCACTATATTAGTGAAATTAACATAAGAATATCAGACGAATTATCGCCATGATATGTTGTTATAAAATAATAGCTCTCGCAGTTAATGGATCTGTGGTCATCGTTGCATATATAGGAAGAATTAAATGTACGCTGCTGGGCACTGTGTAGTAACTGGAAACTTACCCGACGCGAAATTGGGAGTTCTGGGTTCGATTCCCGGCGGTGCATTTACATTTTTCCTATATAGCCTTCTATATAAATATCATGGCGATAATTCGTCTGATATTCTTATGTTAATTTCACTAATATAGTGAATTTAGTTACGGTATAGGTGTCTATTCATATTTCTTATGTTTATATTAAAAACCGTATATAGATTTCTCGTTATAATTTGATAAATAATTCTTTTTTAATTATTACTGTTTTCTATCGGTTGTTAGCTTTCATTAGATTCCCCAGTCGATGGGGTTGAATTTTTTTCCTATTTTCATAACCTGTTTGACCCCCCATTATTGCCCGTAAATATCCGAATTATTTATCCATATTTAAACCACAGCATTGGTCATAACAAGCTTTAAACTATCCAAATTTCGAGTCTCTAGTTTGTATCCTTTGGTTCCGGGAGCTTGTGACAGACAGACGGACGGACGAGCAGACACCGAAGTGAGGCCATAAGTGTTCCGTTTTTTTCATTTTTGGTACGGAACACTAATATATGAAGAGGCGTTTTCGCGCGAGTTTAATTTAAATCTGCAATAACTTCTTAAAATAACTTAATGCGGAAAAATTGGACTGCTTTAAGAAATATAATATTAAAGCTGTTATAAGTTGTGCGTATTTTTAAAAAAGTGGTTTTTTAAAGATGAGTTGTTTTTTTTTTTTGTAAAATGCACATTTAATTTTCCAATTGTCTATTACTAAAGGCTAATTTACACTTTGTTAAGCAGCAAGTGCAGGTGACAAGTGATTAGTTAACATGTTTTTATGGTATTAAGTGTTAAGTGTGAAGAAAACGTTCACACAGTGTTTAGTGCCTCTTGCAGGTCCAAAGTGTCTGTCCGTGTCGCAAAATGGGGGACGCACAACGCTTAGAAATACGAAACAGTTTTTATTTTTTTTTAATTCCTCGGAATACGTCGACGTTAAGCTTCTTATTTTCAGGTATACCTCCTTTGGGCCAAAGTCTGTGAATTTTACAGTTTTACTTATTTTTAACAGAGCTGCGTCTCGTAGCTGTTTATTTCTGTATTCAGCACAATTTATATTAAATAAGCACTCGTATTTTATGTATTCTCAATAGAAAAGTTATAGTTTGGTCTTCGCTCCACTTCATGATTCCGTCCGAACAATGCACGTCTTGTCAAAGCAATAATCAAAGTGGCTGACGCTGAGAGAACGGGTGTGCGGGGGAAAAGACTTAACAGCTACTTCACAGAAAAAATAGACCGTCCTTCTATTCACTTTACTTCGCACTCGCACTTCGCACTCGCACTTATCACTTAACAGCGTGACCGTTTACACTTTGATTTTACTAATCACTTAACACCTGCACTTGCTGCTTAACAAAGTGTAAATTAGCCTTAAGTTGTAAAGATTACAAATGAATTGGGTGTTAAAAAAATGTAATGTACACTGTTTTGTAGTTATTAAGTAACCATGTCATGTACTTATTATGTAATTATAAAGAGATTCATACCATTTTGTAATACTGAAATTGTAAGTAGGAATTAGACACTCGTTCAAAAAAGAATAACACTTTTAGTTAAAAAACCTGTTCTTTGTTTCCTAAGAATATTACAAAAAATAATTTAATAAATTATAATTTATAATCACTAAAATGCTGGGCTAATTCCTTTATTCTCGGTAATTCTTAAATATATAGCGCAAAACTAAGGTGCGGACTTCTTAGCTGTTTTCGAGATAAATTTAATAGTGAAATCAGAATGTTGACACTACTCGCCATCCAGTAAATAGATATCAGTGGTAACGTCATTGTGCGACTGCAGTGAAGTAAAAGTTGAATGTTGGTGAACGCAGTCAAAACTGACGATTTGTCCAAATATTATGACAACAATTAAAATTAACATAATGAAAGAAATATCGGTAACTGGATCTGGCTTAACTACAATGTGTCGATTGTGCTTATCAAGTGGCGTTACACTGTTAGATATATTTTGGTTTTCATCGAAAATGCAGAATAGCGTGGCTGGTGTAATCATGAAATATGCTCCTGTTCAGGTAAGCTCTATTCGTTTCAAGTATACGAGCAATCCAGATAATGGTTATTTGAAATATCAATATAGTTTCTAACTGGTACTACAGCGTTCTCTTTTATGATTTTATTTCCTAACTTGTCACAAACAAGCCATCATTTCAGATATATCATAACGTGATTTTTAACAACAAATTTTAATTTTGCCACTTAGACCTGTACAGTTAACTTCATATTTTTCGAATTAAGAATTTACTTTTTTTTCTAACCGCTAGTGCCACAAATAGCAAATTTACTATGAAAATAATCATTATTTTTTAACATAATAGCTATCGTTAAAAAAATTCTCTTTAATAAAATGATAAGTAAATAAGAAAATAATTAAAATTTCTCTCGATTATCAGATAACCAGAGGTGATGAAATGCCGAATTTCATTTGCCAATCGTGTTACACACAACTGGAGAAAAGTCATCAGTTTCTGAGGCAAATCGATCAGTCCGACAGAACACTGCGACGTTATCTTCAGCTATTATGCGTTTCTGACAAACCAATCAAAGCTGAATGTTCTGTTCGACCTTCTGAGGATAATTTAATCCTTAACACTAATAACGACATTGTGAAATGTGAACCTTTAAAACTCAATGATGTGTTTGATATGGATCTTAATTGGAAAGAGACCGGACCTGGAAATTGCATTCAAGAAAATAAAAATAACGAGGAAATGTCTTTAAAATCTGAAATCAAAGTCGAACTGGTTGATGATTATTTATATTTACCAACAGAATGTGCAGCTGGCACAGAAGACATTTCATCTAATATAGATGGCAAAGAATTCAGCTTTGAAGATTCAAATATCGACATTGGTGAGACAAAAGTGGGCCAAGGCATGACAGGCAATTATGGGAAAGAGAAAGAAGCTGAAAATTACATAGTAACAAATAAATTATTGGACGAAACATCTTTAAATTCCGAAATAAATGACGTAAAAATGGATGATAATTTATTAACTCTAACAAAATTAGTCGACGACACTGAAAATGCTGATGGAAATGAAATTAGCTGCGAAGATACGAAGATTATTATTGGCGATGCATCGGAGAATTCGTGTTTACGTTCTGCAAATGCAACTGGAAATTTCAGTACTAAATGTGACGAAAAAAATAGAAATATTTCGATAAATCGAAAGAAGCACAAAAAAGCAAATAAACTGAAATCGTATCAATGCAACATTTGCAGTAAATGTTTCTCCGGATATTCTGGTTTGTATTATCATAAACGAACACATACCGGTGAGAAACTATATCAGTGTGACCTTTGTAATAAGTGTTTCTCCGATTCATCCACTTTAATAAAACACAAACGCACACATACCGGTGAGAAACCTTATCAGTGTGACCTTTGTAATAAGTGTTTCTCCGATTCATCCAAATTAAAGAAACACAAACGCACTCATACCGGTGAGAAGCCTTATCAGTGTGACCTTTGTAATAAGTGTTTCTCCGATTCATCCCCTTTAATAAGACACAAACGCACACATACCGGTGAGAAACCTTATCAGTGTGACCTTTGTAATAAGTGTTTCTCTCATTCAAAAACTTTAAATGAACACAAACGCACTCATACCGGTGAGAAACCTTATCAGTGTGACCTTTGTAATAAGTGTTTCTCTTCGTCGTCCACTTTAAATACTCACAAACGCACTCATACCGGTGAGAAACCTTATCAGTGTGACCTTTGTAATAAGTGTTTCTCTTTGTCGTCCACTTTAAATACTCACAAACGCACTCATACCGATGAGAAACCTTATCAGTGTGACCTTTGTAAGAAGTGTTTCACTGTGTCATCCTATTTAAGTTATCACAAACGCACTCATACCGGTGAGAAACCTTATCAGTGTGACCTTTGTAATAAGTGTTTCTCTTCGTCGTCCACTTTAAATACTCACAAACGTACTCATACCGGTGAGAAACCTTATCAGTGTGACCTTTGTAATAAGTGTTTCTCTCATTCAAATACTTTAAATGAACACAAACGCACTCATACCGGTGAGAAACCTTATCAGTGTGACATTTGTAATAAGTGTTTCTCTTACTCATCCAATTTGAGTAGACATAAACTTGCACACTCCTGAAATGTTGACAACTAGACATAGTAAAAATATGCACGACATACAGGCTGTTCCAATAATTAGGGTATCTGCAATGGTTAATAGTTTTAAAGGAAAACAAGTCTAATCAAAGCTAAATTAGATAACCTTAAAACAAAAACAAAAATTCCGGTTTAATCTAGAATCAAAACTTACTATAATCAGTTATTTTACGACACTTGTCGTGTGACATGAAACGCGGTGTGACGTCACTAATAAGTATACATCAGCTGAAAATGTTCCGGATGCAGACTAGTTTACTTATACGTGACGTCACCCGCGCTGCCACGTCGTATCGAGGCGTTTTCAGGATCGAGAATAGCCGAGCGGTTATCAATGACGTTTATCTAGCGTTTCCATCTCTTATATTACAAGCCCCCGGTTTCCAGGTTGTAATCCGAGAAGTATTTAAATTGGAATTTCAGTTTATTATTAAAAAAAAGTCAAGAGGTGTCATCCGATGGGCTACGCAAGTCCAGTACAAAATATAAATACAATTTAATTGAAAAAAGAATTAACATACTTATATTATTTAAAATTATTTGTATAGATACACACAGTACTAATGTTGTACAACACGTTATCTTTGTGTTGGTGCATATACGTGTACATAGGCCACTGCGCGTGCGCCAGTATTTTACTTTCACAGCTGGCCAAGCGCAATACGTCACACTCATGTCTCATGTCTCATAGCTATAGATATACTTTTATCATGAGCATGTCAGTAACGTGACGCGAACTCATAAGTTTTTCCCCTTCCAGAAATCGTCTAACGCGCCTATAGAAGCATAGCTTCAAAAATAAAATTAAAATATCAATCGCTGCTAGGTCTAAAGAAGCCTAGCTGTTGGTGGCCTTAAAAAAATGAAGAGGCCTTGTCGCGAGAGTTTTAATTTAAATCTGCAATAACTTCTAAATGTAATTTTAAGCGGAAAAATGGAACGGCTTTAAGAAATATATTATTAAAGCTGTTTAAGTTGTGCGTATTTTTAAAAAAGTTGTTTTCTAAACATGAGTCTTTTTTTTTGTAAAATACACATTCTGTTATAGTATGATTATTATAATAATTAATATAATGTTGTTATGGTTATAGTTTATAAGTAATAAGTAAGCTAGGTTAAAATAAATAAACAATCAATATCGAATTTTCATAAAGAATAACTAATGCAACTTTAATTAATAAATAATATCTGGGTGACCGAGCTTTGCTCGGATGAGTTCAATTAAAATAGTACTTAATATGCTGTGAGATATTGATATTGTATTATTTTCTCATTCTGTAAATTTCATCAAAATCGTTATTCGTTTTTGAGAAAAAAGGTCTAGGTAAGATTATACGTCATACTAGATTTAACGTACTTATACATATTTTATAGGTATATAAAAATAACATACTTATTTATTTAAATATTAGTTAAAACTACTTACAAAATAATGTTTAGTTTTTATTGTTGTTATTTTTTTACTATTCAACACAGATTATTTTAATAAGTGAAAGATTGACTGTCAGAGTATTTTGACATAAATAATGAAAATAGTTTGTTTTTTCCAAAGCCTACTCACCATACGACACTGTTTTATAACGTCAAAAAAACTGTTTTTTTAAATTATAAAATCGATAGGAAAACGAATTTTTCCAGGGATGAGACCTAGCTAGATCGATTTTTTTGCCCCCCGAAATCCCTTTTCGGTAAATTTGATCAAAATCATTAGAGCCGTTTTCGAGAAAAAATTTATATATATATACATACATATAAGATTAGCTCGTTTAATAATATAGGGATTTATTCATTACTTATGGTATAATATTTATTTCTGATTGACACACAACACACATTTTCAAATTTCCAGTTGTCTATCAGTAAGTTGTAAAGATTACCAAAATGCTGGGCCAATTTCTTTAGTAATTACGGGTAAAATAGATACTTTTAATATACAGGGTGTCTCAGGCGATTTTATTTATTTATTGTAGATTATAGACGCGTCGATGTCTCAGGCGACGTTGGTTAACATGGACACATCTTTGTTATTAGTGGCGATAGAAAGTCGGTCAAATGAGCAAAGTAGTGCAGAAATCTAATGTCCCCATGGCTTAAGCAAAATTTGATAAATTATCATGATATGTCAAAAATAAAAATAAGTAATTACATAGTTATAATTAAAAATGCCAGAAATTTCAACGAAACGTGTTCTAATGAAAAATGTATGTAAAGAGCGATTTTGGAAAGGCTGTAAAAACAAATGCCATCAATTTTTCAAAATTTTATTTAAAGCATTCAAGAAAATTAAGGCAATATAACTAAGCTTTAAAAACAACTCCAGTAAGATGATGCCCGTTCAGGCGTAGACATTCTTCCAAACCAATTATTCATCACATTCCACAGCATTGCAAGTGGGATTTGAACCACCTCCTGTCGGATACGTTTTTTTCAGTGTTTCAACTGTTCTTGGTGGGTTATCTTGATAAACTTTGCTCTTCAGATTCAAAATTCTTAACTCACTTTTTTATCGCACAGACAGACGTCACCAATCGATTCCAATTAATTTGAAAATGGTTGCGAAAAGCATGTAAGAGCTGGCATTTTGATAAAACGCTTTGATAGCGTACGCGCGATGCTGAGGTGTGGACACCTCAGCATCGCGCTTCATTTAACGTGTCGAGAATATGGCCGACTGCATCCCCACCACCTTCCATCAGCTGAGCACGATTCCCGTGCTTTTCAAAATCGCTCTTTACTCTGCCCCACCCGTAACTTAGACGATGTGCTTATGTGGGTGAGGCACAGAGTCTATTTTTCTTCAATGGAGATGATGGCAAAGCCACGCCATTCTTGAGAAATAGTAGATCTTAAATACGCTTTAATCAATTTTAGTTTAGAAAAACTCCTCTCTCCGCGTCTTGCAACGTTGACTGTATTCGTAAAGAAACTGAAAACTTGGGTCAAATGTTCACAAAGCTTCCTTGATATTATAATTCAGGTCGTCTGTTGGCGAACTTCCGGATGGACGATAAAAATAATTTCGAGTAGAATGAAAAAATTGAAAATAAAGAGTTCTGTTCCCTTGGTGCCCATTCGACGTTGTCGCCCTATGCGACCGCCTATTTTGCCTGCGCCTTAATTGGCCCCTGGTAGACAGAGTCCTAACCTGACTTTGTCACAGCACTGTCATCTTCAAGGTCAGATTATTATTCATCCGACATTTCAAAATCCGAACTATATTCGCTTATGCGAGTTTCTTATCCTTAGTAGAAGGGGTCCGTTAAATGATATTTCGCTGTATACAATACAAATTTTAAATTCCCGAGCCGGGCAGAAATTACCAGGTTCGCGCGTATTTTGAAAATAATATGTTATCACAAAAAGTTTTTACCGGTTTTATTCTGACAAGAATTGCAATATTCAGTAGCTACCGATTCCACACGTGTGGTTCGCTTAAGCGCCGGTCGACGGATGGCCCAATCCAACCCTCCTACCATAAGAAGACCATTCACCGTGTGCCGTGTTGGCACAATTAGTTTTCGCCAGTGCCGCTAGGCTAAAATACATACGCCTTGTTGTTATTGTCTATGGTTGTGGTAATTGTCTATGGTTATGGCAATTGTCTATGGTTATACGCCAGTGAACCTAAATCGGTAGTACAATAGTCATCAGCCGAACTGAAGCGCCACTATTCTTGATGCGTGTAACAAATATTTGTAGTTTCTAAGCATTAGGTTCTACAATTTTGTATCAGCTGTGAAGTTCACAAGTGAATTTGGATGCGATAAAAAATAAATATTGATAATAAAATGCAGGGCCGATTTCATAGTATTTGCAGATGATCTCGGTAATTCTTAAATACAGAGCTATATTAAATGTGCACTTCCGAGCTGTTTTTTCTAGCAAAGTTTTTTCGTGAAATCGGGATTTTGGTAGCATATTTTATTTTCGAGCAATCGATTAGACTTAGAGAATACGAAGAGTGAAGGACACAAAAGTAATAATACGTTTCGTACGACCCTGGGATTGAAAAATGTCCAAGCAAACGGGTCGCCAAACAAGTCACCTATCAATTATGACGCGATATATTTTTTAGTCACGACTCGCTATCCAGTAAATAGAGGTCAGTGGTAAAATCATTGTGCGACTGCAGTGAAGTTGGTGATTGTTGAAAGCTGTCAAAACTGTTGATTTGGTCGAAAAATGACAAGTATTAAAATTAACAAAATGAAAGAAATATCGGTAACTGGATCTGGGTTAACAACAATCTGTCGATTGTGCTTGTCAAGGGACGTTACACTGTTAGATATATTTTGGTTTTCATCGAAAATGCAGAATAGCGTGGCTGCTGTAATCATGAAATATGCTCCTGTTCAGGTAAGCTCTATTCGTTTCAAGTATACGGGCGGTCCAGATAATGGTTATTTGAAATAGCAATATAGTTTCTAACTGGTACTACAGGGTTCTCTTTTATGATTTTATTTCCTAACTTGTCACAAACAAGACATCATTTCAGATTTATCATAACGTGATTTTTAACAACAAATTTTAATTTTGCTTCTTAGCCCTGTACAGTTTAGCTTCATATTTTTCGAATTAAGAATTTACTTTTTTTTCTAACCGCTAGTGCCACAAATAGCAAATTTACTATGAAAAAAATCATTATTTATTAACATAATAGCTATCGTTAAAAAAATTCTCTTTAATAAAATGATAAGTAAATAAGAAAAAAATTAAAATTTCTCTCGATTATCAGATAACCAGAGGTGATGAAATGCCGAATTTCATTTGCCAATCGTGTTACACACAACTGGAGAAAAGTCACCAGTTTCTGAGGCAAATCGATCAGTCCGACAGAACACTGCGACGTTATCTTCAGCTATTATGCGTTTCTGACAAACCGATCAAAGCTGAATGTTCTGTTCGACCTTCTGACGATAATTTATTCCTTAACACTAATAACGACATTATGAAATGTGAATCTTTAGAGGTCAATGGTGTGTTTGACATGGATCTTAATTGGAAAGAGACCGGACCTGGAAATTCCATTCAAGAAAATAAAAGTAACGAGGAAATGTCTTTAAAATCTGAAATCAAAGTCGAACTGGTTGATGATTATTTATATTTATCAACAGAATGTGGTGCAGCTGGCACAGAAGACATTTCATCTAATATAGATGGCGAAGGATTCAGCTGTGAAGATTCTAATATCGACATTGGTGAGACAAAAGTGGGCCAAGGCATGACAGGCAATTATGGGAAAGAGAAAGAAGCTGAAAATTACATAGTAACAAACAAATTAATGGATGAAACATCTTTAAATTCCGAAATCAATGACGTAAAAATGGATGATAATTTATTAACTCTAACAAAATCAGTCGACGACACTGAAAATGCTTCATCGAACGGTGATGGAAATGAAATTAGCTGCGAAGATACGAAGATTAATATTGGCGATGCATCGGAGAATTCGTGTTTACGTTCTGCAAATGCGACTGGAAATTTCAGTACTAAATGTGACGAAAAAAATAGAAATATTTCGATAAATCGAAAGAAGCACAAAAAAGCAAATAAACTGAAATCGTATCAATGCAACATTTGCAGTAAATGTTTCTCCGGAACTTCTGGTTTGTATTATCATAAACGAACACATACCGGTGAGAACCTTTATCAGTGTGACCTTTGTAAGAAGTGTTTCTGCAATTCATCCGCTTTAAAAAGACACAAACGTACTCATACCGGTGAGAAGCCTTATCAGTGTGACCTTTGTAATAAGTGTTTCTCCGATTCATCCAAATTAAAGAAACACAAACGCACTCATACCGGTGAGAAGCCTTATCAGTGTGACCTTTGTAATAAGTGTTTCTCCGATTCATCCTCTTTAATAAGACACAAACGCACACATACCGGTGAGAAACCTTATCAGTGTGACCTTTGTAATAAGTGTTTCTCCGATTCATCCAAATTAAAGAAACACAAACGCACTCATACCGGTGAGAAGCCTTATCAGTGTGACCTTTGTAATAAGTGTTTCTCTCATTCAAAAACTTTAAATGAACACAAACGCACTCATACCGGTGAGAAACCTTATCAGTGTGGCCTTTGTAATAAGTGTTTCTCCGTTTCATCCACTTTAATAAAACACAAACGCACACATACCGGTGAGAAACTATATCAGTGTGACCTTTGAAATAAGTGTTTCTCCGATTCATCCACTTTAATAAAACACAAACGCACACATATGTAGTGAGTGCCTAGTTATTATTATAAGATAAGAATTAGTTATTATTTAATTTATCATTATCACATTATGTAATGAACGTTTTGTAGAAATATTTTATGTTAAAATAAATCAGTATTATAATAACCAACCACTGGCTACATTTAAATATTACATGGCGCAGTCGGTACGAGTTTAAATAAAGTTAAAATATAGCAGATTAGAATTATATTGATATAAAAAATGAATGATAAAACATTAAGTGCCATGAATATGCATGGAAATTTGAAACAGAATTGGCAAAAATGGATTGACCGGTTTAAAAATTATTTAATTGCGGCCGATATTAAAGCAAAACCAGAAGCTACTCAATGTGCAATTCTATTGCATTACATTGGGGAAGAGTGCTTCGAAATATATAAAACATTTGTATTCGACGAATCTGAAGAAAACAAAATTGACATTCTCATCAAAAAGTTTGAAAATTATTTTAATCCAAAAAGGAACATAACATTTGAAAGACATCTATTTTTCATGCGAAGTCAGCATCAAGACGAAAGTATTGACCAATACGTAACTGATTTAAAAAGTATTGCGGCAAACTGTGAATTCGGCGATCTGAAAGCAAGTCTGATTCGCGATCGAATTGTATGTGGCGTAACAAATCTCAGTTTACGTGAAAAGCTACTAGAGGAAGATGATTTAAGTCTGGAAAAGACTCTTAACATTTGTCGAGCGATGGAGCTGTCGAGACAACAAGCTCAAGAGATTTCAAATCCTTCAACAGTCGATTCTAATGTGGATCGGGTTTATCGCCGTCGTCATAAACCGAACCACACTGAAGCGGCATCCTCGTCAACGCGTACAGTTGAAGAATACGAAAGAAAAAACTGCAGAAGGTGTGGAGATTCACATCGCATGTACAAATGTCCAGCTTTCAGGGAAACATGCAGAAGGTGCAAAGGTAAAGGTCACTTTGAAAAAATGTGTAGGTCACGTAACGTTGATAATATTGACAAGGACGAGGACAATTACACAGATTGTGATAGTACTGATGAATCAGACAATTCTTTTTTCATTGGAAAAATAAATTGTCGATCTCAAGTCAAAGATTGGTATGCTGATGTTAAATTTGAAAATAATGTAATAATTAGATTTAAACTAGATACAGGTGCTCAAGTTAATTGTGTACCTCTGAAATTATTTAACTTACTTAATATTGATAGCAACTGTTTAATGGAGACTAATGAACTATTGAGTAGTTATACCAAAGATAGATTAAAAGTTGTCGGCAAATGTACATTAAAATGTGAATACAATAATAATTCTCATATTCTAAATTTTTTTGTAGTAAATGAGGATGCACCAGCGATATTGGGGTTGATTGCATGTGAGCAATTAAATTTAATTAAAAGAATATGTCTCATTAATGACTCAGATTTTTTTGAAAAAAATAAAGAGATTTTTGAGGGTATAGGTTGCCTTAAAGTCCCCCCTCATCATATAACGATTAAAAAAGAATCAAAGCCGGTTGTACATCCTCCGAGAAAGGTTCCATTGCCCATACGCAGTAAGCTAAAACACGAACTTAGTCATTTAGAAAAAGCGGGAGTCATTGAAAAAGTTGAGGAACCCACTCCGTGGGTGAATTCTATGGTATTAGTTAGAAAACCAAACGGTTCGTTGAGAATTTGTATAGACCCTAAAAACCTAAACTCAGTTATTCAGCGCGAACATTTTCAATTGCCAACCCTAGAAGAAATTACAGGTAAATTAGCAGGGGCTAAATATTTCAGCACTTTAGATGCCAGCAACGGGTTTTGGCAAATACCTCTGGATGAGGCTAGCTCAAAATTATGCACTTTTAATACACCGTTTGGACGATACAAATATTTAAGGCTTCCGTATGGTATCTGTTCAGCTCCAGAAATTTTTCATCGGACAATAAAACAAATATTTGATGACATTTCTGGTGTTGATACATATATTGATGATATACTAGTTTGGGGATCCACTCAACAAGAGCACGACCTTAGATTAAATAAGGTATTAGAACGAATTTTAAAATATAATTTGAAACTAAATAAAAACAAGTGCAAAATCAACGTAAAAGAGCTTAAATATATGGGGCATAAACTTACTGCAAATGGAATCTTTCCCGATGACGAAAAAATCGAGGCTATTTCTAAAATGCCAAAACCTCAAGACAAAAAATCTCTCGAACGATTTCTCGGTATGGTTAATTATCTGAGTCGATTTATAAATAAATTCTCTGAAACCAGTGCTCCTTTAAGAGAGTTATGCAAAAAGTCAACAGAATGGCACTGGAATGAGCATCATGATTTAGCTTTTAATTTATTAAAAAAATCATTGGTTAGTCAACCGGCTCTTCAGTATTACGACGTCAATAAACCTGTAACAATATCTACCGACGCATCTTCAAACGGTGTCGGCTCTGTTCTTATGCAAAATGGGGCCCCGATCGCTTATGCATCCAAGTCTTTGACGGACACACAAAAACGCTTTGCACAGATCGAGAAAGAGCTTTATGCAATTGTATTTGCCTGTGAACGTTTCTCACAGTACATTTACGGAAAGAAAGTGCGAATTGAAACGGACCATAAACCTCTTATAACAATTTTTAAAAAACCTTTGAATTCCACAACATTACGTTTACAACGCATGTTGATTAGACTCCAACCATTTGACTTAGAAGTTTGTTACAAAAAAGGCAAAGAACAATTCATTTCCGACGCTCTTTCTCGAGCTTATATAACGCAGTCCATAATAAATGACGACAGTACGAATAACGTTGAGGCTCACGTGTGTCTAGCTATAACAAATTTACAAATAAGTGATAATAAACTTAATAAATTTAAAATTGAAACGCAAAATGATCCAACTTTGTCAAAAATTCGACAGTATATACGTTACGGGTGGCCAAAATCTAAAGTAAACCCGGAAATTGCAGAATATAAAAAGTATATACATGACATTTCTGAATACTCGGGATTACTTTTTAAAAATAATAAATTAATTGTTCCGAAATCCTTAAGAGCAGAAATGCTAAATCTGATTCACTATTGCCATTTAGGCATAGCCAAATGTAAATCCAGAGCACGTAGTTATTTATACTGGCCGGAAATGAATAAAGATATATACAAAGTTGTATCATCTTGCGATATTTGCAGTAAATTTAAAAGCTCAAGTCCTAGCGAACCATTAATGCCGCATGATGTTCCGAATAGACCGTGGGAGAAAGTCGGTATGGACTTGTTTTATTTTAATGGTGAAAATTATCTTTTAATGATTGATTATTTTTCAAAATTTGTTGAAATCTCACTTTTGAAATCTACCAGTAGCGAAAGCGTAATTAAACATATAAAGTCTATATTTGCTAGGCATGGCATACCTAATGTTGTGATATCTGACAATGGTCCGCAGTTTAGTAGTGACCGTTTCAAAATGTTTTCTAAAGATTGGGATTTTGTTCATATTACCAGTTCGCCCAGATATCCCCAATCAAACGGCATGTCGGAAAGAGCCATACAAACTGTAAAAAATATCTTGAAAAAAGCTTTAGCAGATAATAAAGATATTTACTTAGCACTGCTTGAATACAGGAATACTCCGTTTACTGATGAAACTGGAGCTCCCTCCCAAATGCTCATGGGAAGAAAATTACGCGGTTTATTACCTATCACAAATAAAGAGTTAATGCCGAAAACTGTTAACATTCAGAAAATAAGATCTAATTTAAAATCAAAACAAAGTGTACAAAAATATTACTTTGATAAGAAAGTTAAACCATTGGAAGATCTTAAAAGAGGTCAAAAAGTGAGAGTTCAGCAAAATGCAGAGTGGAACAGGGGTACCATTATAGAGAAAAATGAATCCAAGCCTCGTTCATACAAAGTAAAAATGAATACGGGAAATGTATTAATGCGGAATAGAAAATTCATTTCTCTAACACCTCCAGTTCTTCCGTTTAGTGATATCTCTGTTCCATCCACATCTGACAACGTTAATATTAACGAGTCTGTAATTGATATTGGTGAAGAAGATGATATAGACTTAAGTGGTTTAAGTGATTTATTTGAACCCTGTACATATACAAATATAACTACACAATCTGGACGACCTGTAAAACCTCCTGAAAGGTTTTGTCCCACATAAAACAAACAGGAAGATGTAGTGAGTGCCTAGTTATTATTATAAGATAAGAATTAGTTATTATTTAATTTATCATTATCACATTATGTAATGAACGTTTTGTAGAAATATTTTATGTTAAAATAAATCAGTATTATAATAACCAACCACTGGCTACATTTAAATATTACAACATACCGGTGAGAAACCTTATCAGTGTGACTTTTGTAATAAGTGTTTCTCCGATTCATCCTCTTTAATAAGACACAAACGCACACATACCGGTGAGAAACCTTATCAGTGTGACCTTTGTAATTTGTATTTCTCTCATTCAAATACTTTAAATGAACACAAACGCACTCATACCGGTGAGAAACCTTATCAGTGTGACCTTTGTAAGAAGTGTTTCACTCAGTCATCCCATTTAAGTTATCACAAACGTAAACATACCGGTGAGAAACCTTATCAGTGCGACATTTGTAATAAGTGTTTCTCTTACTCATCCAGTTTGAGTAGACATAAACTTGCACACTCCTGAAATGTTGACAACTAGACTTAGTAAAAATATGCACGACATACAGGCTGTTCCAATAATTAGGGTATCTGCAATGGTTAATAGTTTTAAAGGAAAACAAGTCTAATCAAAGCTAAATTAGATAACCTTAAAACAAAAACAAAAATTCCGGTTTAATCTAGATTCAAAACTTACAGTAATCGGTTATTTTACGACATTTCTCGTGTGACATGAAACGCTGTGTGACGTCACTAATAAGTAAACAGAATTTTTCGCAAACAGTCCTCTGTATACAACAGCTGAAAATGTTGCGGATGCAGAGTAGTTTACTTATACGTGACGTCACCCGAGCTGCCACGTCATGTCGAGGCGTTTTCGGGATCGAGAATAGCCAAGCGGTTATCAATGACGTATATCTAGCGTTTCCATTGCTCTTATATTACAAGCCCCCAGTTTCCAGGTTCTAATCCGAGAAGTATTTAAATTGGATTTTCAATTTATTATTAAAATAAAAAATAAACTGAAAATATGAATTGCTGCTAGGCCTAAATATTTCTAGCTAGCTGTTGGTGGCAAAAAAATTAATAAAGAGGCGTTTACGCACGAGTTTAGATTTAAATCTGCAATAGAATTGAATTGTGAATTATAGACGCTCGACAACAGAGGTCATTAGCGTCTGTTAAATCTGCAATAACTTCTTAATATAACTTTAAGCGGAAAAAATGGAAATGATGCATCCATTCGTACAGCTTTAAGGATTATGTTATTAAAACAATTTAAGTTGTTCTTATTTTGAAAATAAATGGTGTGTTTTTTGTAAAATGCACCTTTAATTTAATCCGTGGGGTGGGTCGCGCATTGACTCTACAAGTGCGACCCTTGAGGTCCACACAACCAACTTCCCACTATGATGAATATAGAATAATTATAATAATAGTTTTTTTATACGGCTGAAATGTAATTGAAAGATTTTTTCGTCGGAGAGCAGCCAATTATATAATTGTTTCGAAACATATAGGAAAAAATCATTTTACCAACCAGTGGTCACAATCAGGATTCTAACCTGAACCTTTCCACTTTCGCGGCGGAATGAGCTTACAATACTCAATCGTGACAAGATTGCTAAACTAATATTCTCCATATATGCTTCAGAATCAATAGATTTTCACTACATGCGAGCGTCAATTCATATCTGCTAATTCAATAGCTATATGATATGAAGTGAATCCTCGTACCAGCGAGAGTCTAACATGAGAGTGAAAATTATTTCGAATATCCAATAATGGGATATATTAAATAAATACATAGGTACCTAGATATATCGATGCTATAAACGGTATTACCACATAATATTCTGGTTGGTAAAATGATTTTTTCCTATATGTTTCGAAACAATTATATAATTGGCTGCTCTCCAACGAAAAAATCTTATAATAATTATGAATGAACATTAATAAAAAAGTTAAATTAAAAAAATCAAAAAACCGGACTACGTAATAATAAACGAAATAAAAATATGGAAACAAGATCATATGATAACATGCAGTCGGAGGCATCAGATATTTCTGAACTTGTTACTATACATCATGCCTCCGACTGCATGTTATCATTTGATCTTGCTTCTAATTTTTTAGTCCACGGTTGAGTTTTTTGATTTTTTTTTTTTATTTTCGTGTTTTTTTGTGTTATTTGTACTTACTTAATGTATTGCATATAAATTATATATAGGTACAGTCGCGGACTTAATAAAGTTTACACTTGGGTTTTTCAGTGTAAGTTCACAAAAAGTCAATAGTTTAGCAACAAATTTAGTTTTTAATAGGTAAATGTAAATGTCAAAAATGAAAAGAGTACTCGACCTGATTGAGTGTCATTCTGGTAGGGCGTAGACCAAGGGCGTCGCCAAGGGGGGCAGTTGCCCCCCCCCCTAGAGATCAAATGTACCTTAATGGTCTGGCCATGATGAGTGTACACAGAGAAACCTAAATAATTTTAATGATAAAGTGGTTGAAAGTTTTGCAAAAAATCCCCGCAGGTTATGTTTTAATTAATTAAATATTATTTTTGTTAAAATAAATAATTATTACTGTGTTTAAAAGTTTGATTTAGTTATTGTGCTGTCGAGGGCTTGTGAAGT
The DNA here is from genome assembly GCA_039654895.1 of Mongoloraphidia duomilia. Lineage (NCBI taxonomy): Eukaryota > Metazoa > Arthropoda > Insecta > Raphidioptera > Raphidiidae > Mongoloraphidia > Mongoloraphidia duomilia. Next base: position 23,391,327 of record CM077526.1, on the reverse strand, counting down.
TTTATACATTGATATTAGAACCGTTCTTATTACAATCGTCATCGAGGCAAAGACTTCCAAAGTGTAACGCTTCATGCTCTCGGCGTTCATATTTTTTATCCTCCATAATATTGCCCCATTGCCCCCCCCCCCCTTAGTCATAAGCTGGCGACGCCCTTGGCGTAGACAGTCGTGTTTTATGGCCTGTCTTGTATTTATTATTACGACATGTTCTATCGATTCAACTGTACACCAGCCCCTGTAAATCACACGAGACGTGTCAAGATGACAGAGTGAATCGGAGATTCCGAGTGACATTTATTGTTCGGCGATGGTTTCTGAACGAAATAAATGATCTGCTAATGTATATTTTTACTATGTGGCAATAAACCTTTTAGTATTATTAGTATTAAAAAGAAATACCATACTAAACTTACATAGCGCGCGTTCATTTTTATTTTGCCACATACGGAGATAACTCGACATTTAAATTTTAAGAGAGAGAGAAAATGTTACTTAAAATATGAAACAGATCTTTTTCACCACACATCTATACTAATATTATAAAGCTGAAGAGTTTGTTTGTTTGTCTGTGTGTTTGGTTGAAAGCGCTAATCTCAGGAACTACCAGTCCGATTTGAATTTTTTTTGTTAGATAGTCCATTTATTGAGAAAGGCTATAGGCTATATAATATCGCGCTACAGCCAATAGGAGCGGAGCATCAATGAAAAATGTTGCAAAAACAGGAAAAATTATCCTTTTGAGAGCTTCCGCTGCGTAAACGGTTAAAGTTACGCAAAAATCATGTATGACGGAATTGTTTCCCTTTAAAAGTTCTAAAAAAATTCCGCGACAGCATATGTCTATCTTTTAAGGTTGACTCAATATAACTTTTTTTATGGTAATCAAATTTGTTCGTACCGTGTATTTATAATATTCAAGCGAACGAGCGAAGCGAGTGAGTAATGTAATCATAATATTCAAGCGAACGAGCGAAGCGAGTGAGCAGTGTATTTATAATATTCAAGCGAGTGAGTAGTGTATTGCACCCGTGCTTTCTTAGCACCCGGGCGAAGCCGGACGGGGCCGCTAGTGATATATAAAATTTAAAGTCGTGTACTTAATTTGCCCCCTCTTTAATAATCTTAGATGAATATTTTAAAGTGTTAACTAGTGCAAAATATGTAGGTTAATAGATTTTTTCGTTGGAGAGCAGCCAATTATATAATTGTTTCGAAACATATAGGAAAAAATCATTTTACCAACCAGTGGTCACAGTCAGGATTCTAACCTGAACCTTTCCAATTTCGCGGCGGAATGAGCTTACAATACTCAACTGTGACATGATTGCTAAATTAATATTCTCCATATATGCTTCAGAATCAATAGATTTTCACTACATGCGAGTGTCAATTCATATCTGCTAATTCAATAGCTATGATATGAAGTGAATCCTCGTACCAGCGAGAGCCCAACATATGTTTCGAAACAATTATATAATTGGCTGCTCTCTCCAACGAAAAAATCTTTCAATTGCATACAGCCGTATAAAAAAAACTATTATTATGTAGGTTAATAAGATGTGTTACTAATATTACAATGCAAAATTAAGTTTCCAAGTCGCATGGTTTGAAGGTTTCTAAGAAAATCGGACAGACACGTCGGGGATCGCTGAGACATTGGTATTTTTGTCCTTTTACAGTCATCCCCGTCGCATTTATGAGTTAATTATTTCATCTAAACGAAGAAATAGATGGTGCATCGGTATAGTAGATATTAATTATTTCTCACTTTTTAAAAGTAGTGATGTGCCGGATCGTTAAAAATGTATATCCGCGGATACGGATCTGAATACGGATATTTGGTCTCAAGATCCGCGAATACGGATACGGATCTTAACTTTCTTAGAGTACGCGGCGGTAAATACTAAATATTGCACATCGACCTTTGGAAAGAGACTATCTGTTATGGGAAAAAGTTATTGACCACGATATTAAAAAATAAAAAATAATCTGAATGGAATTTAACTGTTTTTCATTATTAACTTATCACCTATATATATAAAATTTTATCTATGAATTGAAAATTGATAAGGTAAAAGATCCGCCAAAAAACTAACGGATACGGATACGAATACGGATCTTTCTTTTCCCTCGGATATCCGCGGATACGGATCGGATACGGATATCCGGCACATCACTATTTAAAAGTTTGCTTTTTTGAATCAAGGGTTTTTTAAAATTTTAATTTAATTTTTATTTCATATTTTTTATACTAATCAAAAAAACTGAATATTTAAGCTCAAACTCGAAATTTCTAGCTGTTATACTAGCCGAGATTTCTATACAAACTGTGATGAGAGCTGAAGATCTTGGAAACGGCTGAACCGATTTCAATTAAACATGGCTAAGAACCGTCTCGCAAATACCAGCTTTCAAACAAAACAGCGTTGAAATCGGTCCATCCGCTTGGGAGCTGCAACGCCACAGGCCGATACACACACACACACACACACACACACACACTGAGGCAAAGGCTTCAAACTTATAACACACTTCTTTTTATTTACAAGCTGTTATGTAACTTGCAATGTTTGTATGTTTGTTTAGGTCAAAACTTGCAAGTCAATTTTGAACGACTTCCACGTATCCGATCGATTTGAAATTTTGTACACATATGTATTCTCGATGACAATACATGAATAAATCGTTTTTAGAAATAAATTCTACCCCTAAGGGCCAAGGGGTTCAAACGGGGATGTAGGTTTTTTTTTTACTAATCAACGCTCAGGCCAAATCGCTGAAGCTAGAAACTTGAAATTTGGACAGTTGGTTCCTTTTCTGACGTAAGTATTCACTAAGAAAGGATTGTTCGAAATTCAACCCCTACGGGTGTCAAAGGAGAGTAAAATTTTGAAACAGTAAAATGAACAAAATAAAATATTAATAAAAAAAACTTTAGACAAACTTTTATTGAAATGTACTAAAAAGGAAAAAATAATATTTAATAATTTTGGTTTACAATTATTATAAAAGCGGGGGTTGCGACTAATAAACTATCATAGAGTTTACAACCCACGCTTTTATAATAATTATGAACCTAAATTATGAAATATTATTTTTAACTAATATTTTATTTCGTCGGGGGTTAAAAAGTCAGTAGCTTAGAAACAAATTTAGTTTGATAAATAAATGTTGTACGTTTACTTAGAGGAGCAGAATCTACGCTATACAAGAATTGGAAAGACGTAATACATGCGAATTTAAAGAAGACAATGCTAATATATCATCCGAACAACAATACCTACGTCTCCACTGACACAACAATCAACGGTCGCCCGCGGTGTTTTGTTTATACTTTGTCGTCGTTAACCTGCGAAACAAAAACCTATCGGACGTGATTTGTAAAACAAATAAACGTTCTTTATGTTTTCAACATGTCGCGAGTTTTCCTGTGGAGCAGGAAGGCCGAGCAGAGAAAATCGCTCACGGCTGATGTACGCATTGTACAGTAGAAACGCAATTATAAGCAAACCTGATGTAAAGAATTCGCTGCCCAAAACCACATAGTTTTGACGTCTCTTCCTCTTTCCTATAAACGACCGTTTAACAAACAAAAATCACAAAGGAAATAATAATGAAACAGTTGGACTTAAAAAGAAGATAAAAATAAAAGAAAATGCAACTTATATGTGGATGCTTTTATTTCTTGAGGAAGGCTTAGGTTTCGGCCCGGCGTCGCCCGAGCGCAAATTAGATTGATTCCAAGTTGGATTGAAATTAAGTTTATGTCAAAGGCGGTGTAAAATATAATATTATACCCATTAATAATAATAGTAATAAATCGCGAGCGGTTAATTAAAAAACCATGCAAACGAGCGAAGCTAGATAGAAATATATTGTAAATTATAGACGCTTGAATGAGCGAAGCGAGTGAGTAGCGTATTAATTAATTATAAATTCGAGCGAAACGACCGAGTGACATATTAATTATAAAATAGAGCGAACGAGCGAAGCTAGATAGAAATAGATAGTAAATTATAAATGCTTGAATGAGCGAAGCGAGTGAGTAACGTATTAATTAATTATAAATTCGAGCGAAACGACTGAGTAATATATTAATTATAAATTTGGCTGAATGAGCGAAGTAGATAGAAATAGATTGTAAATTATAGACGCTTGAATGAGCGAAGCGAGTGTGTAACGTATTAATTAATTATAAATTCGAGCGAAACGACCGAGAAACATATTAATTATAAAATGGAGCGAACGAGCGAAGCTAGATACAAATAGATAGTAAATTATAGATGCTTGAATGAGCGAAGCGAGTGAGTAACGTATTAATTGATTATAAATTCGAGCGAAACGACCGAGTGACATATTAATTATAAAATGGAGCGAACGAGCGAAGCTAGATAGAAATAGAAAGTAAATTATAGACGCTTGAATGAGCGAAGCGAGTGAGTAACGTATTAATTAATTATAAATTCGAGCGAAACGACTGAGTAATAAATTAATTAAAAATTCGGACGAACGAGCGAAACGAGTGAGTAACGTATTAATTAATTATAAATTAGAACGAACGAGCGAAGCGTTTCGTATCAATGAATTATAGCTCGAGTGTACGCGGACGAAGTCGGACGGGGAATTACTAGTTGTCTGTATAATCGGAGATCGCGTAATAGGTTTTCTACTGTATATGTCATTCAATGTATTATAAAAGTGAGTGAAAAGAGACTACTAGTTATTTACATTGAATGTCGCGAGGTTTTTTTGTGATGCAGGATAGCCGACCAAGCGATGCAAATGATTTGTTCTGACATTTGAATGATATAGAGCACGTATATTATAGTCCAAGAGGCCGCGACCAGAAATTGTACGAATTTTATAAACACTAATATTTTAATATGTGTCATTAAAGTGTTAAAAGCTGAAAATTGATCGATATGCAGTCTGTTTGATGAAAAATTCACAGATTTCGCAATCCTTGCAACCATCGAGGACATTGGAAATGATAACAGCATATATGAAACATAATTAACTGTTTATTATACACACAATATTTATCAATGCACTGTTTAGTTTTGTCAGGAATAACCCTATTATTCTTCTGTTAGATACGCGTTCACTTTTGCTTGATTACTTAACTTTTAAATGGATTTTTCTACAGTATTTATTAACATTTGCTCAAAAACAACACCGCAGATCGTCGCAAATACCTCTCAATTAACTAGACATGATATAAAACACATTTCGAAAAAATTGCACTTGTTCAATTTTGCATGATTGCTCCTCACTTGATCGCGACACCGTTGTCTTCGTCGCAAATACCTCTCAATTAACTAGACATGATATAAAACACATTTCGAAAAAATTGCACTTGTTCAATTTTGCATGATTGCTCCTCACTTGATCGCGACACCGTTGTCTTCGTCGCAAATACCTCTCAATTAACTAGACATGATATAAAACACATTTCGAAAAAATTGCACTTGTTCAATTTTGCATGATTGCTCCTCACTTGATCGCGACACCGTTGTCTTTTGGCCTTGAACGAAAACTCGTAACTCTGCCCCCATATACGAACATAAATATTTCCAATGTTAAAACCGAAAAAAAAATCGTCAGATAACGCAATGATAGAACGCCTCTAAAGTTTTCATTCTAATTTTGGGAACATTAATGCGTGTCTTGAAGAATATGTGTTTGAACATTCTCCACATACAAAACCCATTTTTTAATCGCTATCAACTATCCATTATAGTATACCGAGTTCACTAGTTAGTTGTTACGTTCGTTTAGATGTGTTTGCGTGTGTCAAACGACATCAAAATGGGGTATTCGATCAATCAGAATGGACCCTGACTGCAGGGTCTAGTCGTTAGTGAATAATATCGTCGTGGTAGTATTGACGTCGCCTCTTACTGATAAAAGACCGACCTGAAGTTCACGCAGTTAGTTATCGATCAGCTTTCGTCAAGATGTCCCTTCGGTACTGTAAAGTTATTACACGCAATAAAGTGTTCGCCAGCTTCGCAACTTCTCTAAAATAATAAACGTTGTAGTTTATATAATGAATCGAGTAACTAGTCTCGATTTTAGTAAAACTTGCAGACTGTGTTTAACAACCGGTCTTATGATGACCGACATATTTTGTTTTTCATCCGATTTGGGTGAAAAAATAGCTGATGTTATTATGATGTGTACCTCCGTACAGGTAAGTAAATTATTTTAACGTTTTTATCCAAGCAGTGCAGAATTGAATTGTGTTTTAAAGACCACCAACAGCTAAGGTCATTTGGGCCTAGCACCAATTCATATTTTCAATTCATTATTTTTTTTTTTTTTAATAATAAATTGAAAATCCAATTGACACTTTTACCAGCTCTCGGGCTAGAACCCGAGAACTGGGGACTTGTAATAGAGGAACCATAGCAACGCCATGTAAACAACAGCGCCGCTACACTCTCGGCTATTCCAAGCAGTGTAATTCTATTAACCGTGAACATGAGTGACGTTCAAGAAAATAGTATTACTAACATTTTTTAACATGTAATAATTACCTAAAAGAAGTAAAAAATACGATTTTTTTAATTTTAGTTTTTGTATGTAGGTAAAGCTTTTGTGTTTTAAAGACCACCAACAGCCAAGGTTATTTGGGCCTAGCACCAACTCATATTTTCAATTCATTATTTTTTTTTAATAATAAATTGAAAATCCAATTGATATTTTTACCAGCTCTCGGGCTAAAACCCGGGAACTGGGGACTTGTAATAGAGGAACCATAGCAACGCCATGTAAACAACAGCACTGCTAAACGCTCGGCTATTCGCAAGCCCTGTATGTAAAGCTAACTTGTTTCTGTTACAGATAAAAATGTACGATAAGAAACCAAATTTTATTTGTCCATCGTGTTTGCTTCAACTGGGAAAAGTTCACCAATTCCAAATACAAGCGGTTCAGTCCGACAGAACGTTGGAGAACTATCTCCAAAAATTGCATACTAAGCCTAAAGATTCTATTCAAAACCCCTCTAAGGATCTATTAAATCAGAATTCTAAAGCAGATATCACTGTAAAATATGAACCTTCAGAAGTCAATATCACGTTCGACGAAGATTGGAAAGTAAAGGTCGATTCAAATGCTGCGCATCAAATGAATGAAGAATTTTTAAAATATGGACTTTGTAGCGTTCAAATCAAAGAAGAACCGTCAGAACTATATCCAAACACTGAATGTTTTAATGGCTCAAAAACCGACTCAGAAAACTTTGAATCTTCAAATGCAACTAACAAAAATGAAGAACATTTTTATAACTTTGATATGTGTGATGTTCAAATCAAGGAAGAACCTGCGGATTTTATTGATACTAATAATGTTGACACTTCAGCTAACGCAGAAACAAATGTTGATAACGCAAAAACCAATCGTGACTCATTGGAAAAGTTCGAATTTCTTCAGTCTGTCAAAGAAACTGAATTTTTATTCAGAAACGCTGACAACAATTTATTACACCATCAAGAAATGGGCATTCATAATATATCTTTTGCCCAATTTAATTCTTTAAATCAGCACCAACTAGTACATACTGATGGGCAACCGTACAAGTGCGAGATTTGCAGCAAATCTTTCATTGAGTTGCAACATTTAAAAGATCACGAAGTGTCACACGCAAGTGATAACGTCTTCACATGCGACGTTTGCAATAAGTGTTTCGCTAAACTTCAAACTTTAATTCGACATAAAACTATACATACTGGTGAGAAACCACACCGATGTGACGTTTGCGACAAAGGTTTCAATAGACGGAACGATTTAAAACAACACAAACTGTTGCATACCGGTGAGAAACCTTACCAGTGTGACATCTGTTACAAGCGTTTTAACAAAATGTGTAACTTGAAAACCCATAGAATGCTACATAGTGATGATAAGCCTTACAAGTGTGACATTTGCGACAAAGGTTTCGTCCAGTTAAAATACGTAAAAATACATCAATTACAACATACCGGTGAGAAACCGTATCAGTGTGACATTTGTAAAAAGGGATTTACAAAGGTGAACCATTTAAAACACCATAAAATGACACATACCGGCGAGAAAGCGTATCGGTGTGACATTTGCAGTAAATGTTTTACAGAAGCATGTCATTTAAAAGTTCATCAACGACTACATACCGGCGAGAAACCGTATAAGTGTGATGCTTGTGACAAGTCTTACATCCAGTTGAGCGGTTTAAAGTACCACAAACTCAAACATACGGACGAGAAACCTCAATAAAAAACGTATAAATGACTTAATTTTTTAAGGCAACTGCCATGATTATCTAGGGACTAGGACCAGTTCAAATTTTCAGTTTATTCTTATTTAAATTAAAACGTCATAATTTGTAAATTCACTTTTTTACTGTAGGAACAAAAATACATATAAAATATAAGGAAAAAATAGGGTGTGGGTCTCGGGACCCTTGACAGATGTGAAACATCAAAGAAAACGTTATTGAACTCGGTGGTATTCTCTATGTAGTAGTATATATTTTTTCAAAAGCAGCAACTAACTGTTATGCTAACTGTTATGCACTGTAACACCGCGTGTGTTACAGTGCCTGAGCCAAGAGAGAGTGCCGCAGTGGTGGGGAGAACAGCAGCGAAGGAGCGGACCAAACATTTCGTTGCATATTTCCCCTCACGCGGCTGTTCAAAGCCCGACATAAGATGTTTCACATCAAAAATGACAAAGGGTCAGAGTAATCACGATTGTGCCGCAAACCGAAGACTTAGAACTACTTCAATAGTTTTACCATGGTCCATGATGTCACAACTGAAAAAATATTAACATGGCGTAACTATGGTAGTGCGCGTCACACATTTTTACAAGCTTTTATTTAACTTGCAATGTATTGTAGCAAACCCCAAGATGTTAAGCCACTGCCTCCAATAGAAACCACGAGAAAGAAAGGTCACAGTAGTAAAGCGTGCAATGGTATCGAAGGTTCTGGACGTTACGAGACGCGCTACTGAAGTATATAAGTACCGCCACGCTACATGACGGGGACAGTGCACATGGAGACGCGACATTAGTCACAGTAAGCGTGTACAGTGCAAGTTAAATAATAGTAATTTATGCTACATGTGGGATAAGTAGTAAATAATCTGACAGTCGTGATTACGACATTCGCTGTAAGGTTTATGAGGCATTCGTATGAAGACGAGTGTGGTTTGTCGCAACTCGCCTAACGGCTCGTTGCGACAAACCACACTCGTCTTCATACGAATGCCTCATAAACCTTACAGCGAATGTCGTAATCACGACTGTCATATTTGCTACTTATCCCACCTGTAGCATACAATACTTTTTACAACTACTGCTCTGAAAGTTGACTTTGAGAGAAATAGGGTAGAAGTACCGTTTTTGGCCACCTTTGCACCGTTTTTGGACAGTTTAAATTTGAGTTAATTTATAAAAAATTTTGGAGGATACAAGTAATTCAAGAATTACAAGGCGCGATATTCATGTAGGTACTGTGTGTAAACGGTTTTATCGAACATAGGGAAAATAACACTGAGAAGATTTATAATTTTGTAGTAGGCTATGAGCCATAAGACCTAATATAAATATGTATTGGATTACATAGAAAAAATAGTAGGTACAGTGAATTTTTTAAACAATTTTCCATAGCAACGGTTGACTATTAAGCGTTACTCGGAACCGGCTAAATAAAAAAGTCATGATGTGTCGTAAGAAGCTATGCTTCTTACGAATTGTATATAAAACCGAATTTATCAAAGATATAAATAATACAATTAAAAAGTTATTATTTGATCGCCATTTTGAAATCTGACGCCATTTTATTTTTTTGTGTCTTATTAAATTCTCAAATATCAATTTTCAAAAGGATCGGATAATTTTTACAAAGAAATATATACCTATTATAAAGATCTTTTGACTTGATTTAATGTTATCGTAGATACTTATATAAAATTAATAATAAATAAATAAAACACAACAAAATTTGATTTAATCAAGACGAGTCTAAAATAGGTCTGATCACAACGAAATTATAATTTTGAATTACTTGTTTGTTTCAAAAGCGTAGCTAATAGAAACTGCCAAAACAAAACAATGTTGTGTCGACAATGTAGAGTATTATGTTGACTCAAAAAGACACAACATAATGACCGCCATTTTTAAATATGACATCATTTTATTTTTTTGTGTTATATGAAACTCTCAAATATCAATTTTCAAAAGGATCGGATAATTTTTACAGAAAAGTACATACGGCCGCCATTTTTAAATCTTACATCATTTTATTTTTTTGTGTCCTATGAAACTTTCAAATACCGAAAAGGATCGGATAATTTTTACAAAAAAGTATATATGGCCGCCATTTTGAAATCTGACGTCATTTTATTTTTTTGTGGCCTATGAAACTCTCAAATATCAATTTTCAAAATGATCGGATAATTTTTACAAAAAAGTACATACGGCCGCCATTTTGAAATCTGACGTCATTTTATTTTTTTGTGTCCTATGAAACTCAAATACCGATTTTCAAAAGAATCGGGTAATTTTTACAAAAAAGTACATTTGGCCGCCATTTTTAAATCTGACGTCATTTTATTTTTTTGTGTCCTATAAAACTCGCAAATATGAATTTTCAAAAGGATCGGATAATTTTTACAAAAAAGTATATATAATGGCCGCCATTTTGAAATCTGACGTCATTTTATTTTTTTGTGTTCTATGAAACTCTCAAATATCAATTTTCAAAAGGATCTGATAATTCTTACAAAAAAGTACATATGGCCGCCATTTTGAAATCTGACACCATTTAATTTTTTTGTGTCCTATAAAACTCTCAAATATTAATTTTCAAAAGAATCGGATAATGTTTACAAAAAAGTACATATGGACGCCATTTTGAAATCTGACGCCATTTTATTTTTTTGTGTCCTATAAAACTCTCAAATATTAATTTTCAAAAGGATCGGATAATTTTTACAAAAGTGACGTTACACTACTTCGTGACGTAACTTTTCAATTGTTTAGTGTGCTTTATTTCCTTAGTCTGATTTTATTACATTTATCCGAAACGTTTTGCCTGTGAAAATTCAAAAGTACGATTTGCACCCGGACGAAAGCCGGGCCGGTCAGCTAGTTACCATAATAATGTATTGTCACCGGAGCTACACATGTGTGCAAAATTTCAACTCAATCGGATCACGGGAAGTGGGCGAAAATTTAAAAGTACGATTTACACCCGGACGAAAGCCGGGCCGGTCAGCTAGTTACCATAATATTGTATTGTCACCGGAACTACACATGTATGCAAAATTTCAACTCAATCGGACCACGGGAAGTGGGTGAAAATTCAAAAGTACGATTTACACCCGGACGAAAGCCGGGCCGGTGAGCTAGTTACCATAATATTGTATTGTCACCGGAGCTACACATGTATGCAAAATTTCAACTCAATCGGATCACGGGAAGTGGGTGAAAATTCAAAAGTACGATTTACACCCGGACGAAAGCCGGGGTATGAACGTCGAGAAATTTTGGTCCGATCCCTAGGTCTCGCCATCCGATCGACGTCAATAATTAGTTACACGTCATTTTAACTCAGTAGGCCAGGGTTTTTAAACTTAAATTCAAACATCAGCAGTCAAAAAATTGAATAACTATATTAAAATAATGCAATATAAGACAGAGCATACGCTATCTTCCAATATCCATATCACACTGTGCAACAGACAAGGACAACCGAAACAAGTTCGCGATTTATTAGATAAAGTCGCATTTATTTCGTTTAATAATCATATAAATCTGTATAAAAAAACAGTTTTGACACAATATTATACATGAAATCTATCTAAAATTTTCTGCTCTTTCGTTTAAGACAGGTTTCGAATCGATCTGACTTAAATTGAGCAAACTATAAGCAAAAAACACCGTTTTTTCTAATTTGCTCCCCTCTGGGGCCAAAATTCAAAAATCGGGCGACGTTAGGATCAAATAGACCCCGAGAGGAATCGAACAAAAAAAAGTTTTTTAAAATCGGTTAACCCGTTTGGGCTGTACGACTGATACAAAAAATCCGTTACAGATTCACAGACGTACAGACAAAGCGAGTGTATATAGGCGCTTCTAGCTTCGCTAAGATCGCGCCTAAAAATTGCAATATTAAAATGATTTTTTATTGAATTTTCATTTTTTACACCTAATTTAATTACTATACATGAACGATAAAAAGTAAATTATAATCGCGACAATAGATGGCGTTTCAGTAGTCTCTAGTAAAGTGAAAAAGATGGAGTGAGTTAAGTACAGATTGTGTTCGTGAGGTTATATTTCTATAACAGTATTGTTTAGGCGGAATCCGTGCAGTTATGTGATATTTAACCGAACATGTGCGTTTATGAAACACATATAGTCAAGTATGCGATTATTGTGTATTTCGGAGATGACATACAGCGCTCGAAAAGTCAACTTCCAGAGCAGGCGTTGTAAAAATACTGCTAGTTCATATTAGCAAAGTGTATCGACATAAATTTATCCTGTATATAAATATTTCTGTGTAAATAAATAGTGACTTTATATTAGAATTTCGTTTTGTTTTGTACGTTATTTTTTACTTCCCACCTCTACTATGGTAGGGAAGTAATGGATTCAGTCCGAAAACAATATTTCGAGATTTTAACAGATTTTCACGTTTTGAGACCCTAGCAATCGTTTAAAATCATTTTCCGACTGATGTCTGTATGTGTGTGTGTGTGTGTGTATGTGTGTGTGTGTGTATGTGGTCAATTTTTCGCCTTCGATATCTTAAGAACGGAACAACATACGGGCATGCCGATTGTTCTATTGTGTTTATCAGCCTTTAACTTAGATCTGATTAGATTTTGAGTCAAATCGGTTCAGTGGATCCTGAGATATTCAGAAAAACGTCCTCAATGTCACGTATTAACATAGGTAAAAAAAAATATAAATGAATTCTAGATGTTATAATATGAAAAAAATGTAAATATTTTTTTTCTCTAAAATGTAGTTTTCGAGAAAAAAAATATTTTACTAAAAAAAATAAAAATTGTACGTAAATCAAGGTAACCATGATTTTTGCTATATTAAGTTAGCCATCAGTAGATCACCAAACAAAAAAGAGGGCCATGCTTTCTTCAAAGAATAAAAATTGAATTGTGTTTTAAAGACCACCAACAGCTAAGGTTAATTGGGCCTAGTCAAAGAATAAAAAAAAGAGTGTTTATTTTTTGCAAATATTTACTAGGTGGGAAGTATAGGACTGGTCATCAGTCGAATTTTTTTGTTCGTATTTCACTTATACAAGAAGTACTTTTATTTATTTTTGGTTAACATTTATTTATTGGAAATAAATATTTTCAACCAAAGTTCGCACAGTTTTGTTACAGTATGTTAGTTTTTGTTGGTTTGTGTGTTTGTTTAGGTCAAAACTTGCAAGTCAATTTTGAATGACTTCCACGTAACCGATCAATTTGAAATTTTGTACACATATGTATTCCCGATGACAATACATGAATAAATCGTTTTTAGAAATAAATTCAACCTCTAAGGGGTTCAAACAGGGATGTAGGTTTTTTTTTGACTAATCAACGCCCAGGCCAAATCGCTGAAGCTAGAAACTTGAAATTTGGACAGTTGGTTCCTTTTCTGACGTAAGCATCCACTAAGAAAGGATTTTTCGAAATTCAACCCCTACGGGTGTCAAAGGGTGGTAAAATTTTGAAAGACTAAAATGAACAAAATAAAATATTAGTAAAAAAACTTAGAGACAAACTTTTATTGAAATGTACTAAAAAGGAAAAAATAATATTTTATAATTTAGGTTCATAATTATTAAAAAAGCGTGGATTGTAAACCCTATGATAGTTTATTAGTCGCAACTCCCGCTTTTATAATAATTATGAACCAAAATTATTAAATATTATTTTTTCCTTTTTAGTACAAATCTCTAAAAGTTTGACACATACATTATTTGCCACTAGCGTCATCTGGCGAAGTAAGCGTTTGACACATACCTTACTTGCTACTAGCGCCACATCACAAAAAATAAGGTTTACATGTACTAAACTATACGAAATCTACAATCTAGAGATCAATGTTCTAGAACAGAGGTTCCCAATCCATGGGTGCGGCCCACTTGTGTGTCACGGACAGCGTGGTACTGGGCCGTGAACGCTGGTTGAGAGTGTCAGTCAAGATAAATATTATCGGAACTTCAGGGGTAGAGACTAAAGATGGGAACAATCGGGTGAAAACAATCGAGTCATTCGATTTTTAGCAACAATCAAATTTGTTGTTCAGGGGTTTTTACTTGTAAATTTAATTATTTAGTTAGTGGGCCTCAATTTTTTTTTACAAACTAATAAGGTTGGGAACCGCTGCTCTAGAATTTCCTGTTGAATATAGCAGTTAATTCACACAATGGAGCAATTCATTTCAACTGAAATGAATTTGAGAAAAACGTGCAGACTCTGCTTAACAAACAATGTCACGATGATTGATATATTCGGTTTTTCATCAGACATGAGTGAACAAATAGCTAATGTAATAATGAGATGTGCTCCCGTTAAGGTAAGTCAATTTTTTTTTATATTTTATCTTCGTGATATTAATGTACTTACAAACTGTAAAAGTGTAAACATTTCTGAATATGAAATTTTTAGAATAACTTTAAGCCATAAATTGCCTACGAGCGAAGCTATATTTACTGTCGCTAGTAGATCAGAATATTCAGTTTCAAAAATCAAAATAATTCCCTTCTTCCCGAGTTCAGGATACTACCGTTCTCTAAATTAAAAACAGCTAATTATTGAGCTGACATTTTTTATTTTTGTCGTAGATAAAAAGGAACGATCAAAAGCCAAATTTTATCTGTCCATCATGCTTTATTCAACTAGAAAAAGCATACCAGTTCCAGATCCAAGCGATCCAATCCGACAAAAAATTGGAAAACTACCTCCAGAAGTCACACGCTTCTGGCAAACAAACTCCACCCGAATGCCTTCGAAAACCTTCTAAGGAACCTATAAATCAGAATTCTGATGAAGATATCGCTACAAAGTGTGAACCTTCAGATATAATTAATAGGTTTGAGGACGTCTATTCAAAAGAAGAAGATTTCGCAGATTCTTACGCTAAAATCAATAAAGAAGAATGTTTCAAATTCGAACTTTGTAACGTTCAAATCAAAGAAGAATCGACTGATCTGTATCCGAACACTGATTGTTTCGAACACTCAAAGATCGATTCTGAGAATTTCGAATCTGCAAACGCAGCTAACAAAAATGAAGAACATTTTTTTAACTTTGAAATGTGTGATGTTCAAATCAAAGAAGAACCGGCGCATTGTATGAATACTAAACATACCGATGATACTTTTGCTAGTGCAGAAATAAATGTCGATGACACAAAAGTCAATGCTAACAACGAAAAGACGTGTTTTCTAACTTCAAACTGGCATAAAACTATACAAACTAGTGAGAAACCGCATAGATGTGACATTTGTGACAAATGCTTTACTAGACGTAACGATTTAAAACGACATAAACTACTGCATACCGGTGAAAAACCTTACCAGTGTGACGTCTGTAACAAGTGTTTTAACAAAATGGGTAACTTAAAATCCCATAAACAGTTACATAGCAATGATAAGCCGTTTAAGTGTGAAATTTGCAATAAATGCTTTTATAAGCGTTTCGACTTAAATCAGCATAAACTTATACATACCGGTGAAAAACCTTATCAGTGTGACGTCTGTAACAAGTGTTTTAACAAAAAGAATAACTTAAGAACCCACAAACTGCTACATAGTGATAATAAGCCGTACAAGTGTGACGTTTGCAACAAAGGTTTCTCCCAGTTAGCGTACGTAAAAATACATAATCGACAACATACTGGTGAGAAGCCGTATCAGTGTGACATTTGTAAAAAGAGATTTACAAAGGTAAACCATTTAAACCATCATAAGAAAACACATACTGGTGAGAAATCGTATCGGTGTGATTTTTGCAATAAACATTTTACTGAAGCAAGTAATTTAAAAGTTCATCAACGACTACATACTGGCGAGAAACCCTTTAAGTGTGATGTTTGTGATAAGTCTTACATACAGTCGAGCAGTTTAAAGTACCACAAAATTAAGCATATGGACGAGAAATCTCGTTAAAAAAATAAATGTACTGATTTCGTCCATTTATTGAGGTAACTAATTCTCAGATTAGAATTTATAAATTGATTTTTTGATGTGAAACATCTTATGTCGGGCTGTGAAAAGCCGCGTGAGGGGAAATATGCAACGAAATTTATGGTCCGCTCCTTCGCTGCTGTTCTCCCCACCATTGCGGCACTCTCTCTCTCTCTCTCTCGGCTTCCGCGCGCTCGGGCACGGGAAGAGAGAGAGAATATGTATACACGTTTAGGTATGTAATATAGATACTTCGCTGTGTATTTAGTTGCGTTTCTGGCTCAGGCGTGCTCAAACGCCGCAACCGCGTGTGTTACAGTGCAGTATATAAGATTACGTCAGCATAACAGTTAGTTGCTGCTTTTGAAAAATATATAGTACTACATAAAGAATACCACCGAGTTCAATAACGTTTTCTTTGATGTTTCACATCTGTCGGGGGTCCCGAGACCCACACCCTTTTTTTTATTCTAGAAACAAAATTATATTATACAATATAAAAGAACAAAATACAGGAATGTGCTTCGACTGTGAAGTTGTTGGCAAAAAAAATGGACGAACCGTAGTAGCGCCTTATAAAGGATATTAATGTTGACAAAATATATAATTTTTATTTAATTCGACCCATCTAAACATACCATGTCCTCGAGCCTGTGATGCAGCTAGGGTTGCCAGATCAAAAACCAAGATTTTCGGGACATTTCTAAGGCGAAGGCCATTTATTTCAGGGGGTGGAGTTATTGTGAAAAAAATGTTTTATTATTTTACAATTTTTTGTATTTATCATAGACTTGTTTATGTTAGACTTGTCTAATTTTATTCATTTATCACACACCAGTACACGGTGAGATGTGGGACGCGCTTTTGAGTGTGTAAATCACACATAATTTCGTGTGAATCTATAATACATAATTCATTTTATTGTTCCCAATTTGTCTTTACCGACATAGGGTAAGTCCAAAGAATGCAATTAAATACAAGTAAAAATATATAAAATATGCACAGAAATTGCAGATAGTGCTAAATAAATACTACTTAGCATGTAACTTAGTGTCATTTCTTGCGATCGCGAGCACAAATTCGTTTAACTTATGCATTTCCGGGATAGAAGACTTAAATTTCGAGACACGGAACAGACCAGCGAATTCCGGGACATTCCCGGAAATCCCGGCCATCTAGTAACCTTAGATGCAGCCTGTGTATTATTAGCTTTGTTCCAACCACTCTGAATACAACAATGAGAGTTGAGTTTTTTGTGGTTATAATATAATAATTATTAAAATAGACAATATTAGCCAAACCACAAATAAATACTTTTCTTATCTTAACGTAATCAGTCGGCGAACATGCCATCGTGATGTTAATCGTCAAACAATTAAGATATACAAGGAAAAAATCAAAGACCACTGTCAGGACTTGAACCCGAAATTCCCAGTTTCCGGCTGGTTGAGTTACCTTACTCACACAGTGCCCCGAGAGTGGGATCTGTTCTCTTCCTATATATACCTATTTCAACACTAAATCACACTTCATGCGAGAGCGGATTTAATTTTTAAGTTATAAATATAACTAATTAACTCATCAGTCGATACACGACCGTTTTTTAAATACAACAATGAGAGTTGAGTTTTTTGTGGTTATAATATAATAATTATTAAAATAGACAATATTAGCCAAACCACAAATAAATACTTTTCTTATCTTAACGTAATCAGTCGGCGAACATGCCATCGTGATGTTAATCGTCAAACAATTAAGATATACAAGGAAAAAATCAAAGACCACTGTCAGGACTTGAACCCGAAATTCCCAGTTTCCGGCTGGTTGAGTTACCTTACTCACACAGTGCCCCGAGAGTGGGATCTGTTCTCTTCCTATATATACCTATTTCAACACTAAATCACACTTCATGCGAGAGCGGATTTAATTTTTAAGTTATAAATATAACTAATTAACTCATCAGTCGATACACGACCGTTTTTTAAATACAACAATGAGAGTTGAGTTTTTTGTGGTTATAATATAATAATTATTAAAATAGACAATATTAGCCAAACCACAAATAAATACTTTTCTTATCTTAACGTAATCAGTCGTCAGATTACGTTAAGATAAGAAAAGTATTTATTTGTGGTTTGGCTAATATTGTCTATTTTAATAATTATTATATTATAACCACAAAAAACTCAACTCTCATTGTTGTATTTAAAAAACGGTCGTGTATCGACTGATGAGTTAATTAGTTATATTTATAACTTAAAAATTAAATCCGCTCTCGCATGAAGTGTGATTTAGTGTTGAAATAGGTATATATAGGAAGAGAACAGATCCCACTCTCGGGGCACTGTGTGAGTAAGGTAACTCAACCAGCCGGAAACTGGGAATTTCGGGTTCAAGTCCTGACAGTGGTCTTTGATTTTTTCCTTGTATATCTTAATTGTTTGACGATTAACATCACGATGGCATGTTCGCCGACTGATTACGTTAAGATAAGAAAAGTATTTATTTGTGGTTTGGCTAATATTGTCTATTTTAATAATTATTACTCTGAATACCGTAATATTACCGTCACGCTCATGCGCAGTGAATAGAACGCGTTCCAACCGACCTTGTGACCGTTTGTGGACGATTCTTAAAGCGTTCCAACCGTTTGGTGATAGTTTGTGAACGGTTTCCGGATGATCATTTCGGTACATGGTCTAGTCATGAAACCAAATTGAAACTGTAAAACTGACATGCGCATTAAGCACTTTATTACGTTTGTCTCTGTTTAATATTTGACAGTTGACACTTGTTTATTTATTTTAATTTGACGTTTTTTTTCGTTGAATTATTAATTTATTTATTTTGATAGTTTAATCAGTGATGAACTTGGTATTTTTTCTGCTAAATTTGGCAATTTCACAAGAATTAGGAATCATTTTATCTGAACATTCTAAAAAATGGTAGTACCTAACCAAGTCTATGGTAGCCGAAAATGCCAAAAGGTCTTTACCTAAGCTTTATAAAAGCAAGAGGACTATTTTGTAAATCTTAAATTATTAACTTAAGTGATAACTGTTTAATTAAATTTAAAAATATGAGTGACGAAGGCAATAGCATTTCTTAAATGTTTTTAACAATAAAAAACTCGGGTCGCAGTGCCAAACCCTGCCGACAATATAGTGTATTTGCTAATGCAGGCCTTGTGGCTTTATTATGTAAACATAAGTCTGTTTTTGGACAAAATAAAAAATTTAACCCCTTAATACATCCCTTAAAATAATATTTTTTTCTTAATTTCAATAATATTATCAATGCAACCTTTGTACCAAATTAAATACACCCTTCGGTAAGTAAATCACTATCCGCAAACCAGTGTTTTCATAAAATTTTTGTAAGTCCGGTCCTGTCGGGCCGATTTTATTAAAATTTTAACAGCACATTTTAATCTTTACTAAAGGGTTAAATTTCAATTTTGAAACGATTGTGAGAATTTTTTCGGTATTTTTGGGCCCAAAAACTTTTTTCAACCCCTAAATACAACCCTTAAAATGGTTTGATCGGGCCCATTTTAAATAGGCTTCGTGCGGTAATGGGTTCCAATGTGTGTACCAAATTTCGTTTAAATCGATTAAGTCTGTCGAGAGTTATCGTGTACACACACATATATATAAATATAAATATATATATATATATATATATATATATATATATATATATATATATATATATACCGTGCGAGTTTTTTCAAAACGTACATAGGCTGTTTCACAATTTGAATCGTGGTATAAATCGTGATATAGATATTGTTAGAAACTATGGAAACGAATGTTTTTATTTCCAATATTTATTATTATTGAGTTGTGATAATAAATTTTATAAGTTCAGAGATTTATTTATAATTTTTGCTATAAAAAATGTACACAGTGGAAGAAAAGGTTCTTATGTACAATTTGTGTTCTGGTGGAAATAGTTGTCGGCAAGTCTCTGCGTTATTTAGTGTGCAGTTTTGCAGGTAGACCAGATAGATACCAACAATGTCTATACCACAATTTTAAATTGTGAAACAGTCTATGTATGCTTTGAAAAAACTCGCACGGTATATTAACCCTATATATATATATATATATATATGTGAACGGTTTGTGTCCTCACTTAATAGGGTTCCCGGGTGAACAGAGATGGCGCAAAGCGTGTTCAAAACTTATAACGGAGCTTGTCGTTCTCTACTTTTATGTATTCCGTGGTTGGATGTTGGTGAACGTAGACAAAACTGACGATTTGTACAAATATGACAAGTTATTAAAATTAACACAATGAAAGAAATATCGATAATTGGATCCGGCTTAAGTACAATGTGTCGATTGTGCTTATCAAGTGGCGTTACACTGTTAGATATATTTTGGTTTTCATCGAAAATGCAGAATAGCGTGGCTGGTGTAATCATGAAATATGCTCCTATTCAGGTAAGCTCTATTCCTTTCAAGTATACGGCCAGTCCAGATAATGGTTGTTTGAAATAGCAATATAGTTTCTAACTGATCTGCATCGCTCTCTTATATGATTTTAATTCTTAACTTGTCACAAACAAAAGCCACCGTTTCAGATAAGTATATTAAAATAACGTGGGTTTTAACAACAAAGTTTAATTTTGCTTCTTAGAGTTTAGACTTGTTCAGTTAGCTTAATATTTTTCGAATTTAGGACTTATTTTTTATACATACCGCACCGCTAGTGCCAGAAATATCAATTTTACTCTGAAAAAAATCAGTATCTATTAACATTTGAAAATATAATACCAATCATTTAAGAAACATTTTTTTAAATAAAATGATAAATATCAATAATTTAAAAATAATTAAAATTTCTCTCGATTGTCAGATAACCAGAGGTGATGAAATGCCGAATTTCATTTGCCGATCGTGTTACACACAACTGGAGAAAAGTCACCAGTTTCTGAGGCAAATCTATCAGTCCGACAGAACACTGCGACGTTATCTTCAGCTATTATGCGTTTCTGACAAACCGATCAATGCTGAATGTTCTGTTCGACCTTCTGAGGATAATTTATTCCTTAACACTAATAACGACATTGTGAAATGTGAATCTTTAGAGGTCAATGGTGTGTTTGACATGGATCATAAATGGAAAGAGACCGGACCTGGAAATTCCATTCAAGAAAATAAAAATAACGAGGAAATGTCTTTAAAATCTGAAATCAAAGTCGAACTGGTTGATGATTATTTATATTTATCAACAGAATGTGGTGCAGCTGGCACAGAAGACATTTCATCTAATATAGATGGCGAAGAATTCAGCTGTGAAGATTCAAATATCGACATTGGTGAGACAAAAGAGGGCCAAGGCATGACAGGCAATTATGGGAAAGAGAAAGAAGCTGAAAATTACATAGTAACAAACAAATTAATGGACGAAACATCTTTAAATTCCGAAATCAATGACGAAAAGATGGGTGATAATTTATTAACTCTAACAGAATCAGTCGATGACAATGAAAATGCTTCATCTAGCGGCGATGGAAATGAAATTAGCTGCGAAGATACGAAGATTAATATTGGCGATGCATCGAAGAATTCGTGTTTACGTTCTGCAAAAGCAACTGGAAATTTCAGTACTAAATGTGACGAAAAAAATAGAAATATTTCGATAAATCGAAAGAAGCACAAAAAAGCAAATAAACTGAAATCGAATCAATGCAACATTTGCAGTAAATGTTTCTCCGGACCTTCTGGTTTGTACTATCATAAACGAACACATACCGGTGAGAAACCTTATCAGTGTGACCTTTGTAAGAAGTGTTTCTCCGTGTCATCTAAATTAACTAATCACAAACGTATACATACTGGTGAGAAACCTTATCAGTGTGATATTTGCAATATGTGTTTTTCCCAATCATCCAATTTAAATAGCCACAAGCGTAAACATACCGGTGAGAAACCTTATCAGTGTGACTTTTGTAATAAGTGTTTCTTCAAGTCATCCACTTTAAATATTCACAAACGTACTCATACCGGTGAGAAACCTTATCAGTGTGACCTTTGTAATAAGTGTTTCTGCGAGTCATCTACTTTAAAAAAACACAAACGCACTCATACCGGTGAGAAACCTTATCAGTGTGACCTTTGTAATAAGTGTTTCTCTTACTCATCCAGTTTATATACTCACAAACGCACTCATACCGGTGAGAAACCTTATCAGTGTGACCTTTGTAATAAGTGTTTCTCTCACTTATCCAGTTTAAATAAACATAAACTTGCACACTCCTGAAGTATGCACGACTTACAGACTGTTCCAAAAATTATGGTATTTGCAATGGTTAACAGTTTTAAAGGAAAACAATTCTAATCAAAGTTAAAATTAGGTTTAAAACAAAACTAATAATTCCGAATTCAATCTAGACTCAAAACTTATTGTAATCAGTTATTTTTCGACATTTGTCGTGACTCGTGTGTCATGAAACGCGGTGTGACGTCACTAATAAGTAAGCAGAATTTTTCGTCCTCTGTATACAACAGTTGAAAATGTTGCGGATGCAGACTAGTTTACTTATACGTGACGTCACCTGAGCTGCCACATCGTGTTGAGGTGATTTCGAGATCGATAATAGCCGAGCGGTGATCAATTACGTTTATTTGGCGTTTCCATGACTCTTGTATTACAAGCCCCCAGTTTCCAGGTTCTAATCCTCGAAGAAATTAAATAGGATTTTCAATTTATTATTAAAAAAAATAATAAATTGAAAATATGAATTGCTGCTGGGCCTAAATAATTCTAGCTAGCTGTTGGAGGCAAAAAAATCAATATTGAGGCGTTTACGCACGAGTTTAGATTTAAATCTGCAATAACTTCTTAATATAACTTTAAGCGGAAAAATGGGAAACATTCATCATTAGTACGGCTTTAAGGAATATTATTAAAGCGGTTTTCTAAACATGACTTCAAGTTTACAATTACTTGTGATAAATACATACGGTATATTTTAACTACCAATGAGATTAACAATCAATATGATTAGATTCCTAGACCGTAACTAAATTCACTATATTAGTGAAATTAACATAAGAATATCAGATGACATTATGGCTATGATATTTATATAGATAGATAGATAGATAATTTTTTATTGTGAAACTAAAAAAAAAAAAGTATACAATAATCGTCAACAAGCAAAAAAAATAATATATAATACAATCTATTGAGAAAATATATTTACTAGAAAAAGTCTTTAAAGTTGTAAAGACATTTGTCAATTAAAAGATCTTTAATTGTTTTTTTATAGTTATAATTATTCAGTTCTTTTATATTAGTTGGTAGAGTATTATAGAATTTTAAGGCCCAATAATTAGGCCCATTAGTTAATTTGCCAATTTTATAGAGAGGCACCCTAATATCCTTATTGCCTCGGGTACTATAGGAATGTATTTCATTAACTGTTTGGAAGCAATTCAAGTTATTTTTGACATATAATAGATTACTGTAGGCATACAAAGATGGTAATGACATAATTTTTAATTTTTTTAATATTGGTTTACAGTGTGCTACAGTCTGTTTGAGTGGGAAATAATTCGAACGGCTTGTTTTTGAAGTTTGAACACCCTTATAGAAGGCTATATAGAAAAAATGTAAGTGCACTGCCGAGACTCGAACCCAGAACTCCCATACAGCCTTCTATATAAATATCATGGCCATAATGTCATCTGATATTCTTATGTTAATTTCACTAATATAGTGAATTTAGTTACGGTCTAGGAATCTTAATCATATTGATTGTTAATATCATGACTTGTTTTTTTTTTTTTTGTAAAATGCACATTTAATTTTCCAGTTGTAGGGTTGCCACCTCTGGAGAGACTTTGACCTGGAGATTTTTACTGACCGGCGTGGGGGGTGGCTCTCTGAAGAGATTTTGACACGGAGATTTTTACGGACCGGGGGGGGGGGTGGCTTCAGAAGAGAGAAACTTTGGCGCGGTTGAAAACGTGAGAAATTCAAATTTAAATATTAACTTGTGTATACGATGAAAAGAGTTTGTTTGATATTGTTTTGTTCGTGTACAAATGTTTACAAAGATTTCGAGGTTAGGGATACTTTGAGTGAAAGAGAAGGGATATATCACTGATCGTTCTGAAACCTCACTCGGACTCGGTAGGATTTTAATCCTTTTCTAACATATATAACTATTTTATGCAATTGAAAGACAGAGCACTCTAGACCACTTTTATCTCTTTCTTCCTGATAAGTTTAAAAAAGACAAGTGTGCTCTCTTTTGTAATATATGAAAAATGAAATATCATATTATGTATAGTGAAAAAGTAAGAATTCTCCGCCGGCTCAACTGACCCGGAGAAATTGACGTAAAACACGGAGACCCGGAGATCGCCCCCGAAAACCGGAGTCTCCGGGTCAAACCCGGAGAGGTGGCAACCCTATCCAGTTGTCTATCGTTAAGTTGTAAAGATTACAAGTGAATTGGATGTTATAAAAAATAAATAATAATTTATAATCACTAACATGCTGGGTCAATTTCTTTATTCTCGGTAACTATATTGGGACCCGTCAAATGAGCATCTGACATCTGGTGGCAGAAAATTGTATCAAAACGGGGGAAAATTTTACATGCAAACAGTGCAAATTTATCGTGAAATTGGTTATTACAAGAATAAAACAAGTAAAATAAACAAAAAGTTTATCGAAAATGGAATTTGCGACGTTTTCTAATATCATGGCATTAAAAACTATCAGTTATTGCCTTGTAAAACTTACTTTACAGCGAATTCTTTTTTAATGAAATGTGGAAAAACTGTATTTATGAATTAAAAAAATATTTTATATTAATAATAAGATGTAGGTACTCATTATCATACTGTACTACAATAGTTAAATCTCTGAATATTGACAAAATTAGGACTAATTATGTGTATACAAATATTTTGAGGTTAGTAACTTACCTACTTATTACAATATAACATATTATGTTGCAGTTATGTGTTTACATTATTCACCTAACACAGCCTTAAAGGAGCATTGAACGGATAATTAATTTCGTGGAGATTTTCTTTTAATTTTGATGTTTTTAAGCAATATGCCGTAAAGATTACTACTTTTGACAGTTCATTTTTCATGTATTTTTCTCGTTATATTTCCGACATTTGATAATATGTTCGGCTTTGAGAATGTGTTTCCTTCAACGAAATTCCTTTGTTTAGGATTCGTACGGGCCCAATCACAAATTGCACTTATATATTTTATCATTTCTTATCACTTTGAAAATCACAAAATTACACGCAAAAGTATACCCCGTATATGAAATTTCCCCCCCTCTGCGCCATGTTTTTTAAACTCCACCTATCTGACGGATCCCAATAGCGCAAAACTAAGTGTTGACTTCTTAGCTGTTTTTTTCGAGAAAAACTTATTAGTGAAAACAGACTTTTTACGCCATTTTTACTTTTCAAACATTTAGCAGAAAATTGAAATAAGTCGATTTTAATAATTAATGTTAATCGTTAAGATAATTTTTGTAAATTAAAAGGTAAGAACAAACACATTAAATTTAAATTCAATGATAAAATTTCTTATTTTATAAATTCCCAAGGTAGGATATTAAAATATGAATATAATTATATTTATGTTAGTTTCAGTTTAAAAAACTCTTCTCGATTAAAATTTCTTTTGTTGTACCTATTAATTAGGCGACATTTCAACACAAATTGTATGCCGTCATTAAGCCATTATAAAACAATTACAATAATTTTATTAAAAATTTTAATTTTTATAGCAAAACAATCCATATAAAAAAATTCCAGATCACGCCAAAATCCTCGGACAAGTCGACCTTATTTTTTAACGCACATATTTTTTCCCGTACCCTTTTCCGGAATTACGTCATTGCCTTTTTTCTAACGACGCCCCAATTTTTTGCACATTTGAGCAGATTATCAAGCTATTACTAAAATCGGCAACTGGCCAGAGACAGTTAAAAAGAAAAAAAAAATATCAAACTGATTTCAGCAATACTATGCCATTATTAGTGTATTTGCCATATGGCACATACACTATTGGCGTCGGTCGGATGGCGGGACCGAGGGATCGGACCAAAATTTCTCGACGTTACATAGCCTCCTGAACAATTTGCCACCATTTTTGAAAATGTTTATATATATATTATATAATATATATATATATATATGTGTGTGTGTGTGTACGGGCTATAACTTTCGAAAGAGTTAATTGATTTTGACAAAATTTGGTAGACACGTTGGAATCCATCACCGCACGAAGCCTATTTAAAATGGACCCAATCAGACCATTTTAAGGGTGGTTTTTAGGGGTTGAAAAATGTTTTTGGGCTCAAAAATACCGAAAAAATTTTCAGAATTGTTTCAAAATTGAAATTTAACCCTTTAGTGAGATTAAAATGTGCTGCTAAAATTTTAAAAAAATCGCCCCGACAGGTCCGGACTTACAAATTTTATGAAAACACTAGTTTGCGGATAGTGACTTACTTACTGAAGGATGTATATACAGTCAAACCTGGGTAAGTGAGAACTGGATAAGTGAGAAAACTCTATAAGTGAGAGTAATAGGCAGGACCCGTCATTTTAAGCTCCCAAAACCTCTATTAGCGAGAAACAGAAACCTCTGTAAGAGAGAGTCGTTTTTCCCTCATGGACCTCCGTAAGTGAGACTGCTACTTATCTATACCTCTATAAGCGACAATATAGCTACAATAAAAATACATACATATATAAAAGATACACACATACAGTAACAAATGACAAAACAAATTACAAATTTAACATCGTGGAACTTCCTACCATTGTTTTTGTATTGTTTTCTCGTCAATATTGTACCTAAATAACGTTGTTATATGTCGAATGTGACTTGTTATTGCTGCGTACCTCTATAAGAGAGAAACGCTACCCATGTACCTGCATTAGCGAGAAACTCGGGTTCAGCGTTGCCAGTAGAGTACGAATAGTACGCTTTGCGTACTATCCGGTCTCTTTGCGTACTCGCGTACTCTCTTTGCGTTTTACGTACTATTTTAAGTTTGATTGTTTGAACTTTTAATACTTGAAATTGCGTTCGAACCCACTCTCCGAAAATTAACATTTATACATCTTTTACATTTCGGTAAATTCTATAAATTTAATAAATACGACTGCTCAGTGGTCACTACATTTTATTATATTCGCTTCAAGTTTAAACGAATTGATTGTAACTCCAAAATATATTTCTCTCTTCGTTTATCATAAAAATAAGTGTACATAACTTTTTCTTTTGTACATAAGTGATTTTTTTAGTTTTAGCAATCATTTTATATATGTTAACAAATTTGTTAACCGATTTTGATAATTCTTGTTTTATTTAATAGGGCATTCCTTCAGGGTGGCCTCATATAAATGTTTACTGAAATCGGTTCAGTAGTTTATTTTTTAGTTTAGTAATCAAGAAACTAGAAAGAAGTCGGTTATTAACGTACAAACTATGTATTGCAAAGCCACCAAAAAGTAAAAAAATTATAACAAAATAGAATCTTCTTCAAAAAAAGCTACTAAAAAGAGAAAAATAATAAAATTTTGAGGTCGGCGCCAAAATGTTATTATTTTTCTATTTTTAGTGGCGTTTTTTAAGGAGGTTCTATTTTTTATAAAAAAAATTTCATATGTGCGTACGGCGTACTCTAGAAAGGATTGGCGTACTATTTTAGGTTACTGCGCGTACCCAAGAGAGAAAAGTGTCTGGCAACGCTGCTCGGGTTAGTGAGAAACCTCTATAAGCGAGAATGAGATTGTGCTCCCTTGAACTCTCGCTTATCCAGGTTTGACTGTAATTTGGAACAGAGGTTGCATTGATAATAATATTGAATTTAAGAAAAAAATATTATTTTAAGGGATGTATTAAGGGATTAAATTTTTTATTTTGTCCAAAAACAAACTTAAGTACACGTATTAAAGCCACAAGGCCTGTATTAACAAATACACTATATTGTCGGCAGGGTTTGGCACTGTGATCCGAGTTTTATTTGACATGTGTGCACTGACAGTTTCCGAGATATTAATTGTAAAAAGTGAAAACAAAAATTCGAGGGAGCTGCCAAGACATAGACTTAATTAATTTAATCGTTAGGTGTGATGTTTTCAGCACGAGTAGTAGGCGAGCACGCATGAGCCCTAGCGAGTGCGAATTTGCGAGCCGCATACGAGGGCGGAAAATATCGCGCCTGACGCATACAGATTTAGCACACGATATTCAACACATACGTGGTTTTAGAGCTTTAGTGATTTAATGTCAAATAATTAAAATTAATGCAATGGACGAATTAACACCAACTGAAATGAACTTAGATAAAACGTGCAGACTTTGCCTAAAAAACAGTGCTATGGTGACAGACATATTCTGTTTTTCATCTGAACTTTGTGAACAAATAGCTAATGTAATAATGAGATGTGCTCCCGTTAAGGTCAGTAAATTTTTTTAAAGCATTTTATCCTGGTAAGACTGGCTTACTAACTGTAAAGAACATTAAAATATATTCATGTGGGTAAAATTCTAAAGAATGGACACGATTTTTGGTGCTTTTAGACAAATCTTCGCGAAGATTAGTTTTACGCAGGCGGATTTCAGGGGCGGAGGGTCAGGGGAGAGTTCCCCAAAAAAAAATCGCAGAAGGAGAGTACCTATGAGCGTGTCCATTCATGAGTATTTTCGCTTCATCTGAAATTCTTTATTTCCTCGTAGATAAGAAGAAACGATCAGAAGCCAAATTTCATTTGTCCAACTTGCTTCAATCAACTTGAGAAATTTCACCGATTTCAGATCCAAGCGATCCAGTCAGACAGAACATTGGAAAACTACCTCCAGAAGTCGTACGTTTCTGGCAGACAAACAACACCCGATTGCCTCATTCGAAAGCCTTCCAAAGAACTCGTAAACCAAAATTCTGATGGAGGTATCGTCAAAAAGTGTGAACCTTCAGAAGCCAATAATAAGTCTGACGACAGCTATTTGAAAGAAAACGCTCTTGCGAAGTCTTTCGCTGCGAACCAAATTAATGCAGAATCTACAGATCTGTATCCAAACATTGAATGTTTTGATGGCCCAAAGATCGATTCGAAGAGCTTCGAGTCTCCAAACACAGCTGACAAAATGGAGGAAAGTTTTTTAAACTTTGAAATTTGTGAAGTTCAAATTAAAGAAGAACCAGCGGATTTTATTAATACTAAAATTGAAGACACAAAAATCAATACATCGGAAAAGTCCGAACTTCAATGGACTGTCGATCTGTTTTGCAGAAACGCTGACAACAATTTAATACACCATCGGGAAATGGACGTTCATAATAAAACTTCGACTCGTAAGAAAGTGCACAAATGTGACGTTTGTAATAAGTGTTTCGCTAAACCTCAAACTTTAATCTGGCATAAAATTGTACATACTGGTGAGAGACCGCACAGATGTGACGTTTGCGACAAAGGTTTCAATAGACGGAACGATTTAAAACAACATAAACTGCTGCATACCGGTGAAAAACCGTACCAGTGTGACATCTGTAACAAGCGTTTTAACAAAAAGAGTAACTTGAAAACCCATAAAATGTTACACAGTGATGATAAACCTTACAAGTGTGACGTTTGTAACAAAGGTTACGTTCAGTTAAAATACCTAAAAATACATCAATTACAACATACTGGTGAGAAACCGTATCAGTGTGACATTTGCAGTAAAGGTTTTACTGAAGCATGTCATTTAAAAGTACATCAACGACTACATACCGGTGAGAAACCCTATATATGTGATGTTTGTGACAAGTCTTACATACAGTTAAGCAGTTTAAAGTACCACAAACTTAAACATACCGACGAGAATTCTCATTAAAAAAATAGACGTACAAATGTTGCAGTTTATATTTCACTCCAATTTTTTACCCGACTGCGCCAGAAGGAGGGTGTTGTTTTTCGAGTGTATGTATGTATGTATATATATTTCTTTATCACGCTCTGTAGCCTAAACGGCTTGACGGATTTTGAAAAATGAGGTGTCATTAGATTCGTCTGAATCCCCAGAGTGACATAGGGTATATGACGACACGGAAAATTCAATATGGCGGACGCGAGACGTCATTTTGTCAGAATGCAAAAGTAGTTTTCCTTCTAAATACATTGATATAGGTACCAAAATCAAAACAAAAGAAAGGTTTCGTTGACATTTCAAATTGGGTACATGACGTCACGGAAAATTCAATATGGCGGGCGCTAGACGCCATTTTGTCAGTACGCAAAAAATCGGTAAAACCTTGTGTGGGGTATCAAATGAAAAGGCTTGATGAGTAGATTCAACTAAAAGGAAGAAAATAAAAAATTTATTAAAAAAACAAAAAACCTTACTGCGTAAAAATCGAACATAAAAGATGGAAACAAGATCAAATGATAACATGCAGTCGGAGGCATAGTAGTAACAAATTGAATAGAAATACCTGGTGTTACTACTATGCCTCCGACTGCATGTTATCATTTGATCCTGTTTCCATCTTTTATGCTCGATTTTTACGCAGTCGGGTTTTTTGTTTTTTTAATAAATTTTTTATTTATTTACCGTTTAGTATATTGCTTTTTTTATTCTTACATTTTATTATAGGGTATTGTATCAGCAGCAGAATTGTACACCATTAATAGCTTTGTACTGATATCTCCACCTCAGGTCTTCCGTGGGAGATATCTAATTTCCTAAGTTAATTATTAATTTTTTTTTCACTTTTATGTAGAACAAGTTTTTTTATATTTATGTTTATATCGTAAAAAATTTGTTTTGAAAATGGAAATAAATTCTTATTATTATTAATAAATCTGTTTTGGAAAATATTACTGTTTTTTTTTTTCATCATTATTATTTTAACTTTAGCCCTGAGTAAGGAATTTTACTAGATAACGGTATCAGAGGGATGCAGACCGCCCCCATCTTGTAAAAAATGGTCACAATTATTATTGCTTCAAGGATGAAATTGCTTGTATAGCTTGTCGGTGAAAAAAATAAAAAAGTTATTAGCAATAATAGGTGGCCAGCCAACTTGACGTCAAGTTGTATGGACCATATCTTAAAAACAACATTTTGAGAAATTTGGTTATGCCAATCGTTTGTTCTCGGTTTGTTCTCCGGACGTCTACAAAATTTCAGCGTTTGTTCCGAAAAAATAAAAAAAAATAGCAAAAATATGTGACCAACAACTAGTATATGTACACTACTGGCCGATAGTAAAACGAAACAATATCCAATAGTGTACATTGGCTTGTCACCTATTTTTGCTAATAACTTTTTTATTTTTTCGGAACAAACGCTGAAATTTTGTAGGCGTCCAAAACAAACCGAGAACAAACAATTGGCATAATAAAAGTTCTCAAAATGTTGTTATTAGGACGTGGTCCATACAACTTGACGTCAAGTTGGCTGGCCACCTATTATTGCTAATAACTTTTTTATTTTTTCGGAAATTTTGTAGGTGTCCGGAACAAACGTAGAACAAACGAGTGGCGATGAAAAAGTTGAAAAAATTTGAGTTGGTCCATACAACTTGACACACATCAAATTTATAGTTACGCCATTGGCTTGCGGTCTATAAGGAATACAACAATAATAATTGCTGATGCAGGAAGGAAAAACAGAACACAAGATCACAGACGAACAATAAAATGTCGCAGTTTTATTACACGAAACAACGGTAAGAAATTTTATTGCCGCCGCGTCGTCAACAAACGCACGTACCGGATAACGCCTTGTAAGCCGCAAGGTCCGTGACAGGTAAATAATATATGACCACCGTAAACTCGCAAGCTTTTGTTCATCAAATCAAATGAAGACATAATAATATAATATTTATGTAGGTAATGTTATAATAAACTAATATTAAATAGATTTATAATCAAAACTTATTGGATTTGATTTCTTTACTGTGTTTTATTAGTGTATTTGCCATATGGCACATACACTATTGGCGTCGGTCGGATGGCGGGACCTAGGGGTCGGACCAAAATTTCTCGACGTTTCATAGCCTCCTGAACTTTTTGGCACCATTTTTGGAAATGTCTATTTATATATATGTGTGTGTGCGGGCAATAACTTTCGAAAGAGTTAATTGATTTTGACGAAATTTGGTAGGCACGTTGAAATCCATCACCGCACGAAGCCTATTTAAAATGGGCCCGATCGGACTTTAAGGGTGGTTTTTAGGGGTTGAAAAATGTTTTTGGGCCCGAAAATGCCGAAAAAATTCTCAGAATCATTTCAAAATTGAAATTTAACCTTTTAGTAATGATTAAAATGTGCTGCTAAAATTTTAATAAAATCGGCCCGACAGGACCGGATTTACAAATTTTATGAAAATACTAGTTTGCGGATAGTGCTTTACTTACTGAAGGGTGTATTTAATTTGGTACCGAGGTTGCATTGATAAAAATATTAAAATTAAGAAAAAAAATATTATTTTAAGGGATGTATTAAGGGGTTAAATTTTTTATTTTGTGCAAAAACAAACTTAAGTTCACATAATAAAGCCACAATGCCAGTATTAGCAAATACACTATATTGTCGGCAGGGTTTTGGCACTGCGACCCGAGTTTTTATGTATGTATCTGACAATGTAAATTATCTTACGATTTCTACAAGATACAATTATTTCTAGAATATTATCTTGTAATGTTTTAACAATTTGCCAAATAGATTGCAAGAAATTACAGACATAAAACTATTTTGCAAACATTTGAAATTATACCTAATTAAAAACTGCTTCTATGACATCCCTGAATATTTAAATATTGTAGCAAAACCCCAGATGATACGCCGCTGGCGACAATAGAATCATCGAGAACAAGTAACAATGGTGAGGCGTGGCATGATATCGAAGACACAGATAATCACCAGAATGTTCTGGAAAGCGCGCGAGCGTGGGGGGGGTCAAGCTGCTAGCTCTATATAAGCAGGAGCAGTCACCGGAGAGAACAACGAGAGTCGTGTGACAGTGTCGATTTTAAATAAATACAGCATATAAATTGTTCAGTGTGATTAAAGCGCTTCAGTTCGTTTAAGAATTACTGTTCGTGTTATTATTATATAAACAGTGTTGACTGTTAGAATTGAGATATAATTGTTACATTTTATTGTTATCTATTTTTGTTACATTTTTAATTGTTGTAAATAAATAATTTATTCCACCCACGTAAGAAAACAGTTTTGTTACAATATGTAACCAATTATATTTTTCCATTGACTGTTCATATCTGTACTTTTTCAGTTTTTATGAATTTATAAAATGTATTATTATTATTAATACCATATGGTATTTATAACATTGATGTATCTAGGTTCTTATTTAATGTATCCCCTTTGGGTGTTTGAAATAATTTCACCTACATGATTAGCTCTCGCTACTACGATGATTCACATCTACAACCTAGCTATAATTAATAGCACTCGCATGTAGTGGAAATCTATTGATTCCTTTGCATATATGGCGAATGTTAGATTGGTAATCATGTCACGGTTGAATAATTGTAAGCTCATTTCGCCGCGATAGTGAAAAGGTTCAGGTTAGAGTCCTGACGGTGACTATTGTTGTCAAAATGATTTTTTCCGATATTTGCAGGAATCAATTATGTAATTGGCTGCTCTTCCAGGGGCTTGAGAATAGCCGAGAGTGTAGCGGCGCTGTTGTTTACATAGCGTTGCTATGGTTCCTCTATTACAAGTCCCCAGTTCTCTGGTTCTAGCCCGAGAGCTGGTAAAAGTGTCAATTGGATTTTCAATTTAATATTAAAAAAAAAAAAAAAAATGAATTGAAAATATGAATTGGTGCTAGGCCCAAATAACCTTAGCTGTTGGTGGTCTTTAAAACACAATTACAATTCACACAATTGCTGCTCTTCCAATAAAAAATTTCAATAATAAACTAATGCTGAGTTGCAAAAAACATTATCAAAAAATTTGATTTGACAAGGAACTTAGACTGTGATCATTTACTTACAGTTTTTATACATGCAGGAACAGTCTAATGTCGTCAAACTGTTATGTAGATTGTAGAACATAGATCGTACTCACACAAAAACAAATGAATTGAATTGAATTGTAGATTATAAACGCTCGACAACAGAGGTCATTAGCGTCTAAAAACAAATTAATGTTCTACATAGAAAAAGCTAAATTTTGATCAAAATGGGTAGAAAAATGTTACTTCGAAATGGAAGTTGTACTTACAAAAAAAAAATATGTTAAATAGAAGTAGGTAGATGTCGAAGCCGGATTGGAAAATCCGTCGTTTTATAAAACGTCTAGAGTCTAGACGTTTTATAAAAGGCGACCAGATGGCCAAATCTTCGTTAACTTACAATCTGGCTAACGACTAATGTTGTAAGTGCCGCGAATTTTACTCGCTCTTGATCGCCTTTTTACTTCCCACCTCTACTATGGTAGGGAAGTAATGGATTTAGTCCGAAAAAAATATTTCGAGATTTTAACAGATTTTCACGTTTTGAGACCCTAGCAATCGTTTAAGATCATTTTCTGACTGATGTCTCTGTCTGTGTGTGTGTATGTGGTCAATTTTTCGCCTTCGATATCGTAAAAACGGAACAACATACGGCCATGCCGATTATTCTATTGTGTTTATCAGCCTTTAACTTAGATCTGATTAGATTTTGAGTCAAATCGGTTCAGTGGATCCTGAGATATTGAAAAAAACGTTCTCAATGTCACGTATTAACATAGGTAAAAAAAAAATATAAATGAATTCTAGATGTTATAATATGAAAAAAATGTAAATATTTTTTTCTCTAAAAATGTACAGTTTTCGGGAAAAAAAATATTTTACTAAAAAAAGAAAATTGTACGTAAATCAAGTAACCATGATTTTTGCTATACTAGCCATCAGTACACTAAACAAAAAAGAGGGTCATGCTTTTTTTCAAAGAATAAAAAAAGAGTGTTTATTTTTTGCAAATATTTACTAGGTGGGAAGTATAGGACTGGTCATCAGTCGAATTTTTTTTCTATAATAGCTTTACTATTTTTGTAACGTATTTTAATTTTGATCGACAGATACGGCCGTTGGATAACACGTCGGGTCGCCTGCGCAACAATCGCTATCGTTTGGCTATTAGCAGCGCTCATTTCGTTCGTGCCGATTTCGCTCGGCCTTCATCGGCCGCCACAACCGCTCGTGTTACAAGACGAGCACGGCACGCAGTATCCAACGTGCGCTCTCGATCTGACTCCGACGTACGCAGTCGTTAGTTCGTGCATTTCGTTTTACGTGCCGTGCGTCGTGATGCTCGGCATCTACTGTCGACTCTATTGCTACGCACAAAAACACGTCAAGAGTATTCGTGCGATTACGCGACCGATCGCGACACTCGACGAAACCGCTGCGGCCAATTCGCGCGGCAAGAGTTGCAAGAAGAGCATGAAAACTGTCAAGAAGAAACCGCATAATGTGCAGAGTTCGCCGTATCATATCAGTGATCATAAGGCGGCCATTACAGTCGGAATCATTATGGGTAAGTTCAACAGATAGATAGGGCTTGAGAATGCTGTTGTTTACATGGCGTTGCTATTGTTCCTCTATTTCAAGTCCCCAGTTCCCGGATTCTAGCCCGAGAGCTGGTAAAAGTGTTAAATGAATTTTCATTTTATTATAAAAAAAAATAATGAATTGAAAATATGAATTGGTGCTAGGCTTAGCTGTTGGTGGTCTTTAAAACACACACAACAGATAGATAGATTATAGACGCTCAACAGTTGAGGTCATCAACGTCCAACGGTCCAGCATCGTAGCTGGGATCATAGGCGTCCAGGACAAGATTCTGATTTTATTTGCTTGAAAACACGCTGATTGTGCCCTCTCCGGGGTTAGCGCCCCTGGCGTGGGACCCAGTTGCCAGGCTCTAGCTAGAACCCTATCAGCGTCTATTAAGTTTTTTTTTCTCAATCACCATATTGTTTCAGGGGGAACCCCCATTTACCAAACACAAAACTTTTTATAGGAATAACAAAGACAGGGATTAAGGATACCAACACCTTTTCTCGACACAGGTTCTCGCAGCATTAAGATCCCAAACAAACACAGGACTTAGACCTTGGATAACATACAAGATTAATTGGTTGAGGCTTTCGCGGTCAGTTGATGAGCTGGTGTTGTCCTGATTCGGGTCGTCGTTGGTTGGAATTGCTTCCTAACGTTTCGCTAGCACGAGTGGCGAGCTTCTTCAGAGGTCCTTCCATCTCCGATGCTGGATGTAGACCCGAATCAGGACAACACCAGCTCACATACAAGATTCTTTATTTTCTCGTAGATAAGAAGAAACGATCAGAAGTCAAATTTTATCTGTTCGACTTGCTTCATTAAATTTTGTTCTCGGGGGGGAAAGTGTGATGAGTATAAACATGGACATCCCGGTTATCATACTGCAATTAGGTTATAAGCGACAGTTCAAAAACTTTGATACAAGCGTGTTTTTTGGATTTTTTTAAAACTGTAAATTTTATTTTTAACTTTTTAGTCTTTGTATAAAAATATCTTGCGGCACTAGAATCAAAAGTACGATTTGCACCCGGATGAAAGCCGGACCGGTCAGATAGTTACCGTAATATTGTATTGTCATTAGAACTACACATGTGTGCAAAATTTCAACTCAATCGGTTAACGGGAAGTGGGTGAAAAACTAGCAGCACGATTTTTTTACATATTACATACATACAAGTGAAGGGTTCTGTAAATCGAAGCGGCCGCGGTGGCACCGTGGCGGCTGCGGCCACGGCCATGTTTGCACACGTGCGACCATAAACCAAAGCGGCCAA
The DNA here is from genome assembly GCA_039654895.1 of Mongoloraphidia duomilia. Classification (NCBI taxonomy): domain Eukaryota; kingdom Metazoa; phylum Arthropoda; class Insecta; order Raphidioptera; family Raphidiidae; genus Mongoloraphidia; species Mongoloraphidia duomilia. The sequence continues at coordinate 23,354,279 of CM077526.1, read as the reverse complement.
GATTGCCGGACTGACCACGTTTTAACTATTAGTAAAATTGACGGTGAAAATGAAGATACGAAAGAAATATTACTTTATCAAAGAATGTAGGCTTTCACGGCCGGCGTTAATAGAATTAAGATAAGAATCTTTCGGGCTTATGAGCCGTGGTCTACTGGAATGGCATCTTCTTCTTCTTCTTCCAGACGTTTAAAAACACTGGAATTCTGTCTAACACCACACACTACCACGCCCGCCTACAACGAGAAGCCATTGAAATCTATAAACACCGTGATAATTTCAACAGAAAAGAAGAGGGCCTCAAACTGAACAAAGCTTGGTTCCCAGCTTTGAAAAATACCCGTCCAAAACCACGGAAAAAATCTAATTTAACAGACAATAATCATGGACACACCCATTCCGAGGTCAGCTGCACCATAGACCAATCACAGGCCAGTCCCCTACCAGGTACCTTACCTATACATACCTCCGCACAACTCGGTACCAGTACACTCGACAGCAGGACACCGAGAAGAACACTACGACCACGTCGAACACACCACTGAAGATGCTTGCCGTAGTTGCAAGCGAAACGTCTGGAAGAAGAAGAAGATGCCATTCGAGTAGACCACGGCTCATAAGCCCGAAAGATTCTTATCTTAATTCTAAATATTACTTTTGCAGATCTAAATGATATCACAGACATTGCGGCCACGGGCAAATTATGCAGAAACCGCCTGGCCCGGCTCTCTTGTTAGAACGCTGCCGTAGGCCACAGCCGCGTTTGCTGGGCCGTAGTTGGTTTAGGTAAATAGACAAGAATTAACGCGTTGCGTTTGGCCGCAGTTAAACCGTGACTGCGACGGCTTCGGTTCGCAGAACCCTTAGCGTATTAAAAACAATTAAATGAATCTAAATCTTCATTGTTTTCGGGGTTGTAGGCCGTGGTCCGGTGGTATTTCTACCTGACGTTTCGTCTACAACTGCGGTAGACATTCTCAAAGGCGATGTGGCAGCGGTCGAAGTGTCTCACAGGCAGTGGCAGACTAAAGAGGGGCGGCTCGCCGCGAGCCTCTAATCCTGGGCGGCCTCCAAATCTCGAGAAGTCCTTAATCAAATCCCAAACAAGGCCAAAATATGTTTAGTAAGTAAGAGGCAATTTGGAGTTGGAGGCCCCGTACGTAGGTATAGAAAATATAAACGTAGGTAGGTCGTTTATTATAAATATTTGATTTTTTTGTCAGCCATTACATCTATATTATTCATTTTTTACGAAATTTACACTATAAATACATCAATTTTTAAGCAGACCGGGGGCCTCATTTAATTCTGCCGCTTCGGGCATCCGACGGGCTTAGTCCGCCACTGCTCACAGGTAAGTGTGAGCCGCCGAGGAGGACATTTCGACCGCTCCTACATCGCCTTTCAGAAATACCATCGGACCACAGCCTACAAGCACAGAAACGATCAAGATTTGGAACAACATCGACCGTGAAAGCTTAAACATTTCAGAAATACCATCGGACCAGAGCCTACAAGCCCAGAAACGATCAAGATTTGGAACAACATCGACCGTGAAAGCTTAAACATTTCAGAAATACCATCGGACCACAGCCTACAAGCCCAGAAACGATCAAGATTTGGAACAACATCGACCGTGAAAGTTTAAACATTTGAATTAAATTAATGTTCGCTTTTTGTTTCAGGCGTTTTCCTGGTATGTTGGGTGCCGTTCTTCTGCATCAACATAGTAGCCGCCTTCTGTAAGACATGTATACCGGATGTGACGTTCAAAATCTTGACATGGCTCGGCTACAGCAATTCAGCGTTCAATCCAATCATCTATTCGATATTTAACACAGAGTTCCGCGAGGCGTTCAAACGCATTCTGACCGCTTACTATCCGTCTTGGTGTCGATGGCCGCCATGCGGTGAAAGCTGTTGCTGTTGTTGTAAGCGATCGAGCGGTGGCGCCGATAGCCGATCATCGCTCGCCTCGATCAAAAATCATTCGGCTGGTTTCGTCACCGATTATGGCAGCAAAGTCATACTCGACAACGATAACGAATCGGTCAGACAGACTCGTGTCAATTCGGCAGATGTCGTACCGGGTCAAGAGATCAGTGCTATTTAGATGAAGTGTTATACGTCCGGGCCGCCCGGCGGTGATTCGAGCTCGATCGTCAGTTGATCCGAAAACATCCGAGTGCCCGACGTTTTCTATGCGGATTCTTAAACATTGGTGGTTCAAACCTTCTCTAAACAGTTCTTTTACCGCCACGAGTTGAGGAACTGGATACAAAAACGAAGAAAAATGTATATTTCCTTGATGTTTCGGCATCGATCGTCAGTTGATCCGAAAACATCCGAGTGCCCGACGTTTTCTATGCGGATTCTTAAACATTGGTGATTCAAACCTTCTCTAAACAGTTCTTTTACCGCCACGAGTTGAGGAACTGGATACAAAAATGAAGAAACATGTATATTTCCTTGATGTTTCGGCATCGATCTTCAGTTGATCCGAAAACATCCGAGTGCTCAACGTTTTCTATACGGATTCTTAAGCAATACTTCGATTGGTGAGTCAGACTTTCTCTAAACTCAACGAATTGAGGAACTGAATACAAAAAATGTATATTTCCTTGATGATTCGGGATCGATCGTCAGTTGATTCGATGACGTTTCCTATGCTACTCTTCGATTGATCCTCTAAAATTACTCTTTTAATTGAGGAACTTAGTACAAGAAAAGCGTCAATATAACCACGAGATCATAACATTCTAAATTTTAAGGGAAATCACGTCACCGATTAGTTTACAGTCAATCGAAAGGAAAACTTACGAAAAATCGTAAAAATGGCGGTCCTTACTAAGAGATACAAAGTAAAGAAGTTTCAACAGCAGTGTTTGACAATTTCTTCATTTACGACTTCAATTTTTAAGTTCACTGAAATTTTGACATCATCGCATCTTTAAAAGTTCTAAAACATCAATTGTTGCAAAAACATCTTAAAAAGTCGCTTAAACACTTTGTAGGGTACAGACGCAACTCAGTGTACGATGTATTATCTGATGACCTTGAAAATCAGCTGACAAATATAAATCAGTTTCTTTTATATCGTTAGCGCTGCATCCCCTTGCGGTTATCTTCTCAAACGCTTTGAATGGACTCAATCAATCTTACATCCAGAACGAAAGCATGGGAACCTACGAAGAAGTCTGGTTTCGTAGACATATAGCTCAGCAAGTGCTCGACCTTGAAGATCAGCTGACAAATATAAATCAGTTTCTTTTATATCGTTAGCGCTGCATCCCCTTGCGGTTATCTTCTCAAACGCTTTGAATGGACTCAATCAATCTTACATCCAGAACGAAAGCATGGGAACCTACGAAGAAGTCTGGTTTCGTAGACATATAGCTCAGCAAGTGCTCGACCTTGAAGATCAGCTGACAAATATAAATCAGTTTCTTTTATATCGTTAGCGCTGCATCCCCTTGCGGTTATCTTCTCAAACGCTTTGAATGGACTCAATCAATCTTACATCCAGAACGAAAGCATGGGAACCTACGAAGAAGTCTGGTTTCGTAGACATATAGCTCAGCAAGTGCTCGACCTTGAAGATCAGCTGACAAATATAAATCAGTTTATTTTATATCGTTAGAGCTGCATCCCCTTGCGGTTATCTTCTCAAACGCTTTGAATGGACTCAATCAATCTTACATCCAGAACGAAAGCATGGGAACCTACGAAGAAGTCTGGTTTCGTAGACATATAGCTCAGCAAGTGCTCGACCTTGAAGATCAGCTGACAAATATAAATCAGTTTATTTTATATCGTTAGAGCTGCATCCCCTTGCGGTTATCTTCTCAAACGCTTTGAATGGACTCAATCAATCTTACATCCAGAACGAAAGCATGGGAACCTACGAAGAAGTCTGGTTTCGTAGACATATAGCTCAGCAAGTGCTCGACCTTGAAGATCAGCTGACAAATATAAATCAGTTTATTTTATATCGTTAGAGCTGCATCCCCTTGCGGTTATCTTCTCAAACGCTTTGAATGGACTCAATCAATCTTACATCCAGAACGAAAGCATGGGAACCTACGAAGAAGTCTGGTTTCGTAGACATATAGCTCAGCAAGTGCTCGACCTTGAAGATCAGCTGACAAATATAAATCAGTTTATTTTATATCGTTAGAGCTGCATCCCCTTGCGGTTATCTTCTCAAACGCTTTGAATGGACTCAATCAATCTTACATCCAGAACGAAAGCATGGGAACCTACGAAGAAGTCTGGTTTCGTAGACATATAGCTCAACAAGTGCTCGACCTTAAAGATCAGCTGACAAATATAAATCAGTTTATTTTATATCGTTAGCGCTGCATCCCCTTGCGGCCATCTTCTCAAACGCTTTGAATGGACTCAATCAATCTTACACCCAGAACGAAAGCATGGGAACCTACGAAGAAGTCTGGTTTCGTAGACATATAGCAAGTGCTCGACCTTGAAGATCAGCTGACAAATATAAATCAGTTTATTTTATATCTTTAGAGCTGCATCCCCTTGCGGCCATCTTCTCAAACGCTTTGAATGGACTCAATCAATCTTACATCCAGAACGAAAGCATGGGAACCTACGAAGAAGTCTGGTTTCGTAGACATATAGCTCAACAAGTGCTCGACCTTAAAGATCAGCTGACAAATATAAATCAGTTTATTTTATATCGTTAGCGCTGCATCCCCTTGCGGTTATCTTCTCAAACGCTTTGAATGGACTCAATCAATCTTACATCCAGAACGAAAGCATGGGAACCTACGAAGAAGTCTGGTTTCGTAGACATATAGCTCAGCAAGTGCTCGACCTTGAAGATCAGCTGACAAATATAAATCAGTTTCTTTTATATCGTTAGCGCTGCATCCCCTTGCGGTTATCTTCTCAAACGCTTTGAATGGACTCAATCAATCTTACATCCAGAACAAAAGCATGGGAACCTACGAAGAAGTCTGGTTTCGTAGACATATAGCTCAGCAAGTGCTCGACCTTGAAGATCAGCTGACAAATATAAATCAGTTTCTTTTATATCGTTAGCGCTGCATCCCCTTGCGGTTATCTTCTCAAACGCTTTGAATGGACTCAATCAATCTTACATCCAGAACGAAAGCATGGGAACCTACGAAGAAGTCTGGTTTCGTAGACATATAGCTCAGCAAGTGCTCGACCTTGAAGATCAGCTGACAAATATAAATCAGTTTCTTTTATATCGTTAGCGCTGCATCCCCTTGCGGTTATCTTCTCAAACGCTTTGAATGGACTCAATCAATCTTACATCCAGAACGAAAGCATGGGAACCTACGAAGAAGTCTGGTTTCGTAGACATATAGCTCAGCAAGTGCTCGACCTTGAAGATCATCTGACAAATATAAATCAGTTCATTTTATATCGTTAGAGCTGCATCCCCTTGCGGCCATCTTCTCAAAAGCTTTAAATGGACTCAATCAGTCTTTCATCCAGAACGAAGACCATCATCTGATTTGATTTCAAAAAAACTAAAATTTGGATTTGTGCAACTCAGTTAATCCAGATCGACAAAAACTGAACTCCGGATCAGTTCGGCCGAATAAAGACTTTCTAAAAACGACCCACCACAGTTGGTTAGATAGACCCGGGTCAAATCGAACAGTTATTCTTGTAAATAAACAAATAAGTCCCGTCCCCGTGTAGATAGTAATTTTAAAACTTTCATTTTTATTAAATTATCTAATTTTAATTTGAACTCGAATGTGTAGATAATAATGTGTATATTGTGGTAACACTGTGTAGATATTACGATGTTTTGTGTGCGTTACTAGTTAGGTTGGCAATATTGTAGATAACAATTATCGTATTATTATATGGACTAAACCAGTAAACATATCTAATAAGTAATAGGAGATAGTCGCAGAGATGATAGAAAATTATATTTGGTTTCCAAATGACGTCTAATTCTCGTTCAAATGAGCATAAACGAGGCTTGATCATTTACAAAACAGAGATTTTTAGATTGAAAAAATAAGGCAATAGGTGTATCGTGGTTGTGTGTTCCAAGGGTTTTTAAACACAGCTATACAGAAACGTGTTGTAGTTTTTTTCGAAATTCCAGTCGGTTGATCCTAAAGCCATACCTCTGAATTGTTATTTCATGTTTAATTTTCAAGAAATTTTATATCAGACGTTTTTCAAGGCTATTAAATGCCATTCCATTGGTTTTTCAAAATTCGAATAAACTTTTCGAAAAAATATGTTAACTCCTTGACGAAAACTGGTTGTTGAATAAAAATATAATTTTGTTACGCGAATAAAATGTAGTGGCGCTGTATGCCGGCACTACAGTCGGTGTGCCAAACAGGGAGACGACTATTGTACTAGAGTGCCCGCGGTGAGAGATGAAGCCAGGCACGTCATCAATAATATGCTAGTGAACGCCTGCTTGCCCGCAGACAGTGCCGTGTACACAAAACTGCACATTGGGCTTTATGACGTTAGGTACAATTTTGGCAAACTGCTATTCATGACAATAAACAGCCAATAGCAAGCTAGAAGGCGGGCGCAATGCATTCACGTAACTATGACGCAGTGGCTTCATCTTTCGCCGATAACTTGAACTACACACACACCTCGTCGGTTCGGCTATCAGGCAGGTTCGCGCGGCGAAGCGGGTGGAAAGGGGTACGGCGTGGCGACGCGGCGTGTGACGTTTGGCGTGAATTGAAATGTGTAGATGTTGGCATATACTGGTAATTTTGTGAATAGAAATAATATCAGTAACAATATATTTGCAGCAAATTGGTCAAAAGTTTCTTCTCAATCTCCCCCTGTGACCTGTCACAAATCGTATTTAAATGTATGTAACTGGGTTAAGTGGAAGAACAGAAATGCTACACCACGTCTAATAAATCCATCATTATTATCATCGAGGGTACAGGACTGTCATCTAATATGTCACACTGATTAAATTATATGTATTCGTCCTTCAGTTAACGATTTATATATGTTACGCGCCTACCTATTTTTCTACGTGTGAATATTTTCCAGCGCGATGGAAGAACATTAGAACGTCAGGCATGTTGTAGGGCTTGAGAATAGCCGAGAGTGTAGCAATGCTGTTGTTTACATGGCGTTGCTATGGTTCCTCTATTACAAGTTTCCGGGTTCTAGCCCGAGAGCTGGTAAAAGCGTCAATTGAATTTTCAAATTTATTATTAAAAAAAATAATAATGAACTGGTGCTACGCCCAAATAACCTTAGCTGTTGGTGGTCTTTAAAACACAGTTTAAAACACACAGACATTTTGTATGGACCTCTAAGTCCACCACGGCGCGAACACATTGACAGCGTAATTGTATGCCCGGGAAATTATCCCAACAAAATGTCGGACAATTCTAAGTGATTAGGCAGAAGTTCTCTTCGCAGGGACATATTTACAGGGGGGTTTAGAAAGCTATAGCTCAGGTCGGCAAGTAGTGTTTTATTTACGATATTTATGACAGGGAATGGAAGAAGGTTTGGAAGAGGAATTGGGAAAGAAATTGGGGAGGGTGAGACAATAAAGGGGGGCAGCAAATATTGGTTTAGCCCAAGGGCGGCAAAAATCTAAATTCGCCCTTGCCTCTTTAATAGAAGCGTCTATAACATATCCTATTCCCTGTTGTATAAAACTATAGTGAAAATAAGATCAAAATCGAATCAGTAGTTTTTGAGTTAACCCGGATCAAATACAGACAAAAATTCTGAAAATAGCTAGTTCGGTCTAGGGTATCCGATAAACTGTATATCTAAGTCGAAATTTCGTTAAAAGTAATAATTATTATTGACAAAGTTACGGTTTTGTTTATTTGTATTGGTATCAAAGCTTTATTTAGCAGATCAATAACTGAATAAAAACTCTCTTATGATCATTTGCATACGAATTAACTTGTTTGGAAACCAAATAACAATCTATTCGTCTATTGTTACATCACAACTTGCGTAGTTCATTTTTATAGTTTTAAGGTAAATCAGTAGTTTTATTCTATTCTACGCATTAGTTGATCAAAGACGGCTGACAAAAGAATTTAAAACAGTACTTGAACTTGTAAACCGAGAGCTAGTGACAATTTTTTGGTGTTATTATTCAAGGCCTTATTTTTGTGAAGATGTTGAGGGAGGCATATTAAAATGCCCTGAGTAAGGGATTTTGCTAGATAGCGGTATGGAAGGGATGCAGACCGCCCCCCAACATGTAACAAAAAAAATTGTCACAATTATTATTGCTTCAAGGCTGAAATTGTTTGTATAGCTTATTGGTGACCCAATAATGCCATTATAATATTTGCAGATCGATTGGTCAGTCGCCATAACAACATATTAAAATTTGAACCTTGAACTAATAATATAAATTTCGTCGGGTACATGACACGTTTAGGATGATCTTCCACCCCTTTAATACTGACCAATCGATCTGCAAATATTATAATGGCATTATTGGGTCACCAACAAGCTATGCAAACAATTTCAGCCTTGAAGCAATAATAATTGTGACCATTTTTTTGTTACGTGTTGGGAGCGATCTGCATTCCTCCCATACCGCTATCTAGCAAAATTCCTTACTCAGGGCACTTTAATATGCCTCCCTCAACATCTTCACAAAAATAAGGCCTTGAATAAATGTCACCAAAAAATTGTCCCAAGCTCTCGGTCTATTATTGATTGATAATTTATCGAGCAGTTTCGTTACATGATGGCCGAATCATTTAAAATAAACATTGTTAATGGCCTTAATACACGAAACGGTGAACGTTTTTTTTACTAGAGTTGCAGCGAATAGTATATTCGGTACAAACCGAAAACCGAATGTTCGGGAAAGTCACATGCCGATTATTCGAAACGATTTTGGCGCCAAAGAAAACGTTGTAGGTAGGGGCGGATTAATGGGAGAGTATGTAATGAATATTTGCCTATATAATCTGTTACAACTCTGGTCTTTACTCTTTTGATACATTTTTAGAGTGTTGGTCTCCAAGTCACTATATGAATAATAAGAAGTATTAGAAATACCATGTATTTTTGGTGTCCATCTTGTGATTTCATGTGTTGTTAACACGATGCGTTTCAGCAACGAGTTGCCATCTTCAGGTGTGGTTAATTATTTTTTTAAAAACACACATTGAGTATTCGTAACACGATATAATAGTATGATGCTAAGCACTGTGTATTATGTCGTGGATTGTGAAGTACTGATTTAAATTTCGAGATTTTATGATTTATATAGTAAATGGAAATGTGAGTATGTGTGTGTATATATGTAGACGATTAACAACACATGAAGTCACAAGACGGACACTAAAAATACAAGGTATTTCTAATACTTCTTATTATTTACTCTTTTGTTTCGAAATAAAATTATTAAAAAATGAATATCAATCAATAAACCGTGGCTGTATTGGTGATTGGCTTAAAAATCTTTTTTTTTTTGAAGTCAAAAAAATTTTAACATTTGGAAATTGTCAGTCAAATTTATTTCGCTGCTGTACTTTCAAGGTAGGTAAAGACTTTAGTGTGAACGGTGCGCATGCGCTGTATCTTCAAACAATTTACATTAAAAAAATGTATTTGAAATGATAAAATACGTTATTGAAAACGAATTTAAAAATTGTAATTCGCCGATAAAACACACCACATTTTTAAAAGTTAAGTTTCGCCGTAGCTTAGAAAAGGTCGCTATTTTTTATGGTCATAAAATTTAAGAAGCAAACACTATTACTGATTTTTCAGTTACAATACAATATCAAAGATATATAAATAAAAATAGATAAAAAACTTTTAAGTTAAACGGTTTTATTTTAAATCATCAGCTGTACCAAAAACTAGAAAATAATTAGGATACAAACCAAAGGGCAATTTGTGTCGCTGCGTCAGCGGAATAAGTAATAATCTGGGACTTAACAGACTAAAATAAAAACGTGGGGCGCATTTGAAATATTTCTGTTGGTGGGCTTGGAAACACATTTTTCTAGACAAGCCGTTCTTATTTAATAATATTATACAGTCGTTATACAGATTTTTATGCGCCCCACGTTTTTATTACTTATTCCGCTAACGCAGCGACACAAAGTGCCCCTTTGGTTTGTGTCCTAATTATTTTCTAGTTTTTGGTACAGCTGATGATTTAAAATAAAACCGTTTAACTTAAAAGTTTTTTTACCTCTTTTTATTTTCTAGTTTTTAGTTTGATTTCTGGCCCGTATCATTATGCAAACTCCTCATCCTTTCAATTATCCACCTCCTGATTCCATCATCAGACCCTCGTTACCAAGTTGAAATTATCATAATATTGTATTGTCACGGGAACTCAATGTGTGTGCAAAGTTTCATAAGAATCGGTTAAGTAGAAGTAGTTGAAAAAGCTGTCGCAAGATTTGAAACAAAGATAGTAACAAACAAATATACGAGGTCAAGCTAAATAAAACCGTTTAATTAGCAAATATCAAAGATATATACATTAGTGAAGAACAAAAAATATTGCAGTGATTCTTTTTCAACCGCGGATTTTCCAAGAGATGCGTTCTTTTATTATAAACGCTTGCACTTTTTTATCACAAACTCAGTCTAACGCGTCTAAATTACGGACTTTTGGCACAACTGCTCATCATTCATCAACAAAACGCACCTGATCACCCTGAAATATTTCATAGTAGCTAATCGAGGATTTGTTAATCGCGGCCATCTTTCAGGAACGTATTCCCAGCGCTTGGGAAAGGATTACTGTATAAAACAATTTATTATATTTTTTTTCTGTTTAGGTTATTTTCGTTTTTATTATAATCGCAAAGTATAATGTGAAATAACTGAAATCATGTAGCAAATCGACAGGGCAGGATTAAGACGAGGTGTAATCATTGTGCATAATACAGGGTAATGTAAAGCATTGACTGGCTACAAATACAGGGTGTCCCAAAATTGCTGGGATACAGAGATACCACGTGTAGTAGAGGTCAAAATAAGTCGATTGGACCTAATTTATTTATATACCAAAATGTACCGTTTGCCCGTGAGAAGAGTTCAAAGTTTACATAAAATTTTGTATTACAATTGTATTAAACTTGCACTATAGGAATATCTATTAGCATTATTTAAGAAAACATTTTTTTCTTTCGGAACTATGCGGAATACGAAATTTTTACAAGAGTAACAAAATGAAGATAATTAATCAGTCTTCTCGCTAAAAAAAATTGAGAACCGTTTTACCACCCCTAAGAAAGTTCTGAAAAAAATGTCAGGGGGTGAGGGTGGTTTTAACCCTTCTACAATTTCTTTTGGGTTTCTTTGATTACCGAAAGGAGAGTAATCATCTAAAATGCACTTTTGTCAAATTTCATTCAATTTGTTTTACTCATTTCTGAACAGCGTACAAAAATGTGTTTTTTTATGGAAACTTTGAACTCTTCTCACAGGCAAACGGTACATTTTGGTATATAAATAAGTTGAATCCAATCGACTTATTTTGACCTCTACTAGACGTGGTAGCTCTGTGTCCCAGCAATTTCGGGACACCCTGTATATTGATAACCGAATTTCAAAAGAATTCACATTCAAAAAAACAAGTACAGACAGCATTTTAAATTCGGCAAACAGATAGTTCGGTCAATGTTTTTTTTTCTTTTTTGGTACGGTCAGATTGTCAGAACTGTTTAGTTGTTTGTCAAAAGGCTATGGGATCAGAAGGAACTGCGCATTCTATCGACACTGTAGTTGTACGACAAAAAAATCAAAAAACCGCGTCGATCGTCTTTTGACCTTTCTGTTGAATAACTATCGTCGGCAACTTATGTCCACAAAGCTGTGTTAGCATACGCTCGACTAAATAGTTGTTCAGTTCAGCGACCCATTAGTTTAATAGTGAAATTATGGCACAACTGATTGATTGTATGCGCACCTCTAACAACTAAACAGTTCAGTCGAGTTGTGTACGTGTCGCGATTTCAACTCGACTAAACTGTTTAGTTGTTAGTCGAGGTACGCATAAAATCAATCAGTTTTTGCCATAATTTCACTATTAAACTAATGGGTCGCCGAACAACTATTTAGTCGAGCGTATGCTAGCGTCAATACAAAGCTCTGTGGACATAAGCTGCCGACGATAGTTGTTCAACAGAAAAGTCAAAAGACGATCGACGCGGTCTTTTGATTTTTTGTCGTACAACTACAGTGTCGATAGTATATGCGCAGTTCCTTCTGATTCCATAGCTTTTTGACAAACAACTAAACAGTTGAGCGATTAAAAATTGATTATATGCGCAAAGTCTAAAAGCTGACAGAAAAATCCACAGCATATATAAATACCAGCACATTCACTCGATTGCCGATGTTTTGATGTTTTGTCAGTCAATTTCCCAGACCTTGAACATAGCTGCTGCATTAAGGTACATGCAGTACGCAGCTGGGATTCCAGATAGTAGCATGTATGGTAGATGGTGGCTGAAATTATAAGAGCTTATAGGTTTGCACAACGAAGCTTTGATACTAATATTGATACAAGCTTAAATCGCGTTTGAAATGTCAAATAGCGAAGACGAATATTTGTGTTCTTCTGCTACAAAGTGGTATATTTTAAATATAAATTTGGGTAGGAGCTATCACGTCCACTCTATTAATAGAAAACGATCTAAACATGGCGAATTTCATCATTTATACCAAGAATTAAAATTTTACCCAAACCGGTTTTTTGAATATTTACGTATGGAACCTAACACTTTTAAATACGTTTTAGAAAAAACTCAAAACAAATTAAATAAAAACTGGCAAAATTTCACTTATTAAACTAGTCACATCCATTGCGAAACTTGTAACGGCCATTTGATAGTTGTCACACGTTGATTGCAGTAGTCAGCGCGCTGAAAGAATGGTGAGATACATTCTTGAAACTAGCAGCTCTTGTAACAGCGCTTATACCTGCTACACTCACTGCTTCGTTGTGTACGCTCGCATATAATAACAACACATTAATTTAAGCAAGCCCTGCTATGATCTACGCTACCATCTAGAATCCCAGCTGCGTACTGCACGTACCTTTAAGCGGTAACATCCTATTGGACATCCTAAGTCCAGGCTGTGCCTGCTAAGAATATGGCGGCCACTTGCGCGAATTAGCTTTTCAAGTTCGTCTCTGATTTTAATGTTTTAGGCTGAAATGACCGATTTCTAAATCCATAAGCGTGCGCAGAATCAACTCGTGACCTCTGACCGTATACTGTCAGTTATAGGTAGGTACTGTATAGATAAAAAGTTTTCAGTTCTTGTCAATGTGATATATTCATAGATAAAAATAAACAAGTAGTGAGATTTGACAGCAAATATACGTACATATTATGTAAATAAGAATGTATTTAAATAAATAATAATAAAATGTGTTTCATATAATATAATAATAATAATAATAATCATATATAGTCGGTTCGATGACTGGAGAGCAGTGCCGGAGCAATACTCCGTCAAAAAAGACACGCATATATTTTTGCTCTCTTTGTGGGCTTCACCGCCACAGATATAGAAATCTGGAGTTGTAGTATAAAGTACCATTTTAGACGAGGGGGGAAAGCCATTCAGGGGAGGGTGCATGCCTGTCTTTTGAACATGTCCACGCTATGCATGTGCCCACGTTCTATTGGCCGCGTCTTTGAGCATGCTGAATTGCGCGTACAGTGCTTGCGCAACTTAAGCGACCAATAGAACGTGGCCACACTTGCTTCAATAAGTTTTAATAATTTAGTTTCATAATTATAAAAGCGTGGGTTGTAAACTCTACGATATTTTATTAGTCACGACCCACGCTTTTATAATTATGAAACTAAATTATTAAAACTCTTTTTTTTTCCTTTTTAGTACATTTAAATAAAAGCGTGTCTTTAAAAAGTTTTTTTTACTAATATTTTATTTTGTTTCTTTTAGTCGTTCAAAAGTGTATCCCCTTTTGACTCCCTTAGGGATTGAGTTTCGAAAAATCCCTTCATATAGTGGGTGCTTACGTCACAAAAGAAACCTACTGTCCAAATTCCAAGTTTCTAGCTTTAGCGGTTTGGCCTAGGCGTTGAATCGTCAAAAAACCCTACTCCCTCGTTTGACTCCCTTAGAGATTGAATTTAATTCTAAAAACGATTGATTCATGTATTGTCATCGGGAATGCATATGTGTACCAAATTTTAAATCGATTGGATACGTGTAAGTCGTTCAAAATTGAATTGCAAGATTTGACCTAAACAAACAAACTAACATACAAGCATTGCAAGTTAAATAAAAGCTTGTAAAAAACCCTACTCCCTCGTTTGACCCCCTTAGGGATTGAATTTAATTCTAAAAACGATTGATTCATGTATTGTCATCGGGAATGCATATGTGTACCAAATTTTAAATCGATTGGATACGTGGAAGTCGTTCAAAATTGACTTGCAAGATCTGACCTAAACAAACAAACTAACATACAAACACTGCAAGTTAAATAAAAGCTTGTAAAAATATGGCACGTAGATCCTTAGTCTATGTCATTCTTTTAAAAATATTGTGTGTAGACGATGGGGGATTCCCTTGAAGCCACTCTGTGTGGTATTGTTCAGCCAATGCAAGCTACTCTTTTCGTTACGCAAGACTCTCTCGTCATCGAATAGATTTATATAGCAAAGCAATAGCTGTTTATGCAAAGCAATAAAATGGCTACAAGAACTCCACAATGTAGTAAATAATACGGTGAATGTGTTTTCAGGTCTTCTCAAATAAAACTGAACCTTCAATATTTAACCCTTTAGTGGATCCGTGAGTCTTATTTTCCACTGCAACGGCAAGACAGCATTTGTCTGTAACCTGATGATGTCTTTCCCCTACACCAACGTCGCACTTCGAACGAAATTTATCAATCGGCGTACATCTTAAATCTAACTAAATTTACAAAAACGATGCGACGCCGCACTGTTTCAAGTTTATTGATGTGAAACATCTTATGTCGAGCTGTGAACAGCCGTGTGAGGGGAAATATGCAACGAAATGTTCTCCTTCGCTGCTGTTCTCCCCACCACTGCGGCTCTCTCTCTCTCGGCTTCCGCGCGCTCGGGCACGTGAAGAGAGAGAGAGAGAGAGTGAGTATACATACGAACGTACTGTAAAACAAAAGTATATGTATACACGTTTAGGTATGTAATATAGATACTTCGCTGTGTATTTAATTGCGTTTCTGGCTCAGGCGTGCTCAAACGCCGCAACCGCGTGTGTTACAGTGCAGTATATAGGATTACGTCAGCATAACAGTTAGTTGCTGCTTTTGAAAAAATATATACTACTACATAGAGAATACCACCGAGTTCAATAACGTTTTCTTTGATGTTTCACTTCTGTCGGGGGTCCCGAGACCCACACCCTTTTTTTTATATTTAAAATGTACACTGATGAATAAATTTTGATCGACTAGTGATGTTCGTGTAGTGGGAAGGTATCTAAAAACGTGTGACGAGCAGACAGCGAGTTCCCATGGGGAGTTAAACCGAGATTAAAATTTTAGTAATCTATTTTCATTAAACATTTGTTACACTTTTGAATGAAAAGGCCTGGAAGTAAGGAGTACACTTAAGTATTAAGTAAAATATTACATAAATAGCTCGTATATTGTATAATAAAATTTTTTTTCATATAAGTAACCGAAAACTACCAACCTGAATAGCTGACTTAAATTAGATCGAGAGCTAGTGACAATTTTTTGGTGTTATTTATTCAAGGCCTTATTTTTGTGAAGATGCTGACGGAGGCATATTAAAGTGCCCCAAGTAAGGGATTTTAATTTTAATATGTTTTTACGGCGGCTGTTTTAAGCATATATTTCAATTTGCAGAACAAAATGTCGGTATTAACCCCCTCTCTTAGAGGGAAACTTGCTCGCCTATGTGTTTATATCGTTCTGCAAGGGGGTTAATACCGACATTTTGTTCTGCAAATTGAAATATATGCTTAAAACAGTCGCCGTAACAACATATTAAAATTTGAACCTTGAACTAATAATATAAATTTCGTCGGATACATGACACGTTTAGGATGATCTGCCACCCCTTTAATACCGACCAATCCGATCTGCAAATATTATAATGGCATTATTGGGTCACCAATAAGCTATACAAACAATTTCAGCCTTGAAGCAATAATAATTGTGACCATTTTTTTTGTTATATGTTGGGGGCGGTCTGCATCCCTTCCATACCGCTATCTAGCAAAATCTTTAACTCAGGGCACTTTAATATGCCTCCCTCAAAATCTTCACAAAAATAAGGCCTTGAATAAATAACACCAAAAAATTGTCACTAGCTCTCGGTCTAAATATCTTCAAATGAAAAATGTACATAATCAAATAATAATATATCAAAACTATTTGTAGGAACCGCCTGACGTTGATAATTACTAAGCATTTTTAGACGGTAGTAGGAGTGATTTCAATCGAATATACACTACTTTGTACTCGTCAACGTCAGACGGTCACTGCTTAAAAAAAAATTAAGCATATCTCATCTACATAGTTGCAAAGACGATCTACCAAAAAACGGTGAGATTTTTTTCGCTATACACTTGTCGACTTTTTTAAATTCTCTATCGCTTATGACCTCACTTATCGAGCGTTTATACTCTACAATTTCGCTCTAAATTCTCCATTTTCTTAAATATGCCGAGTATTATTAACCTTTACTAATGTAGTTTTTTCTCCAGTAATTCGGCATTTCCGATAATCCGGCGGTGTGCCGGATTTGGAAGCGTTGAATTAGTGAGATTTTACTACAACAATAATATGTTTCGTTTTTCTTTTATCGCAACTCTGTATCAGGTTGAATAAATAAATGAACATCATTATGGTTGACGACTTGTATAAGTTAACAAATGAATAGCGACAACGCATTGCCGTTTTGATTTTTTGAACTAGAACTATTATAGCTTGTAAATTGTAATTAAGTGTAAAAATCCTCTGTGAAAATTTACAAAAAGACAGCACAGTTGAAAAAAAAATGTTAATTGTTTTTCTATCTTGATTTCGAAACTGTTCAAGAGAATTGATAAGCCATTTAGGGCTTGAGAATAGCCGAGCATGTAGCAATGCTGTCGTTTACATGGCGTTGCTATGGTTCCTCTATTACAAGTCCCCAGTTCCCGGGTTCTAGCCCGAGAGCTGGTAAAAGTGTCAATTGGATTTTCAATTTATTATTAAAAAAATATAATGAATTGAAAATATGAATTGGTGCTAGGCCCAAATAAGCTTAGTTGTTGGTGGTCTTTAAAAACACACACACACACGATAAGCCATTTATGCACATGCAATAATTAAAAATAAAGAATCGGCTCAAAAAAAAAATATTTATATGCCTTGTTACTTGTTTACAAAAATAAGAAAAAAAAACAGAAAAATACGATTTGATTGAAAGTTTATGGTAATCAATTGACTGACGTACTGGCTTTATTTGGTACCTACACAAGCTTGTTTCGCCTAGGCCAACAAAGCACCGGCCTAGGGGCCCAGTCGCCGAGAGAGGCCCGGCCAGGGTGGAGATTGAAATTATAGAAAAAAAAACAAAAATAAAGATAGTTACTTCTTACCACAACAGTTTTATTGATGGATGTACATTTCGAAAGCTATGCTTTCATCTTCAGCAAACACTATACATAATTTATATTAGAAATCGTGTCCATCGTGATTATAATAAAATTAAGCAAAATCGCAGGATAGTGGACACTATCCTGCGATTTTGCTTAATTTTACTATACATAATGTCATGTATAGTGTTTGCTGAAGATGAAAGCATAGCTTTCGAAATGTACATCCATCAATAAAACTGTTGTGGTAAGAAGTAACTATCTTTATTTTTGTTTTTATTCCAACCACAGTGCTCGTATATTTTTATATAGAAAAAAAGCTCAAAAATTTTCTAAGATAGCTCCATTGGCGACTTTAAGCCTATTTATGAGTAACATATTTAAACGTCATGGAACGTCGACTTCAATGAATATATTTACTGTTTGGTTTGACTGAAAACCCAAAAAATAAACCCATAATTAGTCAGTCAGTTGTAAACCGATTTATATCTGCAGTCATGAGAAAAAAATTGGAAAATTCCAAATTATTTTTGATTTTTTCACGTTCGAATTAGTTCCTCTATTTGCTGTAAGCAGATGCATGGTCCTGCCATCTGGTGAGTAATAGCGTAAATCGGTGGTGCTAAAGTTACAATTTATTCATTCAATGATTCTGTTGAATTCAAAAATAGCAACGTTAAAAGTGTGTTATTCTGTGAACAATATAAATCATAAACCTTCTTTTTCATGATTCGCAAAACAATTTCAGTAAATACATCCAATCTACGCGCAAAACCGAAATCTCAGCTGTCAAATTAGAGAATTAATGTCAAATATGTAGTTAAATTACACCAAAAAATTATTTTATAATTATTAAATAATTTAAAAAAATAATGAATGAATTTGCGTATTATATTTTTCCTGCATAAAAAAATCAAACTTTATTTTGATAAGAAGTGTCACTTTTGCGGTCAATTTCATATTTTATTATTTACTATGACGTATTTATGCAGTTACCATAGAGAAGGGAGTTAGATACCCACCGCATGTTTCTCTATTTATCCGTTGTTGCCAGGCCCGCCGCTAGCTGTTTCGTCGCCCGCGTGCAATACCGATTATGCCGCCCTACGACTACTTACTCTGAGTTTTGTCAAAAAAAGGATAATTAATGTTTTCTCATTATGGTGGGGAAAAAAACAACTTAACGAAGATAAAACATTTATTTTAAAACTAAAGATTCTTAGTTTTAACGGATGCCAATAGATGGCGGTTTTAACGTCATTCGGTCGGATTTTTTTCTATGCTATGACATATTTTCTTATCCCCTCAACGGGCACGCCTCGCGCGCTCCAAGGAGTCCTTGGAGCGCGCTAGGCGCCCCAAGTTGGTAATCCTATGCGCGCCCTCTGCGTAGGAGTCGACCGGCTAGGGCTACAATGACTTGAATTAGGTATGAGTCGCTCGATTTGCCGCCCTCTGGGCGTGCCTCCCGTGTGCGGTGCACGCTTTGCACGCTCGCTTACGGCGGCCCTGGTTGTTGCGCGCTAACAATCACTCTGAAATCCCCTCCATGCATCTGCTCACAGCGAATAGTGGACAACTACCCACGAGCAGAGAACTCCTCTAGCTACTTTTTTATTAATAATAAATAATATTGTTTTAAAACTATTTGGCCGAATAATGGACAAATATTCGGCAATTGACCGAATAGTAAAAACGTCGCCGAATAGTTGCCTAATTAATTCGTTGCAACTTTCAGAGCAATTGCAATTCTTACACACTTATAGTTTATTCAAAAATAGAACAAAAAGAAATTCAATCTAAAGATATAAAAATTTAACCTTATGGCTATGGATATAAAAATTTGGAAGTTTTTTCTTGACTTGGAAAAACGATATGTGCAATATTTTACACGATGGGCAAAGAAAAAGGCAACAAGAGAAACTGTGATTATATTTTTAACCGACTTCAAAAAAAGGAGGTTTCTCAATTCGACCGTATATATTTTTTATGTTTTATGTTTGTTCGCGGATAAATTCGTCGTTTATGAACCGATTTTGAAAATGTTTTTTTTATTTGAAAGGATATACTTTCAGATTGGTCCCATAGAAATTTCATCAAAATCGGTTCAGTAGTTCGGCTGATTTTAATAAAAGTTAGTAACGGTATGTGATTCCTTAAGGTAAATGTCACTTTTTGACACATCAGACAGCGTAAGAAAGTCGGTTTAATAAAAGTGAGTAACGGCGTGTGATTCCCTTAAGGTAAATGTCACTTTTTGAAACTAAAATGTAAAAAATAAAAAACTTTTTAACAAAAAAAAACCTCCTTCAAAAAGCCACTAAAAAGAAAAAAATAATGAAATTTTGAGATCTGCGCCAATTTAATAAAATATGATGTCAGTTAAAAAGAAGATCTTAATCACTATACTATACTTTTTAACCGACTTCATATTTTATTAAATTGGCGCAGATCTCAAATTTCATTATTTTTCTCTTTTTAGTGGCTTTTTGAAGGAGGTTTTTATTTGTTAAAAAGTTTTTTTTTGAATATTACTTCTAGCTTACCTACCTACAAAAAGTATCTTAGATAAAAATGTATCTATGATATAGAACAGTATCTTAGCTCTGGGACCCATGATTGAAAGTGGTTTGGTAATCTCACTATGATTAACGCAGAAGATGACAAATTTGCTTAGATTCTAGGAATCTAGGACCGCATTAGTTCCTTGTAAGGATAAATTACTAATCTTAAAAGTCTCGAAGCTAGAATTTGTCGTGCCCTGAGTAACACACTGTCTTCTGAAGACTCTTCGGTTTATTCTAATGGCTGTTATAAATCAGGAGAAATCTAGCATGTACGCAAGAAAAAGCTTTTATTGCCAACGATAGTCACGATTTACGTAAGGCAGCAGTCCCATCTACAAGGAAAACGTACGGAAGACGGAACTCGGAAATGCAAATGGCGGAGGTTGACTATTCAGATTCTTTACGTCATATACTTTAATTATATACCGCGGATTGTCCATTTACTCAATGTGCGGTGAGTGAAGTCCACAAAGAGAGCAAAAATATATCTGTGTTTCTTTTGACGAAGTTATTCCGCATTTATTCAGATGATGTCATTGGTCGATGTACGGACGTTCCATCTGAACAAAATGTTGAAATAAAGATATCTTTCATTTCGAACAAAATGTAAACAAAACGCTTGACAGCTGTTGTCATTATAACGTAACCTAGTTTAATTTTGTTAAAAACAGTTTTTTACTCATATTCCTTGAAATTCATAGTGATATAAGAAGTAAACACAGGTTTCGGGTCTTTTTGGGCATAATAATATCACTATCAACTAAAGTATTCCATGAACTGAAGTATAAACACCACTTGAAACGTAATATATAAAGGCAAAGAAATACATATGTCATGGATGCCATTGACGTAAAACCTCAGTGCCCCAGTGGTCAATAGTATACCTGCTCTCTTTTAAAAATTCTGTCTTTGTCTATGGAAGTAGCCAATCAGGAACCTGTCAGCTGGGTTCCCATAAAAAAAGACAGAAATATATACCCGCACGTATGTTGGCTTCACGATTTTTGATCTATCAGCAGTACAGATTTCTTATGTACATGCTTTCCGTAAAGTTTGAATATTACAGAAAGAATCTGATTGGTCAACTTTCGCCATTTGCATTTCCGAGTTCCGTCTTCCGTGCGTTTTCCGTGTACATGGGACTGCTGCCTAACAGAACTACGCGCGGTAAATTTAAAATTCATTTTTATGATGAGGAAAAATAATGAAATAACGCAGAAAACATTTAAAAAAATATGGTCTCTTAATGGATCTGGCTTATATTGAGCTCTGTATTTACTCTTGTTGCGTTATTTTTTGAACAGACTGTACAAAGACAAAATGCTCAAAGTGAAGTGGCCTTTCGACTTATAAGGTGAGAATGGAAATGTAAAAAGAAAAAAAATATTTTCATGTCATATTCATATACATAATATAAACATTTTTGTTGCATAAATGGCTTTAGGTTTTAAGTAGTTCATTGATAATATTCATATCAACTCTAGTAGTAGACATTAGATTGTACAATGCACACCTAAATTATCTGGCTTCACCAGAAAACATTCTTCCAGTCTAATTATTCCTTTAAAAATATAGCAGAAAACCTAGTGACGCGTTAATCTTGAGTCTAGGGAATGCAATCTCGATCTCGCGAGATCTCGAGTCATTTTTCGAGATTTAATCTCGTTCGAGATCTCGACCCGATATGATCGAGATCTCGAACGAGATTTCAAGAACGAACGCGCTTGAAAAAAACTTATAACTTATACGTAATAGTTTTTGACAGTCGCGCTAATTGATTCTGTTTGTTTCTCTGCATTTATGGGTTTCTTGAGTAAAATGGGACAGTTATTTAACTTATAACAAGCATTAGATACCTAACAAATTACAAAGTTAAGTGAATATTGAATATGTCTAAGAACAATTCAAACCAAATGTTCGTAAACGTTACTATTAGTAACTTACCCTATGCTTCATAACTCCTAAGAAGTTATTTCCAAAATAATTAATTGACATATAGTGTGCTGTGTGAGTTGGGGTTTTGCTGTTATATTTTGAAAATAAAACAAAACATTATTTGAATCTTGGAACAAAAAAATTCAACGTTTATTTAAGGAAAATAATGAATAGTAATCATCTGCACAGTGCCACAGTCACACTGTCTCAAATAAGTAGTTTTGATTAAGTTTTAGATACAAAATAATACGTTCTTTTTAACAGTTGTTGAGATTTTTCGAGATCTCGCGAGTCAATCTCGCGAGATCTCGAATTGCCAATCTCGAACCCAGACTGATCTCGCGAGATCTCGAATTGCCAATCTCGGCTCGAGATTGCATTCCCTAATCTTGACTAAGATGTATGTAGACTAGATAGAGCTTAAATCCAACAAGGAAGAAAAGTAATATGTATGTATTTGTGCACCGTTGCACGCAATATTTGTTTCTAACCTCATTTATCATTCTTCTTCAATGTAAATGGGCACTGCCAAACTTTACCGCCAGGGGCGCCAGCTATATAACCACCTCGATATGTAAAGTAGTGTACAGAATAAGTTTATTAAATCGTTAACAATGCCGATGTGGTGTGTTTACCAATGTTCAAATCACAAAGGTTCTGGGGCTTAAGAATGGCCGAGCGTGTAGCAATGCTGTCGTTTACATGGCGTTGCTATGGTTCCTCTATTACAAGTCCCCAGTTGCCGGGTTCTAACCCGAGAGTTGGTAAAAGTGTCAATTGGATTTTCAATTTATTATTAAAAAAAAATAATAACGAATTGAAAATATGAATTGGTGCTAGGCCCAAGTAACCTTAGCTGTTGGTGGTCTTTAAAAACACACACATAAAGGTTCTGTATTTCCAAAGGATCCGGAACTGAAAAGAAGTGGTTGCATGATATCGCAAGGGAAAACAATTGATTTCTCGCGCGTTTTTCTACGAAAACCAATGATAATTTAGGTGGCTATATACCTGCTGCCATCTATATTACGTTTTCATGTGCCCATCTCCATTTTTAATCGACTTTTAGAAAAGGTTGCCCTTTCTGATTGAAAGAAGTGCATTTGTATAAATCGTTATGTCTTTTACATAGTTTTAGCCGCACAAACTGATAAGCAATGAATTTTACTGGTCTTATTAAGCTATTGATAAATTATTATTATTAATATTATCGATTAATACGATCAATTAGTGAGCGCACGACGTAATGTTCTCGCAAGAATTATTGAAAAACTAGGTTTAAATACCAGTTTTTTTCCCGAAAATGCTCCTCTCCCGAATTAAAACATTTTAGAATAAATGCTACACAGTATAAAAAACCGCATCCAAATCGATTCAATGGATCTCGAATTATAAGCGAACATACATAACTCTCCTCAAACTAACACTCAATGAAAAAACACATTTTAGAAAAAATGCTCATCCAAATAGGTTCAGTGGTTCTTGAATCATTAACGAACATAATAATCACAAAAACGTCCCTACATACATTCAACAGCAATAAACTTGGAAATTATTCATGCGGTTTTCATTATAAGGGGCTGATCAGTAAGCGAATAGGCAACGCCGGGTAGTTCCCATATATTATATATTGAACTAAATACCAATTTCTGGCCCGGCGGTGCTCCTCTCCCTAAACACCAAATCGGTATAGTGGTTCTCTATTTATAAACGAACACACATAGTTACAGCAATTTCTTTTATATGTTAGAACAAATAAAAACGCTTACCTTACTTTTCTTGATTCAAGCTGAAGCAATTTGCTACTGCGACCACTTGACGCACCATCTGTTAGTTGTCACTAACACTTTGCTACTGCAACCACTCGACGCACCATCTGTCGGTTGTCACTAACATTATACACTCACTAAAGTTCCAACGAGCAAAACTGTCGGGTGATTTCGGACGATTGATCAAGGTTTCTGTTGATCTGAAATTAAATATTTGTGTTAATTTAAAAGATCTTTTAAGTTTCACGTAGTGAATATTGTGTTTTTATACTTTGTAAAAAGTAATTACGACAGAGCCGTACCTAGAAACAAAAGATAGGGAATCAGAAATTTGAAGTAGGGTGCATTTTTTCAAAACGGTATATTACTGTATGTTGACCTTTGTGTCCCCTAGCTATGGCCATGAGTCAAGAGCGACTTCTAAAAAAAATAGTTACAAAAAAGTAATAATGTGACATCACCAGGCGCGGTCTGGCCAGGGGCGGTGGAACGTCCCGGGCCCCCGGAGTTGGAGAAGGTCCGGACCCTCCCATTTTACTCCCAAATTGCTCAGTCTCTCCCTCGGGTCCCAAGAAATGTTAGCGTCCCTGAAAAATATAGCCAGTCCACGCCTGGATGTCACGATGTTATTTGGGGCTTGAGAATAGCCGAGCGTGTAGCAATGCTGTTGTTTACATGGCGTTGCTATGGTTCCTCTATTACAAGTCCCCAGTTCCTGGGTTCTAGCCCGGGAGCTGGTAAAAGTGTCAATTAGATTTTCAATTTATTATTAAAAAAAAATAATAAATTGAAAATATGAATTTGTGCTAGGCCCAAATAACCTTAGCAGTTGCCAGTTGGTGGTCTTTAAAACACAATTTAACAATTTTTTAACGATGTTATTTATCAAGCTTGATTTATATTATCCGGTAAACGCTTCGGTTAAAACCGCCGTGTCTGTCTTTACTCTAAATATTTGCATTTGAAATGCATGTAAAAATGTTTGTCTTGTCGGAAACGCTACGTTCCCGCGCCATGTGTAACCGAATAGCGTCTAGTCCTTTTCCCTCTCAGTAAGATTCAACATTGTCTCTTATTTTGCAAAATTTGCAACAATAATGAGTCATTTTCCCAAGAGTAATTCCTTCAATTATCCACGAGAGGCAGCACTTGTGGTAGGTACAAATATTATTTATTCCTCATTAATCTCGTGTCATTTTAGTGGTATAACTTAATTATTTAATTAATTTAATAATAATAATTTAATAATTATACCAGTAAAATGAAACGACACTAATGGGGAATAAATAATGTTTGTACCTACCACAAGCTCTGCCTCTCGTGGATAATTGAAGGAACTACTGTCAGAAAATGACTCACTCCTATTATTTTTTTACGTCGTTCTTTTATTGTTTTACATTAATAATAATAAACGGCTAACGCTAATAATATAAATCCCTTGTATTGCAGAGAATTTATTATTATTATTATTATTAAGAGGAGTCTCAAAAAATATTAACATTAGACCCCGAAAAAAGTTGCGTCGTGTGCTTAGTTGATCACATCAACCGTTATGTGACATACGAATCAATTTTATATAGAAATTTGATGATGTATTGTAAAAAATCAAATATATTTGTATAAATGGTGTCCTTGTAAAGTGGAAAATAAATTTCTCTTCGTCAAAACAATGGTTGATGTTTGTTTTTTTACCACCTAATATAAGTTCAATTTTACCAGAAGTGGAGCATATTCTTCTTATAAAGTTATAAAATTAAACTTTAATTTACCATTATACCACGAAATTATTTGCTACTACAATGTACCCTTCTAAATATTATTCAAACTTACCAATTCAGAAAACATGATTTAAAAAATCCGTTAGAAGTTTAAATATCACAATTTTATTTTTGGAGAGTAACGGTTTGTTTGTTGTTTTACTTTTTGCTACAAAAACACTTTTTTCTTTATTAATAACGAAAATTAATAAAAACACGAATATATTTTGATCATTGTCAGTTACAATTAAAATTTCGAGATGCTTTTGTTTTTTGTGTCGTTATTCCATAGACATAAATCACGGACCACGGCGTCCATGTAATGAACTAAGAATTTGACCCTCTTTGATCGTGTCATTTAAAAATGTCAAGTTGGTGATACTGATGTTTGACTTTGACAGCTTACTTCGTTATTTACAGGTTATGCGCGGATTATGTATAGGTTAGAGTTAGACGCTATTATCTGTGGTAAATGTACAAAAAACATTAATGAAAATACAAAATGAAGACAAAATGTCACGTTTGCGAAGGAGAAGAATTTGCAGTTCAAGGCGGCTTTTACTATTGTACCGAATGTCATACTCAAACTCAAGACTTACGGGAACAATGTGACGATATGCGCGATACGGTTTTATTTGAAGGCGCTAAGAATAGAAGTAAACAGACGAAAATAAGAACGATAAAAAATATCGAAGACCCGACTAAAGTAGCATGGACGTCTTGGGAAGGTTTCAACTTTATCTTGGTTGGTTTAGTGGATGAAATCATCGGACTGGGAGCTTCGCCCGAAATCAGATTAACGACACTACAACTGTGGGCTGCTTACCTCAAAAAACTTGAGGTTGCTTTTATTTCGAAAGAAGAATGCATTCTGCCCAAACTTTCAGCGGCCTACAAACAACAGTATGTTTTGTAATAAGAGTGAGGTTAAAACACTCGGTCTTTATCGTGATTATTCAAAAATGTTAAAATGAATTTAACTTGTGTTTGCTGTTGGACACAGAAAAACGGTTGATTTTTTTTATATTTTATTAAGTAAAAAAAGTACGCTTTACAATTTAATGAAATATTAAAAATGCAATATTGAACATTTTTTGTTGGAAAGCAGCCAATTATATAATTGATTCGAAACGTATTGGAAAAAATCATTTTACCAACCATAGTCACAGTCAGGACTCTAACCTGAACCTTTCCACTTTCGCTAGAACGAAAATTCACACCTACTACCTAGCTATAATAAATTAACTCTCGCATGTAGTGAAAAGCAATTGATTCCGAAGCATATAAGGGGAATGTTAGATTAGTAACCTTGTCACGGTTGAGTAAATGTAAGCTCATTCCGCCGCGAAAGTGGAAAGGTTCAGGTTAGAGTCCTGACTGTGACTGGTTGGTAAAATGATTTTTTCCAATATGTTTCGAATCAATTATATAATTGGCTGCTTTTCAACGAAAAATTTTCAATTGCAATTCAGCCGTATAAATCTATTAATTTATTGCAATATTATTGTTTCGGATCATTTGTTTTTCAGTACTAATTTGTTTAATTTATATAATTTTATAATATATTATGATCAAAAATTGTTTCTGTTCCTATAACCGAACTTATATTTTTGTCATTTTTTTTAGAGATAGAGACATTTTGTCCGGGCGAATAAAAAAAGCTAAGCGAAAAAGGAAGAGAGTTTCAAGTGAATCGGATTTCACAACAGTTGACGACCGTATAATAAGACGTCGTAGCAAGGTATTTTTTTTATGTTTCACACATTTTGAGGGTTCCGTACCCAGAAAGTAGAAATGTAAGTCTTTACGATTACAACTAACTATAAATACGTTTAATTAAAATCAGTTTGATGGTTTCTGAGATGAACTCAGAATATCGTTAGATAAGCGATCTCACGATATTAACAAGTTATAAGCTAATGACCGCGGTTTTTCGAGCGTCTATAATTTACGAGTTCTCTGTTTCTCTCTATTAACAAGTGCTTGTTAACATTAAGATTCGGAGAAGTTCCGTCCGATGTCGCTAACTAGATAATTCATTAGTAATAGCTATAAGTATGGAACCCTCTGTGTACAAACTGAGATGTTTCTTGAAGCTGCTTCTATCCGGGAACCGTTATTAAATAACTGTTATGCTGGGTTGCAGAACACAATATCTTGCCTTACGGGAGAAAATGACAGTTTTATGAGCGCGTTTATAACATAAAATAAAGTACTAAACCTTTGGTATTTATAGATAATATCCATTCCTGGCACCTAGTGGCAAAAATGGTAACTAATAAAATGATGCGCCAACAAAATTTTTAAATATAAATAATAATTATAATAGGCATGGTAATTTTTTCTCGTCCTGTAATTCAGTGAAGTTTAAATTAGAGGGAATGTTTAATAAATGCCAGCAAATAGTCCAAGCGGCAGGTAATAAATGAAGGGGGTTACCTGGAAAGTATTTCGAAGTTAATGATATTTTGGTGTGTTGTTTGCGGGTACTCTGTGGAGTAGAATCTGAGTTTTCGACCTCGAGGACCCTGTGCTAACGTGGGGGGAGCCGAAAAACGCGTGCTTAGGATCGTAGATTGCCTCTTTTGCTTGCACTAATAAAATTAAGGTTTCTACATCCATTCTGAGTGTCAAGACTGGGCTGACTGGCATTAAAAATTCAACCGGCTGAGTCGCAATCAGTCTTGGATAAGCCTTGACGCGATCGGACTGGACGTGACGCGCTTAGTATGAAACCAGATTTACACATTGCCTTTATTTCAACGATAAGTTAATATGTCCAATCCAGTAGCGTCCGACTTGACTGGACGCGACTGGACTGGACTGGTTTGATGCGAAATGAGCCTTAATGTAACAATTTATTTTTCAGAAAAAATTCAAACAAGCTGAAAACAAACGAATGTCACAAACGACGGACCACTACAGTGTCGCGAATGAAAGTATATTCAGTATGAAAAGTACTTCGGCGACAACGAATCAGTCGGAAACAAGAAGAGTACAATTCAGTAGGAATGCGGTGAAAGTTTTAAAAAACAAAATGAGCAAGAATCATATAAAAAAACATCGGATCCACGCTGACTTGAGTTGTCACAAAATGTCTGCGAATAGTTTCGGTTCGAACTATGTCCAAGGACCGGAACATCTTACTCGAAGCAAGTTGCTAGCGATTTTGTACTTGGCGCTGCTCGTCAACGAAGACGATATTCAACTTGGGGATCTTTTGAGATTTATAAGAGAAGGTCATTTGAAATACAATTCGTTCCAAAAATATTTCCCGGAAGATTTTAATCCTACGCGGAAATTTGAAAATTTGTTCGCAAGCGGTAAGTTATTTTTGATACCGAACTTATTTGAGCCAGTGTATCCAGAAATTAGAGGCAGAAAAATCCCAAATTTATGTATGTGTGTAACCTATATCGAAGTAAAATTTTTTGCTATACATATGATGTGTATCCTATCTAATAGTATATGGGGCTTGAGAATAGCCGAGCGTTTAGCAATGCTGTTGTTTACATGGCGTTGCTATGGTTCCTCTATTACAAGTCCCCAGTTCCCGGGTTCTAGCCCGAGAGCTGGTAAAAGTGTCAATTGGATTTTCAATTTATTATTAAAAAAACGGTGTGGGTCTGGGGACCCCCGACAGATGTGAAACATCAAAGAAAACGTTATTGAACTCGGTGGTATTCTCTATGTAGTAGTATATATTTTTTCAAAAGCAGCAACTAACTGTTATGCTGACGTAATCCTATATACTGCATTGTAACACACGCGGTTGTCTTCCAGTGCCCGAACGCGCGGAAGCTGAGAGAGAGAGTGCCGCAGTGGTGGGGAGAACAGCAGCGAAGGAGCGGACCAGAAATTTCGTTGCATATTTCCCCTCACGCGGCTGTTCACAGCCCGACATAAGATGTTTCACATCAAAAATAATAAATTGAAAATATGAATTGGTGCTAGGCCCAAATAACCTTAGCTGTTGGTGGTCTTTAAAGCACAATTTTAATAGTATATGCCATACATTAAAGTTCGTACAATTTTTGACTTCGGTGTCTTCGTCAAATTTCAGGTGTAGTGACAACTCCAAACCATTTATCTTTACGAAGTCTTGCAGCTAAAGTTGCGAAATTTATAGACGTCAAAAAGTTACCAGCTCCGAATCTGTACAAACTGTGTGAAAGATACTGTTTGGAACTACAACTGCCTCGTAAGTAAAAATTTTTTAAGAATGAATGAAAAATTTATATATCTAAGAACCAATCAAATAACAGAACTTTTGATTCTATAATTGTCTTATACAGGGTGAGTTCGACCACCCGTATCAGTAGTTTTTTTCGAAAACGGTTAGTCGTAGAGAGTTGTGTTAAAAATTTGTATAATAAAAGCCCTAATAAAGAATCGAATGGTGATAATTTTTTTTTCCGGGAAGGTCGACTTCCCTATTAGTTTGCTCCAGAATGTCCAGAACTCCGGAATTATAAATGTAACGATAGGTCGAAAGTAGTATTGTTGAAAAGATCTTTAAAAAATTAGCAAGTTTTGTACGGATTTTTTTTTATTACTGCCACCCCTGTTAAGTAATATTTGTTAGAAATTACTAAATTAAAATGTCTTAATAACGAATTTTTTAAAAGTCCGCATTTAAAATCTAGTTACCAATCTATCGATCATTAAACACTGAAGAAGTACACTCACAGTATAACCAGAAGAGCTCAGTAGTATGTATTAAAGAGTAAATGGAAGACAGTTTGAACACTTGTGACAATGTCTAAGGTTGCTAGATTTTTAATGCCGACTTCGATCGTTATTATGAAATTTTGATTTAATAATTTCAAACGATTGTTACTTAACAAGGGTGGCAGTAATTCAATAATTTTTCCTACAAAACTTGCCTATTTTTTAAAGAGCTTTTCAACAGCACCACTTTCAACCTATCGTGCTTTCTAAAATTCCGGAGTTTTGAACATATAATAATTTATATTTATACTTATAGAAATTTACAGAGGTGGCAGTAATAAAAAAAAATTTCCTACAAAACTTGCTTATTTTTTAAAGATATTTTCAACAATACCACTTTCGACCTATCGTTACATTTATAATTCCGGAGTTCTGGACATTCTGGAGCAAACTAATAGGGAAGCCGACCTTCCCGGAAAAAAAAATTATCACCATTCGATTCTTTATTAGGGCTTTTATAATACAAATTTTTTACACAATTCTCTACGACTAACCGTTTTCGAAAAAAACGACTGATATGGGTGGTCGAACTCACCCTGTATATTGTTACGCAGTGAAGTCGTTGGGGCTGTAGGGTATCCCACCTGGTAAAGATATAATAGAGAGTACACAAGATATTTAAAAGATTTCGATGGTAAATTTGTGAAGGGTACCCGTGTACCACATGACAACATGTAAAAACCAATCATAATATAGGACTTGCCATTCTATATTGTTTTATACATCTAAGAACCAATCATAATATAGAACTTTCGATTCTATTTGTTTTATACATCTAAGAACCAATCATAATATTATAGAACTTTCGATTCCATATTGTTTTATACGATCTGCTAGAGCAGGGGTGCTCAAACTTAGACTATTGGCGATCTACAGCAAAAAAATTGAACGGCAAGCGATCGACTAGGCAGGAAAAGAAAGAGTACACAATTTGGCGGGTGCATAATTCCGTGTCGACCAGAATAAAGGGGAGCAAGGGAGCAATTTATTTAATATTTGTTTAGCCACCAAACTTGTTAGAACTTATAGCGATCAACCGTTTGAGCACCCCCGCGCTAGAGTGTATTAATAATTAAAATATGAACTCTCTCAAGTCTTCATGGTTTCCGGGCTTGTAGGCCGTGGTTCCGTGGTATTTCTACCTGACGTTTCGTCTACAACTGCGGTAGACATTCTCAAAGGCGATGTGGCAGCAGTCGAAGTGTCCTCCTTGGCGGCTCACAGGTCAGTGTGTCAGTGACTGGTGTTCTCCCTTCTTTTATGCCTAGTACCAGTGTGTTCTCTGTTCGGTCGTAGTCCGTCTCTCCGTATGACCGAACAGAGAACAGGACACCAGTCATTGACACACTGACCTGTGAGCCGCCAAGGAGGACACTTCGACCGCTGCCACATCGCCTTTGAGAATGTCTACCGCAGTTGTAGACGAAACGTCAGGTAGAAATACCACCGGACCACGGCCTACAAGCCCGGAAACCATGAAGACTTGGAACAATGCCGGCCGTGAAAGCTTGCACACCTGAATAAACTCTCTCAATTAATAATTTTTTTTTACAGAAAATTTGTTACCGATAATAAGAAAAATGATAGAGACGTATCCTCCGTCATTTAAAACAGATAAGTTGACTGTTATTCCAAACTACGAGGGCAGAGCAATGTCATATATCGTTATATCGTTAAAACTATTGTTCGGTTTGAACGGAGTCACCGAAAACTTTTTATCGGAACAAGCCGAGCAAATGAATAATTTAGACGTTCCGATTTCTCAAAATGATACAGATAAAAGTTTGAGTAAATTACTTTTGCTTGACGAAACTTTGACAGAACCGCGCAGGCGCAAAACTATGTTTAATTGGATCGATTGGGTGAAATATATCGAATATCGGAAAGTTGTTCTCAGCAATTTTCATCGTCCCACTAAAAATATAATGATGAAGGAAGATACACTCGAAATTCTAGAACAATGGGAAAATTTAGAACAAGAAGAAGAAGAAGATTCTGATGATAAGAAACCAAATGTGAAAAAAGATATTTTAATGAAAATGGCGCGCGAAAAAGAAAGCAAAGAAACTGTTTTTTTAAAGAATTTAAGTGCGTCATTAACACCATTTACTTCGTATATGGACGTTATTGTAGAATCGAATTTAAAAATTAACGATCGAGTCGTCAGAAAAGTGGTCTTTTCCGATACGGATTTAAGTTTCGTACTCGAACCGAACGAACATATTTACAAACAAATGAAAAACGTAAACAAAGAAGTCAATAAACTTAAAATAAAAAGTGATTATTTCACTTATAATGTTTATAGAAATAAACTACAAGATTTAAATAAATTTGTTCCGATTTCAAAATTTAGAGCAACGAAAATCGGTAACCAATCAGAATGTCCCAAAAAGATAAAACAAAAGCGGACTCGTTTAAATGGAAATGGGGTCGAACTTGAAGAAGCATACGACGTTCGTCTTCAAGAACAAATTTTTTATACCACTGAAAGGAACGGTCGTATAAATGGTACGATTACCGTAAACGATAGAGATACAGAGATGATCGGTAACGATAGCGATACAGAAATGATCGATAACAAAAGTAAACCGTTAAAACATTCGTGTGTCGGGAAGAATTATTGGTTGTACCATGGACTTATAAATAAGTCGGTGACGGATGAAACGTTTATCAATATTATGGGTAATTTGCCGGATAGTTTCGGCTGGTTACTGAATGAATGTGCGAGAACCGTAGAAATGAAAGTTAAAGATTTGTACGAAGAAGTTGTTCTTACCGAAGTGATTGTATGTCATGTTGCTAAACCTCTAAATGAATTTTGGAATGAAGCAGTTTATTCGGACACACGGGCTGTGGACAAACCCTTAGCAAATTTAATAAAGAAAACCAAATCGAATTGGTAAAACGTCAGTTAAACTAGTTCGTTATATTTATTGTTATGAAACATATTTTTTGCCATACCCACTATAAAATAGCCTTTACATACACGTATGTATGCATGTAAACTGACTCAACAGGCCGGTGTGCGGAAAAATATGCTAGTCAGATAATCGAGCAGCAGATTAAAAACAGAGTACTGTTGTTACTTTGAATTTCTATCATTTTAGATAGCCAAACAGTGATAAAATGAAAATGTATTTTAGTACAAAATGACAAATAAATTAAATTATTTAAATAAAAATTATATTTTTAATATTTTGCCTCTATCAAAGTACCTATCGTCTACCAGTTACCAGATTACGCTATGTCAGTTGTGTCGAAAGGAGTGATATGGCGCATGAGTGGGGGTTTGTAACGGTGTGCCGTCAGTTGATCCCAGCAATTTGATACCACGACATTTGATCCCATGACAACTGATCCCAACGACATTTGATCCCAACGACAATTGATCCCACGACATTTGATCCCAAAAAATTGTCTATAAACTAACAGAGCCTGATAAGTAATAAAGTTATTAAATTTAATTAATTTAATGAAATAATTTAATCGATTATTCTCTTTGTCGGGAAATTTGTTTGAATTAAATTTGTAGACGTTGTGATATATTTGTAATTACATTGTTATTAGAATTCTAACAAATTTAATAATATAGGTAATGTGTTTATGAGTTAATAATCCTTTAGAGATTATGTAATGATCAAGTTGAATAATTCACTTTTATATATCATTGCCCGGGATACGTCGTAATTTTGTCAAATATTGTTTTTTATAAATTTTGTTGAAAAACTATTGTACATAGAAACTTTGAAACATGAGGTGTGCAGTCAATTTGGTCTTTCGTGCTTTTTACATTATAACGAATTGTTAAATATGCCATTAAAGTTTATGAAAAGTCAGCGTGATAATTTGTTATTAATTCATAAAATACAATATTTGACAAAATTACGACGTATCCCGGGCAATGATAAATAAAAGTGAATTATTCAACTTGATCATTACATAATCTCTAAGGGATTATTAACTCATAAACACATTATATTATTAAATTTGTTAGAATTCTAATAACAATGTAATTACAAATATATCACAACGTCTACAAATTTAATTCAAACAAATTTCCCGACAAAGAGAATAATCGATTAAATTATTTTATTAAATTAATAAAATTTAATAACTTTATTACTTATCAGGCTCTGTTAGTTTATAGACAATTTTTTGGGATCAAATGTCGTGGGATCAATTGTTGGGATCAAATGTCGTTGGGATCAATTGTCGTGGGATCAAATGTCGTGGTATCAAATTGCTGGGATCAAATGTCATGGAACCGTTTGTAACAGCTGAAAGCAAGGAACTGTTCGATTAGCGAGTCTTATATAGATATAAAAAACAAACCGAAGGTTTCACGGAAGGTCCGTTTAATGCCTATTGCCTACCTGAAGCAGATATCAGACATGTCGATGCGTGGAATTGTGGATTATAGACGCTCGACAACAGAGGTCATTAGCTTCATGTCGATGCGTTTTTTTGTCTGTTTTTAGCACATAAAATGTGAATTGTTAAAAATAAATACTTTATCGTTCACTAAAAGTGCTTTCTGTTTTCTACAGTTCGTTTGGTTTTGACCGAAGATGGAAAATAAACAGTCTAGCTCACCATTGGCTTACCCACTTTTTTTAAATTTACTATAAAATCAAATTTTTGATCATCACAAGACTTCCCCTATACTCCGTATATGGGAAAATAAAAAATCGATGTCCGGTCTTTGATCTTATAGCACGTAAAAGAGACATAACAAAACAAATAACCCTCAAAAAAAAACAGGTTTGGGTTTTTTGTTCCTTTGATACTAATCTGATATTTTTATAATCAAAATGTAAATGTACCACACGAAATATAAATTAAATTTAACAGTCAGCAGTTTTTATTAATCACTATATTACCCAAGAACCAAGATTTAGGATCTTAAGAACCTAAGAGTTATCGAAATTTAACATTGATGACAGTAACAATCTTTTGGTTCACATCAAACTAGGATAAGGCGTTTGGTAATCGTAAAAAAAGCAATTCTGTAGATAATTGATAGGTTCGATTTAAAATCACTAAAATATATAGATAATGTGGTTATGGATGAAAAAAACAAAATATAAATGTTAAATTGTTTCTATAATCAGTTCACATAACGTTTCGTTGGTTTTATCCCAACTTTATTAAGTGTCCATGGAAACAATGTTATATGAACTAATAATAGAATTATCAACACTTATATTTTGGTTTTTTGGACCTGAAATTTTTCCGAATTAAATATATAGTTTTAATAAAAATTCTACATACCTGTCTTTTTCTTCAAAAAACAGAAACCGCTAGGAGTCCCATATCTTATTGCTTCCACACACTTTCACTTGTTTTCAAAGAACAATATTATCCATAAAAAGAACGAACTTGTTTCTTTAGACTTGATAGTTTACACAAAAAATAAATCGTCTTTTTCCCACAATCACAACAATATTAAACTTCTGACAATAATCAATGGCGAATAAAATGTACATTTTCCCGGTAAAACTGAACAATTGAACAACGAACGATTGCAATTTATTTTTTGTTGCCAACCTTACATCACAAACTTTTATCTCATTAAAGCTGTAACTGTAACGTTAATACTTTACGATATTTATTGCTAATTTAGGATATTTTATTAATTATTATGTTCGAAATGATTTATACTTTGTTCGAAACCACTAATGATCTATAATTATTCTAGGAACTTTTATTAGTGCTACTTGTAAATTTTTAGTGCAACTCGGAAAATTCAGTGTAAACTGATGCGTAGATTTCCATGTAAATTTCATGTCAGTGTTTTCTCAGTGTAAAATAACTACACTGGATGTGACGTTTGAGAAACAAATGGTGACAAATGTCATGTCTCAGATATCGTCTTTGTTATGGGTTTAATGTAGACTCATAAAGCTTCGAATAGATTTTCTGTTGGAAAAAAACAGAATTTAGATTTTAAATTGTGCAATTTAAATTTATTAAGTAATTTTATATAGCCGTCAAACTGTCGAATAGGCGTGGTTTGTATGTAAACATGAATCGGAGGCGGACGAATAATTTTACATACGTTAGTTCTTGTGTCAAATATCTAATATTTTTATTAAATTTCATATTTTGGGTAAGTAACATTTAATTTAAACTACATCAGCTTGGCATGCAATTCAATTATGAATGAATTTACAAAAAAAAGAAAAAGTGATTCAGATTTTCCTGTATATTTTATATTTGTTATCTTTTTGTACGCCCCCAAGTTCTGAGAAAAATAGATGAAACTACACTATTACAATTTCATATCTTTTGTTATAAATATTACGCCAAACAAAACACAATCAACAAGACGTGACGAAATAAACAAAAGCACAGATAAACAAGAGATTTGAACGGACAGATAGAAGAGACCATTTTTAGGACGAGATAATTTGAATAGTATTTTATATTAATAATATTTATTTGACTTAGGCCGGGCGCATACATACAATTGTTTCCACGACGAAACAGTTTAGTCGAGTTGTGTACATGTCGCGATTTTAACTCAACTAAACTGTTTAGTTGTTAGAAGTGCGCATACAATCAATCAGTTGTGCCATAATTTCAATATTAAACTAATGGGTCGCCAAACAATTATTTAGTCGAGTGTATGCTAGCATCAATACACAGCTGTGGACATGAGTTGCCGATCGATAGTTGTTCAACAGAAAAGTTAAAAGACGATCGATGCGGTCTTTTGATTTTTTTGTCGTACAACTATTGTATAAAAGTGGATGTATTAATACTATTATTTGTGTTTAACGGTATTCACGTTATTTGTCTGTACCCGCGATACAGACATATCCAAGGGCTTGAGAATAGCCGAGAGTGTAGCGACGCTGTTGTTTACATGGCGTTGCTATGGTTCCTCTATTACAAGTCTCCAGTTCCCGGGTTCTAGCCCGAGAGCTGGTAAAAGTGTCAATTGGATTTTTAATTTATTATTAAAAAAAAAGTAATGAATTGAAAATATGAATTGGTGCTAGGCCCAAATAACCTTAGCTGTTGGTGGTCTTTAAAACACACACACAGACATCCATTTTTTTACACCTTTATTAAATATAGATAGATAGATAGATAGATAGATAGATAGATTCTTTATTTATTCGAATAGCCTTGCAGCATGGAACATGTCAATAAAATTTAAATAAATCTTAATTATTTCTCCATTTATAGCTATTTGGAGGTTTATTAATCGGCGTCGGACTGTACACGTTCTTCGATAAATTACAATTAACCGGTTGGATTAAACTAGAAACAGTTTACGATGTCGTGCTCAACATATCTCTCGTAATGGCGATATCCGGAGCAGTCGTGTTTGTCGTTTCGTTTGCCGGTTGCGTCGGAGCACTGAGAGAAAACACCTGCTTGCTCAAATTCTACTCGTTATGTCTATTGGTGTTTTTCTTATTGGAAATGGCCGTCGCGATAGTCGGTTTCGTATTTCCACACGCGATGCAATCCGTTCTCGAAGAAAGCTTCACGGACAAAATCATTCACACGTATCGGGAAGATGCCGATTTACAGAACTTTATCGATTTCGCACAACAGGAGTTCCGCTGTTGCGGACTCAGCTCCGAAGGATACATGGACTGGTCGAAAAACGAGTATTTTAATTGTTCGTCGCCGAGTGTTGAAAATTGCGGAGTACCGTTTTCTTGTTGTATCAACGCCACCGATATTAGCTCCGGGCTCGTCAACATCATGTGTGGTTACGGAGTGCAGAAGTCACCGGTAAGTTATTACAAACTATTTTATAAAAAGTAATAACTAACATTCTACACTTATCCCTATATTATTAAACGAGCAAATCTTGTATACAGTATGTAAACAGGTAAGCTGCACATAGGGAAATTAGCATTGAGAAAAAATGAATGGATCAGAGTCAGCCATGACTCATAATGCACGTATTTATATAGAGTTGCTATGGTTTTGTCAGTGTTTTTATTTTAGTTTCAATTATTTTTATTTTACTTGACATTTAAACGGCAATTAAAATAAAAATAATTGAAATTAAAATAAAAACACTGACAAAACCATAGCAACTCTATATAAATACGTGCATTATAAGTCATGGCTGACTCTGATCCATTCATTTTTTCCTCATGCTAATTTCCCAATGTGCAGCTTACCTGTTTACATACTGTATATGTACCTATATAAATATTTTCTCGAAAACGGCCGTAACGATTTGGATGAAATTTACTGAAAAGGGATATTGGGGGGCAAAAAATCGATCTAGCTAGGTCTCATCCCTGGAAAAATTCGTTTTCTTATCGATTTTATCATTTTAAAGAACAGTTTTTTTAACGTTATAAAACAGTGTCGTATGGTGAGTAGGCTTTGGAAAAAACAAACTATTTTCATTATTTATGTCAAATTACTCTGACAGTCAATCTTCAACTTATTAAAATAATCAGTAATTATTTGAAAATATGTAGGTACATTACGTTATGTAGTATGACGTATAATAATATTATCTACTTATAGGTATGTAATTTTTTTTCTTAAAAACGACTAACGATTTTGATGAAATGGGAACTTTAAGTACTATTTTTTTGAACTCATCCGAGCAAAGCTCGGTCATCCAGATATTTCAATATTACACCAGCAATGATTAGAAATGTACGCATGGAATTTTATAACAGACTAATTTACTGTAGGTATAACTGCCAAAGGACAACAGTTTGAGAATTTAATTCAATATATATTTTTGTACTATTGTTTGTAGTTTGCATTTTTTGAATTACTTCTTTTCAATTATATCAAAAGTTACGTTTTTGTTGGTACCTATGCATTATTTTCAGTGAGCCATTTTCCTGAGACTAGTTCCTTCAATTATCCACGAGAGGCAGCACTTACGGTAGGTACAAACATTATTTATTCCCCATTAGTGTAGTGTCATTTTAGTGGTATAACCTAATTATTAAATTAATTCAATAATTAAGTTATACCACTAAAATGACACGACACTAATGGGGAATAAATAATGTTTGTACCTACCACAAGTGCTGCCTCTCGTGGATAATTGAAAGAACCACTCTCAGGAAAATGGTTCAATGCGTGACTATAACAACCCTCCACTAATAATAATATGTAGTAATGGTCAAAGATATCTTTGATCAATTAAAAGAACCTAGGCAATGCGACACAACAGGGAAAAACTTGCTTTTTTAGCATTACGGGTCTCATTGATCCATAAAAAAATTCAATTGTATTTTCCATATGTTTGGGTCTACCTTTTACACACTGTATATTATTACGTTAAGACAAAAGGGGATGAACAGTGAGCGAAAATGTAAAGCAAATCGGGGACCCCACATGCGATTTCTGAGCTAATTTGATTTTACTGACTAAACTATTATAACAGATAGTATTAATTAATAGGTTATACGGCTGAATTGCAATTGAAAATTTTGTTGGAAAGCAGCCAATTATATAATTGATTCCAAACATATCGGAAAAAATCATTTTACCAACCATAGTCACAGTCAGGATTCTAACCTGAACCTTTCCACTTTCGCGGCGGAATGAGCTTACATTTACTCAACCGTGACATGATTACTAATCTAACATTCCCCTTATAAGCTTCGGAATCAATAGATTTTCACCACATGCGAGTGATTGATTCTGAAACATATAAGGGAAATGTTAGATTAGTAATCATGTCACGGTTGAGTGAATGTAAGCTAATTCCGCCGCGAAAGTGGAAAGGTTCAAGTTAGAATCCTGACTGTGACTATGGTTGGTAAAATGATTTTTTCCGATATGTTTGGAATCAATTATATAATTGGCTGCTTTCCAACAAAATTTTCAATAACAGATAGTGATATATGAGAAATTTCTTGCTCTCGGTTATTTAGTTACCAAACCAAAATCTACCCGGGCGTAGCCGGACCAGAAAGCCAGTTTCATATAAATGAATAAATATAATTTTATTAATAAGTTTATTGAAGTGTGTATGACACTAAAAACGATTTAACTTTTGAATTCGATAGGTCGCCGAAGCTAGCAAGAAAGTATGGACATCCGGCTGTATAGAAATTGTCCGATCGTGGGCTGAACGTAACCTGTACACAATAGCGGGCATAGCGCTGGCCGTAGCCCTATCTCAATTATTTGTCATATACTTGTCCAAAACTCTAGAGGGACAGATAGAGCTGCAAAAGTCGCGCTGGACAGCGTGAACATCGGACATACCCCTCTCTGCCGAATCTTTTTCTGCGGTCTGACCGTCAATTGTTTTTGACTGCGTCACCGCTCCATACTGCCATAGCATCTGTAGACAATTAATGTACTAACTACCAACACTGTCTGGAAGGTTTCTTTGTTTTTCATCGTTTTTCTCTCTGTTTTTTTTTATGATGTTTTAATTGTCAAAAAAATGATTATCTAAGTTTATGTTAAATGTGATTTTCAGTATTAACTCTTAGAACAAATATTATAATTCGATTCTGACTTACGAAAATAGATTTGTTCACATAACCTCAAATAACCGTTTGTCAGTTGTTTGCGTTGCTGGGGTAGGAATAGACCAGTGTTTTTTGAAAATTAGATATCTCACAGAACGAACGGTGTAAAACAGATTTTTAACTTTAACCTAAATAAAACGTGTTAACCCTTAAAAGTCGACTTCAAACATCACACTGTGGTTCCATGGACTCCTCAACTTCGTTCGCCTGCTATTTTTCTACATTCAGAATTTGTTCAAGGGGTTTGTTGGGAGTCTTAAAATGAAGTTAATTTAAAAAAAAGGGTGTGGGTCTCGGGACCCCCGACTGATGTGAAACATCAAAGAAAACGTTATTGAACTCGGTGGTATTCTCTATGTAGTGGTATATATTTTTTCAAAAGCAGCAACTAACTGTTATGCCGACGTAATCCTATATACTGCACTGTAACACCGCGTGTGTTACAGTGCACGCCTGAGCCAAGAGAGAGAGAGAGTTC
Source organism: Mongoloraphidia duomilia (assembly GCA_039654895.1). Lineage (NCBI taxonomy): Eukaryota > Metazoa > Arthropoda > Insecta > Raphidioptera > Raphidiidae > Mongoloraphidia > Mongoloraphidia duomilia. Next base: position 23,312,948 of record CM077526.1, on the reverse strand, counting down.
CGCAGTGGTGGGGAGAACAGCGGCGAAGGAGTGGACCATAAATTTCGTTGCATATTTCCCCTCACGCGGCTGTTCACAGCCCGACATAAAATGTTTCACATCAAAAAATTGAAGTACACGAAACATCGATTTTTTATAGTGTCATGAAAAAGCATGGATTTACCGATTTGAGTTTGGAATCCAATAAACCCGGTGTGGTGTTCCGAGATAAAAGTTGGCAGTTTCCTGTTAAAAGTAAAAATGCTCATTTTAATAAATAATTTTTGTATGTCGAATATCTTGGCTTTAGACTTTGTCGTCAACGTAAAAAACAGTCGACAGTTTAAAGAAACTTCTCAGACAGCTTCAGTATTTGCATAGTATTCTGGAATAAACCACTTTATTGTGATATCACCAAAGCCGGACCATTTATGCCTGTTCGTACCAAACGCCAAGCACATCGGGAACACTCGCAAAGTGGTTGGGTAAAGATATACAGGGTGTCTGTAAAAATGATCAACAACATTTTACAGTAGACTAATTATTATTATTGTAGATTATAGACGCGTCGGCAACTCACGTCATTAGCGTCTTCAACACAAAAAGGGTGTGGGTCTCGGGACCCCCGACAGATGTGAAACATCAAAGAAAACGTTATTGAACTCGGTGGTATTCTCTATGTAGTAGTAAATATTTTTTCAAAAGCAGCAACTAACTGTTATGCTGACGTAATCCTATATACTGCACTGTAACATACGCGGTTGCGGCGTTTGAGCACGCCTGAGCCAGAAACGCAACTAAATACACAGCGAAGTATCTATATTACATACCTAAACGTGTATACATATACTTTTGCTTTACAGTACGTTCGTATGTATACTCTTTCTCTCTCTCTCTTCCCGTGCCCGAGCGCGCGGAAGCCGAGAGAGAGAGTGTGCCGCAGTGGTGGGGAGAACAGCAGCGAAGGAGCGGATCAGACATTTCGTTGCATATTTCCCCTTACACGGCTGATCACTGCCCGACATAAGATGTTTCACATCAACAATTAATAATCCATTTGTGTATTAGAATCTGCCAGCAGGCATACACTAACCGACTGATACGAGCTCGGGCTCCTGGGAACGCCAATTCCCAAAGAACATTGGAATGCAATTGCGAGAACAACTACATTCCAATGTACCCCCTGGCGGACAGTAGACTTAATGGGACAATATGGTATCGATTAAAGAATTGTATTCCTGAAAGGGTGCACTTTAGCGTAAATCGATTTATCCCATGAGTTTAAAACGTCGATCGTCTTTACAGACACCTGTATTGTATAGATATAAAATGTATCTAATATTTTTTATTCTTCAAGACTCAAAAAATATTTATTTGTAAGTTTATGTTTGATGACATGTTCTACAGTTGGCGGACCTGTTTCCTTCTTTTTTGTCATGGTGACCAACTGTATGAATGTATATATCACCAACCTCTTATAAAACAAATGATAAGTGTTTGTTTTATTGGCGGACGTGCATTTAAATAATATTAATGATATTGGGTTATGCTAACAATTTTAACGAATCACTTTCTCATTTAGACTTGAAAAAAATTGGGACGATTGCTTGGTGAAGATCTAAGACATTTCGTTATCTCGAATTGTAAAAATGTTTATTTTTATTAGTGTATTTGCCATAATATGGCACATACACTATTGGCGTCGGTCGGATGGCGGGACCTAGGGGTCGGACCAAAATTTCTCGACGTTTCATAGCCTCCTGAACACTTTGGCACCATTTTTGGAAATGTTTATATATATATATATATATATATATATATATATATATATATATATATATATATATGTGTGTGTGTGTGTGTGTGTGTGTGTGTGTGTGTGTGTACACGATAACTCTCGACAGACTTAATCGATTGAAACGAAATTTGGTACACACATTGGAACCCATCACCGCAAGAAGCCTATTTAAAATGGGCCCGATCGGACCATTTTCCGGGTTGTATTTAGGGGTTCCAAAAAGTTTTTGGGCCCAAAAATACCGAAAAATTTGTCAGAATCGTTTCAAAATTGAAATTTAACTCTTTAGCAAAGATTAAAATGTGCTGCTAAAATTTTAATAAAATCGGCCCGACAGGACCGGACTTTCAAATTTTATGAAAACACTAGTTTGTTGATACGGATTTACTTATGGAAGGGTGTATTTAATTGCGTGTACTGATAAAATCCATGTCTAATATTGAAATTTAGAAAAATTTAATTATTTTAAGGGACGTATTAAGGGGTTAAATTTTTTATTTTGTCAAAAAACAAACTTAAGTTCACATAATAATGCCACAATGCCTGATGTATTAGCAAATACACTATATTGTCGGCAGGGTTTGGCACTGCGACCCGAGTTTTTTTTTTTAATACCACCGATATCTGTACTAACTGGATAACTAATTCTTACGTAACTACACTGAGGAGCTGTACCATATACAATGAGCCATTTTCCTGAGAGTAGTTCTTTCAATTATCCACGAGAGGCAGCACTTTTGGTAGGTACAAACATTATTTATTCCCAATAAATACAAATTTAACACGTAAGTCGTGACCAAATACCTAATTAGATGAATGCATAATTTTTCCTGATTACAGCATTGTGTTACGTCATTGTTCTTACAACAGGTGTCTTCATATACTGTTTGCAGTCATTATGCATTCATCTAATTATTTATTCCCCATTAGTGTCGTGTCATTTTAGTGCTATAACTTAATTGTTAAATTATTATTATTAAATTTATTAAATAATTAAGTTATACCACTAAAATGACACGACACTAATGGGGAATAAATAATTAGATGAATGCATAATGACTGCAAACAGTATATGAAGACACCTGTTGTAAGAACAATGACGTAACACAATGCTGTAATCAGGAAAAATTATGCATTCATCTAATTAGGTATTTGGTCACGACTTACGTGTTAAATTTGTATTTATTGGGAATAAATAATGTTTGTACCTACCAAAAGTGCTGCCTCTCGTGGATAATTGAAAGAAGTACTCTCAGGAAAATGGCTCATTGCTTATACAAAGTTGAAGCCAGGTCTGGCGTTACACAGGGCCGAGTTAACATGGCGGCCAAACACTGGTTGGATTGGAAATATCATTCTCTTCTTTTTCTCCTTACATATAAAATGAGGACCGAGTCAAAATGGCGACTGCCTCATTGCGAAATTCATTCAGCGCTTCAAACGAGTGAAGAGAGAACTACATAAATTCTGTGTGCGCTTGCGCGAAACATGTAAACAAGATGACAGTTGGCCGAATTGTATTGCGCAAAAATACGACGCATGCGCGTAAATGTTCTGTTGAGTAATCTTTTCACTTGAGAGCGGCGCTAACTTCCTTTGGTCATAATGGCAACAATACAGAAATCTATATCCACGTAGTATAGATATCGGTGTTAAATGAACTTCTTTATGCACAATAGAATTAATAGAGCTATCCAGTTAGAGCAAGTGAGAGAGATATAAACAACGCAGCTGCCACAACAATGCGCAGAAAGAAACACGCACCGGTTCACTGTCTCCTTCAACACGAACTGCATTGTATTTGTCTCTCTCGCTTGCTCTTACTGGATAGGGTCTATTGTTTCGTTCTGCGCATTGTTGTGGCAGTCGAGTTGTTTTTATCTCTCTCTTTTGCTCTGACTGGATAGGTGTATTGAAACTGGATTGAGATGCTGGGAAGACATCGCTGCAATGATTATTACAGGCAGCTTGTGCATATGACAGTCGTGTGCGACACGACTAGAAGTTTTACTTCTGTAGTGTGTAGTGTAAAATACAAGGTCTCATTTTTTGTTGTTGTAATTAATGTGTATAAAAAAGCGACGGAAAATTGGTAATTAGAAAGTAGATGAAATCGCAAATTTATAGTTCAAGATTAAATTTGCGGTTATTGTTAGCGTAACCATTAATTTTTAAGTTTTGTTTTAACTTAACGTTATCGTGGCATGCCTTAAGTTATATAAACCTTGTATTTTGAGGAACATTAGTGCTTCAAACAATCCAGAATTATAAGCCAACCCTTACAAGTCCCCAGTTCCCGGGTTCTAGCCCTAGAGCTGGTAAAAGTGTCAATTGAATTTTCAATTTATTATTAAAAAAAAATAATGAATTGAAAATATAAATTGGTGCTAGGCCCAAATAACCTTAGCTTTTGGTGGTCTTTAAAACGTAATTTATTTATGAGCCAACCCTAGAGGGCTATTGACTTAGGGGCGGCAAATTGTTTAAGTGTGGTATATTTTTTCGAGAAAATGAAAAACTAAAGAAGTGACTATCAAGTCTTAGGTGGAAAACCAGTCAGGCAAAAATTTGTAGTCTAGGCCCTAGGGAACCGATTTTTTTAATTATAAAAATGCTTATATATTTTATTCTTTGAGTAATCTTCTTTTTTGTTGATAAGTAAATTTGTTTTTGTAATACGTGCACAAAGACGGTCTTTGTACGTGCATTAAAAATTCTTTAAGAGTCGAAGCGAAAGTGGCGCCATCCTACGCCATGATTGCGAACTATATCTGACAATTATGAAGTATTAGAAATAAGTACCTTGTATTATGTCCGTCTTGTGACTTCTTGTGAATTTACACTCAGGGCCGGCACGTGCGCCTGGTCGGACAGACGATCGCCATATTTTTAGGGCGGCATATTTTTGTAGCAGCGAATTTTTCGTGCGGTATTCTACTTTTTAAAAATGATTATATTGTTCGAGTTTTCACCGATTCTTAGTTCTACCTTCTACTACTAGGTAAAAGATGTCGCATGTCGCCCAGCCGCTTTTATTTGTTAAGTAAATAAAATATATCATCGGTTTATTAATTTTTTTAATATGTGGGGGGGGGCGGCAAAAGTTGTAATCGCCTTAGGCGGCATATTTTGACGCGCCGGCCCTGTTTACACTACGCGTTTCAGCAACGAGTTGCCATCTTCAGGTGTGGTTAATTATTTTTTTAAAAACACACATTGAGTATTCGTAACACTATATAATATTATGATGCTAAGCACTGTGTATTATGTCGTGGTTTGTGAAGTAACTCGTTGCTGAAACGCGTAATGATAATTCACAAGAAGTTACAAGACGGACATAATACAAGGTATTTCTAATACTTCATAATATTCATATAGTGACTTGGAGACCCAACACTCTAAAAATGTATTATATCTGACAGTTCGCCTAACAAATATATCAATTTACGGTGTTTTTGTATGTTTTTAATGTTATTCTTTGGGTAATTCTTTTCAGTTGATAAGTAAATTTATTTGCGTAAAACTCGGATTTTTTGTTGAACTGATCTTTTTGTTTTTATTTTCGAATATAGTCGGGGGCCGCTGAACAGATAGAGTGATCACGTGAAAAGCACATATAGTTTCGTTCCCGAACGTTCAAGCAACCAATCAGGTACTTTGCACGCGGTGATCACGCAGTGATCTTGCTCCATCTGTTCAGCGGCCCGACTATAGTACCCCAACACGATGGTAATAAGTTCTACGTTATAATGCCTACCAGTCACCACGATAACGTTGGGTTAATATTCGGTTATATCCTAAAAAAAATGGCGTTTGACCTGCGCACTTCATAAATTTTAAGGATATACGTTGATCTGAAAAATATACAAAAATAAATGTTTGTTTACGTTCTTTTGTTTCATACAAATGTTTATTGTCAAGTTTTGCACTATTTCAGTATTTTTCGGCTCTTCCAAGACAATCATGGATTTTAACTTCGCCTTTGACGTTGCTCTGTAATGCCGCGCAACTGATTGAAGTGTTTAAATTGATAGATCGTAGAGGGCTTGAGAATAGCCGAGCGTGTAGCAGTGCTGTTGTGTACATGGCGTTGCTATGGTTCCTCTATTACAAGTCCCGGGTTCTAGCCCGAGAGCTGGTAAAAAGTGTCAATTGGATTTTCAATTTATTATTAAAAAAAAAATAATGAATTGAAAATTTGAATTGGTGCTAGGCCCAAATAACCTTAGCTGTTGGTGGTCTTTAAAACACACGATAGATCGTAGATTATAGACGCTTCGACAACTAAGGTTATCAGCGTCCGGATGTGTATTATAATCTGCCAGCCGGCATACACAAACCGACTGGTACGAGCTCGGGTACCTGAGAGCTCTAAATCCCATAAAACATTTGAATGTAGTGTCCAAATTGAGATTTCGTAGAGACGTGTTCTTAGGGCATGCAAATATTCGGATGTTTCAGGTATTCGAATATTCGCTCAAATTTTAGCCAATATTCGAATATATTCGAATAATTGGTAAAAATAATAAAAACGCTCATGGGACTTCAATAAATGACTTTTAATTATTTAAAATCAACACGCCTACTGCACGTCCATAAATCCAATCATTTTAACAACAAAAGCAGCTTACTTCTAATTAAAAAGAGATCAAATAATCATTTTTACTTTACTTAGTTACGTAAAAATTCAGATCAAATCAACTAAATATTAGAGCGCACATAGCTTCCGAGAACCATAGATCAAATGGACATATTTAAGTAATCAAAAAAATTCAAAATTCTTTCTTTCTGTTTTTCCTATTCAAACAAAAATATTAAATGAGCATCTAAGACGCATTTTTATTAATTAGTACCACAAAAGTATGGGATATTGCTCCCCTATAAAAAAAATACTTCCAAATAAATAATACGTCTATTAGCACGTGCGAAGAGCAAATCAAGCAATTAAGTACACGTACGTAACGTAACGGAAGTAAACAGTTATATCAAATAAACATGCAATAATTAACAAAAAAAAACTTTCCTCGCCCCGTTTTGATTCCCCTCCCACGCCCTAGCGCGAACTTAGAGCTAGTGTAGCGTTTGTAAGATGTTTTAGCGCCGCCGTAAACCGATTTTAAACAATTTTAATTCTTAACAAATAATTCGAATATATTCGAATAATAGGAATTACTATTCGAATAATAAATGCAGCCGAATATTCGCTATATTCGAATATTCGAATTGCATGCCCTACGTGTTCTACGACCTCATTGGCGCATAATGAATCGGTGCTCATTTGAATTAGCCAATCAGAGATACTTTAAAATCGTACGATAATTGCGCATGTGCTTCACTCGAATATTTGTTTGCGCTTTTTCAAATTTTGTTTCCAACACTTGCGAGGTGTTGCAGCATAACATTACGGCTTGAGAATAGCCGAGCGTGTAGCAATGCTGTTGTTTACATGGCGTTGCTATGGTTCCTCTATTACAAGTTCCCAGGTTCTAGCCCGAGAGCTGGTAAAAGTGTCAATTGGATTTTCAATTTATTATTAAAAAAAAATAATGAATTGAAAATATGAATTGGTGCTAGGCCCAAATAACCTTAGCTGTTGGTGGTCTTTAAAACATACAAAGCATAACGTTACGCGGTATTGCAGAGCGACATTTGGCGGTTTTGCAGTATCACTTATGATACGACTTTAAACTTAGGCGAGAGTCATTTGTTTAACAATTTTCAAAAACTTCCTCCATGCTATGTCCAAACCAGACCCGTAGCAACTCTGTTTTCCGTGGGGAGGCAAATAAAAGTGATGTATTTTACGTGTTATATTTTAATATCTCTTGTGTCTGTCAATCTATCTACTATGCAGCATAGTTCGAAAGGCGGTAGTACAGATAATCATAATTATCATGCGCCGGAATGCGTATGTATTTTTTTTTTTCAAAAACGCGAGGAGGCCATATGTTGCTACGGACCTGGTCCAAACATCCCTAACCTGATTATTTGTCAACCTTTTATGTCAGATAAAATCTAGTGTATAGTTTTAGCAATTTGTTTGTTTTATTGTATGTCTTCTAGTCTAGAGATTGTTTTGCAGAAGTCGAAACCAAAATATTGTAGATATTGCTCAATAAGAACTGAAAGGGCAAACTTTTTTATGTATAAAATAATTGAAATTAATATTTATTAAAGTTTTATATAACTAAAATATTGTTTTTTTTTTGGTCTTCCTAATTTCCGCAATGATGGCTACCTGTAGACATAGAAATCTAGGGACGAAGTACAAGTGAGTAGGGTGGTTGATGTTGAGAGGGAGTGGTGAGCGTGTAGCAGTGCTGTTGTTTACATGGCGTTGCTATGGTTCCTCTATTAAAAATCCCCAGTTTCCGGGTTCTAGCCCGAGAGCTTGGATTTTCAATTTATTATTAAAAAAAATAATGAATTGAAAATATGAAATGGTGCTAGGCCCAAATAGCCTTAGCTTTTGGTGGTCTTTAAAACACACAATTCCTAAAATCTCAGGCCGATTTTTTTTAGTACGGGCCTGACTATCAGCAAAATTTTTCAAAAGGACCGTTTAATAACAGATTGAAACAACATTTAAAATGTAAGAATTATTATTTATATAAAATATATAAGGCACTAAAAAAGTCACAAAAAAATGGACGGAAATAAATATAAATACAATAAAACATTTTTAACTTATGCTATGCTTTGTTGATACATTTCAACCCACGAAAATGATCAATTATTCACGGGTTTGAGAATAGCCGAGCGTGTAGCAATGCTGTTGTTTACATGGCGTTGATATGGTTCCTCTATTAAAAGTCCCCAGTTCCCGGGTTCTAGCCAGAGAGCTGGTAAAAGTGTCAATTGGATTTTCAATTTATTATTAAAAAAAATAATGAATTGAAAATATGAATTGGTGCTAGGCCCAAATAACCTTAGCTGTTGGTGGTCTTTAAAACACAATTTGACATGTATGGTCGGTTCACAATAGCTTGTATAATCGAGGTGCTACTGTAACTTCAATATCTTATTCTGGTCTTACGATTGACACATAAAGTGAAAATAATTTGCAACATAATTTTCAAATTTTCCTGAGTTGAAATTTATCGGAATGATTTATAGTACACTTGGTGTAATTCTTAAAATATCGGTCAACATAACCTAAAAAACTTTATACTGACACAATTAAAATTATCTTTTCTAAAAGCTAAGTCCTTTTTAATAAATGATTTCGAAATGTAATTTTAATATTTTTTGGACGGACTGAGATTTTCAATTAATATCAATCAATATACTAGGTGTCGCAAAAATCCTGTACTATATCAATAACATATAAAAACAAAATCGTAACTTTCTAATTGTTTTAATGAAATATCGACTTGATGTACAGTATATAAGATCGAATTAGCCATTTTCATTTTTGTTGATCTGTTTGTTTGTTACGGGTTTAAACAAAAACTACTGTACCGATTTCCATCAAACTTTCATTGTAGTGTTTGTTATACATCAGGGGATACGATAGGTTATATTTCATCGCGTTCTTATCTGATTAGTAAGCAAAAAACGACAGTAACGCGAGTGAAGGCAACAATAAGTATTGCGATACAGCTCCAAATGCAATTCCTATTGACACAGGATTTTTGAACCACCCAGTAAATACAACCATCCTTCGATTTACGAACACTACAATATTTCACTTACAGAGAAAGATAAATTTTGTATCTAAAAATACTTTTAATTTTACGGTAGACTATTTATACACGCTCTAACACACGCTGACATGCTCTAGTTGCGCAAACGTTCGTTCGATACACTTGTAAGCATAGTTAATCCGGAATCATCATCATATTACGGAAAAAAAAACGTTCGTAAACCGAAGAAGAAGTGTATTTGAATTGCACATCCATTGAAATGTTCTAAATACTGTTGAAATTATACTTATTCATAATACAACCGGTACAACTTACAAGAAATATCAGTTGAATCACTCAACTTAACTCGCGCATGTATGCTGCGCAAGCGACCACCATGTTCTTAGCAGGCACAACTGTCTTTTCTGACTCAAAATGTAGTGTCCAGCTGTGTTCACGGTCTGGTAAATAAAAGTGTCAATTGGATTTTCAATTTATTATTAAAAAAAAAATAATGAATTGAAAATATGAATCGGTGCTAAGTCCAAATAACCTTAGCTGTTGGTGGTCTTTAAAACACAAATTCTGGTAAATAAAGCTGACAAACATCAAAGCTCTGTAAGACGAGTGAATCTGCTGATATTTTATATACTGTGCAACCGGCTTCCTATACAGGTAACATAAAAATATTAAATTGTACTTTACTACAATGGAATGAGAATATAAAAACAGTTGAATGAAAAACAATTCATAATTTGCAAATAAAACATATAAAATTTGTCTTCAATCTATCTGCACAAAACATTTGAAAGTTATTTTGTTTATTTTCTACAAAAAAATTTAAAACAAACTAGAAACAGTAAATATAATTGGTAGAATGAAACAAAAACATGTTTGATTTAACGCAGTTTTTGTTTTGTTTCGTCAATTATAACCGCTAAACTATTTACAATAATATTTGTGCGTAACTAAAATTTAAAAATAAAACAATTTCGATAAATATATGGATAATAATCCGAATGGAACATTAATATGTATTTTCTGTAGATTGGTAGTTCCGCTGATTCCGACAGATTCGTTCATAATATAATTTACAGAACAAAACACAATCAAATGTAACTGTAAAACTTACAGCTTACTATAATATCTATTGAAACTTATTATTTTCACTAAATTCGATAACGATAAACACAAGTTCGATTGAACTTAAGAGTTAAATTTATAAAAAAATATTGGTTTGTGTAAAAATAAACATTAAAACACTTACCTTAACCTTTAAATATTAAGAAACAAATGCTTGTCTTAATTAAGAGATTCACTGTACAACATGCTGCGTTTGAATAATATCAATTTTAAGGTTCGGAGTTAGTTCAAACGTTCAGGATATCTATTTTGAATGATATGCAAATTTCACATGAAAAAATCATCGTTTGTTTAATGTAAGATGACAACACTACAGCTTGACATTTGGCAATTTGAGGTTATGTCACAATAATAACTGAAATAATAATTGCTGCCAACTGTTCCTATTGTAAATTGACAAATATTACACGCGATTCTACGGCTACTAGCTAAAGGCAAGAGCTAGACCATAACACATTAATAAAAAAAACAAACTTGAATAGATATACTGAACATGTAAACTAATTTTGAGGTTAAAACAAGTTCAAGAACTTATTTATATACTAATAATCTTACTTGTGTGAAAAAATAATGGCTCAGGTACCATTTTACTGAATTAAAAAACTCTCCATACGATGCACCGACATCGCGCACCATTTTCGTCGTTTTATCACGATAACCTCAAAATCAAAACATCACAAAGATGGCGTTACGAAGGATACGACAAATGTCAAAGTGACAATTAATGAAACAATTGGACCTGATGTCAGTGCTCCGGCATGACAATCTACGATACGACGCGCTCTCATGAAATCGGCTCCGAGATACGTTGAGTAGTATCTTCTTTCGGGTTCGATGATCCTAAGCTGTTGCGCTGCGTCTTGGAAAATCAAATCGCTGTACGGCGGAGGCGAATAAAACATACTAAAACTGCAAAGGAGCAAACAATACAATCAGTACTTAGTTGGAAAATACAGAGTGATTCAAATATCTCCAAACTTTAAACACGCATTCGCAGTACTTGTGGTAGGGATAAACATTATTTATAAATTAACATTTTAGTGGTATAACTTAATTATTTAAAATTATTAAACAAATAAAGAAATGATAATTTTAAATAATTAAGTTATACTACTAAAGTGTTAAAATATAAATAATGTTTGTCTAAAATGACACAACACTCAGGGCCGGCGCTAAGATTTTCGGGCCCCGGGTAAGCGAGAGATAGGTCAATTATGCTGTGACGACAGGCTACAGTAAAAAAAAAACTAACCTGAACTCATCTGGATTCTTCCGTCCGTAAAACTGCTGCGCATAAATAAAAAGATTGATGTAAGCATTTATTTCCGTTTCATTGTAGCCGTAACCACCGCGCGAGACGATCGCATTCGAAGCCACCTTTCCGAGATTGCACTTTTTGTAATCATTCACTTCCATTCGGGTACCTAAATCGAAAAACACAATTACTGGTAATTGAATCGAACTATATTTAATTTATTGTAGATTATAGACGCGTCGACAACTCAGGTCATCAGCGTCTTCAACACAACAAATAACATATTTGTGTATTAAAATCCAGCAGTCGGCATACACAAACCGACTGGTACGAGCTCGGGTCCCTAGGAGCGCTAATTCCCAAAGAACATTGGAATGCATTTACGATAACAACTACATCCCAATGTCCCTCCTGGGGGGGAATCGAACTATAGGTGGCAGCATGGACAATGTTCTAAGCGGGACAAACTTGTAATTTTACCAAGTCTATACAGAGCCAATAAAAAAACGTCAATCATAAAGAGCCAATAAGAAAACACCAGAAAGAGACGTACATATGGTCGGATGTATTGTCTTCTCTTTCCTGTCAGTTTAGATGCGCAGTGAATGATGCGCAGTAAATGAGAGCTACACCTCAATGGATTTTAATGGGCTTGAGAATGGCCGAGCGTGTAGCAGTGCTGTTGTTTACATGGCGTTGCTATGGTTCCTCTATTACAAGTCCCCAGTTCTTGGGTTCTAGCCCGAGAGCTGGTAAAAGTGTCAATTGGATTTTCAATTTATTATTAAAAAAAAAAAATGAATTAAAAATATGAATTGGTGCTAGGCCCAAATAACCCTAGCTGTTGGTGGTCTTTCAAAACACAATTTACTCTTTCCTGTCAGTTTGGATGCGCAGTAGTACATCAGCACTCAACGTGGTCCAGTGGTTAGCGTCGCGGCCTCTGGATCAGACTGTCGTGGGTTCGAATCCCACCTACGCTCATGGATGTTTTGTGATGTCATTTAGTTTTAAGTTAATTGTTATTTAATGTAATCAAGACGCTAATTACCTAAGCTGCCGACGCGTCGAGGACAGTGTGGTCCAGTGGTTAGCGTCACGGCCTCTGGATCAGACTGTCGTGGGTTCGAATCCCACCTACGCTCATGGATGTTTTGTGATTTCATTTAGTTTTAAGTCAATTGTTATTTAATGTAATCAAGACGCTAATGACCTAAGCTGCCGACGCGTCGAGGACAGTGTGGTCCAGTGGTTAGCGTCGCGGCCTCTGGATCAGACTGTCGTGGGTTCGAATCCCACCTACGCTCATGGATGTTTTGTGATGTCATTTAGTTTTAAGTTAATTGTTATTTAATGTATAATCAAGACGCTAATGACCTAAGTTGTCGACGCGTCTATAATTTACAATAAATAAATTAGCACTCAGTTAGAACTAAACCTCAATGGATTTTAATACTAACCGTCTGGACACAGCAATTCAAAATCGCCAGTCAGTGCATTCCTGGCCCAGAATTCTCTGCGCTTGCCGTCAGTGATTTCGGCGACAGTCGTATGTTTCAAAAACGCGACGTCGCCTCCTCCTTCAACGAGACAACGGAATGCACCTGTATAACCGTAGTAGTCCTCGGAAGCGTCGCGTCTACAATATCTGCAAAATGTAAATTACTAAATTAATCTATACTAATACACAAAGAGATTAAGTTTATTTGTGTGCTTGTCGACGCTAACCTCAGAAACGACTGATCCTATTTAAAAAATTCTTTCAATGTTTCAAAGCCTGACTTCTTCCCGAATGACATAGGCTATCCCTATATTATTAAACGAGCAAATGTTGTATACAGTATGTAAACAGGTAAGCTGCACATAGGGAAATTAGCATTGGGAAAAAATGAATGGATCAGAGTGAGCCATGACTCATAATGTACGTATTTATAAAGGGCTGCTATGGTTATTTTAGTGTCTTTATTTTAGTTTCAATTATTTTTATTTTATTTGACATTTAAACGGCAATTAAAATAAAAATAATTGAAACTAAAATAAAAACACTAAAAAAACCATAGCAACTTTATATAATAACGTACATTATGAGTCATGGCTCACTCTGATCCATTCATTTTTTCCCCATGCTAATTTCCCTATGTGCAGCTTACCTGTTTACATACTGTATACTAATACACAAAGAGGTAAAGTTTATTTGTTTGCTTGTCCACGCTAACCTCAGAAACAACTGATCCTATTTGAAAAGTCTGACTTCTTCCCGAATAACATAGGCTATATATTATTAAGCTACGACAAAGGGGGTACGAGCTGTAAGCAAAAATGTAAAGCAAGTTGGGGATTCGGAACGCGACCTTGAAGCTAAATTGGTGTACGCTTGCTAAATCATACGAGTTACAGTGAAACCTTATAATATGAGAGATTTGTTGCTCTTGATTATTTTGCTGCCGAACCAAAATCTGTCCGGACGAAGCCGTACCGAAAAACTAATTTAAAATATACAGTAGAATCCGGATAGAACGACTAAGGGACCGGCGACATTATGTCGTATTAACTGGTCGACGCAAAAAGCGACCGCATAATTTAAACTTATTTTTATATAATACATATAAGTGTACAATAGATTATTTCTATGAAAATAAAACAAAATATATTAACACTTACAAATACATATGTATGAATGTATTATGTAACTTTAATTAAAGTTAAACATTGCACATATGTGTGTATTACAGATCAGAGGAACAATATGTATTGTAATTTCGTTCTAACCGGACGTTTATTATAAAATTAGGTCGCTAAAAGCAGTCGGTCGCTTAAACCGGAGTCATACTATACGGATACGCTTTCATAGTACGTCTATATAAAACCTAACTTGAGTTTGCATTTACGTCGCTAAAAACGGTTAGCCGTTTTATAAACGAAGTCGTAATAGACGGACTCTACTGTATTTGTAACAAGGTATGGACCTCCGAGACCAGGTTCAAAAGTGGTACACGCAAGTTAAAAGTTTCTGGGAAACACTGTAATTAAAGGATTAAATAATGTCAAGTCTTACCGATAACTAGCGCCGTGGCACAAATCGCACATATTATCATACGGAACTCCCGTATTATATTCGGTGCTAAGAGCTCCAGGAACGCAAGATTTGCTGAAATATTCCGCTGCCGCGCGTACAGCGTTACAACCGTACGACCGAATCCATCCGTTTGAGATCAAATAAGCGAGCGGATATACCCATCCGGCTGCCGTGCTGATTCCGGGATGACAAGTACGTTTTCCACGTAAATAAGTCAGCTCCGTCGATGGATCCTCTTCACGGGCGACCGCCACCACGTAGTATTCGGGCGTTTCTAAATTGTACACTTCGCTGATGAACGGTACGAGATCGTATCGTAAACCTGCAGTATACACATCGCTGGCGTCTAAGACAGCTACGTCGCTTCGCCCCGCACGAATTGCTTGCATGCAATTGATTTGTGAATGACCACGGTCACACGTCAGTTCCGGTTTTAATAATTGCGCTTTCAAAGCCATCTGTTGAGAACACACTCAATTAAAAGGTGGTAGAGGCGCTATACAGTATACAACGGCTTATACAAAGTTGAATCGAGGTTTGACGTCACAGGGCACAACAAACATGGCGACCAAACTGGGGACGGACACATTGAGGTTAAAGCTATCATTTAAAAGTGAAGCCAGTCGCCATTGTAACTCGGCCCTCATTTTATATGTGAGAAAGAGATGAAGAGAATAATATTCCCAATCCATCCCGTGTTTTGCCGCCATGTTTACTCGGCCCTTTGACGTCAGTATCGGCCCAATCCAATTTATTAGTATTGATCAAAAAACACGTATATGAGACAAACCTGCATTTTGACGCATTTGTCGAATTCCGGTTCAGACGTAACACATAACCTCATTTTATTAACAGGACAATATCTCACACCCAATATGATATCCAAAGTGTGCCCCAAAAAGCCTTTATAAGTCTGGTCCTCTTCCTTGATTGAAGCAAATCTTTCTGTCACATCCTAAAACCACAAAAAATACTTAAAAAAAATGAACCGTTTAGTTTACACTACACACAACAGAAGTGAAACTTCACATAAATCATTACAAACACGAATATAATTTCGTCCCACCCCGACCACCTGAGTTTCTTTTTCTATTTCTATAACTTCTTGGTAAAAACCTCAGAACAGAGATAGCTTTAGAAAGAGCTAGGGAATGCAATCTCGATCTCGCGAGATCTCGAGCCATTTTTCGAGATTCAATCTCGTGGGCAGGCAATCTCGTTTTTGAAATCTCGACCCGATATGGTCGAGATCTCGAACGAGATTTCAAGAACAAACGCGCTTGAAAAAAAACTTATACGTAATAGTTTTTGACAGTCGCGTTAATTGGTTCTGTTTGTTTCTCTGCATATATTGTTTTAAATATTGTTTTCTTGAGTAAAATGGACAGTTATTTAACTTATAACAAACATTAGATGACTAACAAATTTCAAAGTTAAGTGAATACTGAATATGTCTAAGAACAATTCAAACCAAATGTTCGTGAACGTTACCCTATGCTTCATAACTCCTAAGAAGTTATTTCCAAAATAATTAATTGACATATAGTGTGCTGTGTGAGTTGGGGTATTGCTGTTATATTTTGAAAATAAAACAAAACTTTAATTGAATCTTGGAACAAAAAAATCAACGTTTATTTAAGGAAAGTAATGAATAATAATCATCTGCACAGTGCACTACGCAATAAAACACACACGTACACACAGTAACACAGTCACACTGTCCCAAGTAAGTAGTTTTCATTAAGTTTAAGTATTTTAGATACAAAATAATACGTTCTTTTTAAAAGTAGGCGAAATCTCGATATTGTCGAGATTTATCGAGATCTCGCCAGACAATCTCGCGAGATCTCGAATTGCCAATCTCGAACCCAGACTGATCTCGCGAGATCTCGAATTGCCAATCTCAGCTCGAGATTGCATTCCCTAGTAAGAGCATATCACGTCGCTTGTGAAGCCACAACTATACACTAAAGTACGACCTGTCAGATATATTATGATCATTCGTTGCTTGTATGTGGTGTTAATTACTCTTTATGTCGTGTTGTGTGCCTGGATGTTACAATAAAGGTTCCAAAGCGACTATGAAAAATAATGTAGTATCTTATCATCAGTAAGTAAAAATATTTTATTATATTTTCAATTGTTCCCCGCACGTCTCGACTGCTTCAGTTGTACATACCTACAAGCTGTGATATGCCACTTCTATAGCTATCTCTGTTCTGAGGTAAAAACAAACCTATTACATATTTATCGGGTGATCAAATTTACCTGGAACATGAGATTATGAAATTGTCCGTATTTGGGTGTCGATTCAAACATATCAAACTTCTCGTAAACAACTGAATCGTTTAGCGGTTCTTTATTGTCCTGACCGAAGAATTCATTTGCGCTATACTTGGGAGCTTCGAAGTTACTGTTTAATCTTTCGTCGTACTGACTGTAACGATTCCGACTACTATTCCTATCGTTAGAGTTTGATCGATAAGGATCGTTACCAGTACCGTAAGCATTACCACCAGTACGAGAATTATCATTACCGGTTCGATAAGGATCGCGTTCGGTACTGTAAGCGTTGATTCCAGATCGGAAATTATCTGTACTGGTTCTGTATGGATCATTACCGGTACGGTAAGGATCGTTACCAGTACCATAAATGTTACGAGAATTATTGTTAGTTTGGTACGGATCATTATCGTTACGGTAAGGGTCACTTCCTGTACCGTAAATGTTGCTTCCGGTGCGAGAATTATTATTACCAGTCTGGTAAGGGTCATAAGGATTGCTCCCAGTACGGTACGGATCGTTTCCAGTACCGTAAGCGTTGCTCCCAGTACGGTACGGATCGTTTCCGGTACCGTAAGCATTGCTTCCAGTACGGTACGGATCGTTTCCAGTACCGTAAGCGTTGCTCCCAGTACGGTACGGATCGTTTCCTGATTGGTAAGCATTGTTATCTGTATTGCTTCCGTATTGATTATTGCCAGTTTGGTACGGGTCAGTACCGGTTCTATACTGATCGTATTGAGCGGATCTGCCAAAGCGATCAGACGGTCTAGATTGTTGGTAAGTCGATGAGTTCTTTTTACCGTAAAGGTCAACAGCAATAGTGAGAAATTCTTGATATTTCCTACGTTGCTCTATGCTTTTGGCCGATGAAGTAACTATTGCGTGTGTTGGTACTACGCCCCAGTTACACGACTGGTATTGATCGACTGGACGACGTGTACCATCGACGCACAGTAAATCAAAATTGTCTTTCGATACGGAACCTGCAATATTAACAGAGCAAATTATGGTTAGATAAATATTATAAACTAAGCTTCACTCGCGGATTCGCTCGAATTAATTCCGCTTTTGACAGGCACCTTATTCGCAATTAAAAGCAAATGTAGATGTCAGCCCTTCAGAAGTTCGAAGTGAATCGAATCGAGATTAAACAAACTGAATATAATATAAAATGTATTGATATAAAAAGTTATCGACTTACTAAATTCATTGCCTTGCGTAATCATTTCAGTTACGGTCGTATGTTTTAGAAAAGCGACATCTCCCGCTTCCAACAAACACCTGAACGCTCCTTCATATCCATAATACGGATCCTGTCGTGTACACCGACCTCCCGGAATCTTGCCGATACACAACTGGCACAATCGATCCGAATTATCACCGATCGGATTGTATCTATCGATAAGAGAATTAACGGCGCATGACGGTCCGAAGAAAACCGTCGCCGATTTGACATGATTGTTGCAATCTACGATACTCATTCCGCCTTTCTGCATCAGCGTATAGATCGGTATGACCCATCCGGCCAGCATTCCGACGGCAGCGAAACACGCTCGCTTGCCTCGTAGATCGGCTATCGTATTCACGTCTGGAATTGAGTTGCGTTTGACGACGGCCACCGCATAGTATTGCTTGAATCCTCCAGGATACACTTCCTGCATGAACGGTACCAAACTGTGATATCGTCCTCCGATGAAGACTTCGCCAGCGTCGAGACTCGTTATGTCGACGCGTTCCTCGTCCAGCAGAGACATGCATTCTTCTTTGTCAAAACCCTAATAATAATAAAACATGTGTAAATCTGGTCAGTACTCTCATAGAGATTACCGCCATAGCATTTTTTTTTTTTAACAGAGGAGATTTTAGATGCTTACAGAGAATGATTCGAGTTACGGAAGTTCGATTTTTGGGAGCTTCAACTGTTTACAGTAAAACTTCTCTATAACGAAATTGCTCGTTATAACCGAATTCCGTTATATTCGATATTACGAAAAAAAGAAAAATATTAAATATGTAATTTATTAGGTGTAAGGTGGTCGTTATTAGGGCATGCAATCTCGATCTCGCGAGATCTCGAGCCATTTTTCGAGATTTAATCTCGTGGGCAGGCAATCTCGTTTTTGAAATCTCGTTCGAGATCTCGACCATATCGGGTCGAGATCTCGAACGAGATTTCAAGAACGAACGCGCTTGAAAAAAACTTATACGTAATAGTTTTTGACAGTCACGCTAATTGGTTCTGTTTGTTTCTTTGCATATATTGTTTTAATTATTGTTTTCTTGAGTAAAATGGACAGTTATTTAACTTATAACAAGCATTAGATGGCTAACAAATTTCAAAGTTAAGTGAATACTGAATATGTCTAAGAACAATTCAAACCAAATGTTCGTGAACGTTACTAATAGTAACTTACCCTATGCTTCCTAACTCCTAAGAAGTTATTTCCAAAATAATTAATTGACATATAGTGTGCTGTGTGAGTTGGGGTATTGCTGTTATATTTTGAAAATAAAACAAAACTTTAATTGAATCTTGGAACAAAAAAATCAACGTTTATTTAAGGAAAGTAATGAATAATAATCATCTACACAGTGCACTACGCAATAAATCACACACGTACACAGTGACACAGTCACACTGTCCCAAGTAAGTAGTTTTCAAGTATTTTAGATACAAAATAATACGTTCTTTTTGAAAGTAGGCGAAATCTCGATATTGTCTAGATTTATCGAGATCTCGCCAGACAATCTCGCGAGATCTCGAATTGCCAATCTCGAACCCAGACTGATCTCGCGAGATCTCGAATTGTCAATCTCGGCTCGAGATTGCATTCCCTAGTCGTTATGTACTGAAGTGCATTCTGGGTAATAAACAAACAATGAACGCACTGGAAAATCACTATTTCTGAGGATGTGTAAGGAAATTTAGGAGTGAGGATATCAGAAAGAAACTCTGCTTCAATTTTACCTGCTTGCACTTAAGGTTGAAAAAGTCGCTTCCGAACCGTCTCTTGTCTCGAAGCGTTGCATGCATAAGATTCGTACATTTGAATTGTTCTTCCTTACTTATGGTACACCAAATCAACGTACTCTCATTTCGTTGAGGTTGCGTTAAAACCTGACCGGACACTAATAATCAAAGAAATTTAAAAAAAAAAAGCTGAAATACTTCTTATGGAGTGATTTTGCTAAAATACTCATAAATTGACACACGTTAATAAGTGCTCTTCCCTGCGAATGTGTTTTAGGGAGCTCCCCCTCCTAAATCTCCCCCATTCTGCAGAATTTTACCAGTGATTTTTTTAAGGCTATCGACAGCTAAAATTATTTAGTCTAGGGATGCAAGGTGTTAGAAAATATCGATATATCGATGTCGATATATATATCGATTTAAGTCGATATCGATATATCGATCTTCGATATCGATAAATATCGATATTTTTGAGTGTCGATATATCGATATTTATCGATATCGATATATCGTTGCATTCCTATTTTTAATTCTCATTGCCCGATCACAATTCATAGAGTACTTTAAATTTTAAATGTCAACTTTTTTAGACAGTCAGTGTTGCCACTTGCCAGTAACAGCATTTTACCCGATTTCGTGGGTATTCGATTTTGGGCGGGCTCTTTCGATATTTCGTTTCGATATTTTGAGTTTTTTCGATATCGATATCGGCAGATCTTCGATATCGATAAATATCGATTTTTTGGGCGTCGATACATCGATATTTATCGGTCTTCGATATATCGTTGCATCCCTAATTTAGTCCTAATGTGATAAAGTTATCGAGTTAAAACAGAGCTTTATTCGGCCAAATATTTTTAAATTTTAACTGAGCGAGCGAAGTACTCCCGCTTTAACTCGACCATTTCGGCTTTGTTTTTCTGTCCCACAATTACAGTTTAATGCGTGGGACAATTTTAATAAAATTTGGCTTGGAAATTTTTTGATTCGAACGACGTAAATACACGATTTTGCGATCAAAAATAGCTTCAGTGGGTTGAGGAGTCATTCAAATTTTTATAAAAGCAGAAAATTACGAGAAAACAATTTAATTATGTTTCCAATCAAAATTTTGTAAGTATTACATTAGTCATCGTTAATTTCTGAACAAGTGACAAAGATACGGTACCCCAAAAATACAATTTATATAAAGAATAATTGTTTGTATTTATTACAAGTTCGTAATACAGTTCTTTTGGGTATTCTAATATACAATTTAAAGTCATATTAGGAAGCAATGCTGTAATGATTTATTTATAAACAGAATCCACAAGTGTTTACCTGAGCTAAACAATATAAACACAACAGTCAAAATCACTAAAATTAAAAAGCACGTACACAGTTTAAAAGCCATTTTATTTTTTCTATAACATAATGTTCTTAAAGAAACAATTTTAACTGATTTCTTATTAAAATATTAAATATTAAATCATAACTGACACATTTGATTACAAATCCTCACCCAAGCACACGCCCATCTACTAATCACAGCCCTGTAAATAACTTAACGAAACTAAATAAACAGTGCTTCTAAAACTTAATTGACGTTTGTATTTTCTAATTTAAAAACGCATTTAATTTGAATAGCTGTGGATCAATTACTCTAAAATTTATTCCACGGAATTATAATTTTTATATTGTTATATTTTCAAATTGTGATCGCACAATATTTTTTTTTGACGTTTGCTTTGTTAATTGGTTGAGAACATTATTGCAAATTTCTTTATCTATTGTTGGCAGCATGTAATAGAACCAGACAACTGACAAGTTGTCAGAGTGCCAAAGTGTCACCGAGTACCGACCAGTCACTGACTCACTACTCTACAAAGAGAAAGTGAAAGTATAAGCATGGCCGGACCATACAGAGCCATTTACGCTTTTGCCCGAGAAATTCACCCAAAAACGGTCAAAAAAGACATTCAGTATGGAACGGCGGGATTTAGGACCAAGTACGTTACTTCTTAAAACAGTAGGATTAATTTACGCTATTTTTTAATCAAATTTCTGTTGCCCCATCTCTACTTTGTTTTAACGAACGGAAATATTAATTTAAATTAATTTGCTGTAATTTGCACTTATATTTCAATAAATAGGTACTTAGTTTTAGTGCAAAGGGTCTTTGATCGATAAAATTAATTGCTGATCGTTGACCCGGAAAATTACCGTGAAGATTAATTATAATATCCTATCGAGATTATAGATACTTGACAACTGTGATCTTTAGCGCCTTTCATTGTCCACGTACCAGAAATAAACAACTGACAGTAGCATTAAAATAAATGATTAACGTCAATCGTAATTCATTTATTTTGAGGATATTGTCAATTGTTTATTTTAGTCTCTAAACTCTTCGTAGTTTTAAAATAGAATCTTCTTCAATTAAAAATATGGTAACATTATACAAAATTCTAGTCTCCACCTGCGAACGTTTTTTGGGGAATTCCACCCCCCCCCCCTGCACGGTTTCACCTCCTAAAAAGTGTCATTTCGCCAACATCCCCCGCGAAAAATTCATCCCCTGCAAGAAACTCTGCACCCCGTGAAAAAATCTTTTTGTCCACTTGTATAATTTTATCAAAAATATAAACAAAGTAGGTATTATTAAAAATATATTATTTCAGGGGATCGGATCTTGGATATGTTTTGTTTCGAATGGGCTTACTTGCAACTCTACGTGCTCGCTATAAAAAAGGTAATACTAACATTCAAACAGTTGAATCGCGTTTACAACGCTTTCGTTTGTTTGTATTCACTTGTTTCCATTCATTTGTTTAAATAGCTACAATCGGCCTAATGATAACAGCGTCTCACAATCCCGAAACTGATAATGGAGTCAAACTGGTCGATCCGATGGGTGAAATGCTTGAACAAAGCTGGGAAAAACTTGCCACACGAATGGCTAACGTTTCGTAAGTATTTTTGACAATTTTTTTTAACAATCACATGAGGGTTCATTTTAAGTCTAAGTGAACGAGAAACGATGTACTCTGAACCAGTGGCGGACTAAGCCTATTGGAGGCCTGGGGCGGCAGAACTAAATGAGGCCCCCGGTCTGCTTAGAAATTGATGTATTTGTAATGTAAATTTCGTAAAAAATTAATAATATAGATGTAATGGCTGACAAAAAAAATCAAATATTCATAATAAACGACCTACCTACATTTATATTTTGTATACGTATGGGGTCTCCAACTCCAAACTGCCTCTTACTTACTAAACATATTTTGGCCTTGTTTGGGATTTAATTAAGAAGGACTTCTCGAGATTTGGAGGCCCCCCAGGATCAGAGACCCGGGGCCTAGTCCGCCACTGCTCTGAACGAAGTTCCCCATTTTTTGTGTGCCACATGTATATCGCGAGAAGAAGCTTACACAGTCACAATAATAAAAAAAAATCCATATCGTGCCATCACAGTGGTGACTCATCGTAATTCGTTTTTTCTCTGCAAATTGTGCGAACAAGTGAACATAAATTCGTTAATAACTTTGTGTCTAGCAATGAAAATAGTTTAATTTTAAAGGGTACAAAATGGTGTATTGAATGGTACTAACAAACTGGAAATATGAGAAAGATTATAGGAAAGTGAAAGTTGAAAATACAACGACAGCGCTACGAAAAAGCAAAAATAAGAAAAAAGATGCAGCAAAAATTGTAAAAATTAAGTCTAAAAATGTTGACCGAGTCCGCCAGTCTGCCCGTGCACTCATTATAACGAAAGAAATTGCTCAGTCCCTTAAGTTTTGTTATAGAAAATTTTAACTGTATTAACTTTCATATTTTAATAAGCGCTTTATCTTCTAGTGACGATCAACTCGCACAACTTGTCGGCGAAATAGTCTCCGACTACGAAATCGACATGAACGGTCACGCGAGCGTATTTATTGGTAAAGACACACGTCCTAGCAGCGTGAAACTGTGTAAAGCAGCAACGGATGGTGTGGTTACTCTCAAAGGCAAGCCGATCGATTTTGGAATAGTGACGACGCCGATGTTACACTACTTCGTCGTTTGTCGTAATACCGAAGGCGCATACGGCCGGCCTTCGGAAGAAGGCTACTTGGACAAGCTGTGCTCGGCGTTCCGATCGTTGCGCGGTCCGAACCGAGATAATGGTAATTATCGAGCGCGGTTACTGTTTGACGGAGCCAACGGTGTCGGCGCTAAAAAGATCGGTGCGTTCAAAGAACGGCTTGCCAATTACATCACGTTTGAAGATTACAATAACGCTGTTATTGGTAGCGGACAACTTAACCATTTGGTAATTATAATTTCCTCAGAACAAAGATAGCAATAGAAGTGGCATATCACAGCTTGTAGGTAGGTATAATTGAAACCTGTCGAGACGTGCGGGGAACAATTGAAACAATTGGGTTTTTGAATGAATTTTTTTTCTTACTTAAATGGAAAGATCACATACAAGTTTTATAGCAAAGCTGTTTTTAGTTAATTTTTTTACTTAGTAATTAAAAAGTTATATTTAAATAAAAATTAATTTTTAAACTAAGTTCCGATGACGCGCCGAAAGAATCCGGACGCGTGTGACGTCGTTATGTTATCTGTGGTTTTTGTATCCATGGTTACCAAGTTAAAAATTTATTATTTTTGATAGCATGTGTAATACACATACACAAATGCCAACAAATGCACACAAATTTTAACATAATGACGTCACAAACATTCCTGGCGCGTTTTGAATTCACGTGATATTTTTTAAATTTTTATACATTTTAATTAATTTTTAGTAATTTATCTATGGCTTTAAAACAAATTTTCTTTTCGTTTTTCAATATTATTTATGTTAAATTATTAGAAAAAATTAAAAAATTAATATTTTTTTTAATTTAAATACCTAATTGAAAATGTAATAAAATATTTTTACTTACTGATTATAAAATATACCCTGATTTTTCATAAGCGCTTTGCAACCTTTATTGTAATATCCAGGCACACAACACGACAAAGAGTAATTAATACCACGGAATACAACCAACAGATGATTATAAAGTACCTGACAGGTCATACTTTATTGTATAGTTGTAGCTTCACAAGCGACGTGATATGCTGTTTCTATATCTATCTCTGTTCTGAGATTTATATGTACTGAGCAACATTGCACTATTTTTTTAAATGCATCGTAATATGAATTATTGTTTGATTATACTTAGTTCTTGATTTTACGAGATAACTCGTTCCTAGATTCGCGCTCTTTAAGCGAAAACCAGTGAAAGTATGAATTTATTACATCGTTTGACGTCTCTCGACAATACCGCGCAACAACGAAAATGTTTCCTCTGTTTTTTTATTATTGAAAATAAAAATTAAACCAAAATTCTAGATATTATAAATTAATAAGATTTATACGGCTGAATTGCAATTGAAAATTTTTTTCGTTGGAAAGCAGCCAATTATATAATTGATTGATATATCTAGGAGTGTATCCCTATTAAGGGTATTTGAAATAATTTTCACTTTCATGATGGACTCTCGCTAGTACGAAGATTCACTTCTACAACCTAGCTATATTGAATTAACACTCGCATGTAGTGAAAATCTATTGATTCCGAAGCATATAAGGAGAATATTAGTTTGGTAATCATGTCACGGTTGAGTACTGTAAGCTCATTCCGCTGCGAAAGTGGAAAAGTTCAGGTTAGAATTCTGACTGTGACTATGGTTGGTAAAATGATTTTTTCCAATATGTTTCGAATCAGTTATATATTCCAACGAAACATTTTCTAGATATTATTAAATAGACGCTGATAACCTCATCTGTTGAGCGTCTATAATCAACAATCTAATCAAGATATTATTATACATTACAGTGTGGGGCAGATTACGTCAAAGTGCAGCAGACGTCACCAAACGGTCTTCCGGTCGAGCCGAACGCACGTTGTGTTTCAGTCGACGGCGATGCAGACAGAATCGTATACTTCTACACAGACGATGAAAACAGATTCCATTTACTAGATGGCGATCGTATCGCTACGCTTATCGCTGCTTACATCACAGAACTGTTGCGAGAAGCGAACGTTGATGTTACTCTTGGCCTCGTGCAGACAGCGTATGCAAATGGAGCGTCGACTAATTATATAACCAATGAAATGGTGCGTACAAAATTACAAATGACGTTTTATAACCTTACATTCTCATCATACATTTTTCGTAATGTCAAGCCACAGAGGTAAAAGATATAGAGGGACTATAAGCATTTTAAATTTAAAATATGAATTGGTGCTAGGCCCAAATAACCTTAGCTGTTGGTGGTCTTTAAAACACAATTTTTAACACTCAATTGAATTTCAATAGAACATTCCAGTGGCGTGCATCTCAACAGGCGTGAAACACTTGCATCACAAGGCGTTAGAATATGATATCGGAGTGTACTTCGAAGCAAACGGACACGGGACAGTAGTATTTAGTCAAAAAACCAAAGATTGTATTAAGATGGCGGCTAAAGACGACGGAAATCGAACTGCTGAACAGAGAGCTGCAGCGGAACGACTTTTGACGCTCGTAAACGTCGTCAACGAAACGGTGGGCGACGCCTTTTCAGACATGTTGCTAGTGGAAACGGTTTTACACGCACGTGGATGGGATTTGCCCCGATGGGAGACTACGTACACGGATCTGCCCAATAGACAACTTAAGATCACCGTTCAGGTATAGATAATAAATTAACAAGATTTATACGGCTGAATTGCAATTGAAAATTTTTCGTTGGAAAGCAGCCAATTATATAATTGATTCGAAACATATTGGAAAAAATCATTTTACCAACCCTATTCACAGTCAGGATTCTAACCTGAACCTTTCCACTTAGTATTAGTTTGGTAATCATGTCACGGTTGAGTACTGTAAGCTCATTCCGCCGCGAAAGTGGAAAGGTTCAGGTTAGAATCCTGACTGTGACTATGGTTGGTAAAATGATTTTTTCCAATATGTTTCGAATAAAATATATAATTGGCTGCTTTCCAACGAAAAATTTTCAGGTATAGCTAATGTTTTTGTCGATTTTTTTTTAAATCGCTTCTCTATGTATCCGTTGTTGCGCGTTAACAGTCACTTTGAAATCCCCTCCATGCATCTGCTCACATCGAATAGTATTGTGTTTTTACTGATGTTTCCTATATAGACGTAAGTTGTTTTTTTTTTTCATTAAGGATCGTAACGTAATAACAACAACGGACGCCGAACGTGTCTGCGTAACCCCCGAAGGACTCCAAGACGATATAAACGCGTTCGTTCAAGAATACAGTCAAGGTCGAGCGTTCGTCAGACCTTCCGGCACCGAGGACGTTGTTAGAGTCTATGCAGAGGCCGCCACAAGACAGGAATGCGATGCACTCGCGTATAAGGTCGCTTCGGCTGTGTATGAAAGGGCGGGGGGCGTCGGAACTCCGCCTTCTTTGCCTAACTAATTTTAGTCTGGACAGGCAGGGTAATGCGAAGCTTAGAACGACCAAAAACGTAGACATGCCCCTGCGGGTGCTTAAACCATATTATATTACCCGATGAAATGCTGCCAACCTATTGAATTATTCTATTTAATGATACATAGAGTGTTAGGTCTCCAAGTCACTATATGAATAATAAGAAGTATTAGAAATACCTTGTGTCCGTCTTGTGACTTCATATGTTGTTAACACGGCGCGTTTCAGCAACGAGTTGCCATCTTCAGGTGTGGTTAATTAACCACACTTGAAGATGGCAACTCGTTGCTGAAACGCATCGTGTTAACACATGAAGTCACAAGACGGACACAAGGTATTTCTAATATGTACTTCTTATTATTCTTAATATTCTATTTAAGGTTGGCAACAACACATTCCTACCATAATTTTGCCTAAATACATAAAAATCACTTAACTTCAAAAATAATACCTAACAGAATAATTTTCTATATTGGGCAGGCTCAACGGGGTTCAGTTTTTTTTATTAGAAATATTTTATAGTGTTTTACTGAAAATTCGAGGAATTTTAACTGATGACGTTTTACAAAGAATGAGGTTACATTTTCTTCCATCAGATGTTTTAGCTCCAATCACGGACGTATAAAAAATTAATATATTGAACGACTAGGAAAAAGTGTAAACAAGATTGTGAGAGAGATTAACAGGGCCATGTCAGCGCTTCGGACAAAATGGCGGTTTGAACATTGAATGAACGTAAAGAATACGGGATGCACTGCACATCTACTTATTATTGCCGAGCCCCTGGCTTTTTGCTAGTCCTGTCACCTTGTTACGCTACTGCAATTCGAAGTCAATATATTATACATCGGTGGCGCCAATGACAATTGTAACGAATTCTTTTGAACTTGCCCATTGTATCTAAAATACGTATATATATTTTATATATTTTCTTTTTATATCCTGTACATATAATATGTGTAGATAGAAAACAGGGATACTTTTAAGGTTTCCGATACGCGGTGAGAAAAAAATTAAAGATGCTGCTTGAAAATTAATAACAAATGCTTTGTTTTTGAATTATTTTTCAGAAGTACGTAAAACAAGTTTCATTGGAAAGTGATTCTTTTGTTTCGTTTTTTCTACACACTGATCTTTATTAAAAAAAAAAAACAAAACTTAGCTTGAGTATTGACAGATGGCGCTAAAATTGCAGTTTCAATATTTATTATTCTTTCATTTATTATTTCTTCCATGTTTTTACATCATATTTATCACCGAATTATATTACTGGACGTGCTCTAGCGGTTAAAAAGTGTGCCTCCGAAAGAAAAAGATATAATGAATGTTGTGGCTTGGGCGACATCAGGAACACCGAAAAGATAGGCCTCAACCATACTCTATCCATGATACATTTTTTAGAGTGTTGGGTCTCCAAGTCACCTGAAGATGGCAACTCGTTAAAATATTTATTATATCTATGGGTCGAAAAAATCAACAACCGGTAGTACTTTTAATTTTAAAATAAAGGAATAAAACGAAGAAAAATTATGAATCATGATTTATTATTATAATAATGTTGAATTAAATCAAAATGAGGAGCAATAAAGAATATATTTCGGCTTTAGTAATAAGAATTTAACTTGCTGGCGCCATTTTATTCCGACGTTTGGAAAAATCTGCTAGATTACGTTCGGAATTGTTTAGATGGCTCGATTTGTTCGCTTGTCACGTGACCAAAAATCTACCCGCTCGGCTCGATCAATCGAGTGCAAAACCGAACTTACCCTAAATCACAAGAAGTCACAAGACGGACATAATACAAAGTATTATACTTTATCCTTCTCACTCATTTGAATCTGAAAAATAACTACAACGATATAGACCTCGCGCGGCGAAAGATGAAGCCACCGCGTCATAGTAACGTGAATGCATTGTGCCCGCCTTCTAGCTTGCTATTGGCTGTTTTGGAGATCCATGAGCGTCGATAGGTGGAATTTTAAACGATAACGCATTCACTAGTATATTATTGATGACGTGCCTGGCTTCTTCTCTCACCGCGGGCACTCTACCTCTAGGCCACGTCCAGTAGTATTATAATACGATATTTATCATAAATCGTTAAATCTTTCTTCTAAACATCGATCTTAACGACAATACATATTAATCGCGTATCGCCTTAAGACAAGCCCGAAAATTAAAAAAATAAATATCAATCCTTAATTATACATCACATCATGGGTACTAGCGTTAGAATTTGTAGAACATAACCTCAAATATTTAACAACACTGCCAAAACACTAAAGTGAGGCATAATATACCCAGTAAATTAATAGTGGTGTCGACAAAAGATGGAGCTTTGTGTCTCTTATTATAGATAGTGACACAACTTAATACAGTTACAAAGAGGATGGGCACTGCCAAACTTGACCGCTAGGGGCGCCAGCTATATAACTACCGCGATCTGTGAGCAGTTCATAGTAGTATCCAGGTGTGCAAGCTTTCACGGACGGCATTGTTCCAAGTCTTCATGGTTTCCGGGCTTGTAGGCCGTGGTCCGGTGGTATTTCTACCTGACGTTTCGTTTACAACTGCGGTAGACATTCTCAAAGGCGATGTGGCAGCGGTCGAAGTGTTCTCCTTGGCGGCTCACAGGTCAGTGACTGGTGTCCTCCCTTCTTTTATGCCTAGTACCAGTGTGTTCTCTGTTCGGTCGTAGTCCGTCTCTCTGTAATTGGTCAACTGCGCAGTGTGTAGTGGTGGGGGTGAGTTCTCTACTCGGTCGTATTCCGTCCTTGTACGATTGGTCATTGGTTTTGTGTGTCGGAGTGCTGGTAGGCCTTCATCTTTTCGGTTAAAATTCTGTGTTTTTGTATTGCATCAAAGAAAGGAGGACACCAGTAACTGACACACTGACCTGTGAGCCGCCAAGGAGGACACTTCGACCGCTGCTACATCGCCTTTGAGAATGTCTACCGCAGTTGTAGACGAAACGTCAGGTAGAAATACCACAGCCTACAAGCCCTGAAACCATGAAGACTTGGAAGTTCATAGTAGTGTCTACAGAATAAGTTTATTGAAAATAATAGATCAATGACAATGTAGATGTGCTGTGTTTACCAATGGTTTTGTATTTCTAAAGGATCCGGAACTGAAAAGAAGGGAAAAAACTTGATCGCGCACTTTTCTATGAAAACCATGATCTCAGGTAGTTATATGCGTGCTGCCATCTATATTATGTTTCTCATGTGCCCATCTCCATTCTTTTTATATGCTTTATTATTATTTAAAGAATCAACAGGCATAAACCCATTATTATACATTTTACAAATGGTGATAGAAAGTAATTTATTCATAATACATTGTATGGTGTCATAACCTAACATCTGTTTAGTTTGTAAACAGCACGCTAGATAGTGCCAGCTGCAGTATTGAATACAACGATAAAAATCCGAATTATGGTGTTACGACCTAATCTTAGAATATACTGTAAGAGCAATGACACACACAGCGGTGTCAACTCGGCAGTCAGGCTTTTCTTGTGGAGAACGATGTGTCGAGGCGGCTGAGAATCGGTTTTCAGTCGACATGCAATTCTCGCCGCGGTGTGTTTTGCATCATTGAAGGGCTTGAGAATGGTCGAGTGTGTAGCAATGCTGTTGTTTACATGGCGTTGCTATGGTTCCTCTATTACAAGTCCCCAGTTCCCGGGTTCTAGCCCGAGAGTTGGTAAAAGTGTCAAATCGATTTTCAATTTATTATTAAAAAAAAAAATAATGAATTGAAAATATGAATTGGTGCTAGACCCAAATAACCTTAGTTGTTGGTGGTCTTTAAAACACAATTTAAATTACATCATTGGAAAACAACATACTTGCCGCCTCGGCTAACCGCTGTGTGTGCCATCGCTCTTAACTAAATGATATTCACTTACCGGCATAAAATTTTAAAATGTCGGCTCGACCTAACCAGTGATAAAACACACACAAAACCCTCCATCTTTTAAAAACACATAAAATAACCAAGTTAATTATTTAATGGTGCTTTTAACCATTGCATCGCCTAGATGCAATTATTTTAATCAATGAACTTCAAGGTTATTTTTAACCTTTAACATTATTTTAAAGAAATTCTCATTAACGTAGTTTAAAAAAACATGCACATTCTCGATATTAGTAACATTTGACTGATTTTTTAATATTTTTTTGATGTACCATTTGTTTGAAATCAAAAGTGTAGAATCAAAATTTGATTTTATTTCATGCAGGGTGACCACAAAAAAGTAAGGGAATTTTTTATAGGTTAGACAAACCACAGAAATGTCAAGGAATATTATTCAAGGTCAAGGAAAATATCAAACTTTCTGAGCCATGACTCATAATGTACGTATTTATATAGGGTTGCTATGGTTATTTTAGTGTTTTTATTTTAGTTTCTATTATTTTTATTTTATTTGACATTTAAACAACTATTAAAATAAAAATAATTGACCAATAACTCAATGAGTTGATGCACAATTTGTTTTTGTTTGTTTTGTATTTTTGATTTAAATAAAAAAAAAAAAAAAAAAAAATAATTGAAACTGAAATAAAAACACTAAAAAAAACATAGCAACTCTATATAAATACGTACATTATGAGCTTTGGCTCACTCTGATCCATTCATTTTTTCCCAATGCTAATTTCCCTATGTGCAGCTTACCTGTTTACATACTGTATATACTTTTTTCCCTTGTATTGTTATACTCTTTGTAAGGTAAAAAAAGACTTGAGAAGAAAAACTGCTTGCTGCTTTACGAAAAATGTGGATTGGTGACACATCTGAAAGTCAAGGGACTTTTTTACCCAACCACGGAGAAAGAGGAAGAGTTATGATTTATATATTTTGTGGTAACCCTGTCATGCAATAATTTTTTAATCGTAACTTTTCGAATGATAAATGTTTTTATTCTACAGAATTTTTTTGTTTCATTTATGTATTATAACAATAAATAATATTAAACAAAAATAATTATTTGATTTGAGACTATCAAATTTTGCGGTATATTAAATTATTATTAGTGATTTTAGTCGATAATTTGGCAACAAATGGTTTCTTATTAACGGTTTGGGGCAATCCTTCTTGCCATTTTAAAAAGACAACCCCATTTTATATACCTTTTTTATACTTAAATACAGTTGAACTTCGATAACTCGAACTGCGATAATTTGAGCCATTTTTCTGAGAGTAGTTCTTTCAATTATCCACGAGAGGCAGCACTTGTGGTAGGGACAAACATTATTTATTCCCCATTAAGCTTTGTGTCATTTTAGTGGTATAACTTAATTATTAAATTATTAGATATTATTTTTAAATTAATTAAATAATGTTATATCACTAAAATGACACAACACTAACGGGAAATAATAATTTTTGTACCTGCCACAAGTGCTGTCTCTCGTGGATAATTGAAAAGAATTACTCTCAGGAAAATGATTCATTAGTTGGTAGTAGCGTCAAGAGTGTAAATTAATATTATTTGATAACTCGATTTTTTTTGTGGCAAGTCATGGTTCGAGTTATCGAAGTTCGACTGTATATATTATGCTCAATTTGTTTATTAAAATATTTTTTATAAAGAATATCATTTAATTTCTTATTATTGTGAAGTTTTTTCAAATGAGTTTTCACTTGTTTTAATTTAAAAAAAAGTGCACAGCAAACTCTAGCGGAATTTGTTTATATTAACCTCAAATATTAGTATCAATAAATCCCCGCTAGAGTGTGTTGTAGTAAACTTGTAGTAAAACAAAGGTTAACATAACATCTGAAAATTCAATATGGCTAAGTTCAAAAATCTGTAAAAAAATAATCAATGTCAAAAGCTGTGCAATACTTTTTATTATTTTTAACTCGGATGTAATATATTTATCTGGGAATAAACCAATCTGTCAATTCTTTATTTTACTGTTATTTTTTATCTATTATAAGTAGCCCCTGAATATAGATATCGAAATTTGGGGATGTAGTATAAAGTGCCACTTTAGACGAGGGTGGAGCCATTCAGGGGAGGGTGCATGCCTGTCTTATTTTATTTATTTATTGTAGATTATAGACGCGTCAACAACATAGGTCATTAGCGTCTTAAATTACATTAAATAACATCATAAAACATCCATGAGCGCAGGTGGGATTCGAACCCACGACAGTCTAGTCTGGAGGCTGCATGTGTCCACGTTCTATTAGCCGCGTCTTTGCGCATGCTCAATTGCTCGTACAGCGCTTGCGCAACTGAAGCAACCAATAGATTTTAGGCACAGTTATTTCCTCACCGCCCCCCTTTAACAGCAACCTCCCCACTCGCTTGTACTACGTCCTTATAGATTTCTATGTCTATGCCCCTGAAACATTCAACAGTTATTTTTTTATTTGAAGAAAGAATCTGATAATTTAGCCTTTGGTCACAGCATATAGAAATATCAGCAGATTCACTCGGCTGTTGGCACTTTGATGGTTAGCCAATCAGACTACAGCACGAGTTA
The DNA here is from genome assembly GCA_039654895.1 of Mongoloraphidia duomilia. NCBI lineage: Eukaryota > Metazoa > Arthropoda > Insecta > Raphidioptera > Raphidiidae > Mongoloraphidia > Mongoloraphidia duomilia. Next base: position 23,278,846 of record CM077526.1, on the reverse strand, counting down.
ATCCCACCCTAATTTTATTACATGACTGACACGACAGTTTGAGTCAGCTGGTAGAAATTGAAATTGTGTTTTAAAGACCATCAACAGCTAAGGTTATTTGGGCCTAGCACCAATTCATTATTTTTTAATAATAAATTGAAAATCCAATTGACACTTTTACCAGCTCTCGGGCTAGAACCCGGGAACTGGGGACTTGTAATAGAGGAACCATAGCAACGCCATGTAAACAGCTGGTAGATGCACCTGCTAAGAACATGGCGATCACTTGCGCATAATATATGCGCGATTTATGATTTACAATTCGAATGATTCAGCTGATTTCATTAAGCTGTGCATCGGTCCATTATTTTTACTGCATTTTTACATCAATATTGGCTGCTTTAAGTAACGGTAAGATTTTTGTACTCGAAGAAAGAAAATCAAAGGAAGAAAGGTCATACTTCTATCACGATAGAATAAATTTCTCAACGAGTTACATTATTAGCCCGTGTTCGCGATGTAAATATTCGTGATCTTCAAAATGACGGCTCCTTTTGAATAGCCAATCAACACTCGTCGTCATTTGATTAGCTAAAGGGGTCGTCATTTTTAAGATCACAAATATTCATGTCGTAAGCACAGCCATTACGTTTAATTGAGCGAATTACTAGCTCTGTTTATCTAGGAACTGTCATTTTGGGTTGCAAAAAGCATTGTCAAAAAATTTGATTTGACAATAAACTTATATTGTGATCTTATGAATACCAACAGTCTAATGTTGTCAATCAAACTCTAGTTAATTTATAGACCGAGAGATAGTGACAATTTTTAGGTGTTATTTATTCAAGGCCTTATTTTTGTGAAGATGTTGAGGGAGGCATATTAAAGTGCCCTGAGTAAGGGATTTTGCTAGATAGCGGTATGGAAGGGATGCAGACCGCCCCCAACATGTAACAAAAAAAATTGTCACAATTATTATTGCTTCAAGACTGAAATTGTTTGTACATCTTGTCGGTGAACCTAATAATGCCATTATAATATTTGCAGATGGTAGGTATTAAAAGGGTGGCAGATCGCTTTAAACGCATGTACCCGACGAATTTTTTATTAGTTCAAGGTTAAAATTTTGATATGTTGTTACGGCGACTGTTTTAAGCATATATTTCAATTTGCAGAACAAAATGTCGGTATTAACCCCCTCTTTTAGAGGGAAACTTGCTCGCCTAGGTGTTTATATCGCTCTGCAAGGGGGTTAATACCGACATTTTGTTCTGAAAATTGAAATATATGCTTAAAACAGTCGCCGTAACAACATATTAAAATTTGAACCTTGGAACTAATAATATAAATTTCGTCGGGTACATAACACATTTAGGGTGATCTGCCACCCCTTTAATACTGACCAATCGATCTACAAATATTATAATGGCATTATTGAGTCACCGACAAGCTATACATACAATTTCAGCCTTGAAGTAATAATAATTGTGACCATTTTTTTTGTTACATGTTGGGGGCGGTCTGCATCCCTCCCATACCGCTATCTAGCAAAATCCCTTACTCAGGGCACTTTAATATGCCTCTCTCAACATCTTCACAAAAATAAGGCCTTGAATAAATAACACCTGAAAATTGTCACTAGCTCTCGGCCTATCATGTAGATTATACAAGATTAGATTGTATTCACACAAAAACAAATGATTGATCTACATAGAAAAAGAAGCTAAATTTCGATTAAAATGCGTAGTAAAACGTTGCTTCGAAGTGGAAATTGTTCAAAAAACTAAGTTAAATAGATGTATACGCAGTTTAAAAAAATATCGTTTCATTCAATCATTTTTCGAGCAAGATCGATTTAAAATTCTACAACATTTTTGATGTGAAACCTTTTATGTCGGGCTGTGAACAGCCGCGTGAGGGGAAATATGCAACGAAATTTATGGTCCACTCCTTCGCTGCTGTTCTCCCCACCACTGCGGCACTCTCTCTCTCGGCTTCCGCGCGCTCGGGCACGGGAAGAGAGAGTATACATACGAACGTACTGTAAAGCAAAAGTATATGTATACACGTGTAGGTATGTAATATAGATACTTCGCTGTGTATTTAGTTGCGTTTCTGGCTCAGGCGTGCTCAAACGCCGCACCCCGTGTGTCACAGTGCAGTATATAGGATTACGTCAGCATAACAGTTAGTTGCTGCTTTTGAAAAAATATATACTACTACGTAGAGAATACCACCGAGTTCAATAACGTTTTCTTTGATGTTTCACATCTGTCAGGGGTCCCGAAACGCACACTCTTTTTTTTTAAATATGTGTGGTCACAATCTAAGGTTATTGTCAAATCAGATTTTCTGACAATGCTTTGTGCAACTAAGCATCAGTGTTATAATTAGTGATGTGCCGAATATCCGTATCCGCGGATATCCGAGGGAAAAGAAAGATCCGTATCCGTTAGTTTTTTGGCGGATCTTTTACGGATATTTTACCTTATCAATTTTCAATTCATAGATAAAATTTTATATATATAGGTGATTAGGTAATAATGAAAAACAGTTAAATTCCATTCAGATTATTTTTTAATATCGTGGTCAATAACTTTTTCCCATAACAGATAGTCTCTTTCCAAAGGTCGATGTGCAATATTTAGTATTTACCGTCGCGCACTCTATAAGAAAGTTAAGATCCGTATCCGTATTCGCGGATCTTGAGACCAAATATCCGTATTCAGATCCGTATCCGCGGATATACATTTTTAACGATCCGGCACATCACTAGTTATAATCTCTAAAATGAAATTTATTGACAAGTGTATTCTTATCGTGCAAGTAGGAAGAAATTGAGTCTTGATTCGTTGGTTTGTATTTTATTATTGCATTATAATAACGTTTATACAGATCGGCTGTCAAAGCGTCAAGTCTTATACCAAAATGTAAACAAAATATTATCATATTACGTTTTATACAACGGCTGGGCAATGCCTGGGTTGTCACTACAAGAGGCTAATTTTGTACAAGTAGCAGCGGAATATTATAATAAACCTACCTATTATATTACTATAACAAAAAAACACAAGCTGTTTTTTTTCTTTCCACTATCACTGTCCACCTTTATTCATAAAAAAATACCATTATTATTATTATTATAAATAACTGTTTATAATAAGTGTTATTATCATTTGTTTATTTCACTCAACTGATTTTGTTTCTTTTTAAACTACACACCGTTTGCTTCCGTGTCAAACAATCGAATAAGTAGTTAAACCGATTGATTCTGTGCATTAAAAACAAAAGAACGTAAGTGTAACTTATACAATTAAGAGTCAAGATCGCTAAGATCTCGATTAAGAGTAACATACGCCGTATTACATCAAATTAAGTCGATCGTATCTTATTCACTGCCATGCGGTTACATAAAAACAATTGAATGATCTTCAGTCGTATTCTCTTAAATCTAGTCACCATTTGGAGATAAGGCAGTTTACTGTAAATTTTGTGTACTGAATTCATTTATTAACCGATAATATGATGAATCGTAGCGTTAGGGACTAAGGCAGACCGTACACGGACTACGTTTTGCAGTCGGATCAACCGTACAAATGCGGTCGGTTCAACCGTACAAATGCGGTCGAACCAACCGTACAAATGCGGTCGGACCAACCGTACAAATGCGGTCGGACCAACCGTACAAATGCGGTCGCGTCTCGAAGAGTTGTAATTCTCCATACAAATACGTCCCCTCAGAGGGTACTGACCTCAAGCGGACTGCAGACGTCTTATTTAACTGCAGCGAACGCTCGTGTCTTCCGAGTAGTATTATTTGTATGGAGACCAACAGCTCTCTGAGACGCGACCGCATTTTTGTCCGACTGCAAAATGTGGTCCGTGTACGGCCTGTCGAAGGCAATAAAAAACTTAAACGATCGTCAACTGTTTTTCTTTCTACTTTTCTCCGACTGAAGGTCACACCAATGCTTTTATGCAATATAAAAATTGCAATCCAATCTGTGTTACAGTGGTTATCGTTACCAGTAAATGAGAGCTACCATATTTTTATTTGTCAGATGGCGCTAGTGGCAAGTAAGGTGTATGTCAAACGTTTACATTTTTATTCGTCAGATGGCACTAGTGGTAACGTCAAACGTTTAAACATTAACGGTTTGTGTTCAGTAATTCTTCATTTATCCATTATTAATGAATAAATAATTACCTAAATAAATACAAAACTACGATTTAGCTGTTAAATGACTGATACTTCACTTGCTAGTGGCGCTATCAGATGGCGGAAAACATAAACAGTACTGACATTTGAATGACATCAAAGATACGTCAAAGTAATGAATACCTCACTTGCCAGTGGCGCTATCAGGTGGTAGAAAAAAGCCTGAGTTACATTTCCTCATAATAAAGTTAAAACAATACACAATCAACAACTACAAATATCCCGTCGTACAGACCACAGGTCCAATATGAACCGATAGCAGCGCGTTGGCGTGTGAAGCTGGAAACAATCCGGATAAATGCATGTGGCTTCGGTTGCGTTGGGTCTTTGATCTGTGTGCGGCTTTAGACCATATTCTTTTGGAGCACCGAACATGACGTATCGGTTGACAGTCACATACTAGCGAACTAAGTATCGATACACTTTTGGTACATAACCTTACATTTTTTTAAAGAAATAGCCTAGCCACGAGTACATAGTTTGTGGTGACCTTGGACACAGTCTTTTAGTAAAAACGATATAATATAAATAATTATATAAATAAATAAAAGCAACAGCACACAACATAGATAAGCGAGGTCGGTATCATTACAATTCAATCTAAAAGCTAGCATAATATTATATAGTTGACTTCAACCACACAACTAATGAACTGCCGCGTAACTGACATATCAATACACTACGGTTCAAGCCTGATTAGTGCGTGGAATAAAAGATGACAAATTATAAATAAGAATAAAGATAGTTACTTCTTACCACAACAGTTTTATTGATGGATGTACATTTCGAAAGCTATGCTTTCAACTTCAGCAAACACTATACTTGTATAGTGTTTGCTGAAGATGAAAGCATAGCTTTCGAAATGTACATCCAGGGCCGTAGCTAGGGGGGGCATTAAGAGGCAATGCCCTACCTTAAAACATCCAGTGTTCTACTTTAAGGAATTATAAACAAGCCGCAAAGACTGTCACGACAGAATGACAGACTTGATCTATCTGGCATTTGGAAAAATTCGTTGGACTAAATGAAGTTCTTCGGAAATTTGATAACATGGCAAGTTCTGTATTTTTTTTTTTTGAATAATTTGTCATTTACCGTTTTCTTGCTTTTGTAATTTGATATCACCAGATGAGGTGGGCAATCCAATTACAAAAATTGTAGTCTTTTGCTTCAGCCCTACTTTAAACTTTCAGAGCCCTATCTTGAATTCAGCTCTAGCTACGGCCCTGTGTACATCCATCAATAAAACTGTTGTGGTAAGAAGTAATTATCTTTATTTTTGTTTTTATTCCAACCACAGTGCTCATATATTTTTATATATACGACAAATTATATTGGTATAAATTTTACTTGCAAGTTACAAGCTGAATTTGAAGTTGTACTGAGGTACTTTAGGAGAACAGAATACAAAATTAATTAATTACATTAATTAATTAATTAATGACATGTAATGATATGCTAGTTGCGCATGTTTCTAATTTCTATAGACGAGATAGGTCTTGAACAGTCCCATAGTGTATGGTCAAAAGTTAGAAGACACCACGATCACAACGTTGAATAAAGTAATCTATACTTCGATTAACCAGACCAAACTATCTTCTAACCTTACATTTGTGTTCCATGTTTTAAAATAAAAATTATAGGTTATGTATATAATACTTCGATACATCTCAAAAAGAATTTTATATGAATGGTTCAAATTTAAGTGCTCCGTCAGAATATGGTCTTCATTTTACGGTTTAAACCGTACTGAAAATGGAATCCTGAACCATTTCTGTTTAACCAAAGTTCTTGATGGATTCAAAATGACGCAATCATACTTGATACAACGCCCTCTAGTGGGTGATTATTTAAAAAATTAAATGACAAATGTTTTTATTGCGTGCCTTTTATTTAGTGATACAAGTAGACATGTGTTAGCAAAAGTTTCCATTGAGTTTCAGCGACACGGAAATTTTGCTGAGAAGATTTAGCTGTCAAGCGTGGGGGGGGGCGGTAAAACACGCGGTTAGTTCCAAACTATGCGATAGTTCTTGAATCAAAAAATGTAGGTAAGTTATCAAATAATCGGCATAATGCAAAAACTCAGATAATTTATCGCGTCGTTTTATTTGGTAGTCGACACAAGTCACTAGGTGAATGGAAAATTCAAAATGATCAGTGTGGCCACTTTTATTCCAAAACAAAATTCCCTGATTTTTCCCGGTTTTCCAGTCGATTTTCCCTGACTTTACGGACGTAACTAGTAACAACAAATACAGAAATAAGAAGTTTCAGAGAAATTTCTGACAAAGTTTAACTATGGAACTACGTGCAAAGATTTTGTATGGCACCGGGTACCAAAGTTTAGTTGGTCGACAAAATTTATTCAATGTTGGTACAGAGCCCTCGGTGTGCGGCTCTGACTCGTACTTGACCGGGTTTTTTCCACAAAAATCCCTGAGTTTCACTAAAATTTCCTCGACCAGTCAAATTCCTCGACTTCCAGGTTTTCTAGAAAGTGGCCGCTCTATGAAAAGCACCAATTATTATTAATAATAATTAATATAAGCCGATTAGTATCAACAAATTCCGCTAGAGTGTGCTGATGATCGATTCACATACTCTTAATACAAAAATTAAATTTTATCGTTCCACCTCGCGTGACCATATCGATACAAACTTTAAGCTTATTTTAATTCTATTACGTTAATTAACAAATAAAAAAAAATACTGTTTTGTTTTTGTTTTATTTTTATAGCTGGAAAACCGATAATAATTTATTTACATCTTATAATAATAATGTTTATTAACTAATATATATTTTTAATACGTTTTTTTAGTTAAGTTTTTCATTAAAATCATTTTTACCTATTTTTGTTATAAAGAATAATTACTGTTTTTAAAAAAACCCACAATTACGTTTCATAATAAAAATTGTATGGGTTCAGGAGCCCATTATTTAGGTAATCAAATAAATCCCCGTCATACACCAGTGATTTCCATTAAAACAATTTTCACTTGTTTTTTCATCTTTTGTTATTGTTTTTCATTGTTGTCGATACTGTTTTTTAAACAAATCAATATTCTTATTCATAGCGTTTTCAGTTGGTATGCACTAGTGGCGCGTAGTTTTACACGAGTGTAACACTAGCACCGTGCCAGTGCTGAGTAGTGTACACGCTCTTTGTGTCTGTGTGTGTGTGTTTTAAAGACCACCAACAGCTAAGGTTATTTGCGCCAATTCATATTTTCAATTCATTATTTTTTTTTTTAAATAAATTGAAAATCCAATTAACACTTTTACCAGCTCTCGGGCTAAAACCCGGGAACTGGGGACTTGTAATAGAGAAAACATAGCAACGCCATCTAAACAACAGCATTGCTACACGTTCGGCTATTCTCAAGCCCACACGCTCTTTGTGTAGACCTCGCGCGGCGAAAGATGAAGCCACCGCGTCATAGTAACGTGAATGCATTGCGCCCGCCTTCTAGCTTGCTATTGGCTGTTTATTGTCATGAATAGCAGTTTGCCAAAATTGTACCTAACGTCATAAAACCCAATGTGCAGTTTTGTGTACGCGGCACTGTCTGCGGACAAGCAGGCGTTCACTAGCATATTATTGATGACGTGCCTGGCTTCATCTCTCACCGCGAGCACTCTGTCATTACCGCTGTCATGTTACACTTTCTTTACACGGTCTCCCTGCGACGATGGTAAAAGTGTAACATCCCACCGCCACCCAGCCGAACACGACACACTGTAGCACTGCTCTCTACACTGACCAGTTGAACACGGTTCTTGATGAAAGTTTACACTAGTGCGGCCTAGTGTAACCAGCTGAGAACGCTATCAGTTTTTTATTGTCTGGAGCCATTTTGGATCCAACAATTTTTAATGGCACATATTAAAACTAAAAATATTTTTTGAGTCTCATCGGAAAACACTGTCAGATTAATAACTGCACAAAATATTACAAGCAATTCCCGATTTACGAGTTCTTTTTACTTCCCACCTCTACTATGGTAGGGAAGTAATGGATTTAGTCCGAAAAAAATATTTCGAGATTTTAACAGATCTTCACGTTTTGAGACCCTAGCAATCGTTTAAGATCATTTTCTGACTGATGTCTGTATGTGTGTGTGTGTATGTGGTCAATTTTTCGCCTTCGATATCGTAAAAACGGAACAACATACGGCCATGCCGATTGTTCTATTGTGTTTATCAGCCTTTAACTTAGATCTGATTAGATTTTGAGTCAAATCGGTTCAGTGGATCCTGAGATATTCAAAAAAACGTCCTCAATGTCACGTATTAACATAGGTAAAAAAAAATATAAATGAATTCTAGATGTTATAATATGAAAAAAATGTAAATATTTTTTTCTTTAAAATGTATAATTTTCGAGAAAAAAAATATTTTACTAAAAAAAATAAAAATTGTACGTAAATCAAGGTAACCATGATTTTTGCTATATTAAGTTAGCCATCAGTAGATCACCAAACAAAAAAGAGGGCCATACTTTTTTCAAAGAATAAAAATTAAATTGTGTTTTAAAGACCACCAACAGCTAAGGTTATTTGGGCCTAGTCAAAGAATAAAAAAAAAAAGTGTTATTTTTTGCAAATATTTACTAGGTGGGAAGTATAGGACTGATCATCAGTCGAATTTTTTCAATTGTCAAACAAAATCAATAATAATGGAGATGGGTACTGCTCAACTTGACCGCTAGGGGCGCCAGCTACATAACCACCCCAGTCTGTGGGCACTTCAAAGTAGCAGAATAAGTTTATTTAAAATAATAAATCATTGACAATGCCGATGTGCTGTTTTTACCAATGTTTAAATCATAGAGGTTTTGTATTTCCAAAGGATCCGGAATTGAAAAGAAGTGGTTGCATAAGGAAAAAAAAAACGATCGACGATATAATAAATTCATACTTTCACTAGTTTTCGCTTTACGAGCGCGAATCTAGGAGCGGAGTAACTCGTAAAATCAGGAACTACTTATAATCAAACAATACTCGATATTAACGATATTAAAAAAATAGTGCAATGTTGCTCGGTACATATAAACCTCAGAACAGAGATAGCTATAGAAACAGCATATCACGTCGCTTGTGAAGCCACAACTATACACTAAAGTACGACCTGTCAGGTACATTATGATCATTCATTGCTTGTATTCCGTAGTGTTAATTATTCTTTATTTGATAAATTTGTTTTATTGAAAAAAAAAAAATAGTGTCGTGTTGTGCGCTTGGTTGTTACAATAAAGGTTACAAAACGCTTATGAAAAAATCAAGGTGCTTAAAATGGAGTTAAAATCATGTGACCTCAAAGTGACTTATTGTTCCTGGCACGTGTCGATTGGCTTCAATAGGGAATAAAACTGCAAGTTTTTGCCACTCGCGACGCCACTAGCACATAGGGCATTACTCCTTTACTTTGAAAACCACCAATCAACGAAGTTTAAACCTCGTTGCCGCCAATATTTAAATATTTATTTATTTATTGTAAATTATAGACGCGTCGAAAACTTAGGTTATTAGCGTCTTAATATTTAAATATGTGATTTGTGGGGTTTCCGGTTTGTAATTAATTTAGTGGATGCTACCATAGATTCAGGGCCGTCTTAGGCCCTGCAGGGGTCTTTGGGCACACAGAGTTTGGGGGCCCTTTTAGAAAGCAAAAAAAACGTGATAGAAAATGTACTTTTATTTAGTGACTTTATTGGTTTCGGCATTACGGGGCCCCCATCAGGCCGGGGGCTCGTGTCCCACATGCCCTTATGGTAAAGACGGCACTGCATAGAGTATAGACATAGAGAACCTTTTCCGCTAGTGGCGCTATCTGAGCTGAGTTTTGCGTAAAATGCCTTATTGTCCATACTTGATATGCTTCTTCTTTAGCTATTCTCTGTTCTGAGATATAAATCAATAAACATTAAAAAATTGTTATATAAATACAAACCAAGACATAACATTTCACTGTGTCAATTATTATTACGGGAAAATATTAAGCTACACTGATTCGATTGCAAAAAAATCTGTATTCTTCTTATGTTAAAAACTGTACTGTACTGTGTATGTCGCTAGCGATCTGGCAATACCTATCTCTGATTTTTATCAATGACTGGCAGTCCCGTTCGGCTTCGCCCCGGTGCTAAGAATTTATGATTTATTATCCCCCCGCAAGAAATTCTCCCTCTACGAAGCGAAGTAGCCTGTCGTTGCTCTTGTCTCGCGTACTTGCCTACAATTTATAATATTAGTATAGATAGTCAAAAAAGCCTACACCCCCGTTTTACCCCCTTTCGAGTTGAATTTAAAAAAACTCGAATAGAACTTTCCTCAATAAACGGGCTATCTAACAAAAAAAAATTCAAATCGGACTGGTAGTTCCTGAGATAGCGCGTTCAAACATACAAACAAACAAACTCTTCAGCTTTATTCTATTAGTATAAATTTACTTTTAATCTACTCTCTCTAAACCAGACGTCCCTCTATGAGTAGAGGAAGTACTGTAATTTCTCCGTACACGCATCTCAGTCGGTTCTCCGACTTATCCATCTCTATACACAGTACTTTTTCGTTAATCCGCCCCCACGAAAACTAAGTTAGTGTCGGATTACAATATATACAAGGTAAGGAGATACTTTTGGCGTAAGCGGCGGACTACAGAACACGACATACATAGAGCTGACGGATTAAAGGATTTTGCATTGTCTTCGACTAGTTAAGAAAACGACGGATTACAATGATCATCGGATAAAGTATTCCGAAGTTAGTGATATTTTGGTGTGTTGTTTGCGGGTAATCTGTGGAGTAGCATCTGAGTTTTCGACCTCGAGGACCCTGTGCTAACGTGGGGGGAGCCGAAAAACCACGAAATTTTACCACCTTTTTTGCTTTTTTCGAAATCTCTCAGAAACGGTCGACATAAGCAATTCTTTCATTATGTAATGTTTTAAAGAGGATTACATTTCCTACAATTGCAGCTGCAGCTTCTTGAAAATCATCCGCTCGGCTTTTTGTAACCTTGGTAACCAATGATTAAAATGTAATGTTCTTTTCAGTTTTATTTATTTTGTTCTTCGTCGAACTTTAAATTGAAAATACACATGTTACACATTGGTTACCAAGGTTACAAAAAGCTGAGCGGGTGATTTTTAAGAAGCTGCAGCGCGCTTACCATTAGTACCACAGAAAAGTTGTGGGAATGAAAATTGTAGGAAATGTAATACTTTTTAAAACATTACATAATGAAAGAATTGCTTAAGTCGACCGTTTCTGAGAGATTTCGAAAAAAGCAAAAAAGGTGGTAAAATTTCGCGGTTTTTCGGCTTCCCCCACGTTAGCACAGGGTCCTCGAGGTCGAAAACTCAGATTCCACTCCACAGAGTACCCGCAAACAACACACCAAAAATATAACTAACTTCGGAATACTTTCCAGGTATATAATTATTTATTTATTACCTGCCGCTTGGACTATAGAGGGTACTGCCAAATGACTTGCGACATAACCCTACTTATTTCACAAAATGGTCGGTTGCGTCGTAAACTGAATTAAGTTAGCTATAAGACGCCATTTTATCAAAGACTTTAGAGCATACACTATAATTATATGTGTGTTTATTGGTAAGTTCTGATTTCCCACAGCATATGTCGGCAATACAGAACTCTTCGCACACAACTGCGTGTTTGTTAGTCAAATTCTCGGACTCTTCACACTGTTCGAACTTGATTTTGACAGTTCTAGGTTCCTAGAACTGCTAAAACCAGGTTCAAACAGTCTAAAGAGTCCAATAATCTGACCAACAAACACGCAATTGTGTTCAAAGAGTTCTGTGTTGCCGACAGACGCTTGGAGAATTCAGAACTTTCCAACAAACGCACCTTATATTTATTTTATTGTAAATTATAGATGCGTCGACAACTTAGGTCATTAGCGTCAACGCACCTTATAATTGAGTTGAAGTAGTAACAGAGAGAAATAGAGAAAGATGTGGCTCAGAATGAACTGACAAGGATAAAGCTTAAGTTATATCTCGTCCAGTATGCGCATGCGTTATATTGTACAACACTGCAACAAATGACAGTCACATGAATTGACGTCAGTAAGACGCTTAACTGTACTTTTCCACTGTCATGCTCATATAGGCCTGGTCCCAACTGAATATCTCCTGGTCATTTTGATAAATATTGTATTGTCTTCCTTGTTATTCCATTCTGTGACAATTGAATGTACATATTTTAATTGTGTCAGTAGTGTATGTTTTAAGGTTATGTTCATGTTCTTATTTAAAATGGCTGCCAACATGGTGGCGCTAACTATCTAATTTACGGTGCACTGCATGACCTTGGTAGTATTGTATACGATGTTGGTGAAAGAACCCGATTGATATCGAAACATTATTTATAATTTCCGAAGCGTTTTTTTTTTCAAATTGATAATGAAGAATTATTTCGATACGTTTTTTTAATACAGATTTTGTTCCATACAAAACTAACAATTGGAAGAATTAAAAACGATCTGCTAATACCATCAAAAATTGTATTCATTAGTCCTAATTTCTCTTACGTTTATATAGCAAAAACAGTCAACAGATGTGATGATTTGTTGAGCGAATTTCACTCGTTTAATAAAAAAAAAAATCACTAAAAACTTTTATTATATAAGTGTTCATATTTTCAGCCGAAATAAGGCTAGAAGCCAATCTCAATAAATAAAACAACGATACTTCATTAGTCAACCGATAGCAGCATGTTATTCGCTACTCGTTTAGAGAAGGTTGCAAAAAACAGTCGCATGTTAATAAAAAAAAAATTTATTCAGTTGTTGAATATATTGAAAAATTATTATTTAAAAGTCCTTATTTTAAACGATATAAAGGTCGAACCAACAAAATGTACTTACTGCTCCGAAAACAAATAAATAAAAACAACAAACTATCGATAATAATAAATGAATTTGGCTAAAATGTTTTGATCGATATAATTACGGAACTTTTATATTAGAAATCGTGTCCATCGTGATTATAATAAAATTAAGAAAAATCGCAGGATAGTGGACAAAATATTTGGTTTTGTAAATATTTTTTTGTACTTGAAAAAGTCTAAATATATAGACGAAACGTCGTACATTCAATTAAATAAACCAAATATTTTGTCCACTATCCTGCGATTATTCTTAATTTTATTATAATTACGGAACGTTTCATAACTTGACCGATTATATTACGGTTACAAATAGCCATTATACCATCACACTTTTTTTATTATTATTTAAAAAATAGTTCTTGTAAATCAAATTAACTAAATTCATATTTAAAAATTAAAAATACGTATAAGTTTCTCCGTCACAGACAACAAAAGATTGTCTATTACTGAGATATTTTAAGACAACTTCACCTACAAATAGTATCCTAACCTCAAAATTTCACTTTTCTATCCACAAATTCAAAATGGCGCCTTTACTTAACCTCGATTTTTCATTCTCATTCAAGCTGGTTTTTTTTCTGTTTAGCCCCTAAGTTAAACCATCCGAAAGTCTATTTTTTTCCGGGTCACAAGAAACAAAATGGAGTTCGTTCACTGGAGTAACGGTGTCGCACTGTTTCAAATTTATTAAGATTTAAAATCTATATCAGTGAATAGAAACCTTTCATCACATCATTCGCGACGTCTGTATCCTGGAAAAGTGACCAACGAAACTGTATCTTTCCTTTGAAGCAAAAAATAGACTATTGAAAGATTAAATTCACAGTAAGGGTTTGCGATTAACAAAAACTAAGGACTAACGAACGACTAATGCACCCATCGAACGGTTAAAAATTCAAAAACGGAAAACGGAAAAAAAAAAACAAAACGAAATAACAGTTTCTTACAATTTGACTTTAAACGACGAAAAAAGGCCAGAAAGAGTACAAACTTTGAGGTTAGAAAGAAATTAAAGTGTGTAAATTCTGAGGTTAGAATGATAATGATGGATGAAAGCGGCTTAAAAAACTCATCAACAGTTAAAATAGCGAGTACATTTCTTTGCGATCACCCCTTATATACAAATTTTGTAAACATTTTTCAGTATGTATCAAAAACTATAATTGCAAATAATTATAATTGTTTAAGAGGCAGCGACAGATTTTCTCAAGTGTCTACGTAGTACGTAAGGCAAAATAATCTCAACAATCCCTGTATAAGTGTTCCCCATTTGAGAATCTGTAAGTCTGGGAGCCTTTCTTCCTTATGTTTTAAGTGGCAGGTAGAAATTAAACAAATTTTTCATGTAATGCAAAACTATTTTTTAATTATTAAATTGTATTACTGAGTCAATGTTGTTATCTTTAAACAATTTCGTCACCACGGTAATCTAAATTTCGTTTGTTATATTTTTTATTATTAGAAATAGTGAATTTTCAATAATTTTTTTCGGAGTTTGCATCAACATTTTGGTTTGGCATTTTAGAATTACAATATATGTGTCACCCTTTATGTAAAAAAAAAATATGTCAGACCTTACGTAAATACATGAAAAAAAATTTAATTATAAATAAGTCTAACGGCATGATAAAAATGACCAATCGAGCAGGCAATGTTATTTTATGTATTACTCATTAATATAGAAAAAAGTGTTGCATTATTAGATACACGAAAAATGCATATTTAATTTCTACCTGCCACCTAAAACGCGAGGGAGAAGGGCTGTCAGATTTACATATTCTCAAATGGGAAACGAGTATGCAGATATTTTTAATATTATTTTGTCTTACGTAGACACTAGAGAAAAAACGTCGCAAGCTCCCTGTCTATAATATTATGTCGTGTCAAAAGTGAATCATTCCACAAAAGGGTTAAGATGACATTTTTACAAGCAAACACGCAGTTGCGATTCTACGATCCTTTTTTGTTTTTATAAATGTGTGACTAATAAGTAGAAATAGGCATGCACTGTCGGTCCAAACAAATGGCACATTATTAAAAAAACATGTTTGCTCAAATATGGCGGCCGACCTCTCGCGATTAAAAGAACGACCGTCGATTCTTGTTCGCGCACGCGCGCACGACAATTGTCTTTTGTTTCAAATGTACTCGTTTTGTTTTATTATCGTAATTTTAGCCTAGTTTTGTGTTATTTCGCTAGAATTTATCTTGCAACAAGAATAAATTATTAGTGGCTGCTACGGCTATAATATTTTCGGTTGGATGCCAGGCGGTATGCAATATTTTTTTATTGAAGTCTAAACAATCAACACTGATCTCATCTTTTTTCCTTTTCCCGCCCGTACACACTTTTCTAGGTTTCAATATTGTCTTCGGTTTGGCGATGTCCCTCGAAGCTTCGAGTGTCGCCTCGCGCTTCGTCGTACGATCAAACATTCGGAAGAAGTTATTATAGGAACCGGTCATGATGGCCGAGTCGTTGCCATTCCAGCAGCACTCGAACTTGTCAAATATGCAGTCGTTCTCGTACAACGAGCACAGCTTCGAACGGAGATATTCGTGCACCTACAAACAAAACAATTGAACAACCTATTCCGTCACTTGCAGAACACCTCGTCGCATCGAATCGAAATACAGTCGACTCTTGTTAATTCAAACCTGCGATAATTCGAACCTCTCTATAATTCAAAGTTATCACGAGTTCCCTACAAAATCTCTTTATATTTCGAACTAAATCAATACATTTTTATGCACTTGGTAATTCGTACGAAAAAATCATTGCTATATAACAAAATGACGCGTTAATTCGAACTCATCGGCGTCCAACACTCGACAATTCAAAGTTGCAGAGAGAAAGAGGCGGAAAGATTGTAAGTACATACATACATTTTGCGACAAGTTCAAACTTGTATCAACGTTTGTTTGTTGAGCCTTTGTTTCGAACCATTTGATATTTCAAACACTCGATAATTCGTAATATTTTAAGAGTCCCTCGAGTTTCGAATTAACGAGAGTCGACTTTACAACAATCAATTACTCGAGAATAGCCAATATCGAGAAAGACGCTCGACAACTGAGGTCTTCAGCGTCTAGGCAAAGATCTAAGGGTGTCTCAAAATTGACGCCCATGCTTTTGGGATTTGATTCAGGGGGCTAACACAAATCGAAAATTAAGAATGGAAAATTTTCAGCGAACCTGTTCGGAATCCTTAAAATGTCGTAAAGAAAGAAATTGTGTTTTAAAGACCACCAACAGCTAAGGTTATTTGGGCCTAGCACTAATTCATATTTTCAATTCATTATTTTTTTTTTTAATAATAAATTGAAAATCCCATTGACACTTTTACCAGCTCTCGGGCTAGAACCCGCGAACTTGTAATAGAGGAACCAGGGCAACGCCATGTAAACAACAGCATTGCTACACTCTCGGCTATTCTCAAGCCCTTAAAATGTCGTAGCTCGTCTTCACGCTGCTGTGGCGTTAGTGGCAAGTAGGTAATTTATATCAAACGTTTAGAGATTAACGGGTTTATTATTCATTATTAAATAATAAATCATTAAATAAATACAAAACTTCAATTTAGCCGTTAAATGATTACATGCAGATACAGTAGAGTCCGTCTATTACGACTTCGTTTATAACGACTAACCGTTTTTAGCGACGTAAATGCAAACTCAAGTTAGGTTTCATATAGACGTACTATGAAAGCGTATCCATATAGTACGACTCCGGTTTAAGCGACCAACTGCTTTTAGCGACCTAATTTTATAATAATCGTCCGGTTAGAACGAAATTACAATACATATTGTTCCTCTGATCTGTAATACACACATCTGTGCAATGTTTAACTTTCATTAAAGTTACATAATACATACATACATATGTATTTGTAAGTGTTAATATATTTTGTTTTATTTTCATAGAAATTCATCTGTTGTACACTTATACGTATTATATAAAAACAAGCTTAAATTATGCGGTCGCTTTGTGCGTCGTCCGGTTAATACGACATAATGTCGCCGGTCCCTTGAAAGTCGTTCTATCCGGATTCTACTGTACTTCATTTGCTGGTGGCGCCATCAGGTAGGCGGAAAATAAAAACAGTACTGATATTTGAATGACATCAAAGTGATGTATACCTCACTTGTCAGTGGCGCTATCAGGTGGTAGAAAAAAGCTTGGTAACCCTCATAAACATGTTTTGCCCACAATAATATTTCACTGGCCCAAATATAAAAAAAACTCGGGTCGCAGTGCCAAAACCCTGCCGACAATATAGTGTATTTGCTAATACTGGCATTGTGGCTTTATTATGTGAACTTAAGTTTGTTTTTGAACAAAATAAAAAATTTAACCCCTTAGTACATCCCTTAAAATAATATTATTTTTCTTAATTTCAATATTTTTATCAATGCAATCTCGGTACCAAATTAAATACACCCTTCAGTAAGTAAAGCACTATCCGCAAACTAGTGTTTTCATAAAATTTGTAAGTCCGGTCCTGTCGGGCCGATTTTATTAAAATTTTAGCAGCACATTTTAATCGTTACTAAAGGGTTAAATTTCAATTTTGAAACGATTCTGAGAATTTTTTCGGCATTTTTGGGCCCAAAAACTTTTTTCAACCCCTAAAAACAACCCTTAAAATGGTCCGATTGGGCCCATTTTAAATAGGCTTCGTGCGGTGATGGATTTCAACGTGCCTACCAAATTTCGTCAAAATCAATTAACTCTTTCGAAAGTTATAGCCCGCACACATATATATATATATCCAAATATATAAATATATATATATACATATATAAACAGACATTTCCAAAAATGGTGCCAAATTGTTCAGGAGGCTATGAAACGTCGAGAAATTTTGGTCCGACCCCTAGGTCCCGCCATCCGACCGACGCCAATAGTGTATGTGCCATATGGCAAATACACTAATAATACAACCAAGTGAACTGGCAGTCCACATAATGGTATAAAAACACAGTAATAGTGTGTTGTTGGTAAGTTCTGAATTCCCAGAGCATCTGTCGGCAATAGAGAACTCTTCAAGCACAACTGCTTGTTCAAACTTAAGGTACGTGCAGTATGGAGCTGGGATTCTAGAAGGTAGCGTAGATCATAGCAGGGCTCGCTTAAATTAATGCATTGTCATATATGCGAGCGTACACAACGAAGCAGTGAGTGTAGCAGGTATAAGCGCTGTTACAAGAGCAGGTAGATTCAAGAATGTATCTCACCATTCTTTCAGCACGCTGACTACTACAATCAATGTGTGACAACTGTCAAATGGCCGTTACAAGTTTCGCAATGGATGTGGCAAGTTTAATAAGCGAAATATTTGCCAGTTTTTATTTAATTTGTTTTGAGTTTTTTCTAAGACGTATTTAAAAGTGTTAGGTTCCATACGTAAATATTCAAAAAACTGGTTTGGGTAAAATTTTAATTCTTGGTATAAATGATGAAATTCGCCATGTTTAGATCGTTTTCTATTAATAGGGTGGACATGATAGCTCCTACCGAAATGTGTATTTAAAATATACCACTTTGTAGCAGAAGAACACAAATATTCGTCTTCGCTATCTAACATTTCAAACGCGATTTAAGCTTGTATCAATGCTAGTATCAAAGCTTCGTTGTGCAAACCTATAAGCGCTTATAATTTCAGCTACAATCTACCATACATGCTACCATCTAGAATCCCAGCTGCGTACTGCACGTACCTTAAGTTCTAGCAGATCTAGGCTTCAATCAAGAACTGTTAGAAGCCTAGAATTACTAGAACCAAGCTCAAAGAGTCCGAGAATTTGACCAACAAACACGCAGTTGTGTCCGAAGAATTCTGTATTACCGGCAGACGCTATGGGAGTTCAGTTCAGAACTTACCAACAAACACAACCTCTTATAAGACAACATAACCTGAAAAAAAAACAGTAACTGCCACTATTTAGTATAAATTCATAACAAACACGCTTACCAACATTTCCATGATAAATTGCTAAAACGTATTAATTAATTATAAATTCGAGCGAACCTAGTGAGTAACGTAATACCTCAATTAAGCGAAGTGAGTGAGATCTTTTTTTATTTATTGTAGATTATAGACGCGTCGACATCTCAGGTCATTAGCGTCTTTCAACTACACTAAATAACAACTTTTAAAACTAAATAACATTACAAAACATCCATGAGCGCAGGTGGGATTCGAACCCACGACAGCCTAGTCTAGAGGCTGCGGTACCAAGTACGCTATCCACTAGGCTACACTACCCTTGAGTGAGATCTCGCAATAAGGATTTATTCGAAGGGAGTTTTGACTTTAGAGATAACAAAATTTAAATCTACACGGGTAAGTCGTACCGGCCAGTGTGTATATGGAAAAGGTTAGGTTAAAAAATAGCTAGTGGTTGAACCTCGCCTTTTAGTGCTTTTGGTACTAATTAAGATTATTTATTATCCTATATTATTAAACGAGCTAATCTTGTATATATATAAATTTTTTCTCGAAAACGGCTCTAAAGATTTCGATCAAATTTACCGAAAAGGGGTTTCGGGGGACAAAAAATCGATCTAGCTAGGTCTCATCTCTGGAAAAATTCGTTTTCCTACCGAATTTATCATTTTAAAAAACAGTTTTTTTACGTATCAAAACAGTGTAATACAGTGAGTATGCTTCAGAGAAAACAAACTACTTTCATTATTTATGTCAAAATACTCTGACAGTGAATCTTTAACAGAAATAATTATTTTAAATTATGTTGCAGAAATAAACTCGTTTCGGAATAATATTCTGAGAAAATAATACCAAATCAATATCTCACAGCATATTAAGTACTATTTTTATTGAACTTATCCGAGCAAAGCTCGGTCACCCAGATATTTATTATTAAGAAGGAAAAATTCCTTAAAGAATTTTGCATCCACAAGCAACCTAAACTTTGGGTGCGTCACTGTCACATAAGGAATACTTGCGGAGCAAGTCGAAACTATAATCACGTCTCGAACCATGAAATGGGCGACTACAGTGAGTTTGGGTCGTGCGCACGGAGTACACGGAGTGACCCAATAAGCATAGCCTTTAATTATTATTATGACTAAACTATACCCACGAAATTACAAATGTTTTCGATCTGACAGTCGACTATAGTTTTTAAAATAAAGAAAAACTTAATAAAAAAAAATTTATATAAAATTCACTTACAGGATAAGTTTCAATAGGTTTTGTTTCCATATGAAGGTCCCACACTTTGACCGACAGATAATCTCGGGAAATCATATATCGGCCCGTATTGGAAAGTTTTACGTCAGATATACTCGATATAATTTCAGAGAAGAAACTGCGATTGGTCGGATCTTCGGGTTCTTCAAATAATTTTGAATGACGGTCACACAGTGCCGCTGCGCGCATATCACAGAGTCTTATAGTTCCTGTAAACAAAACACAAACACATAAAATACGTCATTAAAACAATTGAAATTATCGCATTATTTGTCTTATCAACTTTTTGTTATTTCATCACGGAATTATTGATTGCACAATAAATTAGTCATTTGTTACGTTGAAGAAAGGAGTAAAAAATATTACATAAAAATAAGTATTCAATAATTAAAAATGCAAATATATGAAGATAACGTGAATATAAAATAAATAAAATTTTTGAGAAGTACATAATCTTACCTTTGCTACTCGAATAAACAAACAAATTGCATTCAACAGGGTGAAATTCGGCAGCGGTTATCACTTCGGTAAGCTCCTCCATATTGGTCGGTTTTATGTCAACTATGTTGAAGCTTTGATCGGTGATTTCCAAGTTCCACAAATTGATGCGTAAATCGTCAGCCGATAGGTACGTTTCCTGATCTGAATTGACAGATATCGAGTTGATGTGATACGTATGCGCATTGGCAAAAATTCTCCGGGGCGACGCCTCCACCATCAGCTCCATCGGCTTGATGGTCGGCACCCGAAGACTCGTTACGCAAGACGGATCGCGAACGCAACCGTTCTCTTCTTTTGTATTGTAACCTTCGACTCGTTTGTCTCTCTCCGACACTTTCCATAATTTAATAGTTTTATCGTTCGTCGACAAAAGAAAGTGTGCTTGATTCTTTCGTTTCAGCCACCTGATTTTATTAATTTTTTCTTCTATTTCCAAACTTTTGAGGTAGTCAAATTCGGGTTCGTGCGACTGAAACGTCGAATATACATTGTATTCGCCGCGTCTCGGTATTGCAACTTTGGAATGTGGATCTCTCTGGAATATAACTACTCGACCTCCCTTGTCTCCTGTTGCCAAAAGTTCGCCGTCGTGATTGAATTCTACACAGGATATGATGTCTGCTTCCGTAACGTCATCGTCCAGTGTACCTTTTACTTGGGAGAAACACCACTGTATGTCCCCATTACCTATTGGTACACAGAAAATAAAAAAAAAAACATTAACGCATAACAAGAAAGTGTATTGAGTTTTATTGTCTGAACACAAATATCATCGATTGAATTACGTATATTTCACTGAATTGAATAATTTACCACTGGAACTAACATTCTTTCCAAAACATTGTGACTTTTACGTCCAACTCGAGTGAATGTTTGTAATATATTGTACTTTTCGGTGCTTAGGTTGTGTAAGGGCAGGGTAACTAACTCCCTTTTCATGGACAATTTCAATATAATTGCGTTCGACAATTTATATTCAAATATTTATACATTAAAACAATTTTACAGAAAAATACATTACTACTGACGGAGTTTACCTTCCATTATTAAGTGAAAATTAAGAGAAACTCAAACTAAACTAACATATCGAGGTCAGGGCTGACAAGCTCGTTCACTGCACCACCATTTACCGGCCATTTTCATTATGGCGCGCAGTATGAAATAATATTTAGTAATATTTATGTAATAAATAAAAGAATAAAACGGATAAGAAAAAAATTGCTGATTAAGGCGAACCATTTTTGAATATCAACAATAAATTCAATATTTGTTTGTAAATAACTAAGAAACAGTAAATTATAAGACTGAATTTATAACATCCAGTGCACTTGCAATTTTTTTCTAATTGCACTCTTCTATAAAAAAAACTAATAGACTAAAACAGAGAAAAATTTTCATAAACAAATAAGTTATAATATCTAATTTGTAATTAATTTTAAGAAAATTTAATGTAAATTATTCCAAATACTTTCATTGCAATTTGCTGTTTACCATACTCCCGATTTGGATACATGTAAAACAATTTATTATATTTAATTGTATTTACAGAATACTTTAAAAAGATATATTTTTACAGCTTCGCGAGGGACCATATATAACAGCGAACAATGCCTTAAAATATTTTTAAAATTATTTTTGGACGATGAAATAAACTAAAACATTTTAGGAGCTTCTGATACATGCTAACTTGAACAAGGAGGTATTTATGATTTAAGATTATGCAAAGTATTGCGACAATAATTTGACTAGAGCTCTATAGTACCTTAATTTGACAAGTGGTAGCTGAAGTTGTGTTTATTATTTAGTAATTTTCTAGAAATTTATTTTTTAATTTAATTGTAAATAAAAATATAATACAAATGGATTTTTCAAAAAATATAATTTGTCGAACATGTCTGTCAGAAGATGAATTAGAGTCAATTTTTGGAGTTACAACGTTTGAACATAATGAGCTATTATTTTCGGAAATGTTAATGGAGTGTACGACTGTGAAGGTAACTAATCACGTTTGCTGTTTAGTTTATCGTATTCATCTAGTACATAAGTGTTTGAAGCAGTATTTTAAACTAAATTAATATATTTATAATTGTATCTTTCAAATTTGATTTTAAATTTGTTTCTATAGGTTACAGAAAATGACATTTTACCTCACAAAATCTGTCAAACATGTATTGAGCATCTGAAGCAAACATACGCATTTAAAAAGCAATGCGAAACTGTTGACACCGTTCTTCGTCTACACGTTGAAATGCAAGAAAATGTTATAGAAGATAAGTCGGAAATAGTTAAATCTGAATCTTTATTATATTTTTCTGATGCTGAAAATGAAAATATCGCAACTCCAGTTATAAGCGAATCGCAAATTGTTCCGCTAAATGAAAACGATACAAATTTCAAATTAGAAGAAAACAGTACTGATACCCCTTTGGAAGCGTCATCGACTTTTTGTATCGAACCGGACATTGTTAAAGAAGAAAACGCTATTTTAGAAAACTTGAGTGAAAACCAAATTAATTCAGCTGTAAAACTAGAAATGCTTGACAAAAATATAGAAATATGGGATATAAGTGAAACGACTGAAGTTTTAGAATTGCAAGAACTTTCGAACGGTAAAGACACTCAGATTATTTTAGTTGAAGAAAGTGATCTCAGTGACGAGTCGGAACTGAAAAGAATTAAAGTGAACGCTTGGAAATTTTGTGAAAAATGCAAAATCACTTTCAGCACTCGTTATTTATATGTAAAACATTTGATGTATGTTCATGGCGAGGTTAGAAATCCTTGTAAAGTGTGTGGAAAAAGTTTTCAAAAACAAAGCATGCTTCGAAATCATTTTAAAACACATTTGCACGCGCAATCATTCCACGTATGTCAGACATGTGGGTCTAAATTTACGAGACTGAGTGATTTACGCAAACATAAATCAGTACATATGCATTGCAGCGCAAAAAACGAAGATCGTTTTCCGTGTAAAATTTGTGGACGAACATTTAGGAAACTGATTCAATTACGTCATCATAATTTGATTCATGCCGGTGAAAAACCTCACGCTTGTCATTTTTGCGGTAAGAAATTCCAATTACGAAGCACTTTGAAATCTCATTACGTCGTCCATTTGAAAGAGGCACAGTTCGTTTGTGAATATTGCAGCAAGCCGTACCGGACGAAAAAATCAATCATGACGCATATCCAACGGATGCATCCGCAATCCGAAGAAAAACAAAACGACCAGTCGCAATTAGATAATAATTTTTATTATGACGGTGAACACAATTTATTTGTGTGTTATGTCTGTGGAAGAGGCTTCTCTAGCGAAATAATTGTTAAAGAACATTGCGTTCGACACAGAATACAAAAAAAATGTGATAAATGTGAAGAACTTTTCAATAGCAAGTCTGAATTAGTTACACATAAACATTTACAGCACGGTGATAAAGTTTATAGTTGTTTACAATGCGATAAGATTTTCTTATCGAACGCGATTCTTAAAAAACATAGCATCGTCCATTCTGGTGAAAAATTGTTTTCTTGTGAGAAATGCGGGTTGAGGTTCGCTTATAAAGGTAACTTGAATCGACACATTAAAACTCACAAAGGTTTAAAACCGTATAAATGTCACTTTTGTTTGAAATCGTTTACTCAAGGTCCGGCGCTAGCGGAACATATCGAAAGAATACATACGGAAAGTAAGACTCCGTTAAATTGTCAGTACTGTGATAAAATATACTACACAGCCGGTTCGTTAAAGTCACACCATTATAGTAAACATATAAATAAAATATCAAAAACGAAATCGGAAAAAATACAATCAGACGATGTGTTGTGTAACATTTGCGGTAAAAGTTTTTCAAACAAAAACAGTCTGAAGCAACATCATAAGTGTATCCACGGTGATAAAAAACGTTACGAATGTACAATTTGTGGGAATGGTTACGCTACAAAAGCACATTTGGAACGGCATATCAATATGCATAACGGAATAAAACCGTTCGTATGCTCGATTTGTAAAAGAAGATTCTCTCAACTCGGGAACATGAAAACACATTACTTGACTCACACCGGAGTTAAACCGTTCAAGTGCGAAATTTGCGACAGACGGTTCACACAACGTCAACAACTCATGTCGCATATAAGGACTCATACGGGGGAGAAACCCTATTCGTGTACGGTTTGCGGAAGAAGTTTTGCTCACAAATTAAATTTAGACGTCCATTTTAGAATCCATACAGGCGAAACGCCCTATCATTGTGCATTTTGCGATAAAGGGTTTAAAAGTTCGAATAATATGAAGAAACATCAGAGAGTGCATTTGAACAAATGAAACAAAATCAAAAACTTTTTATAATTAAATCGTTAATTAGTAATTTAATCAAACTATAGGTGGCAGCATGGATAATGTTCTAAGCGGGATGACCTTGTAATTTTAACAAATCAATGGGGTTCTCCACCTGCTCACATTGGCACCGTTTCCAACCAGATCAGATCCGTATTGACTGATGCAAACAAACACCAGTAATCTTAAGAAGTGGCTACAGTTGTCACTTAAGACCGCGCCAGACCATGTCAGATTGCATCAGACATGTACCGACCGTCGGACAATATCAAACGTGTTTGATATTTCGTCAGACTACAGCGGTACATTTGACAGTTTTCAATAAACAGTGTTGTGTATCTTAAATTTATGCTAGTTATTATTATCAGATTTTTTGAAAATTATTTATGACGTGTTTGAATATCAATTATATTAATATTTAATATACCGTGTGTGGCTTAGAAAAGGTAACATAGGGAAATTAACATTAAGAACACACAATTTTGTACTCGACTCTGGGCCATAACCCATAAGACCTAATGTAAACATGTAGTAGGTGCTTTGTTTTTTTTATTTAGCAGGTTCCAAGTTACTCCTAATAGTCAACCGTTGGAAAATTCTTTAAAAAATTCACTGCACTATAAAATTGTAAGTGTTCTCAATGTTAATTTCCCTATGTTACCTTTTCTAAGCCACACACGGTATATCAATTATATTAATATTAAAAAAAGTCAAGAGGTGTCATGGGACACCCGACAGAAGCTATGCTTTTTACGTCAACACATACGATGGGCTACGCAAGTCCAGTACAAAATATAAATACAATTCAATTGAAATAAGAATTAACATACTTATATTATTTAAAAACACAATTTAAACAATACACACATTGAGATTTTCACGTAATCAATTCAACTTTACTTGTACACACAGTACTAAATGTTGTACAACACATTATCTTTGTGTTGGTGCATATACGTGTACATAGGCCACTGCGCGTGCGTATATCTATAGCTCTGAGTGTAGCTGTAGATATACTTTTAACATGAGCATGTCAGTGACGTGCGCGTACCCATAAGTTTTTCCCCTCCCAGAAGTCTAACGCGCCTATAGAAGCATAGCTTCAATAATGTGTGCATCCAATAACGCCGCCTATTTTTTTTTGTATTTTATGATAATATTTACCATGAGATATTCATCCCATTCATCAGAATCTGAAGAACTCATTGATTTTAATTGTATCTCGCGAATAGTTTTAATTTTTTCATTGTGCAAAGTGCAAACATTTTTTTGTTTTTAAAGACCAATTCACACTATAGGTTGTCACATTCTCATCTAATATTGTTGCACGAATTTTATCCATTATTTTATCACATTATAAGGCACAGTCAAGTGACTGCGGTATTTCTTTTCAACAAAGTTCAAACAAAAACTTTGAAATTGAATTGAATTGTTAATTATAAACGCTCGACAACTGAGATCATTAGCGTCTCACAAAAACTGGAGGATGTTCTCTGCTAAACTACAAAAAAAGTTAATACTTTGATAATTTGAATATATTATATTACATTACTGATTACATTATATTGAATAATTATATTTTTTTAAACTGATATTTGGAAGTATTTTGATTTGTATTACTTAACACGTCATAATTTTTAGAAATTTTGTGATTCACTTCTCTTAACACATATTCTGTCATGGAAGATCTCTAAAGGTTGCATTTTCATGTGACGCTCGACGCTGGCTTCTAGCGTCAAATGTGGTCACGTGACATAAACGCCATATTGAAAAAAATGTAGCGTCAAAGCTAAACATTGTTTAGCTTTTACGCTGGCGTCATTAGTTGTCTCTGGTCATTAATGATACGAGTTAGGGATGTGACATTGAGTAAAAAAAATCGATTATTTAATAATCGATTTTTCTCTTTTCAATATAAATCGATTATTTAATAATCGATTTTTGAAGAAATAATCGATTTTTGTGAAAAATCGATTTTTTCTATTATTCGAAAAATTGCATACTTTTATAATGAATGAAAACAATTGGAAGTGTATCGAAATGAAACTATTTTACATAATACATACAGATGGCGCCATTTTCCGACTGATTAGTTTACGTTTAGTGAACTTATTTTACGTTTTTTCATCCGTCGCACAGATGGCGTTGTTTACAAAAATCGATTAAAACGTGTAATTTGTAAATGTTGGCTGCATTGGGTTTCCCAAAGCCTATATTCTTTCTTAATATTAATATTAATAAAAAAAAAAATAAACATAAATAAAAAAAAGTGTAATTTATCTAAGCGATTTAAAAGTGTAGTTTATATAATCGATTTATAAAAAATCGATTATTATTATTAAAAAATTAATCGAATTATAAAAAATCGATTATTATTATTAAAAAAATCGATTATTAAAAATCGATTATAAGAAAAAAATAATCGATTAATATAAAAATCGATTATTTTTTCACATCCCTAATACGAGTTTTCTACAGCTAGGTACTGAGTTGTGCATCAAGTATCAACACACAGGCTTGCTAAAGAATTGCTTTATGTTGCTACTAGGGGGTTGATTCTACGAATTTAACCCATTGATTTTATTACTTCGAAAGTACCTATTTATTAAGGAAAATACTATCACCTGATGGTTTTTCGATGGTTAATTAAAATTCCCGTCTCACTTAGAACAAAACAATTTTTTTTTATTGAATACTAAAAACATTAAAATTTCTCAAGATACAATTTATTTTTTTCTCATATTCTGGTAGTGCATATAATTACCTATAAAAAAGTAAGCATAGTTATATTTTTAATTTTTATTCCTTATAATTCGTGTACTTTCGCCGGTTATTTAAGTCAAAAATATGGGAATTTCATTTTTGATAATCGTATTCAGACATTGTCTTTTCTGTTAATAAATTTACAAAGAGCTTATTTATTAATTATTATAACAAATTCACCAGGGTTTTGATTTATGGATGTCTTTATTTGACGCTCTCTTTACAAGTTTACAACTGTCAAAACCTTGCTGTCTGTTGACGCTAAAATTTGACGCTGGAACTTGACGCTACAGTTTTTCAAGATGGCGTTTATGTCACGTGACCACATTTGACGCTAGAAGCCAGCGTCGAGCGTCACATGAAAATGCACCTTAACTTACAGATTATAACTTGTTTTTTACGACCCCAAAGATATAAAATTAAACGGCTGATAAGTGTTTACGCTTGTGTCTATTTAAACTGTTCAATTTGCTGAAACTGCTGTTGCAATCGTCACACTGATACTGCTTCTCACCAGTATGTATGCGTAGATGATTTTTCAAAGTACCTGATTCTCTAAAACAATTATTACACACGTCACACTTATATGGCTTCTCACCAGTATGTATACGCTGGTGTTTTCTCAAATTATCTGATTTGCTGAAACTCTTATTACAAACGTCACACTTATATGGCTTCTCACCAGTATGTACGCGTTGATGTTTTTTCAAAGTACTTGATTCTCTAAAACAATTATTACACACGTCACACTTATATGGCTTCTCACCAGTATGGAGGCGCTGGTGACTTCTCAAAGTATTTAAAAGGCTGAAACACTTATTACAATCGCCACACTGATATGGCTTTTCACCACTATGTACGCGTTGATGTCTTTTCAAATTAGCTGCTTCTGCAAAACACTTATTACAAACGTCACACTTATATGGCTTCTCACCAGTATGTACGCGTTGATGATTTTTCAAAATACTTAATTCTCTAAAACACTTATTACAAACGTTACACTGATATGGTTTCTCACCAGTGTGGAGGCGCTGGTGACTTCTCAAAGCAGATGAATAGTTGAAACATTTATTACAAACGTCACACCGATGTAGCTTTTCACGATCCAATTGTTCCTCATCGTCACCCTCAGATAAAGTGTTTATTAAATTATCAGTACATTCCGTTGAAATTGATAAATTATCATCTACCGGTTCTTCTTTAATTTCACAGTTGGTTTTACTACTGTCTCCTCTAGATAAAGTTTCTATAAAGTTATCAGTGTATTCCGTTGAAATTAGTGATTTAATATCTAATGGTTCTTCTTTAATTTCAAATTTTAAAGATATTTCCTCGTTAATTTTGGATGCTGAAGTATAATTTGAAGGCACATCTTCTTTCAAGTTGACATTAATTTCGAACACGTCTTGAAATTCTGAAGATTCACATTTCATCGTGATATCTGTATTAGTGTTACGGATTGAAGAATCCTCAGAAGGCCCCTGAATGGAACATTCCGCCTTGATTTGGTTGTTAGAAGTTCGTATTTGCTGAAGATAGCGTCGCAATGTTTGGTCAGACTGCACTACTTGCATCTGGAACTGGTAACTTTTTTCCAGTTGAGTGTAACATGACTGGCAGATGGAATTCGGCATCTCATCGCATCTCGTTATCTGAGAATCGGGAATATATATTTTGAAAATAATTTATGCTATTTTGTAATTCATTTTAATTTGATGTTACTTAACAGAATGAAATAGAATTAACTGTACATTATTAAACTATAATGATATTTGAAATATATAAACTCGATAAATCACAAATTTAAAAGTGAACTTACCTGAACCGGAGCACACTTCATAATTACATCGGCTACTCGATATACAAATCCAGTTGAAAAGGTAAATATATCTAATATCGTAACGCCTTTTGATAAGCACAATCGACACATTGTACTTAAGCCGAAGGCATTTACCAATGTTTCGTGCATTATGTGAATTTTTCACCTTCACAATGATTACTCTTTAACGAGAAAAAACTAAACTCTATTCTTTAAAGATCACATTTCACTCGACGTAAGCAAAATACAAAAAATATTGCCATGGGTCATAACAAGCCCTGTTGCCCTAGAATCTAGATCTATGCATTATTTTATACCCTCCTAGGTATCCTGTCTGAAAATATATTCGGTATAAAAGCTAGTAGAACTTATTCTCACAAGTCACAGAACATAGGTCGCATTTGTTTCCGGCTAGTTCCGGTGTTCGTCATCTTGTCAGCATCAGCGAAGAAGCCAGCAAGTGTCGAGTGACGCCATTACAGTAATTTTTGTGTTAAGCAGTAACTAGTGCTACAAATCTTGTGAAGTACCAGTAAATTTGTTCTTGAAGAAAAGTTGTAACTACTGCGAATTGAGAAAGGTAAGAAAATGATACTATTTTTCATTTCTTCTTTGTTCTTTTAAATTTGTTATCATAGATGAATTTTTATTACTTTGCGGCAGATTCGGAAGGTTGGTGGTTGCGGGGTACTTTTTTTCTTTGAAATTTAAGCACATATACATATTTTACATGCGACAGCTTATTAAAAAATCTTTACTAAACCCGAAATAGGTAGATCTGATATATTGCTAGAATATACCTATAGCATTTTTATATGTCTACTTAAGCTCAAGAGGTACAAATTAGAAATATTGATGGGCTGCGCCCTCCGGGCTCCGAGTATTAAAAGAATTAATCCGCTCCTCCCAGTCTCAAACACTGTTTCAAACGTTTGAAGTAATAACTTCAAACCAGTGTTTGGAATTTTGTGTGGGGAGGCCAAAATGTACATTTTTTAACGGAAAGGTCAATTTTTATGTCCCTCCGATTTCAGCTAAGTAGGTCTACCAGACAGTAAATTATTTTTTTGATTGATGAAGCCTTAATTAAAACATTAAAAGTACTAAAATTTCAAATTATTGTATAATAAGCTTAAATATAGAGCATTTTTTCGCTGATTTTTTTTTTAAACTAAATGAATAGGTACTTTTAAATCGTTAAAATACCTACTAATCATCGTCTTTTTTACGGGCGATAAACTAATTAATGTCCAGCTAAATACAACAAAAAAGGCTGAGGGAAAATACTGCTTTCGGGATTTTGGTCACGTTTTGTGACGTCATCATGTGAATTGAGTAAAACTCCATATTTTTTTTATGAAAATTCTGTTTACCAACCGATCCGAAAATTAATTTATTAAATCGACTTCGTTGGTTTGATCCAACAATTATTAATTTTTTTAACCCTCATCACAAATAAAATTTATATTTTTGACGAATTTCCTGTGAACTACCACATTTTGCTTAAAATTTTTGATAAAGGGACTTTAAATATTCTTTGAGTAAAATTCTCTTCAAGTTCGTAAGTTGTTGGAGTACTCGATAATTCAGTTTATTGGGTTTGAGTAAATTAAAAATAGTATGTTAAATCGAGCAACTCGATAATTTTAATTAGTCTAGAAGCAGAATAAAATTCAATCGAACAACTCAATTAATTTTACTTTCGACGATTTACTAATACTCTCGTAGAAATTTCATCAAAACGTCTATAAAAATTTGATACTCATTTTAAACTTATTAATGAATTGATTTCGAGTTAACTTGACTCGAAACGAGTATCTAAAATACTCGAACTTTTTGAATTCTCATCAACGATTGAACCATTAGTTGAAGGAACTACAAAAAATATTTATTTTTCTATATGCTTAACATTTAGACACTTTCAGCGCAACTAAAATTTGCATTAAACGCTTATATTTTATAATTTCGGATAAAAAACATTTTTCCGAAATAATAGTTACGAACTTCAAAAAAATCGACAAAATAATCTATAAAGTAGGTAATGGGTTTTAAGCTACAAGAATTTGTATTTACTGAATTTTAAAAAAAATACCAATCTAAGTTCTGCTGATATTTTATTATTAAATATCACGTAAATATGTTTTGAATAAATCAAGAAAAAAATGCACAGTTTTTAATAAAAAAATATAACAACTAATACAATTGCCTCAAGTTTCTGAATGCTTTGACATTACTTAATAATATTTAGCAAACCGAAAAATGTTTATGCTTAAAAAATATTATCCAAACACAAATAAAAATTAAAAAAAAAACGAAAACTATGCGAAAATATGTCAGCTGTTTTACGAAATACAGAAAACAATTGATGCACTATCGTTGTTTTGAAATTACGAATATGATTCAGTTTAGAATTTAATAAAAGTTGAATTGTATGTATTCTGTTATTGGACACGTATTTAAAAAAATACTGTTGAAATTGTACTCCTTGTTGTAAAATTACATTCTCAGAATCAAATACGGATGAAGCTGGTTATAATATATTTTTAATCTTTCTGCGAAGTGTAGGCATTTTCAAAATATTGCACTAGGTAGGCCTTTTTTCGAAACCGATCGCGGAGTTTATATTGATCCTACGGCTGTTTCAAGTTTTTGAATTTTTTTGGACCCGAAACCGATTTTAGGCTGCGAAAAAATTTTTTTTAACAACACTAAAATTTTAACAGCGTTAAAACGA
Source organism: Mongoloraphidia duomilia (assembly GCA_039654895.1). Classification (NCBI taxonomy): domain Eukaryota; kingdom Metazoa; phylum Arthropoda; class Insecta; order Raphidioptera; family Raphidiidae; genus Mongoloraphidia; species Mongoloraphidia duomilia. The sequence goes on along the minus strand of CM077526.1, from coordinate 23,246,359 downwards.
TCTTTTGACTTGAAAGCTACGATTTTTTGTGAAGAAATTTAAAATATCTTTTAATAATGCGATCGTAAAAACAAAAGTACAATAGAATCTCACTTATCATCCTGTCAGTAGTCCGGCATTTTTTCATCGTCGTATAAATGCATTATAGCTACTCAACAATCTGACGTTTACTGTACTCAGGAGTCCGTAATCCATCCGATTGTGCCCTGGAAGCGCAGGAGACGCCGGGCTAACGAGATTCTAGTGTACACACTTGTTCTCCAAGATCGATTTGACTGAGGAGGCTCTTTGACATAAATCTAACAAGGTTCTCTTCCGAAACCACGATTAGTTAAATGTTTATTCAAAAGAGTATTAAGAAAATTAGGCAAATAATAACCAAGTCGAAATAACTATTATGTGTTTGCGATTAGACGAACCTATATTTTTAAATGATTGATCGCAAAAATGTCTGACCGAAGACTAGTTTTTTAGCGGAAGCCAAACTTCGGTTTTTTTTATCATCTTCAGCCAATGCCGAAGGTATTGTATAGTGCTAAAAAGCCGAGGGAAAATACTCATTCTGTAAGTTGAATGCAATGGAGATGTGCACTGCCAAACTTGACCGCTAGGAGCGCCAGCTATATAACTTCACCGGTCTGTGGGCATTTCTTAAACTAATAAAACATTGACAATGCCGATGTGCTGTGTTTACCAATGTTCAAATAATATAGGTTTTGTGTTTCCAAAGGATCCAAAACTGAAAAGAAGTGGTCGCGTGCTATAAGAAGGTAGAAAACTTGATTTCTCGCGCGTTTTTCTATGAAAATCAATGATAACTTTGGACCTGCTGCCATCTATGATCCACATTACGTTTCTCATGTATCCATTGCGATTTAAATAAACAGTAAATCCAGCATTCTGCTTTGACGAAGCCTTCATTCTAATTTTGCCCGAAGCCGAACGTCCAGTCGAAAGTTGTGCCGAAGGTTTAATTTTTGGCCGGCTTTATGCATGACCTTGTGCGATGACGGAATAGAATTTACAGTGCCAATGGTGGCGAATAGCGGAATTTTTTTTTTTTTTTTAGAAAATATCGACAGGTTATAAAATTATGCGAGAACATGGAGAAAACGTGAAAGTAAAATTTGAAACGTCTTGTTTCTGTAAATTTTAAAATACAGAAAAGAAAATGACCGTCTATATTTTTAAGCACTTGCTAATATTGAAGAATTTATTGTTTCATGGAAAACGATATTAAAAAAAAGTGGGTTTATACTTATGACCACACGACAGAAGTGAAAACTTCAGATTTTCTAATTTTTGGTGTCATCTATTATAGCGCATTTATGAACTAAAAATAATTTGTTACTAAAATTGTATTTTCAAATAATTCCACCTTGGTTTCAAAAAAATTGTAATTATTGTCAAAGAAAGAATATAACTAAAAATAAAAAATATATAAATAAATATCATGTAGAATTTAGAAAAAAAACGCCAAAAATTCTACGCTGCCATCAGATCTCGAACCCAGATTCCTATGCATAGAACACAACGACGTAACCAACTGCGCTATGGGTGGAATTGTGTAGACGGCCGTTTTTATGATATAAGTATGTTGCGAATTCTTACGGAAGTAGTTGCGAACGCTTCACATTTTTTCAGTACTCAGGCAAAGAGTGCCTAACGCGCCTAAGGAAGTTTTCACTTCAAAAAATGTATTTTTGGTGAAAATGTTGATCTCTGGAATTAGGTACTGTATTAAGAATATTTGCCTTTACAATTATGAAACGCTGAATGTGTTTTTGCGATCTCTTATTTATTAATTTTTGAGACATTTTTAAACAAACAAATTTATTGAACTATGAAGAAACTATGTGGCGAATTCTTTCAATAATGAAATAGGCATTGGTGCGCTTTTATCTTTTTCTATAATGAAACACTCTTTTGCGACTTTATTGTCAATCGATTGTTTTATAATTTTTTTTCTCATTACACCAATTCTAGAAAATCCCTATTATATTATTAAACGAGCAAATCTTGTATATTATATGTACCTATATAAATATTTTCTCGAAAACGGCCCTAACGATTTGGATCAAATTTACCGAAAAGGGGTTTTCGGGGGGCAAAAAATCGATCTAGCTGGTCTCATCCCTAGAAAAATTCGCTTTCTTATCGATTTTATCATTTTAAAAAACAGTTTTTTTAACGTTATAAAACAGTGTCGTATGGTGAGTAGGCTTTGGAAAAAACAAACTATTTTCATTATTTATGTCAAATTACTCTGACAGTCAGTCTTTAACTTATTAAAATAATCAGTAATTATTTGAAAAGTAAAAAAACAACAATAATGATGAAATGGGAACTTTAAGTACTATTTTTTTGAACTCATCCGAGCGAAGCTCGCTCATCTAGGTATAGCAATGAAATGTGTAAAAACAGTTGTGTAAAAAATAAGTGAACATTTAGGCATTTACGATTTATTACATTAACCACAATATTATCGAGAAAAATGAAAAATATATTAAACCAGGAGCAAGAAAACTTCTAAAACTTGAAATATAATAGGTAGTTAATTAATTAATTGTAGATTATAGATGCGTCGACAACTCAGGTCATTAGCGTCTTTAACACAACAAATAATCCATTTGTGTATTAGAATCCGCCAGCCGGCATACACAAACCGACTGGTACGAGCTCTGGTCCCTGGGAGGCTGGGAGCGCTAATTCCCAAAGAACATTGGAACGCAATTTGCGATAGCAACCACATTCCAATGTCCCTCCTGGAGGGATAATAGGTAGTGAATAACGTTTTTTCTTTTCCTATTTTTTAACAGACGTAAATAAAAACAGAGGTTATCAATTCGACATGTATATTTAAATAATATATTTTTTATGTTTAATCATAAGTTCTCGCTAGTGAATGGTAACTTACATGGCGTTGCTATGGTTCCTCTTATTACAAGTCCCCAGTTCCCGGGTTCTAGCCCGAGAGCTGGTAAAAGTGTCAATTGGATTTTCAATTTATTATTACAAAAAAAATAATGAATTGAAAATATGAATTGGTGCTAGGCCCAAATAACCTTAGCTGTTGGTGGTCTTTAAAACACAAAAGTGAATGGTAACAAATTTAGTATCACACGTTTTCTGTAATTATCTTCTAAAATGCTTCGACGCCGTATTGATTCTATCGAACTCTGTTATTGGAGTATCTCCGTTAAATATAGAACGTATGTCAAATGTCCGTTAATAAACATTTGACAGCTGGTACTACTTTCAGCAAAACAATTGCTGGATATAGATCGACAACTGAACATAACCTAGAAATTTGACGCTGAACATAACCTAGAAATTTGACGCTTATCGATAAAATCGATAGAAACGAAATCTGTCCTATCATACAGTATTATTTTAAGCTGTTTAAAAAATATCCTATAAATTAAAATAACCTGTAATAGTAATTTAGAATACGTATTACGTATCGTAATAGAAAATTATCTGTCCGTCACACAAAAATTCTCCAATGGTGAGCCTTGCCGTTATGAAATTTAGTTTATTGTACTTGGCAAATCCAGATGAATGTGATTTTTTTTAGCTCGCTACATCGTTCTATTTTCGAATTATATTAGAGGATGTTAGCTCTACCCGGGTGAAGCCGGTCGGACCGAACAGTATCTCTTTACAAATGATTTAAACATAAGGGCGTTAATGATTTAAGGAGTGTTTTCGACTATTGTCCAGGGCTCTTAACTTTCGAGTGCATGTTCTAATAACGATCAGGCTTTGCACATATATTAATTATAATCAATCTCGATCAAAGTGGATAGACGAAATCAATCGATCGCTATCGTTACTTGATTTTTAATATTTTATTATATTCTGCTGAGCATTTTATAAATATATAATACATGGTTAAAAACACATTTTTGTAATTATTATCGAAGAACTTCCATCTTTCTTTGTTGGATTAGGCATTTTTACTGGCTTTTTTAAAATGATAAAATATCTTAGAAAATTTTTGAAATAGGCAGTTTATTAATATACATTTTTTTTAAACAACTCTTCTATATTATAAAATTAATTATTTTTAAGTAGTGTCTGCTTAAAATACTCCATTATTCGCTATGCGTTAGTTGTCAAACGACTTGAAGCTTCAATTGTGAGAGACGGTACTTTAAAAAAATACTTATTTCAGAAACTAGAGGTGATTCTGTATGATTATATAATTTTTATTATTTGACTGTGCATTTAAAAAGTACAAATTCGTCGCAACTTACGACATTAACACATTGTAGACGGGCAGTGTCTTGACAATTGACCCGAATTAGTTACAATTGTTGTCACAAGATAGCGTCAGTTGCAAATTTAAACGGTTTCGCTTTCATCGGAAAACATTTATTTAAAAGAATACGCCTGTCCACAATGTGTTAAAATATACTTATATTATAATATATTGGTTTGTCAGTGAAGACTTTAATTTCATAGGTTATAGTTATGTTTCAGGTTTCACCAGATTTGTTTCAGATTTCAGATACATCGGAAGTGAATGTTCACTATGTATTTTTATACCGGGTGTCCATTCAAAAACTTTTCCATGCAATTTCATTGTTTTGCTTTTCTAAACATAAAGAGCAAAACTGAAATGCGCGGAGAGTGTTTGCATGGACACCCGGTACATTCCATTTATCGAACTATTCTACCTCATTCAGCATTATTGCCAGATAATTATTTTACTAAATCGAGAATTTTAGCATCTGAAAAAAATCGGGGTTTAGGCTCATAAAGCGGGACAAATAAAAGAAAAAAACAATTAAATACTCAGAATTTTTATTTATAGAAATCGTTGGATATGAAAATAATATTTATTTTTCGAGGATAGTTAATTAATTATTTAATCAGTTAGGCCGGGCGCATACACACAATTGTTACCTCGACTAAACTGTTTAGTTGTTAGAGGTGCGCATAAAATCAATCAGTTGTACCAAAAGTTCACTATTGAACTAATGGGTCGCCGAACAACTATTTAGTTGAGCGTATGCTATAGCGTCAACACACAGCTGTAGACATAAGCTGCCGACGATAGTTGTTCAACAGAAAAGACATTCGATGCGATCTTTTAATTTTTTTGTCATACAACTAGTGTTGATAGTATACGCCGTCCCTTCTGATCCCATAGCCTTTTGACTAACAACTAAACAGTTGTGCGATTAAAAATTAAGTGTATGCGCCGGCCCTAGGGGTCAAATTTTGTAATTAATTTTAACCCATTTCCTTTTCACACATACGATGACAAAAAATATCTTTTTATAAGGAAATAATTTTCGTAGTCAATTCCTTCCTCATAGAAATTTCCGTAACTGTCCCGCCATTTCCACCATAAATGTTCCGTTTCTCTCCGGAGCATATTTACAGGGGGCTTAGAGGGTTATAGCCCAGGGTGGCAAGTTCGTAGGGGCTGCAAAAAAAAAACCTGTGAAGCGCGAGTCTGATTCGCGTGGAGAGGGTTCTGTACTATTCCGTTTCCCTTGGGATATACTTGTTATATACATTCGACGCCAGTTGTGGTTGGTCTGTCTACCTGCTACCGGAACATAAACCTTAAAACGCAGTGTACAAGTCCTCCTAGCCCTAATTGATTTATTATTCATACATAAGAAGTTGCACTTCGGTCGTGTTTCCCGCGACAGATGCCCTTTTTTATAAGTTTGTTTTTTATACTAATTCGGTTATTAATTCAAGGTTGGGGGTAGAAATGAAACTATAGCTTGTTAATTGTTAAATTAGTCAATTGATATATTGAACTATGCTACGCTAATATAATCAACAAACTTAAATATTTTCACCGTTTAAACACCGAGAAGAAATCAAGCTTGAAAATAAGGAGACTTATTTTTTCTGTCCAACTCAGAAAGCTATCGTATAGCATGACACTAATAAAAATATGTCCCTCTGTTTTACGGGCTTGATCTCTTCTCAATGCCTAATATACAGGTTTTTTTCAAATTCAAACATTCTTACGTCTTTTTTTTTTTTTTTTTTTGAAGTTATACTTCTTATGCAAGTCCCGACACGTTTAACGCTTTGCGCAAAGCGTTGAACAATGCGCGTACCGCTGCACACGCCATGAGGGGGAACTTAGATAGAACTTCCGTTAGATGTCTATAAGATAGATAACGAACTTTAACCATACTTGCGTCACCCCGATTCAATTCATAGATGTCGCTGTTAATCACTAATTTCTTTAGTGTCTCTAATTTTTACTAGGTGCTGCTGCTAGTAACTAAACAATTTTTTTTATAAACAACTAATTTGATGTAAGAAGTATAACTTCAGCCGTGTGTGTTTTTTTTATGAATTATTACGTTGATACAAGTACATGAAGTAAAGTAATAATAAACTGCAATAATTAAATGTTTTTTTTTTTTTTTGTATCTGTTCTGATTTGTCAGTGTAGTTTATCAGTCGATATGTTGTGAGTGTATACTGAACTATGCTGGTTCGCCATGTTGAACGCAGTTGTTATTGCAGTTTGTCAACTGTTACTTTTTATCATTCAAGAAAGCTTTCGATAAGAACAAAATCAATTTTCTTTCTTTCTTTTTTTTTTACTGTTCTTGTGAAATATTTTTAGGAAGTGTGATGTGAAATTTGTTTTGATGTTTATGTCATTAATTTGAATCAATAGTCGAACAATCAATTGGTTTTCTATAATATTTTAATCTACACTTACGAGATAAAGTTTCTTTATTTTTGTTTATACACACTTACTGATATGAAAATTTCTTTTACTGATACAAAGGCGTGCTTCTTCCTCGAATGAAATGATGTATTATGACGCTACGACGAGAGGTGAATGAGCAGTGAGCGAAATGGGTAAAGCAAATCGGGATCCCGTACACAATCTCTAAAGTTTAATCGGTGTACGGTGGATCAACTATAAAAGAGAATAGTAAAGTGATATACGAAAGATTTGTTGCTCCACCAAACCAAAATCGATCCGGATAAATCTCTGGATCGCAAAATCTAGAACACGGTCGAAGAATCGAACTTGAAAAATAGAAATATGCTTAGGCTGTACGGCTTTTGAATTATGGTTGAAGTAAAAAATTAACCATATGCATTTTTTACATTGTTTACATGTATTGATTCGATATGTCGAAACAAGAATATCGATATATCGCACAAAAAATATCGATGTATCGATACATCGTATAATATTTATCGAATAGGCACATCCAATATATCGTGCATCCCTAGTCGTGAATTACCTATACTAATGTTTCACGGAAGATGTTTGTGTATGTAGAGTTTATGTACGTTACTTAAAAACTCGAGAATCAGTTGAACCGATTGACATCATTCTTTCAGCGATAAATAACCCATACTTTTAGATGTAACATAGGCTATAAATTATTATCACGCTGCTACAAAAGGGGCATGAGCAGTGAGCGAAAATGATTTGCATCAGGGCGAAGCTGGACAGAACTGTTTTAGTAGGTATATAATTTGATTAGAGGCAGCGTTGAATACGCATTTAAATATTATTTGTTTATTTTATAGCATTAAAAATCATTTTGTGTTAATAATTAATAATTTTGATGACCGATCGAAGAGATATTTGAGGCTGCCTATCAATCGATCGCCGTATCTAGGGGTTCGCTTGCGCCAGAAGCAAAGGAGCGCTGGGTGACAGTGAAATCAATATTATTGCAAGATGCAAATTTCAAACATTTTAAAGCCATTTGTAAAAATTGCACTGTTTTGTCTTTTAATTGTTCAAAATCCTAGTTCTGCCTTGTATGAATTTTATGACATGAAAGGGGCAAAGCCCTCCTTTTGCCAGGGGCGCCAAAACTCCTAGATACGGCACTGCATCAAATTATTGTAGTTTAACCACTATCAAATCTTCGAAACCAACGAAATATTTTATCACTAATTGGCGGACACCAGATTCCAGCTATTTTGGGTACGAAAAATTGTTATTTGTTCTCCAATTATGCAGCACCTATAGTTCACACGGCTATGTCGGAAAGAACAGCGGAACCCTAAAAATCAGACTATCGACAAAGATTAGGGTATTTCTATACGACGGGAAACACGAAAAAGGCAGTCGATTCTCGACAGATAAGGACGGTCCTACCAAAATTGACGACCCAGTCACTATCGGGCTGGTGTATACATAATTTGACACGTCGTATTTTTATTGGACAACACCTATGTTTTTTTCTACTATAAAAGTACATCTTTTATAAGTAGTTTTTCGTTTATTAGGGTTTCTGAATTCTCTTCTACTTTGGAAATTGTAAATTATAGACGCTCGACAACAGAGGTCATTAGCGTTCTACTTTGGAATATCTATACCGTAATATTAGCTTTGTTCCAACCACTCTGAATACCGTAATACTACCGTCACGCTCATGCGCAGTGGATAGAATGCGTTCCAACCGAACTTGTGATCGTTTGTGGACGATTCTTAAAGCGTTCCAACCGAATTTGTGATTGACACGAAATAGATAAGCTCTTGTCGCAGCACGGATCTGAATCCGACGTGCGTCGATGACATACATTTAAACAGTGTATCGATCAACAAAATGGCGTCGGAGAAGTCTTTATGGTTGTGTGGCGATTTCTTTAAACAGATGTCGCCATCCGAGTGGAAAACGAAATTCGAAAATATGACAAAGTTAGAAGAACAATTGATCGATCAGAAACAAAAGTTCGATTCGATCGATCTAAGCGATTGTAATGGCAATTTTGAATGTAGTGAAAACTCTCTTACTGCAATTAAATGTACCTACTCTAAGTCCCGTTTCACATGAGGCGTACCACGCGCCTACGTCCTACGCCGCGAGTAGGACGTAGAACGTCGACTTTCTTTACACTTGGTGTAAGTGAAGCAGTATCAAAATGGACGCGCAAGTGTGTACCTCGGGCGTTGTTGCCGTAGCGCGCCACGTCTCATGTGAATTGACACACTTGCCACCATGTCCTGACGCCTGGCGTACCTACGTCAGACGCGCGGACCAGGCGTGAGCCCGCGCCGTAAATTTTGCGCGCGCTGAGAGAATCCCGCTTCACGCCCGCATCTGAAAGGTTACGTTTGTTCAGTGCCAACCGAGGCTCAAACGTAGGACGCATCATACGCCTCATATGAAACGGGACTAATAGTACGGGAGGCAGCGTTGCATTTTAGGTAGTGATTTCATACCGACCAATTCATATTTCTAGTAATTGTTTAAGTATCAACAGCAACCAAAGTGAGCGTCAGTCGTCGCACCCGCGGTGGGTGTAGTAGCTAGAGGTTGTCGAAGTCGCTAAAAAAATTAGATTTTAAAATTATTTCCAAATTATTTCATACCGCACCAAACTTGGTATGGTGATTCTTTATATAATAAACAATAAGAAAATAACTGTCGGCTGCGTAGACAGTGGGGGTAAAGAAGTCAGTTTCGCCATAGAACATATCGTGTTTAGATAATTTAAACGCCATTGGACAGTTATTGTCACGGTGGGTCCGATTTTAAATCGATATCAGATGTCGTTGATAACAAAGCTTTATGTTCTCCAAGGTCACTACACCCTTTTCGCAAGATGTCTGTGTGTATGCACGTACGTCTGTGTCCATTCTGCTTTCTAAGATCGCATAATCTCGATGTATGAATATATGTTATCGAACTACGTTTGTTGGTGCCATTCGACGCGTATTACGACGTCAAATACGATATGAACAGCAAAAATCGTCCCTATCAATAATCGTTAATAAACAGCAAACGTATCTTTTTTCTGTATACACAAACTTTGTACTCCAAATTAAAGTAGATTTAGACACGTATTTGTCGCGAAGTATTATATTTGAAATTATTAAATAAATAATGTTGTAACCTCGACAAAACTAACGTACACGTTTATGATAAGTGAAAATCAGGTGCAAATACTCCTTGCACCGTGGGTTTGTTTCTTTGGAGAACAAATGCTTATTATCGGCGACATCTATATTTCAAAATGAACACACCTTGACGTTTCTGTTCAATGGCGTTCAAATTATCTAGACACGGTATGTTCTATGGCGAAACTGACGTCTTTACCCCCACTGTCTACGCAGCTGACAGTTATTTTCTTATTGTTTATTATATAAAGAATCACCACACCAAATTTGGTGCGGTATGAAATAATTTTAAAATCTAATTTTTTAGCGACTTTGACACCCTCTAACTACCACCCCCACCGCTACTAGCGCAGCTGACGGTTGGATGTCTCATCAGGTGGACAAGAACAAACGTTGGCATAATTATCAGCCGGTATGAAATAATTTATTCATTTGCAACGCTGCCTCCCGTACTATAAGATTAACGTATTTTTAGAGAAATTAGTATAATATAAAAAAATAGTTACTCAACTCTTATGAATTGAAATTTAACTGGGTTTGATGAAATCGATCAAATCTGAGGTTCTAGAATTTAGAACAATACTTTTTTTTTTTTCGATTAACTACCGACTGAACTTAGAAATTTAAGCCTAGTTACTTTTAAAAAGACTGTCCGTGAATTTTTACTTAACAAATGTTCTTATTTTTATGAAGATTTTCTAAATGATGCATCATAGACAGTTCATTAATGACCTTCTATGGCACCTACATTTTTCACTGTTTACTGTATGCTAAAGAGCATTACAGCAATATGAACACACTTCAAATGTACCTCATATAATACAAGAAATAAGGATTGCTTAGTTTTGCCGCTACATCGGTTAACTACGACACAAAAAAGTTTTAAATATTCAGCACTGAAATTTTTTAATAAGCTTCCTAGTCATTCACATAACTTGCCTACGAAAAAATTCAACAAACAAATAAAATTGCTTATTAGTAATAAATGTTATTATAACATAGAGCCGAGATTTTTTAATTCTAGATTTTAAATATTGTTCGTATATTAATTGATGACTTCACACTGTACCTAATCACTTTTGTGTGTAAATATATCTATTCTATTCTATTTCTGTGCTTTGAGATTTTTATATTAGTTTGACGTTTTCTTGTACACTAGAAAATAAATAATATTCTATTCCAGAATAATTATTATGTACTGAAATTACTACACGAATTTATTTCTTGTTTTAGGCAATTATATCATGTAAAACATTTTGAACAAACTAAAACAAAAATCAACCTAAAAAATGCTCCTTGTGGATCATTTCAGTAGCTCAATCGAGCTCGTAGACCGCCGTTATTTCTACGGTGTTTCCCCGCGGCTGGTCTGTAACAAACCCCCAGTTCTCATATTCTAATCTGCTGGCTGGTGAAAGTATGAATTGGGTTTTCAATTTACAAATTATTGGAAATATGAATTGGTACTAGGCCCAGTTAATCACGACACTTTAGTTTATAAGACATGTACACTCGAAAAGATGAAAAATGAACCAATTGATTCGATTAGTGACGTAAACGATGTTGAAACAAATTTAACAAAAACAAATCACTATCACGTATGTATATATATATATATTATTAATTGGAGCAACACTCACATATTTTGTTTTTATCGGCGTTTCGAAAACTAATTACTCTATATTTGTGCAGCTTGACACATTGTTTTTTATTTTTCTCATTCTCTCTATTAGTATGGCGTCGCAACCTGATGAAATAAAACAAGAAGCGAACCCCAGTCAGAACGAAAACGGACATGCGGGCACTCCGAACCCCAATATGGGCACGCCTCGTCCACAGAGACAGAGAAATAGGGGAGGCGGCGGCGGAGGAGGAGGTGGCGTTGGTGTTGGTGGTGCTGCAGGAGGGGGTGGAGGTGGAGGAGGACCTCGTAGAAGCGGCGGCGGTGGTCCCCCGCATAACCAGCATAACCAACACAACCCGCATAACCAACACAATCCGCAGCAGGATCGTCAACAGCAAGACACCGAAGAAATTAAAAGACCGCGTATGAGTAATATCAATGATCGCGGTCCCGGTGGAGGCGGCGGCCCCGGCGGTAGGTTTAACGGTCCTCGTTCTCATCAGAACGATCGCGAACAGGACCGTATCAACGAAAGGTTGATGTCAATGTCGGGACCGACGCACGAGCTGCCTCAGCTCGACGTTTCCGAGAAGAAGTTCTCCGGAAGAAACCGACTGTATATCGGTAATTTGACCAGTGATACTTCTGAAGACGAAATAAAGGAAATGTTCCAGCCGTACGGCGAGACCAGCGAACTGTTTCTCAACAAGGAGAAGAATTTCGCTTTCGTCCGTTTGGACTATCGCGCGAGTGCCGAGAAAGCTAAGCGCGAACTCGACGGAACAATGCGCAAAGGAAGAACATTAAAAATTAGATTTGCGCCGAACGGTGCAGCAATAAAAGTTAAGAATCTAACTCAGTACGTGACCAACGAGTTGCTGTACACGGCTTTCTCCATTTTCGGAGAAATCGAACGGTGCGTTATCATCGTAGACGATCATGGCAAATCGACGTGCGAAGGTATTGTCGAATTCGCTCGTAAACCGTCCGCACAGTCTGCTATTAGACGGTGCAATGAAGGTTGCTTCTTTTTGACCGCGTCTCTTAGACCGGTCACCGTCGAGCCGTACGAAATTTTAGACGAAATCGACGGCTATTCTGAGAAGGTTATCGGCAAGAGAGGTCCCGATTTTTATAAAGCTCGCGATCAAGGGCCGAGGTTTGCGAATCCTGGAAGTTTCGAACACGAATACGGAACACGCTGGAAGCAACTTATCGAAATCTTCAAGCAGAAACAGGATGCTCTGAAACGGGAGATGATTATGGAAGAAGAGAAACTCGAAGCGCAGATGGAATATGCCCGTTACGAACATGAGACCGAATTGTTGAGAGAACAGTTGAGAGCGAGGGAGTTGGACCGCGAACGCCAGAAGCGCGAGTGGGAAATGAAGGAGAGACAGGTCGAGGAACAACGGGCACGTGAGGAAGAACATCTCAGACGCATGCAGGAAGAAATGCAGATGAGAATGAGTCATCAGGAGGAAGATTTGCGTCGAAGGCAAGAAGAAAATAATCTTTTCCTCAAGGCGCATCAACTGTCCGATATGCTCGACCAACAAGAGCGCAGCGGTGGTTACGATACGACGATCGTTGATGTCAAACGCGATTTCGATACTTCTGCCACCGGCGGTATGCCACCAGATCCGAAGACGTTCCTCGACACATACGACCGCGGCAACGATAGATACGATGACGGTGGAATGTCGAGGATGAGCATGGGTGGTCGCGGACATTGGGGCAACGACAGACGTGACGATTACCAAAACAAAAGAAGGCGCTATTAAACAGATTCTCGTATGTTTCAAGTCTGTTCCATTTGTTTCAGTTGGATAAAGTCAAGTGTAATGCAGATAAATATTCGTCGCTATAGATCGCGCATAAAGAAAATAAAAACTTTATTCCGGTGTTTTTGTTACAATAGCAATACAATAATTCATAAACAATATACGAGTATTATATTTCTTTTTTTTTATTGCCTGAAGTCTTTACTTTATTTTTATGTGGTAAATTACAATTTTATAGACGTAACCTTTAATTATTATTTTTCATAGATGTATATACTTTTATGAAATGAGTATTTACAACGTGTTTGGAAAAAGTGGGCGGGTTCAGTAAAATTCAGCGCGATCATCTACCGATTTTTTGAGCGAGTTTATATTTTCTACCGCTAGATGACTCTGCGTGCACATAAAATGACAACGCTCCCTGGGATCTATAACATTATTTCATAAACGGAACAGCAAAGTATATTTCATTTTTGGTAGACTAGACATACAGGAACTTATTATATTTGTTTTTATTTAATAACTTAAGACATTCTGGGACACCTGTGTTGTTTTTTTCAACGGAAATTTACTGAACGCTCCCACCAATTTGGCGAAACAAAAGAATGACTATGATTAAACTTTAAGCTGTATCCGAAATAGATTTTCGATTTTTTCCCCTGAAACAATGTAAAAAAAACGAACAGTTAAAAATTATGACTAATATAAATTAAAAATAAACATTTAAATTATAGAACTTAGCTTTAGGAAAAAAATACATTATGATCTTAATTTTTTTACAATGCATCACTTGTTTTGAGAAACAATTGACGCACGACACATATAACTGACTCACTTGTGCAGTACGGGTGTGATTTGGAATGACGTTTTTTGTCATTTGTTTTCTGAAACTAAATAAAAAAACGCAAAGCATTGAAAAAAGTTAAATTTTAAGGAGACTGTGCTTTGAAATGAAAACGTAGAAAATGAGGGCGATCATATTTTTGTTCGTCAGATAGCGCTAGTGGCAAGTAAGGTATATGTCAAACGTTTACATATTTATTCGTCAGACGGCGCTAGTGACAAGTAAGGTATATGTCAAACGCTTACATTTTTTATTCGTCAGACGGCGCTAATGGCAAGTAAGCTATGTCAAACGTTTAGAGATTAACGGTTTGTGTTTAGTCATTCTTCATTTATCCATTATTAAGGAATAAATAAATATAAAACCATTATATGATTGATTGACAGATACTTCACTCACTAGTGGCGCCATCTTCTTCATCCACAGTACTGACATTTGAAAGGTATCAAAGTGAATGAGGGCTTGAGAATAGCCGAGCGTGTAGCAATGGTGTTGTTTACATGGCGTTGCTATGGTTCCTCTATTACAAGTTCCCAGCTTCCGGGTTCTAGCCCGAGAGCTGGTAAAAGTGTCAACTGGATTTTCAATTTATTATTAAAAAAAAAAATAATGAATTGAAATTATGAATTGGTGCTTGGCTCAAATAACCTTAGCTGTTTGCAGTCTTTAAAACACAATTTAACAATTTTAATTAAAGTGACGTATACCTAACTTGTAAGTGGCGCTATCAGGTGGTAGAAAAAAAATCCTAGTAGTCCTCATTGGTAGGGAAAAAAACATTTTCTATCAACAGGCAACAATATTTTTCATTTTGATTCAATTTGGGACGTTTGTGCTTTGATAATTTAAAAGAGCTATTTTCTTGCAACAGGTATATTTTTTAATTAGTGGCAACATACATTTGAGAAAAGATTTTTTAGTGATCCGAGACCGATGCAAAAGTATTTTTTGGTTTTTCAGGGGTGTTTTACAAAAGATGCAAAGCTCGCTGATTTTACAGTATGATGGATCTTATGATGGTTTTAATATTACTAAGTCTGCAAATCGTTCTTAAAATTTATAAAAATAACAAATTACTTGAGCTGCAATTCTTGAAGCGCTGCATCCAGTTCGCGAGTCACATTTTTGACCACCGTTGTTATATAAAACCTACTGGAGTGTTCTCCCAAATTGAATAAATTAATATTTCATTGCCAATTGGACGATTTCAAACTGAAATGAACCTACTCAAAAATTTAACAGCTACGCAAGGTACAAACGGAAAAATTATATAACGAACCGAACATTAATAAAAAAATCTTGCCACCAGATAAATGTCCAAGTAGGTTATGAAAAAAATTACTTTAGGTTACATCGACTATTTCAAATTGAAAAAAACTTTATTGATATCATGGTTCACCCCACTAATAAATAAATGAACGAAAACTTATTTGTAGACGCGACAAACAACTCTGGAACCAGTACATTAATTAAAGTTGATAATCTCTGTTACTACAAATTCTATTGTCCATCGATTTATTTATTATCTTATGTACAGTAATACACCGTTACATAGATCACAGTTGTCTCACAATCGGTAACTTAAGTCGACACGATGCACAGGTTGTGGGCGAATTTCTGCGTTTTGACTGCAAAAAATATACGTAAAATATGAAAACAGAGGAAAATGACTTTAAGAAACAGTGAAGTTTGACGCAATCAAGATTTTGGTTTCTGCCTTAATTTCTTTGCAACCAGCGATCGCCTTTTTTGTGCGTTGTCTACCAGTTGGTCATCTAAAACAGGTTGTTTTTTTCGAAAGCATTGGTTTTCACTTGACCATTTTTGATTTTTTTTTTTATTTTTAAATAATAGTATAACTGTAGACTTGCTAGTTCGACTTTGTTTTGCAATTTTTTACCGACTTAAACAGAGGTTATCAATGAGCAATTTTCCTGAGAGTAGTTCTTTCAATTATCCACTAGAGGCAGCACTTGTGGTAGGTACAAACATTATTTATTCACCATTAGTGTCGTGTCATTTTAGTGGTATAACTTTTAAATAATAATAATTTAAATAAAACACACATAAACTGGCTATAGCTGTCCAAAGTAGTATTTAAAAATACAGTTGCGACAGCTGTAGCCAGTTTTTGTGTGTTTTATTTATTAAAGTAATCTTTTTCGCTGTCAGTAGAAGCTATAACAAGTGAATAATAATTTATTTAATAATTAAGTTATACCACTAAAATGACACGACACTATTGGGGAATAAATAATGTTTGTACCTACTACAAATGCTGCCTCTCGTGGATAATTAAAAGGACTACTCAGGAAAATTGCTGATACGACATGTATACAGTAGAATCCGGATAGAACGACTTTCGAGGGACTGGCGACATTATGTCGTGTTAACCGGACGACGCACAAAGTGGACGCATAATTAGTGTATTTGCCATATGGCACATACACTATTGGCGTCGGTCGGATGGCGGGACCTAGGGGTCGGAACAAAATTTCTCGACGTTTCATAACCTCCTGAACACTTTGGCACCATTTTTGGAAAAGTCTGTTTATATATGTATATATATATATATTTATATATATTTATATATATATATATATGTGCGGGCTATAACTTTCGAAAGAGTTAATTGATTTTGACGAAATTTGGTAGGCACGTTGAAATCCATCACCGCACGAAGCCTATTTAAAATGGGCCCAATCGGACCATTTTAAGGGTGGTTTTTAGGGGTTGAAAAATGTTTTTGGGCCCAAAAACGCCGAAAAAATTCTCAGAATCGTTTCAAAAATGAAGTTTAACCCTTTAGTAACGATTAAAATGTACTGCTAAAATTTTAATAAAATCGGCCCGACAGGACCGGACTTACAAATTTTATGAAAACACTAGTTTGGGGATAGTGCTTTACTTACTGAAGGGTGTATTTAATTTGGTACCGTGGTTGCATTGATAAAAATATTGAAATTAAGAAAAAAAATATTATTTTAAGGGATGTATTAAGGGGTTAAATTTTTTATTTTGTCCAAAAACAAATTTAAGTTCACATAATAAAGCCACAATGCCAGTATTAGCAAATACACTATATTGTCGGCAGGGTTTTGGCACTGCGACCCGAGTTTTTTTTAAATTTATGATCTATATGAAACCTAACTTGAGTTTGCATTTACGTCGCTAAAAACGGTTAGTCGTTATAAACGAAGTCGTAATAGATGGACTCTACTGTATTTATACATACAGGGTGTCCCACGACATGACTGCCATAGCCTGGGACTGTGTTGGTGGGGTGACTTCAAGTCAAAACTGTCTAATGAACATATTACCCGGAACGCTATCCTAACTGAGCTAGAAGCATTTGAAATTTTAGATAAGTAGTAGTAGGAATTCCCTACTAATTTAAAAACCATTTAAAAAGAAATCGCTTTATTGAATTAGTTGCTCAAAATGTACACCCAGTTGCTGTATACATAGTCTAGCTCTTCTTAGAATTGAAGTGGAAGCTCTGCGAAGAGTCTCAGGATCAGCACGAATAGTTTTATTAACTTCCCACTGGAAGTTATTGTAATGGGTCCGAAAATCGAAATCAAAAAGGAAAAAAAAATTTTATGTTTCAAGGTCACTACACTATTTTTACACTACTTTTAGAAAGATGTCTGTCTGTGTGTGTGTGTGTGTGTGTGTGTGTGTGTGTGTGTGTGTACGTACGTACGTATGTGTACATTTCTTTCAAAGACGAAATCTCGAGAACGAAAAATGATATCGACTACGTTAGGGTGCCAATCGACGCGTATTAACGTAAATATGATCTGAAAGAAATTTTTTCAAAATCGGTTCAGCCGTTCTTTTTTCTTAACCAAATAACCTCCAAAAAAGTAGATTTTACACAATATCTCGCGAATAAAAAATTATATCGACTTCGTAAGGGTGTCAATCGAGGCGTGTTAACGTCATTTTGATCCGATATAAATTTTATAAAAATCGGTTCAGCCGTTTTTTTTTTTTTTTTTTTTTTTTTTAAATTATTGATGTTTTAATGGATTGAAATGATTACTTTTCTGTGTAATATCTAATTTAATTATTATTATTAAATATTTATCAAACTGGGAAGTTCGTCGTGTGGACCTCAAGGGTCGCACTTTAGTCCTAATAAACGACCCACCTCACGGCTTGTTTTAATTATTTTAGTTGACGTTTACTGTCACAACTCACAATAAATACTAATGGTGATTCACAGCCACCTGGTCTTTTTAATAATAACAAAACCAACAGCCGAACCTAATACCTGCATTAGTGGGCTTACTTTTTTAAAATTTCAAATGCTTCTAGCTCAGTTAGGATAGCGTTCCGGGTATATGTTCATTAGACATTTTTGACTTGAAATCACCCTGGCAACACAGTCCCAGGCTATGGCAGTCATGTCGTGGGACACCCTGTATATATTTTTATGTTTGTTCAGCCACAACTTCTCGAGGGATTAACCGATTTGAATAATTTCGGCGCCGTTGGATTAAGAATGTTTACTGAACGGTCCCATATAATTTTTATTTAAATCGATTCAGTAGTTTTTTTATATGTTAAATCCATCTATAGATTTTGCCCCCATCATCGACGTAAGTCGGGGTATTACTGTACGTTATATAAATATTCCTGTACACCACATTAGAAATAGATCACTGAATTTGTGTAAACTCTTTCGCAAGGAAGCGGAAGCAAATATAACAAGAAAGACAACTAGCATTATATTTTTAATCACGCATTCGAATCTAAAAATATTCACTGTTCAGAATGATTTTAAGAATAATACAGTGGAGTCACTTTATAACGATGATTGTTTCTGCGAATAATTAATAACTTAAAGCGAACAATTTTTTTACATGTGATTTTGATGCACTTATTTCAGTTTTTACGAACTAAATTTTGCTTTCGCTTGAAATTTGTTACAAGTGAGTTCTACTGTAAATTACTAAAAATCGTTATAAACAGGCTCAACTGTATATTACTGAAAATAGGTTATGTTTAACAATATTCTTACCATTGACATACATTTTGTCTATGGTTCTGACATCTTTAAGTAAAACGGTAGAGTTGGAGAACTATTGAGAGCTGGTCAGGAATGTTTTTGAGTATCGAGTTACGATGAGTATCGAGGTACGATGAGTATCGAGGTATCGGTATTTTTGAAACTATCTATTATCGATAATTTGGTTACGTATTGATAGTTCTCCACCTCTAATATAAAATTTTGCTGTTGTTTAAAATATAACTTACAAAAACACTTAAAAAATTGGGCGTTTCATGTAACTCATTGAACGCTGCAAATATCATAGCTAGAAACATAATTTAAAAAATACATATATACCTATAATATAATGTGAACACTTTTTCTAATTTTAAAAATACTTATCTGTTAACGTTGAATATATTTGTATTGGTGTAAGAAGTATTTTTTGAGTATATTTTTACTTATATTGTGACTCACGATTTTTTTTTTTTTTTTAGATTAAAGTGTGTTTTTAGGTGTTTTTTTGCGAAAACAACTAAAAATAATTTAAAATAATATTTACAAAACAATTTGTATCGATTGAAGTATTGTACTTTTTTGACACTGTTCATTTGATGAATAAATGTAGTAAAATAATCTAACATGTTTTTGTTTTTGCTGTTCGATTTGTCGGCAAAGAAAACGTCCGTTGATGTTCGTCTGCGTTCAGCATGTCTGTTCATATGGCTTAGATCGATATCAATTAATTGTGGATTATAGACGCTCGACAACAGAGGTCATTAGCGTTAGATCGATATCGATAGATACATAGATAGATTGTCGAGATATACGAAACATCAGTTCGACAGTACAAAATTAAAAATGGGATGGGCTCAGCTCTGGTTGTAGAGCCTAATT
Organism: Mongoloraphidia duomilia; assembly: GCA_039654895.1. NCBI lineage: Eukaryota > Metazoa > Arthropoda > Insecta > Raphidioptera > Raphidiidae > Mongoloraphidia > Mongoloraphidia duomilia. Next base: position 23,226,343 of record CM077526.1, on the reverse strand, counting down.
ACTCTTAGGATAACAAAGTGACGTCAACAGCCTATTGGCGGCAAAGCACCGCTCTCACTTAGCAACGGGCTCTGCTTGACAACCGTTACCCTCTCTGCTGCTATCTAATGGTTTTAAGAGCCCGGCTACTCTTAGAATGACAGTGACGTCAACAGCCTATTGGCGGCAAGGCACCGCCCTCACTTAACAACGGACTGTCTGCTTGACAACCGTTACTCTCTCTGCCGCTCTCTAATTGATTTGAGAGCCCGGTTATTAGAATGACACAGTGACGTCAACAGCTTATTGGCGGCAAAGCACCGCTCTCGCTTAGCAACGAACTCACTTGACAACCGTTACCCTCTCTGCTGCTCTCTAATGGTTTTTTTTACCATAAACCCTTTGCACACTACGTCACTGAGTTCAAGTAGGCGGAGACCAGAACAATATTAGTCCTAATAAAAAAGACGAACGTCGCATTTTCAACAATAGTCTAATTGTATTTTTTTTTTCTTTTTTTTTCCCACATTCCCGTTAATTTCTATTTTGAATAATAATAATGTTGTCGGGTGGTGTTGTGTCTACAGGCACAGTGCTTCCTTAGCATTGCATATTTTGAAAAAAAAATTCGCTACGTATACATTTTTTCGATGTTTTTTTTTTTATTAAATTGTAACAACTTATTTGGGCTTTAAAATGACACCTTAAACATTTTTTTCTTTTTTTTTACAAAGGTAGCGAGATTGTCGACAATTTTGAGCTTCAAAGCGATGTCAGCAAGTCAGATTTATCTTTAGTTTATGAATTTTCATATTTTAATTTTATAGTAGGAGATCGATTTATTTATTTATTGTAAATTATAGACGCGTCGACAACTTAGCTCATTAGCGTCTTGATTACATTAAGGTAGTTGTCGTGCTATTGGCATAGTGTCAGAAAATTCTAAATTTTCGTATACTCATTAAGGATACTATAATACAAATACCATTAAAATTTGAAGTTGATTGACCATCTCTAACTCGAGATAAACTTAATTAAATTTCGGATAATTAACATGGAGAGCATAGGAAAGGTTGTGTTTTTGACAAGTTTTTTAATTAAAAAAAAAAGTAACAGTTAGAAATTTTCAAAAACTAATTGTTCATTGATGTTTTTGTTCAGAGTTTAAAAAAGAAAATCCAAAAATTATTGACCTTTTTATTGTTGAGATATAATAACGCAAAGTTCAACAATTTATGAGAAAAGATTGACATTTTTTTATAATCCAAGCGAACAAACTAAGTGAAATCTGTGTTACTATGTGAACAGCAGTTTAGGTACAATCTCTAACAAAATTTTTTTACATTTAACGCTATAGTTATTTATTGTTTTACAGCGTATTATGAACGAAACTTTTGGATGTTATTGTAGCACGACAACTACCTTAAATAACAACACACTTAAAACTAAATGACATCACAAAACATCCATGAGCGGAGGTGGGATTCGAACCCACGGCAGTCTGATTCAGAGGCCGCGACGCTAACCACTGGCCCACACTGTCCTCTAGGAGATCGATGACACCAAAAAGTGTGCATGTATTAATGTTAAGATAAACGAAATTTTGTGGTAATTTGTGCTGCCTTTTTCCGACTTTGAATACAAAATAAACCAGTAAACGCACCTAAATAATTATAATCGAACAGGATTTCTTTGGCTTTCGAATAGCGGTTCTGCCTGTCTCATAAAACACTTTGCATAAGTAAGTCGAATGAATGAATGAATTGTAGATTATAGACGCTCGACAACAATGAGTAAGTCGAGGTGAGTGATGTATACCTGAGAACATTCTGCGCCAAAACTAACGGCAACATAAAACAAACGGTGAAGTGCGAGTTTGAAGTCGCGCCATGAGAATTCCGTACCGTTATAACAATATAATAAAAATTAAGTTTGTCACGTAATAATTCCCAGATATAGTTTACAACCATCGCGTAGATCGGCCGCAAGAATGGTTTGTCATCCTCCTCTAGAATCTTAGAATTCTAGATACTTGTGAGTTAAGGTACGTGCAGTACAGAGCTGGGATTCTAGATGGTAGCGTAGATCATAGCAGAGCTTGCTTAAATTAATGCATTGTTGAATGAATTGTAAATTATAGACGCCCGACAAAATAATGCATTGTTATATATGTGAGCGTACACAACGAAGCAGTGAGTGTAGCAGGTATAAGCGCTGTTACAAGAGCTGCTAGATACAAGAATGTATCTCACCATTCTTTCAGCGCGCTGACTACTACAATCAACGTGTGACAACTGTCAAATGGCCGTTACAAGTTTCGCAATGGATGTGACTAGTTTAATAAATGAAATTTTGCCAGTTTTTATTTAATTTGTTTTGAGTTTTTTCTAAGACGTATTTAAAAGTGTTAGGTTCCATACGTAAATATTCAAAAAACCGGTTTGGGTAAAATTTTAATTCTTGGTATAAATGATGAAATTCGCCATGTTTAGATCGTTTTCTATTAATAGGGTGGACATGATAGCTCCTACCCAAATTTGTATTTAAAATATACCACTTTGTAGCTGAAGAACACAAATATTCGTCTTCGCTATCTGACATTTCAAACGCGACTTAAGCGCTTTTGTATCGATGCTAGTATCAAAGCTTCGTTGTGCAAACCTATAAGCGCTTATAATTTCAGCCACCATCTTACCATACATGCTACCATCTAGAATCCCAGCTGCGTACTGCACGTACCTTTAGTCAGTATAGAAATACGTGATTTTTAAGGTCATATCTTTTTATTGCATTGAGTTAGAGGCTTGAAATTTTTACAGGGCTATGGGGTCGTAGACTTAAGTATTTAATATGAATTTCAATTTGATACATCAAGCCGTTCCTGAGAAAAAAGGTCTTAACGGAACCTTTTTTTATTTATTTATTGTAAACTATAGACGCGTCGACAACTTAGGCTCATTTCGCACCAAACTAGTCCAGTCAAGTCGGACGCTACTGGATTGGACATATTAACTTATCGTTGAAATAAAGACAATGTGTAAATCTGGTTTCATACTAAGTGCGTCACTTCCAGTCCGATCGCGTCAAGACTGATTGCGACTCAGCCGGTTGAATTTTTAATGCCAGTCAGCCCAGTCTTGACACTCAGAATGGACGTAGAAACCTTAATTTTATTATTGCAAGCAAAATAGGGTCATTTAGTAAGTCCTGGTATGGTATGGTAGTAAGTCCTAGTATGTATGGGATGAACCCAAAACAGATTTCTTCGTTTCTTCATCCTTCTTCTGTGTAGCCGACGTAAAATTATGCCTTGGAGAAGTACGTCCATCTTGACACAAAACTGTGCCGCGGCGACCGCATCGTTGCTGTCGCGAACTTCGATCGGAATTTGCGGGACGGCTGACGCGACGTATTCAGTGCGAAAGGAAATATTGACGTGACTTACTGGACTGGACTGGTTTGGTGCGAAATGAGCCTTAGGTCATTAGCGTCTTGATTACATTAAATAACATAACTCACTTAAAAGTAAATGACATCACAAAACATTCGTGAGCAGAGACGGGATTCGAACCCACGACAGTCTGATTCAGAGGCAGCGACGCTAACCACTGGACCACACTGTCCTCTTGACGGAACTCTAAAAACGTGATAATTCCAGCATAAAATTGATGATTTTTGGATTTTTTCCTTTACTTGTGCTATGTGACCTTCCATCTATTTATTGCATTCAGTTAGAGAATTTTTTACAGGGCTATGAGGTCGAAGACCTTAGTATTTAATGATTTTTTCGTTGGAGAGCAGCCAATTATATAATAATTGTTTCGAAACATATAGGAAAAAATCATTTTACCAACCAGTGGTCACAGTCAGGATTCTAACCTGAACCTTTCCAATTTCGCGTCTCCTTATATATAAGGAGAATATTAATTTAGCAATCATGTCACAGTTGAGTATTGTAAGCTCATTCCGACGCGAAATTGGAAATGTTCAGGTTAGAATCCTGACTGTGACCACTGGTTGGTAAAATGATTTTTTCCTATATGTTTCGAAACAATTATATAATTGGCTGCTCTCCAACGAAAAAATCTTTCAATTGCATACAGCCGTATAAAAAAAAACTATTATTAGTATTTAATGTTAATTTCAACTTGATACATCTAGCCGTTCCTGAGAAACAGACAGACGGACAACAAACATTCTGAGGTACGGAACTCGAAGAAATTAACATTTGTCTTAAAAACTAAATAGGTATTATTTACATAAATGTAGGCTGCATAATTTTCTGTATAATCTCTCATTAAAGTTGAACAGAAAGTAAATTTCTGTTGCTATTTCTACTTTTATGAGACATTTTTTTATCTTAGCTTTATTATAAGCAATTATTAGATCTACGAGCCGTTGGAGCGATTCGACAACGAAGCAGCAAAATTCAGATAAGTGGAACACAATTTTCATCGAACTGTTACATTTTTTCGGAAGCATTTACGGCGAGGTAATTTTTTCTATGATTCGTACATTAATTAATTAATTTATTATTATTATAATGTTACTTACTGTGTAAATAAGAAATTATTTAACAAATCAATTCATGTGAACCAAATATTTTCTTAAAATACAATTTATGATTATATTATATTATTACTATGGAATGGTAGGTAGGTACATGTATTACCGATAACAATCTGGCAAACCTCAACTTATTAACATCATAAAAGTGTTTGGTTCAATTCAATTTTGAGTTTGTGGCGATTTACAAATTTTCAAGCCACTTGAAACCAAAAATGTAGTTTTAAAAAATATATATGTCTGTCTATGATCGCACCTAGAGCCTAAACCACTGGACCGATTTGTGAAAGTTTGTAAGTACCGGTTTGCCTGTACAAATACGTATACATCTACTTAATAATATCTAATAAATTAAGGTAGTTGTCGTGCTATGGGCATAGTGTCAGAAAATTCTAAATTTTCGTATACTCATTAAGGATACTATAATACAAATACCATTAAAATTTGAAGTTGATTGACCATCTCTAACTCGAGATAAACTTAATTAAGTTCGGATAATTAACACGGAGAGCATAGGAAAGGTTGTGTTTTTGACAAGTTTTTTAATTTAAAAAAAAAAGTAACAGTCAGAAATTTTCAAAAAACTAACTGTTCATTGATGTTTTTGTTCTGAGTTTAAAAAAGAAAATCCAAAAATTATTGACCTTTTTATTGTTGATATATAATAACGCAAAGTTCAACAATTTATGAGAAAAGATTGACATTTTTATATAATCCAAGCAAACAAACTAAGTGAAATATGTGTTACTATGTGAACAACAGTTTAGGTACAATCTAACAAAATTTTTTTACATTTAACACTATACTTATTTATTGTTTTACAGCGTATTATGAACGAAACTTTTGAATGTTATTGTAACACGACAACTACCTTAAGAAACAAAAGAACTTTGTCCGGTAGTAAAAAAGGTTACATATTTAGTTCTCGAGATAGTATGAGGGATATTTATGTAGTTCTGAACGAGGGCTACCATATTTTAATTCGTCAGAAAGCGCTAGTGACAAGTAAGGTTTACGTCAAACGCTTACATTTTTTATTCGTCAGATGGCGCTAGTGGCAAGTAAGGTATTTCAAACGTTTAAAGATTACGGTTTGTGTTTAGCGATTCTTACAAAACGCGATTTAGCCGTTAAATGATTGGATGCGAAAGTCTCTGTCTATCTCTCTCTGTCCGTCTATGTCTGTCTGTCCGTCTATGTCTGTCTGTCTGTTAGTTACTTCTTCACAGCTTAACCAGTGAACCGATTTCGATGAAAATTGCCAAGGAGATTCCTTGAAGCTCGACGAAGGACATAGGCTACTTTTTTTCCCGAAAAATTGTTCCCGAGGGAGAGAATTCAAGCTATGCATCCACGCTTCAAACACTACTGTGCATACCTAATAATAATGAATTCAATTATTATTAAAAAAAAATAATGAATTGAAAATATGAATTGGTGCTAGGCTCAAACAACCTTAGCTGTTGGTGGTCTTTAAAACACAATTTTTTTAATGATGGAAAGACAGGAGGTTACGAGTTAATGATGCGTTCTACGTTTCCATGGTTACGCATCATGTATTTGTGTGTTTTGGGAAAACAGGTTATTGCATTTATAACTGTCAAAATAGGCATTTTTAATCACTGTCAAAATAGTATAAATTATTGTAATAAAAGTATCAATTTTTGTGATTCACATGAATTCTTCCGAGTGTCTATTTCAAATTTTTTTTTCACTATTCGATAGGTGATACTTTGCTTTAGAACACAGGCTATAATAACTGGAGCGAGCGAAGCGAGTGAGTAATGTATTAATAAATCATAAAAACACCCGGACGAAGCCGGATCGGGCAGCTAGTCTTTATATAAAACAATAAATAATAAAATTAAATTTACTCTGAACTACGATCCGTCTAACGATAAAATTAAACATGTTTATTTCTTAAGCAGAACTCCTAGAAACTTAATCAAAACTATGTCACAATGTAGATTTTAGAGTAAAGAACAAGAACATATGAAGCGGTGTGTGACGGTTCGTCCGCCGACTCTGCAAGTGGCTCACTAGTTTTAACTCCGAGTCGCTGGACCATATAGATGGCCTGACGAAAGCGTTTTATTACTTCAAGCGTCGGATCATTACATTAGTTACTGTAGAAATGTTCACACGACAATTATTGTTTTTTACGTAGTTGCAATATCTACTAATATTATTTAATATGAATGCCAGTAATATTGATGTTGATTTTTTCTTTTACGTTCTTTAACAATCGGATGTACCCACATGCGTCTATACTTCTTTTTTTTTTTTTAATCTATTATACAGGGTGAGTTCGACCACCCGTATCAGTCGTTTTTTTCGAAAACGGTTAGTCGTAGAGAGTTGTGTCAAAAATTTGTATTATAAAAGCCCTATTAAAGAATCGAATGGTGATAATTTTTTTTTCCGGGAAGGTCGGCTTCCCTATTAGTTTGCTCCAGAATGTCCAGAACTCCGGAATTATAAATGTAACGATAGGTCGAAAGTGGTATTGTTGAAAAGATCTTAAAAAAATAAGCAAGTTTTGTAGGAATTTTTTTTTTATTACTGCCACCCCTGTAAATTTCTATAAGTATAAATATAAATTATTATATGTTCAAAACTCCGGAATTTTAGAAAGCACGATAGGTTGAAAGTGGTGCTGTTGAAAAGCTCTTTAAAAAATAGGCAAGTTTTGTAGGAAAAATTATTTAATTACTGCCACCCCTGTAAAGTAACAATCGTTTGAAATTATTAAATCAAATTTTCATAATAACGATCGAAGTCGGCATTAAAAATCTAGCAACCTTAGACATTGTCACAAGTGTTCAAACTGTCTTCCATTTACTCTTTAATACATACTACTGAGCTCTTCTGGTTATGCTGTGAGTGTACTTCTTCAGTATTTAATGATCGATAGATAGGTAACTAGATTTTAAATGCGGACTTTTAAAAAATTCGTTATTATGATTTATGACATTTTAATTTAGTAATTTCAAACAAATATTACTTAACAGGAGTGGCAGTAATAAAAAAAATGTTCCTACAAAACTTGCTTATTTTTTAAAGATCTTTTCAACAATACCACTTTCGACCTATCGTTACATTTATAATTCCGGAGTTCTGGACATTCTGGAGCAAACTAATAGGGAAGCCGACCTTCCCGGGAAAAAAAATTATCACCATTCGATTCTTTAATAGGGCTTTTATAATACAAATTTTTGACACAACTCTCTACGACTAACCGTTTTCAAAAAAAACGACTGATACGGGTGGTCGAACTCACCCTGTATAAAAGACCTAAGATAGCAATGAACCGTCTGACTCCATTTCTTTGAATAAACTGTCGCGAACTGGCAACGTGCATTACATTTTTCTTACCTCTACGCATCAGCTGCCATTTAAATGTAAAATATGATATTTCAGTCTTGAATTCACGTAGCTGTAGTGTCGGTTAAGCACTTTTTAAAAAGATCTTCGTTAAATATTAGCACTGGCGGTGGAACGATTTTTGGAGGAAGGGGGACTATCGGCCTGTGATCACTTAGAAAACTTACGAATAATAATAATTACCTTTTTTAAAAAGAACTATAAATACAGTCGAACCCCAAGCAACAAAAAGTCCGTCGTTTGTTCAAAGTGTCTGCCAATCGGGCGGAGAAAAAAAACCAAGGGATTCAGTCTAACTGGGGAAAATGACACGAATTAGAGCGAGTCCCTCCAAAGTCCTTCATATAGGGCTTTGGCTACTTCTGAAATCATGAAATGTGAGAAAAATAGATTGTTTTTCGAAATATTCGAATTAGCTCGTAATTTAAATTTGAGAATATACCGGGAAAAAACGGGGAATTTTAACAGCATTTTTTGGTAGCCGTCGTGTCGTTAATTAAAATTTGCTACAGTGAAACTTTTTACCCTTGTTTTTTTTTTTGTTCGGTTACGCATGTTGAGGATACGACACTTCCAATCGAAGAATCGTGCATAATATATCCCAACACTATTGCAGAACACTGCGCCATCCCAAACAGACAATTTGGTATATCAATCTAGCAGTAGACACGAAGGGATTCATGGCGTAGGGGTATCGCATCTACTTTATACGCAGTAGATCGTTGGTTCGAACCCGGACGGCACCATTAATTTTAGTTTCTCTTTGTAACTATTCCACATTCCACTTGCTAATTATTAATTTCTTATTTTGATTATATTTTATCTATTTATGTTAATATTTTACTATCGTACAGTGTCAAAATAAGCGCGGTGTGGACTTTTAGCTTTGTAGAGTTTAAGCCACGTAAACAAAATTATATACCTACTTGCGGCGATTTCGAGTTAAAAGCGTTTATGGTTATGGCAGAAAGTTTCACTTTCACCGTGGTTTCATAAAACCGCACCCCAGAATTTCGTAAATGCGAATTTTGGTCTTGACAGTTCGTGAGTAAAAACTCGTCAGTCGCCTAATGACAGTTAGAACTTATTTCAAATGTCAAATAACTGAGAAATAGCCTCAATCTTCATTTCTTTTTTAATATAAATTTTGAGTTCAAAAATACAGCTATTTAATGTTATTGTTTCGATTTTGAATTTTCAGATATGTCAACACAAAAATGGCCGACACTACGATTGAATATAGTGAATTTTGCGTTTGTATCGAAGAAATACAACGTATATCCGATGAAATAATTGACGGATGGCAAATCGTAAACGATGCCAAAGACGTATATCTTACAAAAGAAATAAAACGAGCATCGTATCGTAAAAATACCGACTTTTCTGATTTTTATTTAGAAGACGTCGACTATATCGATTCGGATGATTGCGTTTCCAATAATGTGACGACTGCACAATTGACCCGTTGGGAGTTTCACATAGTGTATAATTTAAGTTACGGCGTGCCGATGTTATGTTTCAACGTATGGGATTGCACGGGTCGTTTACTCGATTTGAACGAAGTGTGGACAGAAGTCGAACGAAACTGTAACGGCGCAGATATGCTTACGACGCTGACGCAAATGGATCACCCTGTATTACAGACACCGTTCTTTGCGTTCCATCCATGTAAAACAGCAGAAATATTAACGCATTTTAAAAACAAAAGCAAAAACATTGTAATATCGTGGCTCAGTATTGTGGCGCCGATTGTTTCTATTGATCTACCGTTACGGTACAGTTACTCGTTGATGAAAAACGGAGAGAAAAAATGAAGATTGCAAATCTTGCATTGAATGCTTTTGAAATTTTGCATTTTTACGGATGGATGTGATCGTTCTGTGTCAACGCATTTTCATGACAAGATGTTTCAGAATGGTTTCTCGAACCAAATCAAAACTTAGTTGAAATCAACATATAAAAAGGTAAATAATATTGTTTTTTTTACAGTCTGGCAAAAATCAGTACATGATATGTCAATTCTATGGGTAAAAAGCAGTTCGTTCTCATTTTCGAATTTAAAATCTAGTATTCTTTCGTTACAGCGAGTAACTATAAAGCTAGACTGACGGACAGAAAAAACCGGCCACCCTGAAATTTTTTTAAAAAAGTCTCCCTAACCGCTTATTTTATTTCCACAAAGGGAGCTCGGCTGTTTTTTTCTTCGTTATGCTTTTATGTATTTCATTTTATAATACCTTTAGTTTTAAATTGAACAGGTTAAAATCAGTTTCAACCATATTATTAACTCAATGCCACAACGACTTAACGTAATTCGAGTTCGAGGAGGAGATACACGTTATTAAAAATTACTGGAGTCTATTAAAAACAGCCTACCTTAATTTTTCACAACTAAGACAAAAATCTTATTTGCATTGTTTCTGTTAAATTTTTTTGTTAATTAATTAATTGTAGATTATAGACGCGTCGACAACTCAGGTCATTAGCGTCTTCAACACAACAAATAATCCATTTGTGTATTAGAATCCGCCAGCCGGCATACACAAACCGACTGGTACGAGCTCAGGTCCCTGGGAGCGCTAATTCCCAAAGAACATTGGAATGCAATTTGCGATAGCAACGACATTCCAATGGGGGGGAATTTTTTTTTTTTTTGGGTCTCTTTTCAGCTAATTTATGCATTCCATGTTAACAACAAATGGTTCTTTAACCTACCAATATCTAGTAAAATTATTCAATATTTCAGTTTTTTGTGAAATATTTCAGTGACCCGTTTTTTTTTGCTGATCAGCGAGCGGTAAATTTGTTGCGTGTTTGAATCAGATAAATTTTTTTTAATACTTTTATCATACTTTGATTAACATTTCCATAATTTTCTTAACATATAAAAAATGTCCTTTTCAAGTAGCCACCCTGAATAAATTAATGTTCAGTTTAGTGGAAATTGACCTAATCTAAAATAAATAAAAACGAATCCTCTCTAATAACCAAATTGACCCAACAAAGCTCATACATTCGATTACTGGCCAAAGACAAGGCAGACCATAAACTATTAAAAAAAAAAAAAATGAATCCATCTGTAATAATTTAATTAATTTCAACAGATAACACGATTTAATAGTGAAATCAACTTTGAAGACACAATGTTACGACTAAATTATGTGAAGAAATAATTGTCAATAGGGAAGAAAAGAAACCTGCAAAAGATATCTATTTCAGTTAATATAGAACATTGCTCATTTTACGAGGGGATTTGCGAAGGGGGTCTGATGCATAAAAATGATAGTACTTTAAAAATCCGTCCGGGAGTTTGATTTTCATATTTCAACGGTAGTAATAAACCATAATTAACAACTAATTTAACGGTTTTAGTTACTTATAACATCAGTATTGATGAAGTGATATTTCTGTTGCTCTAGAAAAAATAATTTTGATGCAATAGAAAAAGTTGTTATTTATAACAAGATCTTTCGATTGCCACTCATGATATTTATTTTGGACAACATTTAAACTCTAAATCAGACATTTCATTTACAGAGGAAAATTCAACCAGAAATCGAGACGAAGAGAAGGACTGTGATTCATTAATTCCAAGAGAATGCGCTGCTGACAGAATGAATTCGTCTGAATAACCCACGTTTGTATCACCAATATCGATCTTTGTGTCAAAGATAGATATTGGTGTTGCAAAAGTGGGTAAAATAACATCGGAGAACGTCAAATGCCCTCGTCTTAGTAATTTCAAGATATTGGTGTTACAAAAGTGGGTAAAATAACATCGGAGAACGTCAAATGCCTTCGCCTTAGTAATTTCAATTCCAAATGTTAATTTTTCGTGTCAATATAATATTATGCTTTTAAATAACACAGCACCAATCATTAATTCCAGCTGGATGCGCTGGTGGCAAAGTGGACTCGTCTGAATAACCCACGTTTGTATCACCAATATCGATCTTTATGTCAAAGATAGATATTGGTGTTACAAAAGTTGGTAAAATAACATCGGAGAACAACAAGTACCCTCGTCTTAGTAATTCCAATTCCAAATATTAATTTTTCCTGTCAATATAATATTACGCTTTTAAATGACAGCACCAATCATTACTTCCAACAGAATGCGCTGGTGACAAAGTGGACTCGTCTGAATAACCCACGTTCGTTTTACCAATGTCGATCTTTAAGACAAAAAGATAGATATTGGTGTACAAAAGTGGGTACAATTACATCGGAGAACAACAAGTGCCCTCGCCTTAGGAATTCCAATTCCGAATGTTAATTTTTCGTGTCAATATATGTTTTTAAATTTTACTAATTAATATTTATTGATAATATTGTCAGTAAATCATGTAATTTATTTTTAAACAATATCTTGCTGATCTGAGAAAGTAAAAAAGACGTGTTTTTGTGTTAGAATTGGATTTTAAAATTGTGATTTACAAAAAAAAAATGCAATAATATGCAAGGTTATAGCTTTACGTCGTTTTTCACTTTTTTTTTTTGATAATATTCTTTTTGAAACTAAATCTGGCCATAAAATAGATATATTAAAATAAAACAATAGTTTAGATAGTTCTGACCACAAATTAAAATTATTGTGGTTAGAAGTGTCCTAAACTGTTTTATTTTACTTATTAGCTTCTACCGACAGCGAAAAAGATTACTTTAATAAATAAAACACACAAAACTGGCTATAGCTGCCCAACTTTATTTTTAATACTACGTTTCGGTCTCTTATAACAGACCGAAACGTAGTATTAAAAATAAAGTTGGACAGCTATAGCCAGTTTTTGGTGTTTTATTTATTGTTTTATTTTGTTTCAAACCACAGGGCTCTTAATATTCCTATTAAAATAGATATTGTTTAATAAATGATAGTATAATTTTCACAAATGTAAGAATAAAAATTTAAAGAGAATGTCAAACAATTATGTATTTTTTCTAGAACTGTTCACACCATTACTGGAATAATAAAACATTTTTATTTTTACAAATACATTGCATTTTTTTTTCACTCAAAACTCAGAATAAGGTAAATCACTACAAATTTCGGAGTCGTGATCATTTTTCATAGACATGTCCTTAACAAGAAACCTTGTTCGCGATGTTAATTATACAATGTATTTTGTTCAAGGCATGTCTATGAAAAACGATTGCAGCGCGAAATACCTCGAACTACTTACTTCTGATAAATTACGTCTGATGTCACTAGTATTCAACAAAGTAACAGCTAGACACTTATTTACATTAGACGTAATTTCTCTAAAGGTAATAGTTTAGGCTTTTCTGCGCTGCAATCGTTTTTCATAGACATGTCCTTAGTGAAAAACCATTGACTAAGTAATATGGGTAAGACATCTAATGTCTGTTGTTTGAAACGTGGAGCCTCCAATTCATAAAGAACCGACAGCCTAACTATGTGCATCTCTCTCAAGAGCTTTATTTACTAATCATGCATCTCTATTTGAGTTGAGGCTCGACCGGTGCTGCCACAAAAATCAGCGGTAAAAAAATGACTCATTCCGATTAAAAATATTTTCAAACCTCCTTGTTGCAATGGTGACTTTCGTGCAAATCGCGAATGTGCTAACCTCCATGGTGCTAACCTTGGCGAATGTGCAGTAGCTTTGAAATTATATTTGAATTTATGACATTATTTTTTGATGTTCATAGGGGACTAGATTAATTAAATATTTTTCAAAAAAAAGACATCGCGTATTGGGCACAAAAGAATTTTGTCACCATTTGTGGGCTCCGTTTTTTACCATTTTAGTACGGAATTATTTTCAGTAAAATAAAAAATTATCAAAATATGCTGTTTTTTATAAAAAAAACTGAAACTGAACATTTCTATTTGTTCTAAAAAAATATTATATTGCTTGTTTCAAAATTTCACGAGTTTTATCACAATCATTCAGAATCTTAATTTGAGACTATGCAGGTAAGAATATATAAAAGTGGACAAAATACCCCAAAAATAATAACTGTTCTTGAAATTCAAAATAAATTCGAAAAAGTATTTCAGCATTTAATATAATATAATATATAGTGCAACTGCAACCTCCTTACTCCGAATGCGAAAATTGCGAGGTAATTTGGACGTGTTTGAAATATTAATAGAAAGTAATTTGTCAGAAATTTTAAAATGCAAAATATTACACAAATTGAGAAAAAACAGTATCAACTCAATAACATGATTTAACAAAGAAAACGTTACCACGGTTATTCAAAATTATGTTAAAAATTTCAGAGCAAAGATCATAGACACTACAGCCAAGATCTTGAAATGCAGGACGCCGAAAAAAATAGCTTTTTTATATATTTTAATTTTTTCAAGGTCTTGTATTTATTTCGTAATTAATTGTTGTGTAACCATGGTAAACGAGAAATTAAATAAAGTCCAAGGAGGTGTTATAAAGTCTATTTTTTTACCGTAGAAATGTATTTGTTTGACTCAAGTTGGTACCACAAACATTTAGTTATATTTTAAGGTTTAAAATTTTACAAAATAAAAATTGGAAACTAACCATGGTAATAGAAAACTAATATAATTTTTTTTATAACCAATTCTTAATTTGAGTGTTCAAAAATTAAATAATATAATAAAGAAACCGTGCTAATTTTTTGACGACAAATTTGCTTTAGAAAACAGTTATAAAGAACTATGAAAATAATTGTAACAGAAACCATTTTTATACCTACAAGTTTTCAAAATCGTATCTAAACGTGACAAATGTCAATATACAATATTAAGAATTATTATCACAATATTAAACTTTCGTAGCTGTTCATTATTTTAAATAAATTAATTCTTGCGGTTATTTATTATCTAATATGAATTGTTCGCTTATGGTTCGCTCAAAAATGGACATACAAAAAAGATTTATGACAATGACTTGCTGTAATTTTTTTTATAAGCTATAAATTCTTTTTATTGTGTAGTTTCACAAATCATTTATTCAATATGTTGAAATAAAACTCTATATTTAATAATAAAAATAGGTATCTACAATGAAACGAATATAATACACACGCACAAAAAGATTTACTTATAAAAAAATGCACATAATGTCAATTATATTAATTCTTCAAACTTCATAATATACAACATATTATAAAACAGCTATAAAACATTTAAATTATTATAGGTACCAGAAATTTCTAAAATTTAGTCAAAAAAATATAATGAAAAACACAATTCTGGAAATTTTTAAACAATTTAGCTTTTTTCAGATTTTTGACATTTTAAATATTAATTGACAGTCATTTATTAAATAAATTTAAATAAACAGTTTATGGATTGACCGCTGGAATCGCATGATCGTTGCGCTCTACACTAGCGACACCTTTATTTCTGTCCATAAACTAAACTGCCAAACCCCTAGAAACAGAGAAGTATGGTAGCTTTAATATTTTTCTTAACCTATGGTTTGGCAGTTTAGTTCATGGAGAGAAATAGGGGTGTCGCTAGTGTAGAGCGATCATGCGATCCTAATAGTCTCTCCAAAAACTGCTCACGTATTACGTCATAAGGAAAGGTATCTTCCTCAATGATTACTTGATCTATGGAAAAACCTTGTCACTCAATGTTTATTAAACAAGGTATTTTGTTTAGGGCATGTCTATGAAAAACGATTGCAGTGCATAAAACCTCTAACTACAAACTTTCAAGAAATTACGTCCGATGTCGCTAGTATCACAAGTTTAAATTATAAATCAAGGCGTAGCGCTCTCAAAAAAACGTTATTTTCTTTATCTTTACCGATTGTGAATATATATTAAATTTGGATTGTGGGAATTTTTTGAGCATAAATTACGATACAAAAATGATGTTTCATAGTTTTTAATATTATTTAAAAAAACCTACAAGAATGTTACTACATTACTTCAAAAATGTTATTAGAGAAGCGGGATATTGATGATTTATTTAATGTCGTGGGTCCTGGTCGTCTCCATTCGTCGATCGTCGGTCCGCGAATGTATCTATGCTTTTGCGTAAGTCACTCCATAATATTTACAACACAAAAATAGTAAATTATGGGGAGGACTCTGTGCTGGACCCACCCTCCCACCATGGGCACGCTTATGCATTAGAACATGTACTAAATATATTATGGGTAAAAGAATAAACGTTTCGACACAAATTGTTATTATTTTGCCTTCCCGTTTTCCCTAAATGAAAATAAATAAGTATACACATTGTCAGCAATTTATGGATTAAATTTGTTTGCTATTGAACATTATAAACCATTATCTTGATATCTAATAATAATAATAATGCGTTTAACGTCCGTTTCTCAACATTATGTCATAACAGACGCCATTCGCACCATTACTATTTTCCATTTTTACCACTTCCCGTTTTATACATTTTTATTATACTTCAACTTATTTAATAGCAATGTGCGAATGGAGGAAATTATAGGACATTAGGATAAGGTAGGCAACTTTGGGAGCATAGGAGTTTGACAGGTATTCGGCCATGGCCTTGAATAAGGAACCATCTCGATATTCATCTGGAATTATTGAAGGAAACCATGGAAAACCTCAAACAAGATGGCCGGTACAGGAATTACCGTTTCTCGGCGTGAGGCAGTAAGAAAAAGTCCTAGCCACATCTGCCCCCGCCGGGATTCGAACCCAGTACCTCCCCAATGCGAGTCTAGTGCTGTACCACTAAGCTACATCGCTGGGTTATTATCTTGATATCTGACATCTAGATACAATTATATTATATAAAAGAGGATTGGTGTGTGGGTAAAACCGCACTGCTAACTTCCCTTTGGGTGCCCTTAGAGATTTGTGTCGAATGAAATTAGTCCGGATCGATATCATTGTTTGTTCTCAAGAAACGCTAAAAGCGTGCATGTGTTTTCAATCAGAGTGAGAGAGTTTTATTTAATTTATTGTAGATTATAGACGCGTCGACATCTAAGGTCATTAGCGTCTAGAGTGAGAGAGGAGTTTTAGCACTAATATCAGTGTAGCTCACTGTAAATAGAGAACAAATAAAAACAAAAAAAATTAATATGAATCACAATTGTCTTTTTAACACGCTTATATTAGCTTCACCTGTATGTTTGCGGGCTTGTCAGTTTGTAACCGACTTCTTTGAACTTGATTTTGACCAACTTTGAACGGTCAGATTTAGTTTAAACTTTGCACACTTATCAAGGACCGACGACAATACAATAATTCAATAAGTTTGTCCCATTATCCTGACCAGGATCTCCAGGACTAAAAAAAAAAAAAAGAAAAAAACTTCAGATTGAACTGAAACTTTGCACACTTATCAAGGACCGATTACAATACAATAATTCCATAAGTTTGTCCCATTATCCTGACCAGGATCTCCAGGACTAAAAAACAAAAATAAATTATAATTTAAAAAAACTAAAAAACACGCTTTAATGAACTAAAAAGTAAAAAATAATTAATTTTATTGTAAAAAAGCGTGGGGTGCTTTGTATCATATTTTCATACTACCCCACGCTTTTTTACAGTAAAATTAATTATTTTTTACTTTTTAGTTCATTAAAGCGTGTTTTTTAGTTTTTTTAAATTATAATTTATTATTCATTTACACCACTCAAATCTAATTATTTGGTATTCGGCCGAATAGAAAAAAAACACATTATCCAAGTGTGCAAGCTTCCACGGCCGACATTGTTCCAAGTCTTCATGGTTTCCGGGCTTATAGGCCACTACACACTGCGCAGTTGACCAATTACAGAGAGACGGGCTACGACCGAGCAGAGAACACACTGGTACTAGGCATAAAAGAAGGGACGACACCAGTCACTGACACACTGATCTGTGAGTCGCCAAGGAGGACACTTCGACCGCTGCCACATCGCCTTTGAGAATGTCTACCGCAATTGTAGACGGAACGTCAGGTAGAAATACCACCGGACCACGGCCTACAAGCCCGGAAACCATGAAGACTTGAGAAAAACACATTATTCGGCCGAATACCTACTGAATACTTTTATCATCACACTTGTATGCAGTCGTGCAATATAAATGGACGTGACTTGAAGCGCGACATGCATAACCGAACAGAAAGAAAACGAAGCTAATAAAGTTTCACTTTAATAATCTTTTTTATATGAACAGATAATAATGAATGGTTAAGTGTTATTGCAATAACTATTTTGAATAATGCTTGAAAGAAATAAAAAAAAAGTAATTAGTTGTCATGTCCATCGTAACTATATATAAGAGATTAATGGGAACTTGGACCGTGGGTTGATTGAAACTCAGTTAAAGTTTTAATTCGCAACGTTTCGTCTATATTTTAGACTTCTTCAGGCTCTGTGAATAATAACCACATACATTACTGTACAACTCATACAAACTTATAATATATCTTATTACAAACCTTAAAACATAACACGAGTATGTCAGTAATAATCTGTAGTCATCATTCATTTACAGAGATAATATAATATTCAAAAATCCTTTTGAAATAATTGATCATAATAATTTCATTAAAATTCATTTGTTCAACAGACACAATTTTTTTTCCTTTTTTTAAAAACAACATGGCTATTTAATACAAAATCCAACTATTAAAATAATTAAGTGACATAATCACTAATTATGCGTAACATAATCTAATCAGTGACTCTAAAAATCTTCTTTCATTACCGATAGTAAATGTAATCAAGTCACTTTACTTTCAATTTACATTCTGACAATATATTCATGTACAATTTACTCAGTCCCTGCGTATAAAAAAAAAGATTTATTCAAAATAAATATAGAGGGACGAGATTTTACTTCGAACATGGAGTAATTAGAAGTGATTTGGGACATCTTCTTCTCCAATTTCTTGATTTTCTGGTTTATTATAAACTTTAAAATGAATGAATGAATATTTATTGCACATTAAAAACGTACAAAGGCACGGTTCAAATTACATTGTTCTTCCACCTAGCCTATAAAAAATAAAAATTATAAAATTAAAAATATAATAAAAGAAGAATTACTATCCCAGTTGTTCTGTCAGTAGTTTATTATAAATAAATGCAGAAAAATTATTTTTATTATAATAAATAGAAGCCTGTCAATACTCACTACACGTGCGTCGTGCTGGAAGATACGTAATTAACAAGACGAGTGCACTTGACTTTCTCCGATGTTAATTTACCCACTTTTGTATCACCAATATCTATCTTTTTTTATATCACAAAGATAGATATTGGCCACGCGAATGTGGATTATTTAGATGAGTTCACTTTGTCATCAGCGAATTCTGTTGGAATTGAAGAATCATTATCCATCGTTACGTCTTGAATTAGGATTTTTTTCCTCCGTGTTTACTAAAATATATTTTGCAGGTTCCTTCTCGTTCCAGTTGACAATAAGAAACAAAAATCGATATTGGCGACACTAAATTATGTTTTATATAATTTTAGTGTCACCAATATCGATCCTTGAGTCTTCACAGCAGCTTCGTTGATAATAAGAGACAAAAATCGACATTGGTGACACTAAAATTATATAAAATTTTAGTGTCACCAACATCGATCCTTGGGTCTTCAGTCTTCACAGCAGATTTCGTTGATAATAAGAGACAACAATCCTCATTTGCGACACTAAAATTATAAATAATTTTAATGTCACCGACATCGATCCTTGGGTCTTCAGTTTTACAGCAGATTTTGGTTGATAATAAGAGACAAAAACTCGGGTCGCAGTGCCAAAACCCTGCCGACAATATAGTGTATTTGCTAATACTGGCATTGTGGCTTTATTATGTTTGTTTTTGAACAAAATAAAAAATTTAACCACATAATACATCCCTTAAAATAATATTTTTTTTCTTAATTTCAATATTTTTATCAATGCAACCTCGGTACCAAATTAAATACACCCTTCAGTAAGTAAAGCACTATCCGCAAACTAGTGTTTTCATAAAATTTGTAAGTCCGGTCCTATCGGGCCGATTTTATTAAAATTTTAGCAGTACATTTTAATCGTTACTAAAGGGTTAAATTTCAATTTTGAAACGATTCTGAGAATTTTTTCGGCATTTTTGGGCCCAAAAACATTTTTCAACCCCTAAAAACCACCCTTAAAATGGTCCGATTGGGCCCATTTTAAATAGGCTTCGTGCGGTGATGGATTTCAACGTGCCTACCAAATTTCGTCAAAATCAATCAACTCTTTCGAAAGTTATAGCCCGCCCATATATATCAATCTCCATCTATCTGAACAGACATTTCCAAAAATTGTGCCAAAGTGTTCAGGAGGCTATGAAACGTCGAGAAATCTTGGTCCGACCCCTAGGTCCCGCCATCCGACCGACGCCAATAGTGTATGTGCCATATGGCAAATACACTAAAAATCGAAATTGGAGACACTAAAATTATACATAATTTTAGTGTCACCAATTTCGACACTTGGATCTTTCTTTACAGCAGATTTCCTTGATAATAAGCATAATTTTAAGTGTCACCAACATCGATCATTGCGCCCCAGCAGATTTCGTAATTCCATTTTGAATAACATATTTTGCCCAGGTATGACATAAATATTAAAATATTATCAACTTTACTTTAATCATTATTGTACAATATGTATCAACGGTATATTTTGAAATTTTCCTTACGCTATTTTAAGAGCTAACGGGTTCGGGTAAACGCCAAATGAAGGAACAAGACTCAGACCACAGATCCTACAACCGAACCCTTTAGATTTAAAAATAGTGTCGGGAGAGCCATAACTGTTTTCACGCGAGAGGAAAGAATACGTTAGTGTTAAGCGGACTGAACCTGTATAATAAGTTCCACTTCTAACAGTGTGTTGCACTTATCATAAATCATAACGTTAACAAATTACAACGGACTCTTGAAATTTATTTAAAAAAAAGTATTCTTATCTAAACGGAACCACATTCCTTACTCATATCGTGCAGTTTCTAACCTTAAGAAACAATCGCAACAATGCTTAAACTTACCTGTCAGTTAGTGCTGTTTTGCTTCAATTATTTAACCTTCAGTGATGCAGAACCATTGCAAATCGTCATGGCGTCGGTACTTCCATTGTTCCTGGTTCCACTGTTTCCACAAAACCAGGTGGTGACGTGTCTCTGCCTCAGATCTGTGCAATGTTGCCAACATCTAAAATGCAAATTTCTTCGGGACGATCTAAACAAAATCCTTTATTTCTAGTAAACAATTTGGAATTCAATAAAAAATAATCAGTGATTCTCATACTCAGTTCGTCATAAATCCATTTCCAGCACTTCTATTACGAAGAATCTTTACAAGATAAATTCTTCTTTAATTCAATAGCAAAATTTTTACCCATGAAAAATCTTTAGTTGGCTACCTTAGGTGTGTGACTACTTTCAAACAGTTTATTACATGTATATTTGTAAGCCTTCAAAGTTCAAAATATATTCCGTTAAGGTAAGTAGCCTATGCGTTTTGGTATACAATTCACCAGACACTATTTTATTGAAGGAACAAAATGCATTTTTACTTTATGGGGATATTTATTTAATCGGACCATTTATTCGTACAAATTAGTTATATTATAGAAAAGACATTGACGCGGTAGTAATTTTTTAAAATTATTAAGGTATTGAATTGTATATGTCCACATATAGTATAGAGAATAATGTGCACATATACAAGAGAATATCACTTTTGAGGGGACTCCACTACATCATATAAGCTGTCTGGCCTGTTTCATCTAATATTAAAAGCTGGATCTAACCGACATCACAAAAATGCAATGATCAGAGGGTGGTATTCGAATCCACGACAGTCTGATTGAAAGGCCAGCACGCTGACCTTTACACTTACACCACACTGTCCTCATAATTTTTTTATATTCAAAACAAAACTTGCAGTTGTTACACAAACGGTTTAAAATTATTTCACTGTACACAAAATTATAATGATGTAAGTTTTCTTGGTGAAAAAGAAATGCTTTCTCTTTGTAAAATATGTTTATTTTAATTTTTCAACATCTCTTGTTTCTAAAAACCTTTTATAAAATTTTGCTGATTCCTTGGGTGTCCTCGGTCGACCGGGATCAGTAAAATCAACTTTGTACAACCCAAACGATATTCTGAAAAATAAAAAACATTCACTGGCTGCAATAATTGACGTCGCCGCTTTTTTTTAATGGCATCCCCCCATTCTTTTACGCATTTGAATAGACCAGGGGTCGGCAACCTTTTGAGACGGAAGAGCCAAAAGTTACAATTTACAAAATTTCCCAGTTTTTAAAGAGCCACTAACATTTTTATGATCATTTTCTGGACTGATGTCTGTATGCTCCGTCGTGTGTGGTCACATTTTGTCGCCTGTCCGATACTCGTATAAACGGAACGACATCACGGCCATGCTGAGTGTGATCCTGATTAGTGTTTATGCAGCCTTTAACTTAGAGCTCTGATTAGATTTTGAGTCAAATAGGTTGCGCAGTGGATCCTGGAGATCCGCATCGAAACAAAGAGCCACTTGCTGCTCGAGATGTCACGTAGGTTGACGACACCTAGGTAGAAAAAAAATATCAGCAATGGATTCTAGATGTTGATAATATGACAACAAACATGTAAATATTTTTTTTCTCTAAAATGTACAGTTTTCGAGAAAAAAAAATTTTACTAAAAAAAATAAAAATTGTACGTAAATCAAGGTAACCATGATTTTTGCTATATTAAGCTAGCCATCAGTAGATCACCAAACAAAAAAGAGGGCCATGCTTTTTTTCAAATAATAAAAAAAGAGTGTTTATTTTTTGCAAATATTTACTAGGTGGGAAGTATAGGACTGGTCATCAGTCGAATTTTTTTTAATGGTATCCCCCATTCTTTTACAGATTTACATAGACTATCAAATTCTTATTTCAGCTTTTTGACAATTGACATTTGCATTGACAGTTCCCGAGATATAACATTTGATAGATATTGTAAATTGTAGACGCTTGAC
Source organism: Mongoloraphidia duomilia (assembly GCA_039654895.1). Lineage (NCBI taxonomy): Eukaryota > Metazoa > Arthropoda > Insecta > Raphidioptera > Raphidiidae > Mongoloraphidia > Mongoloraphidia duomilia. The sequence goes on along the minus strand of CM077526.1, from coordinate 23,203,466 downwards.
AACAGATGTCATAAGCGTACAAACATTCAAGATAGCTGCTAAGAAGTAGATGGAAGTCGGAACCCAATTTGAACACTGAATTTGATTTTTGTTAATTTTTTATAGAGAAATCTAACAAAATAGACTTATTTATAGGGTATTTATACATACGTATATCCGGCAGCCCATTCAAAATTGTCCAAAAAACTCCAAGCTGCGTAGCCTTTGACCCGGCAACCGTCTTTTATAGCCAGCGCCAGTTCTTCTAAATAATCCTTAGAAAGTAATGAACTCATTAACCTGATTAAATTAACTATCGACATTGAATTTTACAAGTTTTATTTTTCCGATCGGCCTGTCACCAGCGTTGTAGCTAGGATCATCGGCGCCCCTGGCAAGATTTTGATTTCGCGTTCTTTGCATCGTCTGATTGCGCCCTCTCGGGGTTAGCGCCCCTTGCGCGGGCCCCGGTTGCCAGGTCCTAGCTACGACGCTGCCTGTCACAATCCAATCATCAAGTTGAAAGTCTCACGATGTAACATTCCGATTGGAAAGTTACAGGTATTTTTAGGAGTAGAGAAAAAGGTAACACAAAGATGTTTTGTCTTATCAGGGTCAGGTCTAGTGATGTAAATGTGTATAATACTCTGGTATAAAACGGTATTATACGGTATGTAAAAAAAATAATATACCCCAGTTTTAAAGTAGGTATAAATACTGCGAATTTTGCTATTTTATACAACACATATAAAACGTTTAACACCGTTTAAAACGGTTTAATACCGTTTAAAACAGTTTAATACCAAACTGAGAACAGGAACTTTTCCTATTATGCAGTTGGCATACTGAATAATGCACCGTAACCGTAGTGTGAAAAAGTAAAAAACCGTTTTATACTGAAAAAATACGGTATTATACTATGGGTTTAATACACAAAAAAATTTAATACCGTATTTTTACATCACTAGTAACTTTTTGGGAAAGCAGTTACTTTTTCTAACAAACTTACTGTGTAATATTGCACCCGTTCTGTATCGTTAATTCCGCCTTTATCAGCATATCCGTTTTCCATGACATAAACAACAGGATTATCGTAAGTGTCTCGGACGTATTTCAAAGCTTTGCCAAACGCCCACGGTACAACCTGCAATTAATAGAAAAAACAAATGAACTAAGTAATTTATTTTATAAATCCGACTGATTCTTTAACTAGTTTCAATAATTAAAGCCTGGGAACTAGAGATTTATAAAAACTTGCCCGAGTGCAAATCGCTATTTTCGCTAACCGCTCATCCTTCTTTTATCCAGGTGTGCAAGCTTTCACGGCCGGCATTGTTCCAAGTCTTCATGGTTTCCGGGCTTGTAGGCCACTACACACTGCGCAGTTGACCAATTACAGAGAGAATGTCTATCGCAGTTGTAGACGAAACGTCAGATAGAAATACCACCGGACCACGGCCTACAAGCCCGGAAACCATGAAGACTTGGAGCATCCTTCTTTTGTCATAGAGTAATAATATACAGCCTGTTACTCGGCTTTTAAACGATGAGATTTTTTTTAATCCGTATAGTGGTTCCCAAATTTTGAGATAACGTAGATACAACCTTCTCTATTATATTTTTTTGTTAAAACTATCAACTGCCAGGATTATTTGGACCTAGTACCAATTCATATTTTCAATTTAAGTTATTATTTTTAATATAACAAATTAAAACTTCAATTGATAATTTGACCAGTTGTCGCGTTAGACTCTGGAACCTGGGGGCTTGTAACAGAGGATGGAATCGCAATATAAACAACGGCATCCTACAACAGGGGTCGGCAACCTGCGGCTCGCGAGCCGCATGCGGCTCTTATGATGTCAAGATGCGGCTCTCTAGTTCCATGCGCAAATATTAATAATTATATTATTTTATTTTCAAAACTCATAAAAAATATTATACTGCAAAAAAAACTTTAAACAGGATAAAAACAGTCAACAGAGAACAGTGAGAATAGGTGGAGTAGAGAGTTTACGGACAGCTGACATTTTTTAAATGTGGCAACACTGTTCTATTTGTTTAGTTATTGGTGCACTGCATAGCTAGCTAAAACTTTAATATGTTTTGTGCGAAACATTTGTATGTTTTTATATGAGTAAATATTATTTCATATTTAAAGCTATTATTTTAAATCAAAAATCAAATTGATATACTTAATCCTAATCAAATACCATAATATTTAAGTAAAAATGTTAGTGGCTCTTTAAAAACTGGGAAATTTTGTAAATTGTAACTTTTGGCTCTTCCGTCTCAAAAGGTTGCCGACCCCTGTCCTACAACCTTCGATTAGCTTACCGATAACCACGAAGTCACACTTCCGGGCCACGACGGATCCTTCTCAATTTTTACCCCGATGTCTCGTTCCCTCGACGGTTTTGGTCCGCCTTCTCGATCACTGGCTAAATCTGCCGTATAAAAGTTAATACCCATGAAGTCAGAACTTCCACGCAACATCTCTATTTCATCAGCTGTGAACTGAGGAAGTCTTGACCTTGGATAATTCTCTTCCTTGCTCATGTTAGCTACACGTTCCTTCAGGGTTGGTGGGTAATCGCCTTGCTTGGAGAAGACGGGATGTACGTACCAACCGAACTGGCAAACAAAATAAGAATTTATAAATTAGTGACATCTCTGATTAGGAAGCAAAGTAACCTGTATCGAATCTTTGACAATTTTTAATACCTTCACATGAACTTTTTAATTGCATTTGAAAACGATTGCGAGCATTATTAACGACGAGTTGAACAAATTTACTTCGCCAACGTACAGCTACATTTTACATTAACTTGAGACTCCTTTGAAAAGGTGGGACGCACTATTTTGAGATTATTTAAATACTTGTTTGCTCCAAAATATCTTTTTCATTTTACAAGACAATAAATATAGCACGGAATTATTAACTTCCCATTGGAAGTTATTGTAATGGGTCCGAAAATCGAAATCAAAATGTAGAACAAATTTATGTTTCAAGGTCACTACAATATTTTTAGAAAGATGTCTGTGTGTGTGTACGTGTCCATTTCTTTCTGAGACGAAATCTCGAGAATGAAAAATGATATCGACTATGTTAGGGTGCCAATCGACGCGTATTAACGTAAATATGATCTGAAAGAAATTTTTTCAAAATCGGTTCAGCCGTTCTTTTTTCTTAACCAAATAAACTCCAAAAAAGCAGATTTTACACACTATCTCGCGAATAAAAAAATATATCGACTTCGTAAGGGTGTCAATCGCGGCGTGTTAACGTCATTTTGATCAGACATAAATTTTATAAAAATCGGTTCAGCCGTATTTTTAAATAATTGTTAAAAATAAATAATAATTATGTTTTAATGATTAAAATGATTACTTTTCTGTGTAATATCTAATTTAATTATTATTATTAAATATTTATCAAACTGGGAAGTTCGTCGTGTGGACCTCAAGGGTCGCACTTTAGTTCTAATAAACGATCCACCTCACGGCTTGTTTATACTTACATCCATGTCTATAGCACGCTGTGCCGCTAGAATATCAGCTGTTTTATTAGTTTTTGGTTCTATCCAAGTAAAGGATGCAATGAGTCCGACCTGCCCTAAAATTTAGAAAAAAAAACATTGAAATTTGAGACATGGGAAGTTGTGACGTAATCAATATGACTTGAAAGTGGTATTAAATTAAAAATAATAATTAAAATTGGGTCAAATGAGGATGAGCACTGCCAAACTTTACCGCTAGGGGCGCCAGCTATATAATCACCTCTAAACCACCTCGGTGTGTGGTTGAGAATAGCCGAGCGTGTAGCAATGCTGTTGTTTACATGGCGTTGTACCCACCTCAATTAACTATAAGATGGGGGTCCTTATAAAACACTATTACTTACCGTTTTGCCGTTTTTTATATTCGGCTTCGTAAAGCCTGTATGCTTTTCCGTGCGATAGAAGTATAGTGTGCATACACAGGTAATCCCCAAGACCGTCTGATTTTATGCCGGGCGCATGCGTACCGTCTGTGTACATGAACGGACAAGGCGATTCGTTGAAAGTAAACCAATACCTGACCCGATCTCCAAAAAGACTAAACACGACATTTGCATAATCTCTGAAATAGTCGGCTATCATCGGATTTGTCCAGCCGCCCAAATCCTGCATCGATTGCGGTAATTCCCAATGGAACAAGGTTACAAACGGTATGATGTTTCGCTCGAGAAGTCCGTCTATTAAATTATTGTAGTATCGCACACCATCTTTGCTTATAATGTTGTTAAATCCTGGAATTATAAACATTTTTTGAACTGCAACTTACTTATGCATTTTCAGAACGTTAGTCTTAAATGTTTAAATCTAACGCTAGAGGAGGAATAAAGAATGGAGCACGCATTTCTATTCAATATATGTGCATGAGCTTGTGAATACCTGTTGGTAATATTCTGGCCCAGGAAATTGAAAATCTGTAAAATTGAACATTGAGATCGGACAGAATTTCAAGATCTTCGTTTAACTTGTTATAAGAATTGCAAGCCACGTCGCCATTGCTACCGTCTTTTATTCTTTCTGGATGCGCATGCGTATATACATCCCAGATGTTTGGACCTTTATCTGAAATTTCAAATGATTGTTTTTTAAAAGAATAACTTTCAGACAAACGTCTCAGTTGTTCCATCGTTTGGGAAAATTCATTTTGAGCTACTTGAAATTGATCATGATTTATTTAGTTAAATCTCCCAAGTTACAAGCAGAAGAACAACTTGGCACTTGCCCTTCGTAAATTTTAGATTGAAATTATTTACCACTTGCATTCCAGCCGCCTTCTATTTGATAAGCTGACGTTGCGACTCCAAATAAAAAATCTTCTGGGAATTCTGTTCCGAATGTTCTGAAAAAAAAACAGTATTAATTAGTAAATGTTATTGTTGTAGGTTTCACAAATTTTACCGTTGTGTGTGCACGTATCTTTAGTGGGACTGGGATAATGTTTGAGTCAGAATTCAGGGTAGTAGCCATTAGCTGTTAAAGCAGCTTTAAGGGCTAAAATAAGCTTTTTTAGTACTAATTACGAACTATAAATGTCTGCAACACAGCAGCAATGAATTCTACAGGTAATATTTGAGACCTTTGAGGCAATAGAATACGAAATAATATTGACATTTTCAATCGCGCTTCCGTTCACGTAAGTCATATATCTAATCCGGTAAAAGTAGTATTTGATTCATATATGAAATGTAGAAACCAAAGAATAAATCAGTATAGATTTTTTTTTTATTTTCAGATTAGTAGCGATGTTCGTTTTCAGTTTTATTTTGATGTCTACATTTAGCTGAGACATTTTCAGCAAGTTCTTAACTGTTTTTAATTTTCCTCATCAAAATGCCGCCTCGAAAATCAAGAATTTCAATTAAAAAGAGTGCCATAACTGTGACCACACCCTACGATATAGTAGAATTGGATATAAAAGAAGAAGAATTCAATATAAAAAAAGAAGAATTCGATATAAAAGAAGAAGGATTCGATATAAAAGATGAAGAATTCGATATAAAAGAAGAAGGATTCGATATAAAAGATGAAGGATTCGATATAAAAGAAGAAGGATTCGATATAAAAGATGAAGAATTCGATATAAAAGAAGAATCGTTAGAATATGTCGATATAAATCCTTTTTCGTACGAGGAAGATCCGCTAAGCACAGATCTTTACAATGACCCATCAGAATGTACCGCTGACAGTTCACTGGGTATTTATTGTGAGACCAGTTTGGGAAAAACAGACAGCGACGATACAGAAGAAGAAAATACCTCCACCACCGACCAATCTCTGCTAAAAACTGAAACTTCCCACGTATGTGACGTTTGCTACAAATCATTCTCGCGTCAAAGTCACCTAAAAATACATCAACTTCTCCACACAGGTGTGAAACCTTACGAATGCGACATTTGCCAAAAGAAATTCAACAGGCCGCATCATCTGAAGAGACACAACATGCTTCATACCGGTGAGAAACCGTATGAATGTGAAGTTTGCGGTAAAAGTTTCACCACGTCAAGTAACTTGAACAGTCACAATAAAGTTCACACTACGATTAAACCGTACCAATGTGAAGTTTGCTTCAAGCGATTTAAGAGTCCCAACTATGTAAACGTTCATAAACTACTTCATGTCGGTCAAACGCCGCACCAATGTGAAGTTTGCAACAAAGGTTTCAGCAGTGTTAGCAACTTAAATCATCACAAACGCATGATGCATGCCGACGACGAATATCTACACCATTTGCACGTCGGAGAAAAACAGTTCCGATGCGAATTTTGCGACAAATGTTTTATCCGGCTGAACGACTTGAAACGGCACAAAATAGTTCACACAGGTGAACGGGCATATCGATGCGACATTTGCAACAAATGTTTTAGTCGATCGAATCATTTGGCGGCACACAAACTGCTACATACCGGTGAGAAACCGTATGAGTGTGACGTTTGCTACAAGAGATTTGTTCGATCGCATCATTTGAAGCGACACAAACTGCTACACAGTGACAAGAAACCTTTCACGTGTGAAGTTTGCAATAAAGGTTATACAGAAGCAAGTCATTTGAGGATACATCAAATACAACATACCGGTGAGAAACCGTACCGATGTGACGTTTGCCATAAGTGTTTTGGTCAGTCGATCGATTTGAAAAGACACAGTGTTATACATACTGGGGAAAAGCCGTATAAGTGTGACGTTTGTAGCAAGAGTTTTAGTCGAGCGAGCCATTTGAAAACTCACAGATTATTGCATGCTGATGATTAGACTCCGGACGGTAAAGTATTCCAACCACTCATTTCTAATATGCGCTAAAGATGAAGAACAATCGACAGTGCCATCGATATTATTATACAGGGTGGCAAATCTTAAACAATGCAGTGAAATATCTCGTAAACGGTACAAACCATAACAAAATGTTTTATACAAAAGTTATAGAGTATCAAGGCGGACAGAAGACTGTGATATCAGATTTAACATAGGTGGTGCTGTGAAGGTCAGCTTCGATTTTTTAATTGTAACAGTGCATTTTTATTCCAGAATACGATACAGTATCTACTAGTGAACAGTAAATTATTAAGGTACATATGAGCTAAAGTTAATAAATATTGAGGTTTTACAAATTAAATAGCAAATTTAATTTATCAATTCGGTTCTTTTATGAATTGAATTCAAGCCAAGAAGGCCGGTGCGTAATATCATGGCTATCTGCTATGCCATAATTTGTCTAATTGTCGTTCATTTTGGGCGTTATTTAATTTCTAAATATCTCAATATTTATTAACTTTAGGTCATATGTACCTTAATAATTTACTGTTCACTATTAAATACTGTATCGTATTCTGGAATAAAAATGCACTGTTACAATTAAAAAATCGAAGCTGACCTTCGCCTGACCTTCACAGCACCACCTAATATGTTAAATCTGATATCATAGTCTTCTGTCCCCCTTGACACTATAACTTTTGTATAAAACATTTTTTTATGGTTTGTACCGTTTACGAGATATTTCAATGCAATGTTTAAGATGTGCCACCCTGTATATCTGACAATCGAACGCTATCGATAGTTTCTAAAGATTGGAATATTTAATAAAACAATGTATTATTTGCCTTGTTGTGGTCTCATTAGATTGAACAGATTGTCTAGTGACTATTTTGGTACTTTCTTTGTCCTCCTACGTCAAGATTACCTGCAAATAAAACTAACATAACCTTTAAATTAGTCAGAAACAATCACACGAATCATAATGTACTGTGCTAGGGCCCAAAGTTAAGCAACATAGTTGTGTTTTGGTGAAAATTTTGAAACTGTCGATAATAATCGATTTTAGTTACAGACAGATAATTCTCCACATCTAGTAGATTATTAAATAATATACCATGATCCAATCTGTCACAATCGCTGTAGTTAACATCAAAACCCCCTTCCCACGGTCTGTCTTGAAGAACGTTATGTGGAACAAACAAAATAATACATAAATAAAATACAAGAGAAATAAATAATTAATCAGCATCCAAAGATGGCGCCCAATCATAAATGGCGTATGGGATCACGTGAAAATATAGTACCTATGTATTATATTCGAGCAAAATTTGTACAGAACAGACAAACAAATAAACAGACAGACAAAAAAGCGAGTTAATAAAAACGTGGTAAAAACACTTACTTGGCTATCAAAAGTAATGGAAATCCAATAAACGAAATTAATTTTATATTACTCATTATTTTAAAATTTAACAATGTATTATGAAAAAATGTAAATAAGTAATTCTAATAAATATATATCTCATCTTTTTTTTATAAGTTGTGTTTTGTTTTAAACAGTCGCCATTTTTATAAGTTTATTTTCAGAAAAGTTAACGTTTTTTCGCAACCAGTTATCAATTAATATCAAAACGTTAATTGTCTCTCAAATAATTTCGAGATGTACGACCTTAATGTAAGATTAAATTGTCTATACAAACACGTATTGCGTAATCAGTGGTGACTCGTGGTTATTTAAGCAAGAAATATTAATGACACTAAGATAAATTAATAGATTTATACGGCTGAATTGCAATTGAAAATTTTTCGTTGGAAAGCAGCCAATTATATAATTCCAATATGTTTCGAATCAATTATATAATTGGCTGCTTTCCAACGAAAAATTTCCAATTAATAACACTAGTGCTGGGTTTATCGTACAATTTTATTTTTTAATCACACTGTTAAATGACGGTCACTATGGCAACGATCAACAATTTGCCAAAATGAAAACGCAGCAACCAAAACACGTAGCAAGCAAAATTTAACAGCGTGATTAAAAAAACAGCCTGTTAAAATTGTATGATAAACCCAGCTTAGGCTGCCACTGGGCCTAGTACTAATTTATATTTTCAGTTATTTTTTCCAGCGGTTCAGCATAATGAACCTATCTCTCGAAATAAGAGCGAGAGATCATTATTGCTTGTTCTGCAAGAAAAAGAGAGAAAGTATGGTTGCGCACGCAATCGGTATGCGCGCGCAATCCAGATAAAAAAGACATGGATTAAGACACTAAACAGATGAGAATATTTAGACAGAACCTGAACTAATTCTTAGTTGTTACGCCACTGATGTTATATCACGATGTTCTTTTATCTTTATTGTCAGATTAAATAACTTAACTAATTAAAGTCGTTAATTAATAAAAAATTAGGTTACTACTGTGATTATAATGAAGTAAAGCTTGTGAAAATAACAATCATAAACACTTTTAATAATACATTTTTATTTAATAGTACCAACTCTTGATAGATAGATATTTTATTCCACTCTATAATGCGAGCGTTACGTCGGGAAGTTAAAGTATTGTATAGTATTTAATATAAAAAATAGATTAGACAGTATACTTACAAACAATAATTTTATATAATTAAATGAATGCATAATGGCTGCAAACAGTATATGAAACACCTGAGTAAGAACAATGACGTAACACAATGCTGTAATCAGGAAAAATTCATTAATTCAAACCTATGTCACCATAGGGATTTTAATCTGTTGTGTTTACTTTACATGTTGAGTTGTCTGTAGTCTAGCAGCGGTGTTGGAATATTGACTCTCGCATGTAGTGGTTTTTCAGTGACAGAATGCTTTAAAGGGAGAAAGTCGATCGTTTGAAAATGTGTCACTGTGTGAGTATAATGTCAACTCAGTCCGCCGCGATAGTGGAAAGTTTAAGGTTAAAATCCCTACGGTGACATAGGTTTGAATTAATGAATTTTTCCTGATTACAGCAGTGTGTTACGTCATTGTTCTTACAACAGGTGTTTCATATACCTACTGTTTGCAATCATTATGCATTCATTTAATTATGTATTTGTTCACGACATCCGTATTAAAATTTGTATTTAATAATTTTATAATAGATCAGTTTTTTTCAACTGGTAATTATTATATCACAATTTTTTAACTATAAAAAAGCTCAAGGTTAGTACTAACCTTGAAAAAGGCACTAAAATTTAAAATTAAACCTTACGTCTTACATATATTATAGAATGGGTGCTTACTTGATGTAAATTAATATTAAACATTTTGAATAATAATAAAACACAAGGTTTTTTAAATTTAAAAAACCTTGTGTTTTATTATTATTCAAAATGCTTACGTCTTATTATTTGTTAAGGTGCGTCTACACTAACGTAACCAATACTTCATTGGAAATTTTGTTGGATTCTTCAGCGTCATCTACAATATGAGTCTTTATAATGTTTTTATATACAGATGCGGACTTCTTGGCCGTCCTCGTTCTGTTTGGGTCCAGGAAATTGACATAGTACAGACCGAATCTTTCCCTAAAAGACATGTTCTATTAATCGTCTTATAAAACGACGTTCCAAGACTGAAGGTGCATTCAGATAGGTAGATAGCTAGATAATGCTGTGTTTATTTATACATTCTAAGAATATAACAAATGGCACGAAACGTTTGAAAACATCAATTTTGTTTTGTCAGCAAGTCAGATATGTGGAAACTGGACACCTGCTTAAAAGTTAGAGGGGGGGGGACACTTTTTACGACTTTGGAAGCGCATATGGTGAGATATGCGCTTCCAAAGTCGTAAAAAGTTGACTTACATAAAAAAAAATTATGATTCTTTTTTATTTAATAGGGCATACATTGGGGATGGTTCTTATGTAAACTTTACTTAAATCGGATCAGTAGTTCGGCTGATTTTAATAAAAAGTGAGTAACGGAGTGTAACACCGTTAAGGTAAATGTCAGTTTTGACACAGCAAAGTCGATTTATAACGTGCAAACTACGTATTGTAAAGGCACTAAAAAGTAAAAAATAAATAAAAATAGATCTTCAAAAAAGCCAATTTAATAAAATGAAAGTAGATATTATATAAAAAGATTTAGCAATAAAATTGACGCTGACCTCAAAATTTTATTATTTTCCTCTTTTTTAGTGGCTTTTTTGAAGGAGGTTCTATTTTTTTTTTTAATTTTCTATTTATTTTTGTCACCAGCTCTCAAGGTTATTTCTGTAAACTTACGTATATCCACTCATCCATTCGAAATTATCCATAATACTCCAAGCTGTGTACCCTTTAACGTTGCAACCGTTTTCAATAGCTCGAGCGAGTTCTTTCAAATAACCCTGAAAAAAATCATCGTTTTTCTATTCCGATTCATAAATTAAGTAGGTTTCGAAGCGATTTAGTATTATACGAGCGTAAATTTAATGTTTCATTTTAATTCAAATGGAGAAATTTAATTACCATGTAATGTCAATATGTTAGTCGACATCAAATAATCTGTATAAACAACGGTATTGCTATTTTCTACACACTGGGCTATTCTCAAGCCAATGTTTAAGTCAAAAAAATCTTTACTTTTGAATGAATTTACATCGGGAACCAAGGATTTTAATCAGTTTTAAAACTCCTACCGTATAATAATTTACTCGTCCCTCATCGTCAAGGCCATCTCTGTCCGAATAACCATTTTCGGTAACATAAATCGGTATGCCTTCGTATTCGCTCTTAAGATACATCAGAAGTTTGTAAAAACCCCACGGAACCACCTTTAAAAAATTATTTGGTCAGTGTTCACGCTTGTCTTCAGTATATAATGTTGATCCAATAGAATGTAAATCATCAATGAAAAAATTGGTTGAGGATCATTAAAGAAACGCTTTTTTATTCATCCTCAACCAAACTTTCCTTGACGAGATCTAAATATATTAGCGCCCCAGGCGTATTTTTTACATGAACTTTGTTGGACGCATTTATTCTTGAATTAAAAATGAAAAACAAAACAAGCATTACTAAAAAATAAAGGGCATTGCGTTTACTAAGAACATGTCTCTATTGCCACAATTTAATCATCTCCTGATGATGCTAACTTGGTTGGCGAAACTTGCATCTAGAATTATACAAATTGGTTTTGTGGTTAAAATTTTGTATCTGCACATCAATGTTCCATCACTCTTTATCAGTGCCGGATTTATATTTTTTATGAGTGTAGGCCACTTTATTTCCGCCGCCCCACGTACATACTTTTCTAAAATAATAATTTTCCATTTGTAGTAAAGGGGCCTCGCGCTGCTCTCATCTATCACTCACGCGATAATATAGGTTTCGATAGGAATAAGTTTCTTTCTATAGGGATTTATTGAAAGTATAAAAAACCATGAGAAACCCATGGACGTGTTTGACTTTTATCCTCTGAAATCAAGTGACCGTCCTCTGAAATCTGCCTTTCTAAAATAATAATTTTCCATTTGTAGTAAAGGGGCCTCGCGCTGCTCTCATCTATCACTCACGCGATAATATAGGTTTCGATAGGAATAAGTTTCTTTCTATAGGGATTTATTGAAAGTATAAAAAACCATGAGAAACCCATGGACGTGTTTGACTTTTATCCTCTGAAATCAAGTGACCGTCCTCTGAAATCTGCCTTTCTAAAATAATAATTTTCCATTTGTAGTAAAGGGGCCTCGCGCTGCTCTCATCTATCACTCACGCGATAATATAGGTTTCGATAGGAATAAGTTTCTTTCTATAGGGATTTATTGAAAGTATAAAAAACCATGAGAAACCCATGGACGTGTTTGACTTGTATCCTCTGAAATCAAGTGACCGTCCTCTGAAATCTGCCGCCCCTAGGCCGCGGCCTATACGGCCTATTTATAAATCCAGGACTGCTCTTTATAGCTATTTAAAATGAAAATTTCTCCCCAAAGTTCCAACCTTCAAACAATCTACACTTATAAAAACAATTACAAACCTTTAGCCAAGAAGAAGCACTTGACGGCCAACTCGGATCTCTTTCAAAGATAGCACTAATATCACGTGAATGCGACGGTATATGTCCGACATCTTGTCCAGGTTCGCTGACAAGCAATGTACTGTAATGATTGAGACCAAGAAAGTCGTAACTTCCGCGTATATAATCGATTTCCTCGGCAGTAAAAGACGGAAGCCGCGATCTGGGGAAGTTTTCCAATCGACTCAAATTTGCGACGCGTTCCTTTAAGATGCTCGGGTAGTCACCTTCCTTCGAGTATATTGGATGGACATACCAACCGAACTGCGCGCGGAAAATTTTAACTGTTATTTAATCTAAAATGGGATTTACATTGTTGTTATCAGGGTGTCAATATATTAGTCTCGATATTTTCGGGATTAAAGAGAATAATCCAAATCTCGGGATTGGAAATTTCTATGAAAGTAGTATGTTTGTAATAAAATTTACCTTTTTTTAACGGATCGTTATTAATTGAATGAATTGTGAATTATAGACGCTCGACAACAGAGGTCATTAGCGTCTGTATCGTTATTAATTATTGAACTATTGTTAGTTATTAAAATAGGCAACGTTCACGCCACCGCACAACGCGATGTACAAAGTTGTCGAAAAATTAAGCGCTACCGGGTGCGTTCAAATACGACTGATTGATTACTGTATGTATTTATGAATTGCGATCCCGATGAGAGTACGTATTACAGAAATGTAGATTCTGAAACAAGTTTTTAATCAATCGAGATCCTGAGATTTCGGGGACCGGCCGCGACAGTAGGACAAAATCTCTTCCTACTAGCTTAAAATTCATCGGACTCCCGAGGTTTTTCGGGATTGAAACCGACGGGAGAACAAAATCCTTTCCTGCTAGCTTAAAATCCATCGGGATCTCGAGACTGGAACCGACAGTAGGACATAATCCGTTGCTGCTAAAATATGTATTCCTAATTTAATATGGCATGTAGCATAAGCTCTAAGTTGGACCGACATTAAGATGTGTCGAAAGTTGCGTGTAAAATCTATTTTCTTTGTAATATTATTCGTCTAGGTCAGGGGTCGGCAACCTGCCGCTCGCGAGCTGCATGCGGCTCTTATGATGTTAAGATGCGGCTCTTTAGTTCCATGCGCAAATATTAATAATTATATTATTTTATTTTCAAAACTCATAAAAATTATTATACTGCAAAAAAAACTTTAAACAGGATAAAAACACTCAACAGAGAACAGTGAGAATAGGTGGAGTAGAGAGTATACGGACAGCTGACATTTTTTAAATGTGGCAACACTGTTCTGTTTATTTAGTTATTGGTGCACTGCATAGCTAGCTAAAATACTTTAATATGTTTTGTGCGAAACATTTGTATGTTTTTAAATGAATAAATATTATTTCATATTTAAAGCTATCATTTTAAAATGAAAAATCAAATTTATATACCTAATCCTAATCAAATACCATAATATTGAAATAAAAATGTTAGTATCTCTTTAAAAACTGGGAAATTTTGTAAATTGTAACTTCTGGCTCTTCCGTCTCAAAAGGTTGCCGACCCCTCGTCTAGGTCGTGAAAGTAAACTAAGATTCTGCACTTACATCCATATCGAGGGCACGCTTTGCAGCTGCAATGTCTGCGGTTTTGTTTGTCTTAGGCTCATACCATTCCGTGTCGATTGTTATTCCAACTTGTCCTAAACAGAATTGGAAATGTCTTTTAAAGCATAAGATTAGAAAAATTCAGTTCAAATCGCAGTTAATTTTGATATAAAATCTTCGAAAAGACCATGATTTTATACTAAATGAACTTCTAGCTGATCCTGCAGAAATCTTCATTCCCTTTATTAAAGCGATCCCAGTTAATTGTCAAGTATTTTTTGATGTGAAACATCTTATGTCGGGCTGTGAACAGCCGCGTGAGGGGAAATATGCAACGAAATGTTTGGTCCGCTACTTCGCTGCTGTTCTCTCCACCACTGCGGCACTCTCTCTCGGCTTCCGCGCGCTCGGGCACGGGAAGAGAGAGAGAGTACACATACGAACGTACTGTAAAGCAAAAGTATATGTATACACGTGTAGGTATGTAATATAGATACTTCGCTGTGTATTTAGTTGCGTTTCTGGCTCAGGCGTGCTCAAACGCCGCAACCGCGTGTGTTACAGTGCAGTATATAGGATTACGTCAGCATAACAGTTAGTTGCTACTTTTGAAAAAATATATACTACTACATAGAGAATACCACCGAGTTCAATAACGTTTTCTTTGATGTTTCACATCTGTCGGGGGTCCCGAGACCCACACCATTTTTTTTTACTAATAAGTCTTGTATATTTTTTAAGGTCACCAACAGCTCGGGTTATCTGGGCTCAGTACCAATTCTTATTATGTTTTTCAAGCCTTCTAATAATTTTAGAACTTCCGCGTTGATCTGATTTAGTTTGAGTTGTGTAGTTTCAGTTGTCTATTTTAGTCTCCAAAATCAACTCACCTTTTTGCGCATTTCTGAACTCGGTTTGATACGCATGATAGACCCGCGCATGCGCTTTCAAAAGCGTATGCGCGCACAGATAATCTCCAATTCCTTGTGAAGTGTACGCCGGCGCCATATCATGTAGGGCATAGCCGTCTTCGCAGACTTCAATCGGCTCATTAAAAGTTATCCACAACTTGACACGATCACCGAATAATTGGAAAGCAATTCTCGCGTAATCTTCGAAATAATCAACCATCAACGGGTTCGGCCATCCACCAATATCCTACAAATTATTTTGTGTCATTATAATTGTCATACTTATTTATGCGACTCTGGGTGAGATTACGTAAAGCCATATACTTTAAATATATACCGCGGATTGTCCATTTACTCAATGTGCGGTGAGTGAAGTACACAAAGAGCAAAAATATATCTGTGTCTCTTTTGACGAAGTTATTCCGCATTTATTCCGATGATGTCATTGGTCGGTGTACGGACGTTCCATCTGAACGAAATGTAAACAAAACGCTTGACAGCTGTTGTCATTATAACGTAACCTAGTTTAATTTTGTTAAAAACAGTTTTTTACTCATATTCCTTGAAATTCATAGTGATATAAGAAGTAAACACAGGTTTCGGGTCTTTTTGGGCATAATAATATCACTATCAACTGAAGTATTCCATGAACTGAAGTATAAACACCACTTGAAACGTAATATATAAAGACAAAGAAATATGTCTTGGATGCCATTGACGTAAAACCTCAGTGCCCCAGTGGTCAATAGTATACCTTCTCTCTTTTAAAAATTCTGTCTTTGTCTATGGAAGTAGCCAATCAGAAACCTGCCAGCTGGGTTCCCATAAAAAAAGACAGAAATATATACCCGCACGTATGTTGGCTTCACGATTTTTGATCTATCAGCAGTACATATTTCTTATGTACATGCGTAAAGCGTTTAACGATGTGCGCGCCCCACTCTAGGTAATTGTTGAATTAAGAACTTTATAAAAATTCCGTTAGATGTCACTTTGTAAAGCTTCGGTTTTTTGCGTCTCCCCTGATTAATATGATAAAATGTCGATACATGCCGGGAATTCTAGCACAGAAAAACGAATGTTCTTACCTGTAAAGGTTGCGGCAAGTCCCAATGGTAAAGGGTAACAAACGGTTTGATTCCAGCTTTCAAAAGGCCGTCGATAAGTGAATTGTAATAACGAACGCCATCTTCATTGACACGATCGGCGAAACCTGACGGCAGTAACCTGGACCAGGACAACGAGAAACGATAAAAGTCGACGCCGAGGTCCTTGAGTATTTCGATGTCCTCATCGACTTTATGATACGAATCGCACGCGATGTCGCCATTAGTTTTGTCTTTGACGTATTCGGGATGTGTATGCGTTATCCGGTCCCAAATGTTCTCACCTTTACCTATAAGCCCTATATCGTTAATTCTCTTTGCAACGTATTTTTTTACTTATCTAATATTAGCTGCCCGGCTCGGCTTCACCCGGGTGTAAATTTAATATATAGATATATGTAGAGCTTTTGTCTTTGTATTGTGTTTTTACAGACCACCAACAGCTAAGGTTATTTGGGTCTAGCACCAATTCATATTTTCAATTCATTATTTTGTTTTTGATGTGAAACATCTTATGTCAGGCTGTGAACAGCCGCGTGAGGGGAAATATGCAACGAAATGTTTGGTCCGCTCCTTCGCTGCTGTTCTCCCCACCACTGCGGCACTCTCTCTCTCTCTTGGCTCAGACGTGCACTGTAACACACGCGGTGTTACAGTGCAGTATATAGGATTACGTCTGCATAACAGTTAGTTGCTGCTTTTGAAAAAATATATACTACTACATAGAGAATGCCACCGAGTTCAATAACGTTTTCTTTGATGTTTCACATCTGTCGGGGGTCCCGAGACCCACACCCTTTTTTTTAATAATAAATTGAAAATCCAATTGACACTTTTACCAGCTCTCCGGCTAGAACCCGGGAACTTGTAATAGAGGAACGCTATGTAAATATAGCTTTTGTCCGTGACTTATTATTATACCGATTTTTACCAGACTGCAAAAAAGGAAGGGTTATGAGCTTAACAGTCGGTTGATGAAGAATAACACAAAGTTAGTCAACTCTTGTTTTTGATCCGTAGCCGAGTAAGTATATGGTTAGAGGACAGTGTAAGATAGGTTAGCGTAGCGGCTTTTGGATCACACTGTCGTGGGTTCGAATCCCACCTCCGCTCATGTATGTTTTGTGATGTCATTTAGTTTTAAGAGAATTATTATTTAATGTATTTAAGACGCTAATGACCTAAGTTGTCGACGCGTCTATAATCTACAATAAATAAATAAAAGTATATGGTTAAAGAGGCCAGTATGGCTCAGTTGGTAGCGTCAGACTGTCGTGGGTTCGAATCCCACCTCTGCTCATGGATGTTTTGTGATGTTATTTAGTTTCAAGTGATATATTATGATATTTGTTGTATTTAAGACGCTAATGACCTAAGTTGTCGACGCGTCTATAATCCACAATAAATAAAAATAAAATATATGGTAAAAATAATTTTATAGTTGCATCTGTTAATTTAAAATCATACCAGTTGCATTCCATCCTCCTTCTACTTGATAAGAGGCCGATGCCACGCCAAAGATAAAATCGTCTGGGAACTTCCCACTGCATGCAGCCTTAAAGCTGTAATGTCGAAGTTATGCTTTAAAACGGCGAAATATTACACATTGATATGAAAAAATCGAAAACACAATTACCTCAGATTCATTAATAAAACCACTACAATGCTAAAGCGATACACAATTTCCATTTTCAGTCGAAATTGGATTTAATTCATAAACAGAATCGATGACCTCGCAGTAATCTCGTGAAGATGACAATGACGCCTCAGTTCTGAACGTATTTTGCAGCGAGAGAATCTAGAATTTGAGTCGGATCTGTGAATGTATAACAAAGATAAGAAGTACGTTTTTAACACTGCACTGCAGTAAAGTACGCAATACATTTTTAGACAATAAACTTACATTAACTATCTTTCCGGCCCGCTCATAAAAAATGTATAGGCCCGTTATAAACTTATAACTTTATAACCCAGCCTTTTCCCAAATTGTATAATACTGTTTTATTTTTACTTTTTTATTTCTTTTACTGTTAGACAGCAGGTCACGTGGAACGCTTTTTTTTAATTTAATATGTTGTCTTTTCATGTACAAAATTGTATTTTAAGTTAATAAAATTTTATCTTAAAATCTATAACCCAGTGGCGATTTCACGTTCTAGTTCAGCTTTTTCCAAAAATACCGCTGTGTTGACATTGAGTAATGTCTTCTGAAAAGGACTGTCACAAAACACCCACCTAAGTGTAGGTGTAGGTGTTTGTGAACCATGTTGCTTCACGACGGTAGTGGCAAGTTACTATTCATATAACTATAGTAACATTAATAACGTCCTTTCTTAAGACGGGCAAAGTTTGTGATTGTCGTTTCCATTCTTTTGACAAATGCGGTAGCAATTTTGCGATCCGTCAAAATTTAAAGTTAAATTTAATAAATCATAACTGAAAAACAGTATTTTTTTAATCTTTCATTCAAATTGCCTAATTCTTAAAATTAAAACGCCTGTAAATCATGCCGGCAAAGCATTACAGCACTTGCTTATTGTTCATAACCATTGATAATTAATCTGACCTTTGAATCTGACAGTTGACATTTTTGGCAGCAGTTGGGAACTTCTGTATTCTTTTGGCTGTTCTTTTGGTGACACTGATAAATGACGCTTGTCCATAGATCGCCATAGATTCCAGATTTTAAAGACACGGTACAGTTTTACAAAAAACCGAAGTTGAGGATTTGTTTGTAATAAGTGTTAAAGTTTAAACTTAATCGTGTTGTCATAACCTGATATTCTATTTTACCAGACTGATATAATATTATTTTTGAATTTTGTTAATACAAATTGAATGTTAAACGTGCTTTGCTCTAATTATAAATACATCAAGGTAAGTGTTTTCAATAAAATATTAGTGTTAATTTATTATTTAGTATACTATCTTTATTCTTTGTAATAATTAAATGCCTTAATTACTATCACTACGTTTATGATCGGAAAGATACTTTTTTTTATTAAAATTTAAAATGATAATAGGTATATACCGATATAATTGTTAAAATTACAATATGATTAATTTTGTTAAGATTATATATGCTTTGATAATGACTTATGTACATTTTTTCTAGTATTATTTATTGAGATACTGACGCCACCATTCCAAAATTTCGTTTTCCCAATCCGAAGTTTACTGAACGGCATGCGGTAATGAGCAATGGAATATATTTACAAAAAGAGAGACGTTGGAAACGATGTCATATCAAGACATTTATGAAAAAATGCGCATCTGCAGTTGTCATTTTCAAACTGAAGATATTGTGCGAGACTTCTCAAGAGTGACATTAAAATGGAATGCAGTTCCTTCTTTGAATCCGCCAGAACACCACCTATCATCCTATGCAGTGGAAAGTGTGACATATTGATACAGCGGAAACATTGATACGATTAAAACTTCGGAATCTAAATATCTATATCGGATTCGTTAACACTAGGTTTGTTATGGAGCTACGTAACCGAAACTATCGGGTATTCGAAACCGTAACCGAATCCGATGTAAATGTTTCGGATATGGGTGGAGTTGTTTAAATAGTGAGTACTGAGTTTTAAATAAGTAGATATAACAATTATATACTTAATTTTAAGGCTAATTACTGTGTTGAATTTTATTGTGAATATAATGTGCTATTCTCAAAAAAATATTGATGTCACAAAAAATAGGTGCTGTTTACTCGTGAAAAAGCGTTTTATGATAAATCGAAATTTGACAGCATTCGTGTGCCTACATTTCAATTAAATTACGAATAGGTAAGTGGAAATACTTTTAATTTTTATTAAAATCTACTTTGAAAGGAAAAATGTTTTGAGGTTATGTCATATGAAGTAAAAAATTCCACAAAATGTGTTTATACAAATCAGTTTTGTAAATTTCTTTAATATAAAATGTAAATGTTCATAACTTTCAGAGAACTTAGAAAAAGGATGTCTCACGACCAAAATTGGAACATCGATAAATACTACGATGAAACCGAACCGGATGAACATTGGGAATTAAGACGCGAATTTATGGAAACGCATAAAGACAAGTTCGGCGAAGATTATTTAGTTGCACTAGCTAAAGTCTTTACAAATGTTGAATTTATGGGCTGCAGGTCAGTATTTACTTCATAATTTTTGAGACGCTAATGACCTCTGTTGTCGAGCGTCTATAATCTACAATTCATTCATTCACTTCATAATTTTTGAGGTTATAAATAGTGATGTTCCGGATTACATAAAATAATGTTAAATCTACTGTATGTTAGTTTTCTTAACCTATTGACAGGGCTTGAGAATTGCCGAGAGTGTAGCGGCGCTGTTGTTTACATGGCGTTGGTATGGTTCCTCTATTACAAGTCCCCAGTTCTCGGCTTCTAGCCCGAGAGCTGGTAAAAGTGTCAATTGGATTTTCAATTTATTATTAAAAAAAAAAGAAGAAAAATAATGAATTGAAAATATGAATTGGTGCTAGGCCCAAATAACCTTAGCTGTTGGTGGTCTTTAAAACACAATTCAATTTTAACCTATGGACAGCTATAAAACAAATCAAAATTTAATCAAATTTTTTTATTTAATATCCGTTTGTAGCTATGGCCAAGATGTAATGAGAAGAATAGCTGAGCTGTCGAAAGGCGTAGCAGATTCTTACAGAGAAAAGAAGAAAAATAAACTAAAACGTACATTCGTTCAAGCATCCGATGCAGCCGAAAGTAGATATTCAGGTAATTTCTTTTTGAAATTATACTTCTTCAGCGAAGGTAGTGAAATGGAATGACCTTGAGTGAAAAATTACCGACTCAAAAATTGATGCAACACTGACGGATAAAACGGCTGTAACGATTTAGATTAAATTTACTGAAAGGGTGTTTTAGAATCGATCTAGCTATTTCTCATCCCAGGAAAGATTCGTTTTCTTATAGATTTTATAATTTTAAAAATCAATTTTTTAACGTTTCAAAATAATGTAATATTGTAAGCAGGCTTTGGATACTTATGTTAATGATATCCATTATTAATAACAATTATTAGTGTATTTGCCATATGGCACATACACTATTGGCGTCGGTCGGATGGCGGGACCTAGGGGTCGGACCAAAATTTCTCGACGTTTCATAGCCTCCTGAACACTTTGGCACCATTTTTGGAAATGTTTATATATATATGTATATATATATGTATATATATATGTATATATATATATACGTTCAACGCACTATTTTGCGTCCCTCTTATACCGCAGCACATATCAAATTGCTTCCTTGACGATTTTACGTCCGTATATCGGAAGCAAAAAAGTTTTGCCATGTAACTCCTTTAATATCGACGTCAGAATCGCCAACCCTGGAGCTTTCGGACTTTTATTCGTGTATCTTTTTGCCTCCGCTATTGAAATTACCCTACTTGCCCCCGTTCCGCCGCAAGCGGAATCAATTTATTGTGATTTATGAAAGATGTATATTAAATTTTAGTTCACGATAATTCCGCAACTTTTTTTATTGTGGCGCTATTAATATACAGTTTTGTATATAAGGCGTTTACATTGGGCCGTAATTTGACTCCTCTATTAAATGTACCACGGCAACACCGTAAGAATATACAGATATCAGTACTAGGCACTATTTTGATTCTTTTCAATATTGTGCAGTAACTCATTTTGGCATTTTGCTGTCAGAGTATATAGATTTCAATACTTGGCACTATTTTGATTCTTTTAAGTACATTGTAGTTTCAGTTCATTTTTGCGTTATATTGATTGGAATTTTTGACAGAATTAGTTTTTACACACTCGATGCGCGTTTCGCTATATTAGCATCCTCAGGAGAGACTTAAAAAAATGTTTTTCTCTCTCTTCTTAAAAAGTTAAAATTTGGTACAGGTAAGTAAATGGGTCTTCAGGATTCGAAAAAAAAATCGCAACCTGCTATTACCTCCAGGGGCGGTATCCTTAAATGGCATTTTGGATCAATATAGACCCCATAACCATTTAATATGCATTAAATTTGCCCTAAATGCTGATTTTCAAGTTAGTAGTGTGAGACTTTTTCAATGGTTTTATTAAGTTCGACATGACGTATATTTAGATCAAATTTAATTATTGAAATTTGACCCACTACCCGTTATCCAATTGAGTTGAAATTTTGCACACGTGTATAAGTCCAGTGACAATGTAATATAGTATATCTAATATCGTTCTATATCCAAAATGGCGGACGTCCCAAGATGGCGGCTCACCTTTTTTTTTGCAACCCCCTTGACATAGGTATCAAATGAAAGGGTTTCATGAGTAGAATACGATAAGCTACGTGACGCCATTCTAAATTCAAAATAACGGACGCCCCAAGATGGCGGCTTATCTTTTTCTTTACAACCCCCTTGACATGGGTATCAAACGAAAGGGATTCATGAGCAGAATACGATAAGCTACGTGACGCCATTCCAAATTCAAAATGGCGGACGCCCCAAGATGGCGGGTTACTTTTTCCTTTACAACTTCCATGACATGGGTATCAAATTAAATGGTTTGAGGAGTAGAATACGATAAGCTACATGACATCATTCTAAATAAAAATGGCGGACGCCCCAAGATGGCGGCCCAATTTTAATTTAAATTTTAATAAATTAGATAACTGGGTTAGCTGATTAATATAAAATTGAAAATTTAGGACTTAGATTTTTCATTTTTGTAAAGTGAAGAATTTATATATTTTTCTATTGTATAGAAATAATAGTATATTGTGTAACAAGCGTGCTAAATACATCTTTATGCGTCAGGCACGATGCTTTCAGCACGAGTAGTAGGAGAGCGCTCACGAACCTTGGCGAGTGAGCATCGCGAGCCGAATACGAGTGCTGAAAACATCGCGCCTGACGCGTGTTGCACACTATACTTTATATAACACATGCATGATTTTAGACTTTACTTGAATAATTTGGGCTTGAGAATAGCCGAGCGTGTAGCGGTGCTGTTGTTTACATGGCGTTGCTATGGTTCCTCTATTACAAGTCCCCAGTTCCCGGGTTCTAGCCCGAGACCTGGTAAAAGTGTCAATTGGATTTTCAATTTATTATAAAAAAAAAATAATGATTTGAAAATATGAACTGGTGCTAGGCCCAAATAACCTTAGCTGTTGGTGGTCTTTAAAACACAATTTACAATTTAACACTCTTTTTTTATTCTTTGAAAAAAAGCATGGCCCTCTTTTTTGTTTGGCGATCTACTGATGGCTAGTAATATAGCAAAAATCATGGTTACCTTGATTTACGTATAATTTTTATTTTTTTTACTAAAATATTTTTTTTCTCGAAAACTATACAATTTAGAGAAAAAAATATTTACATTTTTTTCATATTATAACATCTAGAATTCATTTATATTTTTTTTACCTATGTTAATACGTGACATTGAGAACGTTTTTTATAATATCTCAGGATCCACTGAACCGATTTGACTCAAAATCTAATCAGATCTAAGTTAAAGGCTGATAAACATAATAGCACAATCGGCATGGCCGTATGTTGTTCCGTTTTTACGATATCGAAGGCGAAAAAATTGACCACATACAGACATCAGTCAGAAAATGATTTTAAACGATTGCTAGGGTCTCAAAACACATACACAAAAAAAAATTGAATAATTTAATGTCACTGACAGAAGTACATCTCATAATAAAAACATTGGGCTCGATACAATATTTATTCACTTTGTTACCATAGTAACCATATTTCATTTATAACACCGAAAAGAGATACATAATGTTCATTAGATAACGGGTTTTTCAAATGTTTTCCATTATTCATCGAAAAGCGTTTCATAATGGATCATGACGTCACTTCTCAATAAACGGTCATTTAAGGTCCGCAAAACTGATACGAAAAAACACTAAAAGCGTGCATGTGTTATATAAAATAATTAATAAAGACTAAAAAGTAGCAAATTAATAACTTAAAAAAAAACTTTTTAAAAAACAATGGTTTTATTTTGAAAAAAAATTGCACTAAAAAGTAGAAAATATTTTTTTTTAGTGATTATAAGTTGATCAGAATAGTTTTCAACATTAAATTGTTAAAAGAAAACCATTGGGCATTAAAACATCATAACAGCATCAGTACCTAATATTTTATGAGCGCCCAATGATTTTCTTTTAACAAATGTTGAAAACTATTCTGATCAACTTATAATCACTAAAAAAATTATTTTCTACCTTTTAGTGCAATTTTGTTTCAAAATAAAACCATTGTTTCTTAAAAAGTTTTTTTTTAAGTTATTTTTGAAAATTGCGGATAGTTATTATTGGTACTTAGGTACAGGTGATCCGTCAGCCATTTACTCCTAAACTAATATAGATACAAAAAAAAGTTTTATACAACTTTTTTTTAAGTTTATAATTAATAAAGCCGCTAATTTACTTTCTTAAACTTTGTAAAATCAATTAAAAGGTAAAAAAAAAAATAAAAACATTATTAATTTGTTTAAATTATAAAGCACAGTATTTTATTTCTAATTTAAATTTATAATTAAAAACTAAACAATTATAAATTAAATTCATTATTTTCTATCGTATTTAAAAAAAATATTTTAACAATACAATATTCTGTTAATATCCAACCTAAACAACGCACAACTACGCATTATATTGATTCCATATAACTAACGTAATAGTGAAAACTTGTGATGTATATAATTTTACGTATTACGCAACATTTTGATTCCTTACACCACAAGACCAAGAAGAGGTCCCAATTAAAATTTATTAATTAAAATATATAAGTGAAATACTTATTATTTTTACTAGTCTTATCTCAGAATAATTATTTGTTTCGTTTCAAAATAAAGCACTAAAAATTGAATTGATTATTTATTCTGATGTACCCTATCCATTATAGCTGAAATATATTGGTAAAGTTTATACAATTTACTCTATTTTTTACAGTACCTAATTAAATTAAATAAAAATTAATGTATTTCCCGATTGTATTAAATTAAAATAATTAATAAAAACAAAAAAGTAAAAAATAAATAAATTAAAATTCTTTTTTTAAAACAATGGTTTTCTTTTAAATCAAAATGCACTAATAAATAACTTAAAAAAAACTTTTTAAAAAACAATGGTTTTATTTTGAAACAAAATTGCACTAAAAAGTAGAAAAAAATTGTTTTTAGTGATTATACGTTGATCAGAATAGTTTTCAACATTTGTTAAAAGAAAACCATTAGGCGCTTATAAAATATTAAATACTGATGCTGTTATGATGTTTTAACTCCCAATGGTTTTCTTTTAACAATTTAATGTTGAAAACTATTCTGATCAACTTATAATCACTAAAAAAAATTATTTTCTACTTTTTAGTGCAATTTTGTTTCAAAATAAAACCATTGTTTTTTAAAAAGTTTTTTTTTAAGTTATTTATTTGTTACTTTTTGGTCTTTAATTATTTTAATTCTATACAATAGAAAAATATATAAATTCTTCATTTTACAAAAATGTAAAATTTAAGTCCTAAATTTTCAATTTTATATTAATCAGCTAACCCAGTTATCTAACTTATTAAAATTTAAATTAAAATTGGGTCGCCATCTTGGGGCGTTCGCCATTTTTAATTTAGAATGACGTCATGTAGCTTATCTTATTCTACTCCTCAAACCCTTTCATTTGATACGTCGGGGGTTGTAAATAAAAAGGAAAGCCGCCATCTTGGGGCGGCCGCCATTTTGATTTTAGAATGATGTCATGTGGCTTATCGTATTCTACTCCTCAAACCATTTAATTTGATACCCATGTTATGGGAGTTCTGAAGTAATAGGTCACCCGCCATCTGGGGGCGTCCGCCATTTTGAATTTAGAATGGCGTCACGTAGCTTATCGTATTCTGCTCATGAAACCCTTTCATTTGATACCCATGTCAAGGGGGTTGCAAAAAAAGGTGAGCCGCCATTTTGGGGCGTCCGCCATTTTGAATTTAGAATGGCGACACGTAGCTTATCGTATTCTGCTCATGAAACCCTTTCATTTGATACCTATGTCAAGGGGGTTGCAAAGAAAAAAATGAGCCGCCATCTTAAGGCGTCCGCCATTTTGAATTTAGAATGGCGTCACGTAGCTTATCGTATTCTACTCATGAAACCCTTTCATTTGACACCCATGTCAAGGGGGGTGCAAAAAAAAGGTGAGCCGCCATCTTGGGACGTCCGCCATTTTGGATTTAGAACGATTTTAGATATACTATATTGCATTGTCACCGGACTCATACACGTGTGCAAAATTTCAACTCAATTGGATAACGGGTAGTGGGTCAAATTTCAATAATTAAATTTGATCTAAATATAAATACGTTATGTCGAACTTAATAAAACCATTTAATTTCTTTATTTTTATTTTAATATCTAAAAATGCCCTTTGTATCATCTTCGTAATGTAAACTGTTGGTAAAAATCTTTTTTTATATATGATAAAACACTAACGCACATTTTTATTGATAAAAAATTAATATAGGAGAGCCTCTGGGGGGTGCCTGCTGTACGGAGCTCTACGCATCAGCGTACTAAGAGTATCGGTAAATCCTTTGCTGTTAGTAATATTTTTTTATAAGAACAAATAATTACACCATTATAACTATTAATTTGATATTTACAATAATGGCAACCATAATTAATTTTAATCGGATAGATTTATTATTTAGGCATAGCTGTTATATATACAAGTAGAATCAAAATATTGTCATCTATGATTAATTCTTTGCATAAAAAAACCGGTTTTCATCTGGCAACACGGTTGGAAGTAAAAAAAATAGCAAGATAAAATATATATTTTTTTATAAATGCAAAATAGTGCTAAATATGAAACTAAAATATACAGCCCGGAGTCATAAAGACTATACTTTATAAAGACGCAAAATATGGCTATAAATAAAAAAATGTATTTTCTACTTTTTAGAATACAAAAATAAAAAGTAGACAGGGGGGTCAAAAATAACTGCAGAAGTCAATATACACACTTAGATTCCTCCTAAACCCACTCCTTCTGGGAGACGTAGGAAGGTTTCAAAGTGAAAGGAATCAATATAGTTATGTAGATGTAAATATATATGTATATATATATATATATTTATATATATATGTGTTAGCACGATAACTCTCGAAAGACTCAATCGATTCTAACGAAATTTGGTACACACGTTGGAATCCATCACCGCACGGAACCTATTTAAAATGGGCTCAATCGAACCATTTTAAGGGTGGGTTTTAGGGGTTGAAAAATGTTTTTGGGCCCAAAAATACCGAAAAAATTCTCAGAATTGTTTCAAAATTGAAATTTAACTTTTTAGTAAAGATCAAAATGTGCTGCTAAAATTTTAATTAAATCGGCCCGACAGGACCGGACTTACAAATTTTATGAAAACACTGGTTTGCGGATAGTGATTTACTTACTGAAGGGTGTATTTAATTTGGTACAGAGGTTGCATTGATAATAATATTGAAATGAAGAAAAAAAATATTATTTTAAGGGATGTATTAAGGGGTTAAATTTTTTATTTTCTCCAAAAACAAACTAAGTTTACGTATTAAAGCCACAAAGCCTGTATTAGCAAATACACTATATTGTCGGCAGAGTTTTGGCACTGCGACCCGAGTTTTTTATTAGTGTATTTGCCATATGGCACATACACTATTGGCGTCGGTCGGATGGCGGGACCTAGGGGTCGGACCAAAATTTCTCGACGTTTCATAGCCTCCTGAACAATTTGGCACCATTTTTGGAAATGTTTATACGAAATTTGGTAGGCACGTTGGAATCCATCACCGCACGAAGCCTATTTAAAATGGGCCCGATCGGACAATTTTAAGGGTAGTTTTTGGGGGTTGAAAAAAATTTTGGGCCCAAAAATACCGAAAAAAATCTCAGAATTGTTTCAAAATTGGGATTTAACTCTTTAGTAGAGATTAAAATGTGTTGCTAAAATTTTAAGAAAATCGGCAGGACAGGACCGGACTTACAAATTTTATGAAAACACTAGTTTGCGGATAGTGATTTACTTACTGAAGGGTGTATTTAATTTGGTACAGAAGTTGCATTGATAATAATATTGAAATTAAGAAAAAAAAAATATTATTTTAAGGGATGTATTAAGGGGTTACATTTTTTATTTTGTCCAAAAACAAACTTATGTTCACATAATAACAGCACAATGCCTGTATTACCAAATACACTATATTGTCGGCAAGGTTTTGGCACTGCGACCCGAGTTTTTTTAATTTTAAAAATGCTGAGAGGGGAAATACAGAAATGTAATGCTTCCTCTACACAATTGGCCATGATGGACGATTACAGGTCATCACGAATGTGTGGAGGGCATAATCGCCTGTAATCGATCATGATTGGTGACTTGTATGTAGATTTTAAATGATTGGTGACGATCGAGCGTGATCGCCGATGTGTCGGTTTTTCGACAAACATCAAAGGACGTTGTGTCATCAAATGAATAATGCACGATTGTGTGGACAGATGCGCAATGATGGTGACAATCATGGCCCATTCTGTGATCGTCCATCATGGTCGATTGTGTAGACGAGGCATAAATGTATGAAGTACAACTTCCACTGTGCGCGTATGTCGGTGAGGCACTTACCCTTTTTTTTATTTCTCATCATAACTTCTGTTGGTAGTTTGATTTTTGATGTGAAACATCTTATGTCGGACTGTGAACAGCCGCGTGAGGGGAAATATGCAACGAAATTTATGGTCCGCTCCTTCGCTGCTGTTCTCCCCACCACTGCGGCACTCTCTCTCTCTCTCGGCTTCCGCGCGCTCGGGCACGGGAAGAGAGAGAGAGTATACATACGAACGTACTGTAAAGCAAAAGTATATGTATACACGTTTAGGTATGTAATATAGATACTTCGCTGTGTATTTAGTTGCGTTTCTGGCTCAGGCGTGCTCAAACGCCGCAACCGCGTGTGTTACAGTGCAGTATATAGGATTACGTCAGCATAACAGTTAGTTGCTGCTTTTGAAAAAATATATACTACTACATAGAGAATACCACTGAGTTCAATAACGTTTTCTTTGATGTTTCACATCTGTCGGGGGTCCCGAGAAAGAGAAACACACCCTTTTTTTTTAGTGAAAACATAACAAAATAAACGATTGTTTGTTTCAGCTGATAAAAAACCCCACATCAACATCAGTACAACTCAGACAGTGCCAGATGTTGACAATTCAGAAGGTGAGAAAAATTCAGATATTGAACATAAGTTGAGCATTTTACAGAGGGCTCAGTCACAGCCTGGAGTGGTTAGTATATTTTGTTGAGAATTGTCTTTTAAATTACAGTAGAATCTCTTTTAATCAGACATTTCCCATAGTCGAACACCTAAGCAAAACATCGCTAGAATTTCAAGCCAATTTACTAGATAGATTTCGTTTGTTTTACCACCGTTTAAATGTATACAAGCAGTTTCTCCACTTGGCAATATTTTCTGTCTCAAGAAATTCAGTGCGCATGCGTCGACCTAGTATAGTTTTGAAGGCAGGACTGGCATATTCAGTGATGGATTTAGGCCTAGGCCCGCGAGGCCCGGGTCTAGGGCGGCTTAATTATGTAGGCGCCTGAACCTAAACATTTTTCCCAGGCGCTGGAAAGTCAAAATTGATTCAAGTTTTCCGTCAACTGTGAGATTAAATTTTATTATTTTCTCTCTCACTGTTAGACTGTGGAAAACTAAATAATATGTGGAAAAAAATAACGCATAATATAATTTTGACAATCACTTTTACATAGAAAAAATTCACAGATTTCGCAATCCTTGCAACCATCCGAGGACATTGGAAATGATAACAGCATATATGAAACATAATTAACTGTTTATTATACACACAATATTTATCAATGCACTGTTTAGTTTTGTCAGGAATAACCCTATTATTCTTCTGTTATATACGCGTTCACTTTTGCTTGATTACTTAACCTTTAAATGGATTTTTCTACAGTGTTTATTAACATTTGCTCAAAAATAACACCGCAGATCATCGCAAATACCTCTCAATTAACTAGACATGATATAAAACACATTTCGAAAAAATTGCACTTGTTCAATTTTGCATGATTGCTCCTCACTTGATCGCGACACCGTTGTCTTTTGGCCTTGAACGAAAACTCGTAACTATGCCCCCATATACGAACAACATTTCCAATGTTAAAAAGGGCGGCACATCGGCAAGGGCCTAGGGCGGCATCGAACCTAAATTCGCCACTGGGCATATTATATGTATGCACAGTGATTTATGCCTATGGCCTATGCTATGCACAATACACGGCCTAATGTGAATCAGGTCCTGTTGCACAGAAATTCAGCCACAGAGCGCTGGCTTCTCATTGGCTGTATAACGCGCATGTTCGTCGCTGGTATAAAGTAAAAAAAATAAAAAAACTTGGGGACAGAACATCAAAGGTGCCGACAGTAAGTGAAATCACTGTATCTGTAAGCTTTACACTGTGGTTTTACCGATTATTAACGGGTCATACAAACCAGAATGTCGGATAACAGTTGAATAATCCAAACACTGTTGTAGTTATTTTTAGCCTTTATTCGTGAATCGTGATCTATACAGGGTATATCACAAAATTAAGAACATAGGGAAAACACTAGTGAAAATCATTAAGAAGTTTTTTTTTGGAAATTTTTTGCAGCCAATTTATTTATTTGAAAGAGTTTTATTTATATTAAACGTTTCGCCTTTTTAGGCATCATCAGTAATATTCTGAAATGTTATACATATATACATTAAAATGACTCCTGAATACAAGTATACACACTTGCATACAAATCCAACTATATACTTACAATAGCTTCCATAACTTTCTTTCATTTTAAAAATAGAAACAGTTGTCTAAAATCCATGCTAATAACACTCGTTCAAATAAAGTTCATAAATCATAATTTCACTATAAAATGTAAGTATTTTGATTCTAATTCATTCATTTATCTTCATTTTCAAATACTGTATTATAACTTGTTCATTTTAATGTATATAATTTATAACATTTCAGAATATTACTGTTGATGCCTAAAAAGGCGAAACGTTTAGTATAAATAAAACTCTTTCAAATAAATAAATTGAATGCAAAAAATTTCCAAAAAAAACTTTATAAAATCCTCAGCCGTACTAAACTCACTACGCAAAATCATTAAGGATCAGCTTTACCCTCTTTTCATGTAAAAACACGATAATTACTTTGATCTAGATAGCGGCGATAACCATGACTGAATTCTATCTTTGTTGCGCCACTCGTTTTGTTCATGTTTTCCTTGTTGCACTCATTAATTTTCTATGTTCTCAATCCTGCAGGCTGGGGTACACCTTGTGTATATCTGTACCACTGAAATACAGTAATGCTGGAAAGCTTTACTCCCACCACTCTGGGCGTGGAGATCGGGTAAAGACAGCCATAGTTAATTGGGTTACCTGTCTTTGTTTCACTCTTTTGCGCATGCGCATTACCTTTAAAATAACGTGATGTACAGTCGTAATAGATTGTAGGGATGTGACATTGAGTAAAAAAAATCGATTATTTAATAATCGATTTTTCTCTTTTCAATATAAATCGATTTCGTCCCAAAAAATCGATTTGTTCGAGAGAAATAAACGATTTTTGTGGAAAAATCGATTTTTTCTATTATTCGAAAACAGTCATACAGATGGCGCCGTTTTCCGACTGATTAGTTTACGTGTATTGAACTTATTTTACGTTTTTTCATCCGTCGCACAGATGGCGTTGTTTACAAAAATCGATTAAAACGTGTAATTTGTAAATGTTGACTGCATTGGTTTTCCCAAAGCCTATATTCTTTCTTAATATTAATATTAATAAAAAAAAAATAAAAATAAATGAAAAAAGTGTAATTTATATAATCGATTTAAAAGTGTAATTTATATAATCGATTTATAAAAAATCGATTATTATTATTAAAAAAATCGATTGTTAAAAATCGATTATAAGAAAAAAATAATTGATTAATATAAAAATCGATTATTTTTTCACATCCCTGATAGATTGTACGACAAAGACAGGTGGCCCAATTGTTTCTGTCTTTCTCGGCTCGCTAGCAGCGCGTTAGTATTTCAGTGATCTGTATTTAATTGACAATTAGAAATTGTTTTTTTTTTAATTAGATAACCATAACACGTTGGCAGCATTTGCACATTTTTGAAACAAAATTATTAAGTAGAGGTTGGGTTGCTTTTTTTTTAATCCTACCGATTTATTCAATTGTTTTTTAGCGAGGCCAGCTCGTCTTGATCCATTATAATACTCAAGGAGATTTTAATGCATATTCAGTATTAGATTGTTCGGCATCTAAAGCAAAAATTAATTTAAGCATGGAAAAGACAAAAGAAGTTGAAAATCAAATAGAAAAGTAAGTTATTATAAATTACATTTTTTTTTTCATCAACTTCCCAGAAATGACAGCCCCCTGTTATGATAGCCTAAAACCTTCCCACATATATTCGTGAAAATCGGTTGAATGGTTCCGAGTTTATCCAGTGATGGATTTACGCCTAGGCCCGTGAGGCCCGGGCCTAGGGCGGCAAAATTTTGGGGGCGGCAAAAACTTAAGTACGACAGAATTTCGAAGGCGCAAAAATATAAGTATAATTGAAATTAATAATTGATTTGGATTCGTTTTGTTGTTAATGTATGAAAAGTTTTCAGTAAATCATTTTAGATAATTTTATTATTGAATTTTGTTTTTAGATTGTAAGTATACTGTTAATTTTCTAATTTATCAATATTGGCCTTTAATAAAAATCTCTTGGGTATTTATTTAAAAGCCACAGAACTATTTTTGCTTATAAAAGCCATTTTTCGTAAGAAATTGAATGTTTTTTTTTTCTTATTTAATTTGATGAATCATCAGAATAATATAAAACAATAAAAATTAACTAAGAATTTAAACCAATATATCTTGAAGCATAGAAAAAAAGGGCGGCACATCGGCAAGGCCTAGGGCGGCATCGACCCTAAATCCGCCACTGAGTTTATCTCGTGCAGACAAACAGACAGGGTGGCGCTCGATGAGCTTTCAGATTCAAGTCTTTATGGTTTCCGGGCTTGTAGACCGTGTCCGGTGGTATTTCTACCGGAAATACCACCGGACCACGGCCTACAAGCCCGGAAACCATGAAGCCGGCCGTGAAAGCTTACACAGCTTTCAGATTCTTTATGTTTACGTGAGCTATCGGTATAGCTTGCGATCGACTGTTT
Source organism: Mongoloraphidia duomilia (assembly GCA_039654895.1). Taxonomy (NCBI): domain Eukaryota; kingdom Metazoa; phylum Arthropoda; class Insecta; order Raphidioptera; family Raphidiidae; genus Mongoloraphidia; species Mongoloraphidia duomilia. The sequence goes on along the minus strand of CM077526.1, from coordinate 23,169,782 downwards.
GGCGATCATTGGTTTGTCTACTTTGCCCTGGTGATGCCTGTGAAACAAAAGCTTCTAAGGGCTACGCGTTTGGAGAGCCTATCCACTATTCATATATTATAATAGAGATCAGTGAAATTATTAGTTACGCAGTATTTTGTTTTTTGAAGTTGTTTATCAATGGGGGCTATCATATTTTTATTCGTCAGATCATAGATGGCGCTAGTGGCAAGTAAGGTGTATGTCAAACGCTTACGTTTTTATTCGTCAGATGGCGCTAGTGGCAAGTAAGGTATGGCAAACGTTTAGAGAACGGTTTGTGTTTAGTCATTATTCATTTATCCATTATTAAGGAATAAATAAATAAATATAAAACTGCGATTTAGCCGTTAAATGAATAACTGATTCTTCATTTGCTAGTGGTGCTATCAGGTGGCAGAAAAGAAGTCTAGTGTCCGTCATTGTTAACTTCCCATTGGAAGTTATTGTAATGGGTCCGAAAATCGAAATCAAAATGTATAACAAATTTTTGTTTCAAGGTCACTACACTATTTTTACATTATTTTTAGAAAGATGTCTCTGTGTGTATGTGTGTGTGTACGTACGTATGTATGTGTCCATTTCTTTCTAAGACGAAATCTCAAGAATGAAAAATGATATCGACTACGTTAGGATGCCAATCGACGCATATTAACGTAAATATGATGTGAAAGAAATTTTTTCAAAATCGGTTCAGCCGTTCTTTTTTCTTAACCAAATAGACTCCAAAAAAGTAGATTTTACACAATATCTCGCGAATAAAAAATTATATCGACTTCGTAAGGGTGTCGATCGAGGCGTGTTAACGTCATTTTGATCCGACATAAATTTTATAAAAATCGGTCCAGCCGTTTTTTTTTTTTATTTATTGTTAAAAATAAATAATAATTATGTTTTAATGATTAAAATGATTACTTTTCTGTGTAATACCTAATTTAATTATTATTATTAAATATTTATCAAACTGGGAAGTTCGTCGTGTGGGCCTCAAGAGTCGCACTTTAGTCCTAATAAACGATCCACCTCAGGGCTTGCTTGATATTAATTTCAATTGTTGTTCTAGGGAATTTACGTTAAAAATGGATGATGAAGAAATAGGCCGAGGACTCGCGATAAATCTAAAAGAAGCCAGGAAAATTGTCGGCAAAATTGCGTTAGAAAATTTACAACAAACCTGTTTCATGATAAAAGTAAATTTATCAATTGTTTTTATAAGGATTGTCAATTGTCATCTTTTATTGCAACTGTTTATTGTTGTAGAAAAAACCGGATAATTTGGCAGATATATTTCGAGGAGAGTTAGTAAATAAAGATATTAAGTCTAAAGAAAAGACGCTTCCAAAAAACGAACCACAATCGAGCGTTTCTAGTGCCGTTCCAGAAAAAAAATCGGAATTAGACGACTCTAATATCGGCACTAAACTTATGAAATTAATGGGTTGGAGTGGACAGGGTCTAGGAAAAGAAGAAACGGGGAGAACCGAAACAATTGAGTAAGTTTTATTAAGTTAGGCCTGGCGCTAACAGGCAATTTTTAGTCGGCCGATTGTTCAACGAGCCATTTTCCTGAAAGTAGTTCTTTCAATTAGGTTTTTAAGTGAATTTTTTTTTTTACTTAAATGGAAGGACCACATACAAGTTTTATAGCAAAACTGTTTGTTTTAATTTTTTTGCTTACTAATTAAAAAGTTATATTTAAATAAAAATTAATTTTTAAACTCAGTTCCGATAACGCGCCGAAAGAATCCGAACGCGTGTGACGTCATTATGTTATCTATGGTCTTTGTATCCATGGTTACCAAGTTAAAAATGTATTATTTTTGATAGTATGTGTAATACATATACACAAATACCGGGCTTGAGAATAGCCGAGAGTGTAGCGGCGCTGTTGTTTACATGGCGTTGCTATGGTTCCTCTATTACAAGTCCCCAGTTCTCGGGTTCTAGCCCGAGAGCTGGTAAAAGTGTCAATTGGATTTTCAATTTATTATTAAAAAAAAAATAATAATAATAATGAATTGAAAATATGAATTGGTGCTAGGCCCAAATAACCTTAGCTGTTGGTGGTCTTTAAAATACAATACAATACACAAATACCAACAAATGCAGACACATTTTAACATAACGACGTCACAAACATTCCTGGCGCGTTTTGAAGTCACGTGATATTTTTTAAATTTTTATACATTTTAATTAATTTTTAGTAATTTATCTATAGCTTTAAAAAAAATTTTCTTTTCGATTTTCAATATTATTTATGTTAAATTATTAGAAAAAATTAAAAAATTAATAATTTTTTTTAAACTTAAATACCTAATTATCCACGAGACGCAGCACTTTTGGTAGGGACAGACATTATCTATTACCCATTAGTGTCGTGTCATTTTAGTGGTATAACTTAATTATTATTAACTTCCCATAGGCAGTTTGTAATGGGTCCGAAAATCGAAATCAAAATGTAAAAGAAATTTTTATGTTTCAAGGTCACTACACTATTTTTACTTTATTTTTAGAAAGATGTCTGTGTGTGTGTGTGTACGTACGTACGTATGTGGTCATTTCTTTCTAAGACGAAATCTTGAGAATGAAAAATGGTATCGACTATGTTAGGGTGCCAATCGACGCGTATTAACGTAAATATGATCTGAAAGAAATTTTTTCAAAATCGGTCTAGCCGTTCTTTTTTCTTAACCAAATAGACTCCAAAAAAGTAGATTTTACACAATACCTCGCGAAAAAAAAATTATATCGACTCGTAAGGGTGTCAATCGAGGTGTGTTAACGTCATTTTGATCCGACATAAATTTTATAAAAATCGGTCCAGCCGTTTTTTTTTTTTAATTTATTGTTAAAAATAAATAATAATTATGTTTTAATGATTAAAATGATTACTTTTCTGTGTAATATCTAATTTAATTAATAATATTAAATATTTATCAAACTGGGAAGTTCGTCGTGTGGACCTCAAGGGTCGCACTTTAGTCCTAATAAACGACCCACCTCACGGCTTGTTATATAATTAAGTTATACCACAAAATTGACACGACACTAATGGGGAATAAATAGTATTTGTCCCTACCACAGGTGCTGTCTCTCGTGGAAAAAGGCTCATTGCATGAGTGACTACCAAGCATTCACCTGCAACTGTTAAATCGGCCATTAAAATAATTTGTAAATCATTTAGTCGGGTCTGTCGCTGACCATCGATCGACTGATCGAATAACGCGTAATTAAAAATCAGGCTTTATAGGTTTGATTTTTGTCTTTTTTACCCGACTGCGGCACGCCGCAAGGGTATTGTGTTTATATGTCTATGTATGTGACCATGTCCAGATGTTACGCTCTAGAGCTGGGACAGGTAGACCGATTTGGTCAAATGACGTATCGTTAGAATAATCTTGAGTCTTGACCCTCCGAGTGTCCTATGATACATAACGTCACTAATATTCCGATATGACAGCTAAGAGCCGCCGTATTGTCCAACGTGAAAAAATTTTCTGAAAATGTCAATGAAAAAGCGTAACAAAAACCCGACTGCGTCTAACACAAAAGTACAAACAAGCTTCCGATATATAAAGCAGTCGGATAAAAAGATATTACTTGAGATGATCGCGAGGAGAAAACGTTTCGATGAAGTTGAAAATCGGTTCAGTAGTTTTGACGTATTCACGCCTAAAACACCCGCGGCCGTGTAAGACACAGCCTACCCCGTTTTTTTTAATTTGTGTTTACAATACGTTCTCCGAGAACCAGTTTTATAATTGGGCTTCTTTTTGAATTTTCAGAGTACAACAACGCGTTCATAGATCTGGCCTGGGTAGAGAAGTACATATGCCAATGAAAAAAAATCTTAACAAATACATAGCAAAATACGCTGCCAGCAATGAGTCGCAGAATCTTATCTTTGGGAATGAATATACAAATGAAGACCGAAAACACATACACCAGTAAGCATCTTGATTTGACCAAGGATTGAAATCTAAACTGTAACAGTTAAAAACCGTTTCATTTCAGTAACCGAAACTGAAAGCAAAACCATTATTTTAGCAGAAAAAACCGAATGAATTGTAGGGAACCAGTTAAAATCGGTTTTAATTCAAATTTTCATTTATATGTTGGAAAGTCTTGAGTTTCGGGAAAATCCCAATTTTTAGGACTTTTACAACTCGAAAGTAAAAGGGAAGAAGCGTTTTTACTTTTAAAATGTTAATTCCAATTAATAATTATTATTATTCAATGAGTTTTTTATACTTTATGAATTTTCAAAACTATATTGTCAAAAACCGGACCGAAATCGAAATCCGATTAATTTCTCAAACCGAATCACAAGGCTTCGTTTGTTTTAATTGTGATGGTTTTTTTTGTTTTTTAGGTTGGCGCGAAAGTATGGGTTAAAATCGAAGAGTTACGGCAAAGAACCGAATAGACAGGTGGTCATCAGCCGCAAGGATGACTCAACGTTGTGGGACATTGTCAGAGAATTGATCGTAAATGGAGATTCTACTGAACAGTATAGTCTAATCATGCCCACTAAGTTAACTTAAAACTGCATTCCTTTTTTTCTTAACTATATTTGTCATTTTCTGTGTAAATAATTGTTTTTAACTTTTTGATCGAATAAATTAATCTTATATGTGAATATCGATTATGTGATTCCCTTTTGGGGTATTCCGTACTACTACCCTATGCCTTCGTGCCTTTTTTGTGCATATTACATCGACTTGGTGAACTGGACTGTGCAAGCAAATGATCCAGAAAGAGAGGGCGATAAAGTTGGGGCACAGTTTAAACATATAGTAAATGAGAAGCCAGCGCTTTGTGGCTGAATTTCTATAGAACAGGACCTGATTCAGTGCCATAGACACATTAGCGTGTATTGTGCATAGACCATATACATAATTCACAGTTGGTACACTGTGCATAAATATAATATGCCGGTCCTGTCTTCAAAATTATACCAGGGTCCAGGACTGCGACACATGCGATTGCGCACTGAATTTCTTGGGACAGAAATATTGCCGAGTGGAGAAACTGCTTGTAAACGTTTAATCTGTGATATTACATATTTTTTAAACACGGATTTACTTTTTGTGACAGAAGTGGTAGACTGTAGAGACATCTGCCATCTGGCAGAGACTAGAAAGGTCGGAGAGGATCAACTGGCAGACATATGACATACGTTTTTTACTTTTCGTAGCGCCTGAAAAAGACAATAAATTAAGTATAATAGCGACATTGACCAATCTGTTTGTACTAAAATTCGGTGTTCCATTCAATAAAACTGGTAATAAAACCTGTCTTAGGTAAGTAAATCTTCTAACAGTTTCTTTGTAAAATTCACGTTTTGAGGTTATGTCACAAAGTAAGAAATATACTATTTTGTGATATTCTGATACAACTTTGAAAGTATATAGATTTAAGGCTTCCTCAGACCAACGCGGTGTAACGGGAGCGGGACAAAAAAATTCGCTCCCCCTTCTGGTTTGGTGTACGTAATTTATTTATTTACAGCAAACCAGAAGTGGGAGCGAATTTTTTTGTTTTCTTTTCGGTAATCACGAAGAACATAATATTTTTGTATGACAGTGCGTCCTTCTGTCAGCCAAGTTGGTATAGGCTGCAAATTTGTTGCTAAAGATGTGAAGATGCGGTTGTTATTTAGTGTAATTGAAAAACGCTAATGACCTGAGATGTCGACACGTCTATAATCTACAATAAATAAAAAATAAATGTGAAGATGCGAGCTAAATTCTTGTGTGTGGATGGGATCTTTTTACATGAGGCTGTAAAAAAAATAATATGACTGGTGCTTATTAGAAATCATTGCCACAAACACAATGGCGTTTATTTCATTTCAATACGTTATTATAGTGGAGTAAGGGCCGGCGCATAATACAACTTTTAATTGCGCAACTGTTGAGTCGTTTATCAAAACGCCATAGGATCAGATGGGGCCGCGCATACTATCGACACGATAGTTGTACAACAAAAAAATCATAAAACCGCATCGATTGACTTTTGACTTTTCTGTCGAACAACTATCGTCGGCAGCTTATGTTTACAGCTGTGTATTGATGCGCTAGCATGCATTTGACAAAACAGTTGTTCGACGGCTTATTAGTTTAATAGTGAAATTATGGCACGATTGATTGTATGCGCACCTCTAAGAACTAAATAGTTTAGTCGAGCTAAAATCGCAACACGTACACAACTCGACTAAACTGTTTAGTTGTGAAACAATTGTGTGCATGCGCCCGGCCTTTTAGATAGACAAAAAAATGCCGTTTTTTCGAAACCCGTAACAACTTCACACTATTTGCAAACGCTGTGTTTCGTCCCTTGTAATACAATATCCTATTCCATTACACGAACGTACTTAAAACCAACTAACGACATCATAACCATTAGATAGATAAATTGCAACCCTAATCTATTATAAATGTCGCAATCGAAATATAAAGGAATAATTTAGTACAGTTTTAAAAGTGAAGATGGACTCTGAATTTTCTAATTCATTGTCTTCTGCGGACGATGTGACAGCCGCGGTAACAATTAAGTGTGAAGCAAATGATGTAAAAGAAGAAACTGAAGGAGACGTCACCGCCAACAGTAAACTTTTTGATAGTGTTAGTGTAAAAAAAGAAATTCCGGACAGCAATGATACACTGGAATTCAAAATTAAACAAGAACAAACTAACGATAGTTTAATATATCAAACAAATGCAAGTCGAGGTAATTACACCTCCTTGACTTTAGCTGCTTACATCATCAGCGCCAAACGCGTTTCTCTGCAATTATTATATACTCTATATAACCACGCCGCCTATGTTCCCTGTACACTGATCTCGCACAGTCAGAATGAAATAGATAATGTATTAAATTTATGGGCTGTAATGAGCCATTTTCCTGAGAGTAGTTATAAATAATGTTTGTCCCTACCACAAGTACTGCCTCTCGTGGATAATTGAAAGAACTGTGGCTCATTAGTGGGCCGTGATGTTTGGGGCCGATGACATCAGTCTCTTGAAAGGAAAAATATTTATTTAACAAACTTCAAAAATCTATTGCGAAGCCGTTTTAAGTGCTAGGCAAAGAATCCAACGGCATTATTTAAGTTAGGCGAAGCTCATTTCGATGATCTAATAAAAAAAGTTCGTTTCAGTTAATAAACAGCTCCGCACCGGTGTCAGTACAACCCAAACTATGTCAGAAGTTGACAGTTCAGAAGGTGGGAAAAAATTAAGTATTGAACAAAAGTTGCGCATTTTACAGAAGGCTCAGGCACAGTCTGGAGTGGTTAGTATATTTTGTTGCGAATCGTTCTTTAAACTATAGTTCAAAGATTCCTAAACTTATATGGCCTACTACAGTGTAGTGGAGTACCTGAAGAAGCTAAAATAATTAGCGAAACATTGTACAAAACTGAAAGGTGTTTTCTAAATTCTGCACCTGTCCACCTCACTAAGTTTTCATCAAGGATAAAAACTTTTAATATTTTGTTCCGATTTCCAAGCGGATGAAGTCGAGGGCAAACCATTATAATTTAATAAATTTGTTTTAGCGAGGCCAGCTCGTTTTAATCTATAACACTGTCCCTGCTCGATACCATAAATACAGTCGATACGATTCTCCTTATGATATATTAAATAAGTCGGCAAAAAAAGCAAAAACGAAAATAAAGATTCAAAATGTAAACGGTACTAAAAAAAATACGCTTGGGTAAGTTATATTTTTAACGTAATCAAACTTTGAAAAATCCTACCTAACTTTTACATATCCACACTGTGTTTTGTTTTGAAGTAGTTTATCTTTTGTTTCTTGTTTATTTCAATTGTTTCTAGCCAATACGCATTAACGATCAATGATGAAGAATTTGCATGTGGATCAGCAACCAGTAAAAAAAATGCTAAAAAATTGTTGGGAAAAATGGCGTTGATAAAATTACAAGAAACTTGTTTTACAGTCAAGGTAAATTAATTATATTTTGATAATTATTTAAAGATTTTTTAACTTCTTATTGTTGTAGCTAAAATGGAATAAAGTGCCATATTTATTTCGAAGCGAGATAGTAAAAAAGAAAACATTAAGTGACATGGAACTTCCAAAAAATACATCTAAAAATCCAGATTGTGATACGAAAATTGGGATGTCATTTAAACAAAAGCTGGACTTATACATTAAGAATTATTTTATTAGTAATCCGTCAAAAAACCTCATCTTTGGGAGTGAGTTCACAATTGACGAACGAAGACATATACATGAGTAAGTATTAGCTTCACTATTTTGCTTTATTATCTATGCAAGGCATCTTATTTTTTGCCCTTTAAAAAGTTAGGATGGTCCAGAGCTTATATTTGATACCTTATGGCCAGCCGACACGTGCTACTTTTTCTATAAAAAACGCGCGATTTAGGATATTAATACTCGAAATTTCCCGTGATTACATGTCTGGTCTTTGTACAAATCTGACGTTTAGTTAAGGCGCTCGAATTGTGGATTATAGACGCTCGACAACAGAGGTCATTAGCGACTTAGGCGCTCGATCATTAAATACAAACATTATAGCAAAAAACATTGGTCTACTCCGTTTTGTTATAGTCGGGTAAAAAGATCATAAATAGTGTTAAATTAATGATTTATACGGCTGAATTGCAAATGAAAATTTTTCGTTGGAAAGCAGCCAATTATATAATTGATTGAAATGAAGATTCACACCTACTACCTAGCTATAATAAATTAACTCTCGCATGTAGTGAAAATCAATTGATTCGAAGCATATAAGGGGAATGTTAGATTAGTATTCTTGTCACGGTTGAGTAAATGTAAGCTCATTCCGCCGCGAAAGTGGAAAGGTCCTGACTGTGACTATGGTTGGTAAAATGATTTTTTCCAGTATGTTTCGAATCAATTATATGATTGACTGCTTTCCAACGAAAAATTTTCATAAATAGTGATATTTTTTTGTTTATTTTTAACTAGCGGTCCGGTCAGGCTTCGCCCGGGAGCTATGAATTTTAGAAGCGTACGAAAACAGTTTTTTTTTGACAAAACACCGTCATAGTTCAGCCATTTTGTACAAAATATTTACAAATTATATATACAAACCGTCCTCGTTTATCGCTCTTTCTATTAGTGAAAACCGTTTCAAAATCCGTTGCGTTGTTTAGAAGTAAGCGGAGAAACAGACAGAGGCAGACAGCGACTTTGTTTTATACTATTTAGAGAAGCCACCGACAGCCAGGCTTATTTGAGCCTAGCACCAATTCATATTTTCAATTTATTATTTTTAATACATTGAAAATCCAACTGATACTTTTACCAGAGTTATCGGATTGGAACCTAGGAACTAGGCAAGATTATTAGAGTGTAGGTTGTCTCGTTCCATTGGAAATTGTGTCTTAAAGACCACCAACAGCTAAGGTTATTTGGGCCTAGCACAAATTCGTATTTTCAATTCATTATTTTTTTTTAATAATAAATTGAAAATCCAATTGACACTTTTACCAGCTCTCGGGCTAGGACCCGGGAACTTGTAATAGAGAAACCATAGCGACGCCATGTTCGTTCCGTTGGATAGTAGTGGGGGGGTGACGTTACTCAGCGTAAAATCCATGCTGTGCTCACTTCAATAGAGAAGGTCAGATCATTGGCGCTGCTACCTTTTGGAAATAAAATTCCCAGTAACCATGCTAGTATAATATTATGTATTAAGGTACGTGCAGTATGGAGCTGGGATTCTAGATGGTAGCGCAGATCATAGCAGGGCTTGCATAAATTAATGCATTGTTATATATGCGAGCGTACACAACGAAGCAGTGAGTGTAGCAGGTATAAGCGCTGTTATAAGAGCTGGTAGATTCAAGAATGTATCTCAGCATTCTTTCAGCGCGCTGACTACTACAATCAACGTGTGACAACTGTCAAATGGCCGTTACAAGTTTCGCAATGGATGTGACTAGTTTAATAAATGCAATTTTGCCAGTTTTTATTTAATTTGTTTTGAATTTTTTCTAAGACGTATTTAAAAGTGTTAGGTTCCATACGTAAATATTCAAAAAACCGGTTTGGGTAAAATTTTAATTCTTGGTATAAATGATGAAATTCGCCATGTTTAGATCGTTTTCTATTAATAGGATGGACATGATAGCTCCTACCCAAATTTGTATTTAAAATACACACAAATATTCGTCTTCGCTATCTGACATTTCAAACGCGATTTAAGCTTGTATCAATGGTATCAAAGCTTCGTTGTGCAAACCTATAAGCGCTTATAATTTCAGCCACCATCTACCATACATGCTACCATCTAGAATCCCAGCTGCGTACTGCACGTACCTTTAGAATCTTTGTACTTCATTTGAACCGGTGCATGCCAGCTAACGTCATTCCCACGCTTACCAAGATTGGTCAAATGGAACGAGGCAACCTTATACTCTAATAATCTTGGGAACTGGGGACTTGTAATAGAGAAGCTATGGAAACAGCATATAAACACGCTCGGCTATTCTCACCATAGAGATATCATAAATAGAGTAGGCAAGCCATCCAAAAAAGTGTCGATTCAAAAGATAGAGATGGAAGAATAGATGTGTTGTTCTATCTTTCTCTATCACGCTTTGGTGATATCTATAGTAACAAGAAAAAGACAACTCTTATTCGTTTTCTATCTCTCTTTTCCAAGGTGACACAATAGTGACACTGTCACTTATAGTTGTGCCCATGGCTCCCCTACTCTATTTTATGATATCGCTATGATTCTCACTCATATTTTTTTCTTTTGTTTTTAGGATAGCACGAGCGCATGGTCTAAAACCAAAGAACTACGGTCCAGAACCAAACAAAAAGGTAGTCGTTAGCTGCCAGGATATAAATTGGTGGGACGTTGTCAAAGAACTTATCGAAGGCAGCGACACAGCAACTGAACACTATAAACTTATCATGCCCACTAAGCTAACCTAAAACTGCATTCCTTATTTTAACTAATTACCCGACTGCGCACGCAAAGGAGTGGTAATGTGTTTAACAGCCTATGTATGTATGTTCCTTTGAAGCACTATACAGACCAAACGCCTGGGACGATTTTTATGATTGACACGTCAATCGATTCCCCTTAGTCCGGCGAGTGTCACTAAAGACATGACGTTAGTGAAAATTCAATATGGCGGCTACAGGACGCCATATTGTGAAAATGAAAAAAATGAAAGTCAACAAACTGTGTCAAGTGGGGTATCATTGAATAGGTATTTAAAAATCATTTTTAGTTTTCCCTCAACATTTTTCGATTCGACTGACCGTTTAGGATCTATATCGATTTATTTTTAACTAAAAACATTTGAAATAAAAAATTTATTTTAAAAAACAAAAAACCCGACTGCGTAAAAATCGAACTTAAAAGATGGAAACAAGATCAAATGATAACATGCAGTCGGAGGTATTTCTGTTCAATTTGTTACTACTATGCCTCCGACTGCATGTTATCATTTGATCTTGTTTCCATCTTTTAAGTTCGATTTTTACGCAGTCGGGTTTTTTGTTTTTTAAAATAAATTTTTTTTTATTAACTCACTATTCAACCAGTTCACTAGACATTAGTTATTATTACATTAAACTAAAGGTACGTGCAGTACGCAGCTGGGATTCTAGACGGTAGCATGTATGGTAGATGGTGGCTGAAATTATAAGCACTTATAGGTTTGCACAACGAAAGCTTTGATACTAGCATTGATACAAACTTAAATTGCGTTTGAAATGTCAGTTAGCGAAGACGAATATTTGTGTTTTTCTGCTACAAAGTGGTATATTTTAAATACAAATTTGGGTAGGAGCTATCATGGCCACCCTATTAATAGAAAACGATCTAAACATGGCGAATTTCATCATTTATACCAAGAATTAAAATTTTACCCAAACCGGTTTTTTGAATATTTACGTATGGAACCTAACACTTTTAAATACGTCTTAGAAAAAACTCAAAACAAATTAAATAAAAACAAAATTTCATTTATTAAACTAGTCACATCCATTGCGAAACTTGTAACGGCCATTTGACAATTGTCACACGTTGATTGTAGTAATCAGCGCGCTGAAAGAATGGTGAGATACATTCTTGAATCTACTTGCTCTTATAACAGCGCTTATACCTGTTACACTCACTGCTTCGTTGTGTACGCTCGCATATATAACAATGCATTAATTTAAGCAAGCCCTGCTATGATCTACGCTACCATCTAGAATCCCAGCTCCATACTGCATGTACCTTAACAAAGCACAATATCAAAAAAAAATGTATTTAAAATAAATAATAAAAGTAAAAAAAATTGTCATTTTCTGTGTAAATATGTTTTTAATTTTTTTGATGGAATAAATTAATCTGATATGTAAACATCGATTATGTGATTCCCATTTAGGATATTCCAAACTACTACACAGTGGCGGCTCGTGCCTGTTTAGACAGGTGGTGCCAAAACGAAGGTCAAAATAGAAAAGAAGTATAAAACAGAAAATAACTTAACTAGTGACTATCCACGCAACTGTCTATGTTTGACTAAACAAGTACACTGCACTGGGCACAAAGTGCAACAATAGAAATCGGAAAAAAAAAAACAGTTTAATAAAGTTCAAGACCTCTACACTTTTCTGGCAAAATAATAAAACAACCAATTGTTTTTATCATAAATATTTTTATTGAATTTGCGACAGCGAGATTTTTGTTGTCCACTTCCACTTTGTTTTTCAATTTTTAAATCAGGTAATGGCCGCCCTAATTCTTTTATTTGAAGTTTTTCATCTAAAGAGAGCGCACTAAAAGAGATTTTTAAAAAATTCACTTTGTGGGTCATAGCGGCGAATAGTTATCAATAATGTCCAATAGATATACAAAACAAACTAAGGAAATTAAGAGTTAAGACGATACTGTCAGTAGTCACACAAATCACACACTACAAAGCTACACAAACTAAAAAAAAATGTTGACAAAGCAAACCGTCAAATAATATAACAAAATTGTTATCAACAATAACATTTAACCGAAACAACAATGCGTATTCAGATCTGTTGCAATTATTTATGAACTACTGATTAAGGTAGTTTTCGTGCTATGGGCATAGTAAAATTTGAAGTTGATTGACCATCTCTAACTCGAGATAAACTTAATTAAAGTTCGGATAATTAACACGAAGACCATAGAAAAAGTTGTGTTTTTAACAAGTTTTTTAATTTAAAAAAAAAGTAACAGTCAGAAATTTTCAAAAAACTAACTGTTCAATGATGTTTTTGTTCTGAGTTTAAAAAAGAAAATCCAAAAATTATTGACCTTTTTATTGTTGAGATATAATAACGCAAAGTCCAACAATTTTAACGAAAATATGTGTAACTATGTAAACAACAGTTTAGGTACAATCTCTAACAAATTTTTTTACATTTAACACTAAGACTGTGTGCAGGGGGGCGGAGTTATAATAATATCGACACGAGCGCTTGCTGTGACATCCGTTGTAAACTCTGAACTGCAATTTTCTGTAACTGTCAGTGAGCATTATTGTTCAAAAAGTCAAGTAAGTAAAACCATGATTTTGCTTGTAACTTATTTGGAAATTATTACTATAAATCTGATAAATTTGACACTTTTAAACCCGGTCCGCAAGATTACATGCGCCATGGTTTTAGGTTATATTTCCGTCTGTCAATATAAACCATAGACATAGGTGTAGGCACACCTCCATGTCTGATATAAATTAATCAGTTATTTTTTATTATACGTCAAAATTGAAGAAGAAAAAAACTTAAAATCAATAATTTTTACGTACCCTTTTATGCTATGCTATTTATACTATTTACACACAGCTAGATAAAATGGTAATCGTTTATTAAAAAATTTCCCGATATAAGACAACAATAAAAAATAGTTCAATCGTACACTATTGCCCACTAGCGGCGCTAGTAGGCTTCGTGCACACAACTTATACTTATTTATTGTTTTACAACGTATTATGAACGAAATTTTTGGATGTTATTGACTATTGCAGCACGACAACTACCTTAATTTCAATTTCTGCAGTTTAAAGAGTAGACATGTCAAAATTATGATTTAACAAATAAATTTTTCTCGAAAAAACAGCTTTATAACATCCAATTTACACGAAATCTTTACAACGTGAAACACAACTGAAAAATAAAAAATGTACATTTCACAAAAAAAAAACATTTTTAGAAAAACATTTATTTTCAAAATAAGAACAACTTAAACTGCTTTAATAATGTATTCCTTAAAGCCGTACAAATGATGCATAATTCTTATTTTTTCCGCTTAAAGTTATATTAAAAAGTTATTGCAGATTTAAATTAAAACTCGTGAGAAAACGTCTCATTATTTATTTTTTAAGACTATCAACAGCTATGGTTATTTAGACCTAGCAGCAATTCATTTTTTCAATTTTTTAATAATAAATTGAAAATCAAATTTAAATAGTTCTCGGATTAGAACCTGGAAACTGGGGGCTTGTAATAGAAGAGCCATTGAAACTCCAATAAACGTCATAGATAACCGCTCGGCTATTGTCGATCCCGAAAACGCCTCAACACGACGCAACATGTTTAGTTGATGTTTACTTCTTAGTGACGTCACACCGCGTTTCATGTCACACGACAAATGAATTTTTGTTTTAAGGTTATCTAATTAACCTTTGATTAGACTTGTTTTCCTTTAAAACTGTTAACCATGGCAGATACCATAATTTCACAGTTTCTAAGTCGTGCATATTTTTACTAAGTTAAGTTTCAACATTTCGAGAGTGTGCAAGTTTATGTCTATTCAAACATGATGAGTAAGAGAAACACTTATTACAAAGGTCACACTTATAAGGTTTCTCACCGGTATGAGTACGTTTGTGAATATTTAAAGTGGATGACTTGAAGAAACACTTATTACAAAAGAAACACTTATAAGGTTTCTCACTGGTATGAGTACGTTTGTGAATATTTAAAGTGGATGGCCTGAAGAAACCCTTATTACAAAAGTCACACTTATAAGGTTTCTCACCGGTATGAGTGCGTTTGTGAATATTTAAAGTGGATGAGACGGAGAAACACTTATTACAAAAGTCACACTGATAAGGTTTCTCACCGGTATGTTTAAGCTTGTGAGTATTTAAATGGGATGACTGAGTGAAACACTTATTACAAAGGTCACACTTATAAGGTTTCTCACCGGTATGAGTACGTTTGTGAATATTTAAAGTGGATGGCCTGAAGAAACACTTATTACAAAAGTCACACTGATAAGGTTTCTCACCGGTATGTTTAAGCTTGTGAGTATTTAAATGGGATGACTGAGTGAAACACTTATTACAAAGGTCACACTGATAAGGTTTCTCACCGGTATGTATACGTTTGTGATTATTTAAATTGCTTGAATTAGTGAAACACTTATTACAAAGGTCACACTGATAAGGTCTCTCACCGGTATGAGTATGTTTGTGTTCTTTTAAATTGGGTGACTGAGAGAAACACTTATTACAAAGGTCACACTGATAAGGTTTTTCACCGGTATGAGTACGTTTGTGTTTCTTTAATTTGAATAAATCGGAGAAACACTTATTACAAAGGTCACACTGATAAGGTTTCTCATCGGTATGAGTACGTTTATGTCTATTAAAATTGGATGACTGAGAGAAACACTTATTACAAAGGTCACACTGATAAGGTTTCTCACCGGTATGTAACCGTTGGTGACTCTTCAATTCTCCGGATGTAACAAAGCATTTGATACAAACTTTGCATTTAAATGTTTTTTCACCAGTATGTAATCGTTTATGATAATCCAAAGCATAAGGACCTGAGAAACACTTTCTGCAAATGTCGCATTGATACGATTTCAGTTTATTTGATTTTTTGTGCTTACGATTTACCGAAATATTTCTATTTTTTTCGTCACATTTAGTACTGAAATTTCCAGTTACATTTGCAGAAGGTAAACACGAATTCACTGATACATCGGCAATATTAATCTTAGTATCTTCACGGCTAATTTCATTTACATCACCGTTAGATGAAGCGTTTTCCGTGTCATCGACTGATTCTGTTAGAATTAATAAATTAATATCCTTCTTTTCGTCATTGATTTCGGAATTTAAAGATGTTTCGTCCATTAATTTGTTTGTTACTATGTAATTTTCAGCTTCTTTCTCTTTCCCATAATTGACTGTCATGCTTTGGCCCACTTTTGTCTCACCAATGTCGATATTTGAATCTTCACAGCTGAATTCTTTGCCACCTTTAATATTAATGTCTTCTGTATCAGCTGCACGTTCTGTTGGTAAACAAAAATAATCATCAACCAGTTCGTTTTTGATTTCAGATTTTAAAGACATTTCCTCGTTATTTTTATTTTCGTGGTTGAAATTTCCAGGTCCGCTCTCTTTCCAATCAAAATCCATGTCAAACCTATCATAGATTTCTGAAGATTCAAATTTTACAATGTCGTTATTAGTGTTAAGGAATAAATTATCCTCAGAAGGTCGAACAGAACATTCAGCTTTGAATGGTTTGTCAGAAACGCATAATAGCTGAAGATAACGTCGCAGTGTTCTGTCGGACTGATCGATTTGCTTCAGAAACTGGTGACTTTTCCCCAGTTGCGTGTAACATGCTTGGCAAATGAAATTCGGCATTTCATCACCTCTGGTTATCTGATTAAGATACGTAGGTATTATATTTACAAATATTAATAAATAACGATTTTTTTCAGAGTAAATTTCCTATTTGTGACACTAGTGGTGCGGTAGAATTAAAAAAAAAATAGTTAATACGAAAAATATAAAGCAGCCTGAACAACACGTCTAAGAAGCTGTTTGTTGTTAAACGATGGCTTGCTTGTGACAAATTACGGATTAAAATTGAAATAGAAGAAGATATAGAAACAATTATAAATTATAATGCTATTTCAAATAACAATACTCTATTGCCCCAATGCCCATATTCTTTGAAAAGCATAGAGCTTACCTGAACAGGAGTATATTTCATGATTACACCAGCCACGCTATTCTGCATTTTCGATGAAAACCAAAATATATCTAACAGTGTAACGCCACTTGATAAGCACAATCGACACATTGTAGTTAAGCCAGATCCAGTTACCGATATTTCCTTCATTATGTTAATTTTAATACTTGTCATTTTTGAACAAATCGCCAGTTTGACCACAAAACACCCAGGTGTTTTGTGAGTTTGACAGCGACACAGCATTCGCCAATATTCAACTTCACTGCAGTCGCAATGCCAATGCCGTCAAAAAAACAAACAATACAGGTCAGTGACAGTATGTCACTTACAGCATTGATTAACATATTATATGGGAAGATAGTGATTCCATGTACTGAAAAATATACTATAGCTGCCCGCTTACGTTTCATTCCCCTGGCCCACAAACTCAATGTTGACTTGTGCTTCCACCTATATTATTGTTGAACTAACAGCTCAGATATTGTCAATGCTACCTCTAACTGATCCTAAATAATGATATAAGATATTTACATCACTGCCGCAGCTGACATTATTTTAATGTTTTGAAATTTGTTGAGACTGTATAAAACTTATATAAAAGTGAACTTAGTTTAGTTACATAATTTATCTGTAAACGCTATCTGATTTTATATTTCTTTGTCTCTGAATAAAAATTGTTCAAACACTCGTAAAATATATTTTGATGTATTCATAGGCTAAGAGCTGATAACAGTTTTTTCATGTGTTTTTATAAGACTTGGAACTTTTTTAAAAGATGAATTTTATATATCTCTACAAGGGGTATATAGTCTGTCATTCCAAACGCGGGGCAAAACCACCCCATATTTTTTTGTTCACTCTTGCGAAAAAGACTTATGTGTGTTTATCATTAGTAAAGTCTAGAAAAAGTTTTGCCCCGCGTTTGGAATGACAGACTATTTACCCCTTGTAGAGATATTTAAAAGTTATCTTTTAAAAAAAGTTCCAAGTCTTCTAAAAACACATAAAAAAGTGTTATCCGCTCTTAGTCTATCATAGCAACTTATACTAATTAGTTAACAAAAGCAAGCAGTTTAAGAGAATTAGATAATCAAATTCATTAAGATTGTAAAATTTGTTGTTAAATAAAAGAATTTAAAATAAATCTTTCACAATTTTTCCAATCGTTAGGGGCCTACACACGATCAGTTTAACTTCGCAGTTTATCTGTGCAGTCAAACTGCACAGTTGTGTGAACTGTACGGTGTGTGGGCTATTTCAGTTTGCTCCTCAATTGTTCTCAGTTTGAAGAGCTGACGTGCGTGGCTAGACACGACTAGAAAGGGAAGTTCGGTTTTGCGCTCAGATTGATCTGAGCGCAAAACCGAACTTACCCAAAGACTACACATGACTGTGCCAACTGTTCAATTAACTGAGCTGACTTCGCAGTTTATCGGTGCAAAGTAGAGTCAAATGCGCAGGCCAAAAGCCTGCGTTAAAATTTGTCGGAACTATGCAGTTATCTCAGTTTATCGCTCAGACATGACGCCACAAGGGTTAAACTGCGCAGTTAAACTGATCGTGTGTAGGCCCCTTTAATGAATTTGATTATCTAATTTTCTTATGTATGAATATTTTTAGTTTGACATAATAATGATTAACATTATTAAGTTTAAAATTAAATAAAATATCAGAATGGTCCAAAAGTCTTGCCCTAATGTTAAATCCAATTAAATTCAATATAATGTCTATAGAAAGCCGGAATCAGTTGGCTAAAGTGCCGTAACGCTGTCTGGTCATCAAAATAATTCTGTAGACTACTGCAAAAATTTAGGATTATACATAGACAAATACTTAGTGGAATCGCTCATTTTATCATCATTTAATTATTGTGATATTGTGTACGGACCATGTATAAACCAGTCAACATCGCAGCTTATCCAAAAATTTTAAAATATATGCTTCAGATATATTGTATACAACATAAATTTACATATCGCATACTTCGTAGACAACTTGATCACAACCGGGCAGCCAGATTATCTAAATTGCAATTTAAAATATTTATCAGATTATCATAATAATAATAAAAATACGATGTCACAGGATACAACATTGTCAATAAACTTGCATGAAACAAATTTTTATAAAAAATCTTTTACTTATGGTTCTGCCTCTATATACTTATAATAATATTCCTCGTGAATATAAACATCTCAAAAAAGAGGCGTTTCGAAAGAACGTTAGGGGTTGTCTATTAATAGTCACCGCGAAATATTATGCAATATGAACCAATGACGCAAGATTGTCTTAAATAAAATTAAGATGCTAGTCACCAGATGGCCTAACGATTGTCAACACAACTCACTTCTGTAAACTCTACAATTATTCTGTACTCAAAGATTAAATAATAAAACTTAGGATGCTAGTCAACAGATGGCCAATAGTGCGACGTCTAGCTGCCTCTATTAAAAGTGGCCTCATTTACGCTCATAAGGATCAAAATCTTCTAGTAATATGTTAAACAATGCTTACAGGGAATTATAGAGCACGGAATGCATAAAAGTAGTCACTGACAGACTTGCGGTTTTTATCACCTGATAGAGACAATAAATTAATCTTTTTCTGCTAAAATTTGCTGTGCTTTACTGTCAATAAAAAAGCTATTAAAACCTTTTCTAGGCAAGTAAATACTCTGACAGTTTCTTTGTGATATTCAAATTTTGAGGTTATATCGCAAAAAAAAAATAATTAATATAGGTTAGGGATATCAATAAACGGTCGGTTATTTCGGATAACCGGTTATACCGGTTTTTTCTTGCTGCCGGTTATAACCGGTAATTTTTTTTATCAAAATAACCGGTTATTTTTTTATCTCACTAACCGGACAAAAAACCGACCGAATATTTGTGTTTGTATACCTATATGACAATAAATAATATATTTTCATTTGTAATAATTTTGTGTTTATTATTTATTTTTTGGTAAAATAAGCCTTTGTTTATTATTAATAAAATTATTGTAAATTACGGTATTTTAAAACCCTGGTAAGTATAACTCATCCTAATTTTAAAAGTTTAAAAATAACCGGTTATTGGAATAACCGGTTTTTTAGGCCCTGTTAAACCGGGGCGGTTATAACCTGGTTAAAAAAAACCGGTTAACCGATAACCGGTTATTTTCTGAAAATTAACATCCCTAATATAGGTACTATTTTATGATATTTTAATACAACTTTGAAAGTAGATTTAAGGCTCCCCGGGCCAACGCGGACCTTTTATCCATTTACACCAAACCGAAAGCGGGAGCGAATTTTTTTTGTTTATTTTCTGTAATCATTAAGAACTTATTTTAGAAAGACCAGTTACAATGCGACTTTGAAAGTTTGATTTTGAAACTCGTATAATTTCCAAACCTATTTCCTATCTTATTTTATCCCGTTTTTCTAACATTTTTGTTATCTTCAAAGCCTAGCTAAATGATACAAAACTGGATATTTAAAAAGTATTATTTTTCTGTAAGTTTTGAAATTTTCTTTTGTTTTAATAAAAGCGAGAATTAGCAGCAGCGATAAAAATGATAAACTGTGCATGCGGCGAAATGCGTTGGTCTGAAGGAGCCTTTATAAAATAAACGTAGGTACTGTTAACCAATGCTTTTAGTATTGAATTTTGCCATAGCAATTTGGTGCTAAAGCCGAAAAGTACTTTGAAAGTAGAAGCGTCGATTATTATTATTGTAGATTATAGACGCGTCGACAACTCAGGTCAGCGTCTTCAACACAACAATTATTAATCCATTTGTTTATGAGAATCTGCCGGCCGGCATACACAAACTGACTGATACGAGGTCGGGCTCCTGGGAACGCCAATTCCCAAAGAATATTGGAATGCAATTGCGAGAACAACTACCTAGTGAACAATTACTTAGTGATCTTAAACATCTGAATCTGCCACTTTTCAAGAGACATTTGAAAGACTATCTTATAAAACAAATGCTTATATTCTTTAGATGATTTGTAATTTTATTTGTATTATTTTGTGTTGACTTATTTCACGGCTATTTAACCATTTATGAAATAAAATATCTATCTATCTATCTACATTCCAATGTTCCCCCTGAGGATAGAAGCGTCGAAAGCAAATATATTATACTATAGGCATACAGTGATATTGTTGAAAGTCGTACCAGAAACCGAGAATTAATATAATAAATCTTACAGTCACAGAATTATGTACCTATTTAAATTTGATTATAGCTAAGAAATTTTATCTTTTTTTTGCAACATCCAGAGACCGTAAGAAAGATGCCTCACGACATAAATTGGGACATTGATAAATACTACGATGAAACCGAATCGGAGGAGCTTTGGGAATTGAGACGCGAATTTATGGAAACGTACAAAGAAAAGTTCGCCGAAGACCTTTTAGTTGCACTCGCCAAAGTCTTCACAAATGTTGACTTTATGGGCTGCAGGTTAGTATTTACTTTTAGACTTCGGACTAGGGCTCTGCTAATTATATGTAGGTATTTAAATAGTTATTAAATAATTGCAGTCATCGAATTACAAATTTCAAATGAACATTGTGACGTCAGAATTCGTATAAATGTTGTTATTACGTATAGTTTTCTCAATATAACTTGTGACGTTACTGTTACATCAGCCCCGAATCTAGACTTTTTTCTAGGGGTGGGCAAATATCTCGATTGCCTCTCCTTACCCTAGTACAGGGGTCGGCAACCTGCGGCTCTTATGATGCCAAGATGCGGCTCTCCAGTTCCATGCGCAAATATTAATAATTATATTATTTTATTTTCAAAACTCATAAAAAATATTATACTGCAAAAAAAACTTTAAACAGGATAAAAACATTCAGAGAACAGTGAGAATAGGTGGAGTAGAGAGTATATGGACAGCTGACATTTTTTAAATGTGGCAACACTGTTCTGTTTGTTTAGTTATTGGTGCACTGTGTAGCACTGCATAGCTAGCTAAAATACTTTAATATGTTTTGTGCGAAACATTTGTATGTTTTTATATGAATAAATATTATTTCATATTTAAAGCTATTATTTTAAATCAAAAATCAAATTTATATACCTAATCCTAATCAAATACCATAATATTGAAATAAAAATGTTAGTGGCTCTTTAAAAACTGGGAAATTTTGTAAATTGTAACTTTTGGCTCTTCCGTCTCAAAAAGTTGCCGACCCCTGCCCTAGTAGATTTAGTACTTCGTTATAGTAGACCATAGACCCATTATATTATCTATTGAGGTTCAAAAACGGAGATAAATATTGTGACCTCTATAGATTTATTGTATTTTTTTGATTTTAAATATTATTTAAATTATTAAAAAAATCAAAGTCTATTCTGCCGCCCCGCAAGTTGCAGCTCGGGGCAGGTGAGCCCACACGCTACCCCCTAGATCCGGGACTGTGTTACATGCTATATTAATTTATATTTTGAAGTTAATTCTTTGCTTACACACATAATGAATTAATCGATATCAAGATAAGTCTAAAATTAGGATTATTTCTCAATATAATGCAAGTTTCAGGTGATTAAAGATTTATTGAACTTCTCTAGATAGACAGATATTGTAAATTATAGACGTTAGACAATAGAGGTCATAGGCGCCCGGAGGACAGTGTGGTGTAACGGTTAGCGTAGCCGACCTTTGGATCACACTGTCGTGGGTTCGAATCCCGAAATGTTTTGTGATGTAATTTAGTTTTAAGGAAGCTGTAATTTAATGTAATTAAGACGCTAATGGCCTAAGTTGTCGACGCATCTATAATCTACAATAAAAATAAACATAAGCGCCTGAAACTTTTCTTTTATAGCTATTATCCACGCGTAATGAAAAGAATAGCACAGCTGTCGGACGGCGTAGCCGACTCGTATCGAGAGAAAAAGAAGAGGAATGAACTGAAACGGACGATCGTTGAAACATCCAACACAGCCGAATGTAGATATCCAGATCCAGGTAATTTCTTTTTATTATTTCTTCTCGTAACTTCTGTTGCTATCTTGATTTTTTAGTGAAAACACAAGAAAAACAAATGTATAGATCTGAGAAAATAAATAATGAGGCTGTAAAAAAAAAGTGTGTGTCAGCTCCGACGCACGACTGGAGTTTACTCTTTAAGTGACTATGCAGTAGGCAAACATACATTCTTACATGCATCACATACCCTGTACACGTCGGCTGTATACAAGTATACACATACATTGAAAGGTGCGCAAGGTACGTTGCGCAGAAAAACGTAACGCTTTTTAGTTAACGCTTGTGTAAATTTTACTCGTCATAAAGTTTCCATACCGGGCGCCTTATATGAAAATCGATTCTTAAGCAGTAAACTTCAAAAAAAATAAATATGACTGTTGCCTATTAGCAGTCCTGGATTTATAAATAGGCCGCGGCCTAGGGGCGGCAGCGTCCTAGGGGCGGCAGATTTCAGAGGACGGTCACTTGATTTCAGAGGAGGCCCCTTTACTACAAATGGAAAATTATTATTTTAGAAAGGTATGTACATAGGGCGGCGGAAATAAAGTGGCCTACACTCATAAAAAATATAAATCCGGCACTGCCTATTAGAAATCATTGCCATAAACAAAATGGCGTTTATTTCATTTCAATACGTGAAGTATTTACGGAGATACAGATTTTTAAACTTTGGTACCTGCTTACGTCATCGGCGCCAAGCGCGTTTCTCTATATCAGGAGGTTTAAGCTCTATTCCAACCTGCCATATAAGAGTGGATGCGAAATTTGGAAATTTCCGTCCACAAACGCACCACACAATTCGGTTGGAACTGCTTTAAGAATCGCTATCCACGATTTAGTTTGTAGAAACGAGTTCTTAACAAGAACGTTCCAACCGAATTTGTGGTCATTCACAAACTATCACAAGTTCGGTTTTAT
The DNA here is from genome assembly GCA_039654895.1 of Mongoloraphidia duomilia. Taxonomy (NCBI): domain Eukaryota; kingdom Metazoa; phylum Arthropoda; class Insecta; order Raphidioptera; family Raphidiidae; genus Mongoloraphidia; species Mongoloraphidia duomilia. The sequence goes on along the minus strand of CM077526.1, from coordinate 23,145,856 downwards.
AAAATTGATGTCGGATCAAAATGACGTTAACACGCCTCGATTGACACCCTTACAAAGTCGATATAATTTTTTATTCGCGAGATATTGTGTAAAATCTACTTTTTTGGAGTCTATTTTGGTTAAGAAAAAAGAACGGCTGAACCGATTTTGAAAAAGTTTCTTTCAGATCATATTTACGTTAATATGCGTCGATTGGCACCGTAGTCGATATCATTTTTCATTCTCGAGATTTCGTCTTAGAAAGAAATGGACACATACGTACGTACACACGCAGACATCTTTCTAAAAATAGTGTAGTGACCTTGAAACATAAAAATTTGTTATACATTTTGATTTCGATTTTCGGACCCATTACAATAACTTCCAATGGGAAGTTAAAAAAGCACATTATTCGTTTCAGTTAATAAGAAACCCTGCACAAGTGTCAGTTCAACCCAAAGTGTGTCAGAAGTTGACAGTTCAGAAGGTGAGAAAAAATCAGCTATTGAACATAAGTTGCGCATTTTACAGAAGGCTCAGGCACAGCCTGGAGTGGTAAGTATATTTTGTTGTGAATCGTCCTTTAAACTATAGTTCAAAGATTCCTAATCTTATTTGGCCTACTGCTTCCTTAAAAAATACTCTATACCTTCGGACGTAGCCAGCATTTTTTTTTTGGACTTGAGAATGGCCGAGCGTGTAGCAATGCTATTGTTAACATGGCGTTGCTATGGTTCCTCTTACAAGTCCCCAGTTCCCGGATTCTAGCCCGAGAGCTGGTAAAAGTGTCAATTTGAATTTTCAATTTATTATTAAAAAAAAATAATGAATTGAAAATTTGAATTGGTGCTAGGCCCAAATAACTTTAGCTGTTGGTGGTCTTTAAAACACAATTAAGCATTTTTTTTAGCATGGATTAAATATGGCTTACAAATCATGGCAGCCCGCTGTACCTCTAATTGTTACGTGAATACATTGTATTTTAATAATTCGTAGTAATTTTTACAAAATGAAGTAAAGTTACTAAAACATGAATAGAAATAAATAAATATGTCATAAAAAGTGGTCAAAGTGTCCACCATTTTCACACATACAAAGATGTATACGATGAAAAAAATTAATTTACTCTTTGCATAACTTCTTCATTATCTCCAGTTTTATTCTTAGAAAAAAGCATGGCCATCTTATTTGTTTATTGATCAACTTATTAACCGTATTATAATTGATCAACTTGTTATTAAAATACAAATTTCTCAAAAACCATGAGAGTAATCGAGTCTTATTAAGAGTAGCTTTTTTGTAGCAAATAAGTTACTGAATCTAAATTTTATACTTAAACCCCTTTTCTTCCATTGGCGTAAAAATTTGAAACGTTCAAATATTAAAAAACCCGAGTTCTACGCCTATGGATTAATATTAATCACAATTTTGATATGGGTTTTTTTTGTTCCATAAAACTATGTCAACTTGCCAAATTTTAGCAAAATCGCACAAGCCGTTTTAAATTTATAACAAAAAAACGACTTCAAAATTGTAACTTCAGGGCCGTATTGGGATCTGTCAGATAGGTGGAGATTAAAAAACATAGCGCAGAGGGAGGGAAATTTCATATACGGCGTATACTTTTGCGTGTAATTTTATGATTTTCAAAGTGATAAGAAATGATAAATATAAGTGCAATTTGTGATTGGGCCGGTACGAATTCTAAACAAAGGAATTTTGTTGAAGGACAACGGATTCTCAAAGCCGGGCATATTATCAAATGTCGGAAATATAACGAGAAAAATGCATGCAAAATGAACTGTCAAAAGCAGTAATCTTTACGACATATTGCTTAAAAACATCAAAATTAAAAGAAAATCTCCACGAAATTAATCATCCGCGTTCAATGCGCCTTTAAGGTTGGGTTAGGTGAATAATGTAAACACATAACTGCAACATAATAAGTTATATTGTAATAAGTGGGTAAGTTACTAACCTCAAAATATTTGTATACAAAATTAATCCTATAAATTTGCCAATCATCAGGGATTCAACTATTGTTCATGCAGTATGATAATAAGTACATCTTATTATTAATATAAAATATTTTTTTAATTCATAAATACAATTTTTCCACATTTCATTAGAAAATAATTCTCTGTAAAGTAAGTTTTACAAGGCAATAACTGACAGTGTTTAATGCCATGATATTAGAAAACGTCGCGAATTCCATTTTCGATAAACTTTTTGTTTATTTTACTTGTTTTATATTTGTAATAAACAATTTCACGATAAATTTGCACTGTTAGCATGTAAAATTTTCCCTCGTTTTAGTACAATTTTCTGCCACCAGTTGTCATACTCATATACTCATTTGACGGATCCCAATAGCGCCCAAACTAAGCAAATTTGTACGAAGGTAAGTTTGCTTAAATCGGCTTATTTTGGTCTCAGGAACATGTGGTAGGAGTGTGTTAAGCGTCTTTACAGACACCCTGTTTATTAATATTAATGTAGTAGTATTATTATCCAACTACATCTACAACAAATTTCATTTCTCTTTAATAATGTAAACTTTGACCAAAGTTTCTTAAAATTTTGAAAGACTTAATAAAATTATGACTGATTTTTTAAACAATTTAATTAATAAAATCTGGATGACCGAGCTTTGCTCGGATGAGTTCAAAAAAAATAGTACTTAAAGTTCCCATTTCATTATTATTGTTGTTATTTTTTTACTTTTCAAATAATTACTGATTATTTTAATAAGTTAAAGATTGACTGTCAGAGTAATTTGACATAAATAATGAAAATAGTTTGTTTTTTCCAAAGCCTACTCACCATACGACACTGTTTTATAACGTTAAAAAAACTGTTTTTTAAAATGATAAAATCGATAAGAAAACGAATTTTTCCAGGGATGAGACCTAGCTAGATCGATTTTTTGCCCCCCGAAACCCCTTTTCGGTAAATTTGATCAAAATCGTTAGAGCCGTTTTCGAGAAAATATTTATATAGATACATAGGTACATATATACAAGATTTGCTCGTTTAATAATACAGTCGACTCTTGTTAATTCAAACCTGCGATAATTCGAACCTCTCTATAATTCAAAGTTATCACGAGTTCCCTACAAAATCTCTTTATATTTCGAACTAAATCAATACATTTTTATGCACTTGGTAATTCGTACGAAAAAATCATTGCTATATAACAAAACGACGCGTTAATTCGAACTCATCGGCGTCGAACACTCGACAATTCAAAGTTGCAGAGGAAGAGGCGGAAAGATTGTAAGTACATACATACATTTTGCGACAAGTTCAAACTTGTATCAACGTTTGTTTGTTGAGCGTTTGTTTCGAACCATTTGATATTTCAAACACTCGATAATTCGTAATATTTTAAGAGTCCCTCGAGTTTCGAATTAACGAGAGTCGACTGTATAGGGATTAATATTAATTGTCAGTAATAACTTTACATGAAAGAATTCGATTGAGTCAAAGCTGGGAGTTGTGCAGTGAAGAGCTTGCAGACAAAACTTTTAATATTTTGTTCCAATTTCCAAGCGGATGAAGTCGCGGGCAAACCGTTATAATTTAATAAATTTGTTTTTAGCTAGGCCAGCTTGTTTTAATCCATAACGTTCAGGATCCTTTTGCAATATTAAATGATTCGGCAAATAAAGCAAAAATGAAATTAAAGATTCGAAATGTAAACGGTACTAAACCAAATGTGCTTGGGTAAGTTATATTATTAGCGTAATCAAACTTCAACAAGCTTGCCTAATTTTTACATATCCACACTGTGTTTTGTTTTGAAGTAGTTTATCTTTTGTTTCATGTCTATTTGAATTTTTCTAGCCAATACGCATTAGTGATGAAAAATGAAGAAATTGTATGTGGATTAGCAACCAATAAAAAAAATGCTAAAAAATTGTTGGGAAAAATAGCGTTAAAAAAATTACAAGAAACTTGTTTTACAGTCAAGGTAAATTAATTATCTCTATATAGTATAAATTGAAGTCGATTTTCGCGTCTGTCTGTCTGTTTAACCGCTAACTCCTCCTAAACCACGCAACGGATTTTGATGCGGTTTTTACCATCAGTTAGATAATTTTTCACGGAAGATTTATATATATAGCATAATTAATAAATAATAATAATTAATTAATTAAATTCGTAACCCGACCGTAAGAATTCGCAACATACTTATATATCATAAAAACGATCGTACTCAACTGTTCCACTCGTAGCGCAGAGGTTACATCGCAGCGCTCTATGCACAGGGACCCGAGTTCGGCAACTGATGGCATCGTAGAATTTTTGGCTTTTTTTTTCTAAATTCTACATGATATTTATTTATATTTTTTTATTTTTGTTATATTCTTTCTTTGACAATAATTATAATTTTTTTAATTGGAAAGCAGCCAATTATATAATTGTTTCGAAACGTATTGAAAAAAATCATCTTACCAACCAGTGGTCACAGCCAGGATTCTAACCTGAACTTTTCCACTTTCGCGGCGGAATGAGCTTACAGTACTCAACCGTGACATAATTGCTAATTAGGTTAGAATCCTGGCTGTGACCACTGGTTGGTAAAATGATTTTTTTCAATATGTTTCGAAACAATTATATAATTGGCTGCTTTCCAACGAAAAATTTTTCAATTGCATTTCAGCCGTATAAAACTATTATTTATCATAATTTTTGTAGTTTAGTTTGCGCTCATAGTTTTACAGAATTCCGTCCGATGTCACTATCCCTGTAGTAATTCGTCTATCTATCTTCTTTATCTTCTTTACATAGTATAACGAGCGTAGCGAGTGAGTAGTGTATTGCACCCGGGCTTTCTTACACCCGGGCGAAGCCGTACGGGGCCGCTAGTATTTTGATAATTTAAAGATTTTTTAACAGAATATTGTTGTAGCTAAGACCGAATAAATTGCCACATTTATATCGAGGCGAGGTAGTAACAAAGGAAATGTTAAATGTCATGGAGCTTCCAAAAAAAATGTTTCATTTGAACATTGCTCCAGAAAATAATCTACAGTTTGACGAATCCAGTATTGCTCTAGAAAATAAACCACAGTTGAATTGCGATTCGACATTTTTTACAAAAAATGAACCTCAAATGGAAAAACCTAATATTGCTCTAAAAAATTGTCCACAATTGGATGAATCTAATATTAGTTTAAAAAATTGTCCACAATTGGATGAATCTAATATTGGTCAAAACAATGAATCACAGTTGGACGAATTTAATATTAATAACCCACAGTTGGAAGAACCTAAAATTGTTCTAGAAAAATTGTATGACAAATCTGATGTAACTCCAAACAATGAACCACAGTTGGACAAATTTAATATTAATAACCCACAGTTGGAAGAACCTAAAATTATTCTAGAAAAATTGTATGACAAATCTGATGTAACTCCAAACAATGAATCACAGTTGGACAAATTTAATATTAATAACCCACAGTTAGAAGAACCCAAAATTGTTCTAGAAAAATTGTATGACAAATCTGATATAACTCCAAACAATGAACCACAGTTGGATGATGAATTTATTACCCCAGAAAATAACTCACAATTGGGAGAACCTAAAATTGTTCCTGAAAATTGTCGAGAATGGTATGGCAGTATTGACATGGTTCCAAAGAATGAACCACAGTTGGATGAATTTAATATTATCCCAGAAAATAACTTACAATTGGGAGAATCTAATATTACCCCAGAAAATAACTCACAATTGGGAGAATCTAAAATTGCTCTTGAAAATTGTCGAGGATGGTATGACAGTATTGATATGATTCCAAACAATGAACCACAGTTGGATGAATTTAATATTACTCCAGAAAATAACTTACAGTTGGAAGAATCTAATATTACCGCAGAAAATAACTCACAATTGGGAGAATCTAAAATTGATCTTGAAAATTGTCGAGGATGGTATGACAGTATTGATATGGTTCCAAACAATGAACCACAGCTGGATGAATTTAATATTACCCCAGAAAATAACTTACAATTGGGAGAATCTAATATTACCCCAGAAAATCAACTCCAAATAGATGAAACTAATATCGGTACTAAATTAATGAAACTAATGGGTTGGAGAGGACAGGGTCTAGGAAAAAAAGAAACTGGAAGAACCAAAGCTATTGAGTAAGTTTTAATAATGATGGCTTTTCATCATAACAACCTTTTGGTTTTATGGATTAATAATTTATGGTCCAATAAGTTTCGATACAGGGATATGATAAGATATAGGTGCTGAATTAGGTATTTAAGTTTAAAAAAAATTATTAGTTTTTTAATTTTTTCTAATAATTTAACATAAATAATATTGAAAATCGAAAAGAAAATTTTTTTTAAAGCTATAGATAAATTACTAAAAATTAATTAAAATGTATAAAAATTAAAAAAATATCACGTGACTTCAAAACGCTCCAGGAATGTTCGTGACGTCGTTATGTTAAAATGTGTCTGCATTTGTTGGTATTTGTGTATATGTATTACACATACTCTCAAAAATAATAAATTTTTAACTTGGTAACCATGGATACACAGACCATAGATAACATAATGATGTCACACGCGTTCGGATTCTTTCGGCGCGTTATCGGAACTGAGTTTAAAAATTAATTTTTATTTAAATATAACTTTTTAATTAGTAAGCAAAAAAATTAAATAAAAACAGTTTTGCTATAAAACTTGTATGTGGTCCTTCCATTTAAGTAAAAAAAAAAAAATCACTTAAAAACCCAATTGCTTTGCAGGTAATAGGAATTTAACCCGTAAAATCAAACTTTTGCAATTTCCTGCTCCCCTAATTATTTTAGGAAAAATATCTTCGAATAAAAGTTTTAGAACATAAAATTCTGCATCTAAATCATTAAACAAAATTAATTTTGCATGCTTTGTAACGGTAGAAATATGATATGAAAATGTCAAAATTATCTCAAAAACAGATAGCGATAGCCATGGAACTTGAACAAAATGATGACGTTTTAACTGTCAGAATAATTTCTAATCATTTTGTTCAAGTTCCAACGTGCTAAACGTTGATCAGAATGAATTTTTAGCAAATATACTTTCCAGTCAATAATTAATTTTAATTGATGACTATGTCAGAGTAATGTTTACGAAATACAGTCGAACTTCGATAACTCGAACCATGACTTGCCACAAAAAAAATCGAGTTATCAAATAATATTAATTTTCATTCTTGACGCTACTGTCTACCAATTTTGTTCGAATTATCAAGAATTCGAGTTATCGAAGTTTGACTGTATGTTTATTCATATTTAAAAACATTGACCAGTTTATCACCAATGTTAATTATTAGAGATGCAACGGATATCCAGTTACTATCCGGTATTCGGCCAATTTTTTTACTATTCGGTATCCGGCCGGATAGTCACCTAGTATTCAGTAAACGCCGGATAGTTTCGGCATTGTATAAAAATAATGTAGATTCTAACCCTAAGAAGAAAAAAACTCGGGTCGCAGTGCCAAACCCTGCCGACAATATAGTATATTTGCTAATACAGGCCTTGTGGCTTTATTATGTGAACTTAAGTTTGTTTTTGGACAAAAAATTTAACCCCTTAATACATCCCTTAAAATAATATTTTTTTTCTTAATTTCAATAATATTATCTTTTATTTATTTATTGTAAATTATAGACTCGTGGACAACTTAGGTCATTAGCGTCTTGAATATAATATTATCAATGCAACCTCAGTACCAAATTAAATACACCCTTCAGAAGTTCAGTAATTAAATCACTATCTGCAAACTAGTGTTTTTATAAAATTTGTAAATCCGACCGACGCCAATAGTGTATGTGCCATATTATGGCAAATACACTAAAAATGTGAGACAACCGCATTGAGCTTCGTTTTAACTTTTCAGAGCAGTGCCACGTATGTGGAGGTCGGGTCTCGGTTTGGAAACGAAAGTGAATGTGCCCAAACCACAACAATATAAAGGCAAAAGAAAACAAAACCACAGACAAGTGTTTCAAAACTTCGTCGCCAATACACTAAAGTCTAAGTCTAAACGACGTAAATGCAACCAAAACCCAAATTGTGGTACGGAAATTGGCATGTCATTTAAACAAAAGCTGGACTCCTACATAACGAATTATTTTATTAGTAATCCGTCAAAACATCTCATCTTTGGGATTGAGTTCACAACTGAAGAACGACAACAAATACATCAGTAAGTAGCTTTACTATTTTACTCTTTGTTATTGTAACGAAACTGTTTTCTAGTGGCAGAAAAATTTATTTATCATAAATCGATCTTGGCCGATACAAATTACAATTACTAATATCTGGATGACCGAGCTTTGCTCGGATGAGTTCAAAAAAAATAGTGCTTAAAGTTCCCATTTCATCAAAATCGTTAGTCGTTTTTAAGAAAAAAAATTACATACCTATAAGTAGATAAAGATTGACTGTCAGAGTAATTTGACATAAATAATGAAAATAGTTTGTTTTTTCCAAAGCCTACTCACCATACGACACTGTTTTATAACGTTAAAAAAACTGTTTTTTAAAATGATAAAATCGATAAGAAAACGAATTTTTCCAGGGATGAGACCTAGCTAGATCGATTTTTTGCCCCCCGAAACCCCTTTTCGGTAAATTTGATCAAAATCGTTAGAGCCGTTTTCGAGAAAATATTTATATAGGTACATAGGTACATATATACAAGATTTGCTCATTTAATAATATAGGGATTTACACTTATATTTACAGGGAGTTTACTAACTAAACACTATTTACACTTGCTTATTTATTTCTAACACCCTAGAAAAATATTTGAGTAGGTACTTTAGAAGAAACTTTTTACGATAAACAATTTATGACAGGTAAGATTCTAATCTTTCAACCAATTTCGTTAACTTCCACCAGTTTTCCGACCGTCTCAATTTAGTACAAGTATGTTCTTCCACTGTTTTGTGCACTAATTTAGCACAGTCAGTGACATTTTCATCTAAATTAACATTGAAAAACGTTGCTGGCCCAGTCATTGCGTCAAAAAGTGTACGAAACTTCTAAATACCGCGATTATCACCATGGCGACGGCGCTTGCGCGTGAAAATGATGATAAGGTCTATACTCAAGTCGATATTTTTTTCTTTTGTTAACAGGATAGCACAAGCGCATCGTCTAAAATCAAAGGCCTACGGTGCAGAACAAACCAAAAAGTTAGTCATTAGCTGCCAGGATACAAATTGGTGGGACATTGTCAAAGAACTTATCGAAGGCGGCGACGCAACTGAATACTTTGATCTTATCATGCCCACTAAGCTAACCTAAAATTGTTTCTTTTATCTAAAAAAAATTAAAAGTACCGTTGTCTGTGTTAATAGTTGTGTTTAAATAAGTGCATTTTTCTAGCTAACTTCTAGCTAAAGTACTCTTCAATGTACAGGATGTATTACAGGATTAGGAACATGGAAAATTAATGAGTGCAACAAGGAAGAGACATAAACAAAATGAGTAGCGCGACAAAGATAGCTATCTGTAAAAATAAAATTAATTATCAACGAGCTTTAGATATGGAAAAAATTGTGTTTTAAAGACCACCAACAGCTAAGGTTATTTGGGCCTAGCAGCCATTCATATTTTCAATTCATTATTTTTTTTTTAATAATAAATTGAAAATCCAATTGTCACTTTTACCAGCTCTCGGGCTAGAACCGGGAACTTGTAATAGAGGAACCATAGCAACGACATATAAACAACAGCATTGCTACACGCTCTAGAATGCGCCGTGAAATATAATAGTGCTGGAAAGTGCACAGACATGCTGCTCGTGAGTCGAGAAAGACAGAAACAATTGAGCCACATGTCTTTTGTCATAGTCTATTTGGATTGCACATCACGTTATTTTAAAGGTAATGCGCATGCGCAGAAGAGTGAAACAAAGCAATCACTGTGATCCTTAATGATTTTCACCGCAGTATTCTCCCTATATGCAGGGGCGGATAGGCCCACCGGGGGACACCGGAATTTTCCCGGTGGGCCGCTACTTATATTGACGAAAATGGACCAATGAAAAATTTTATTTTATTTATTGTAGATTATAGACGCGTCGACATCTCAGGTCATTAGCGTCTTTCAACTACACTAATCTACACTATCTTAAAACTAAATAACATCACAAAACATCCATGAGCGCAGGTGGGATTCGAACCCACGGCAGTCCAGTCCAGAGGTTGCGGCACTAAGCACGCTAACCACTAGGCTAAACTGCCCTCCCGATGAAAAATTCTATTATTGTACATACATACAAATATTCAAAGTTAATAAATAGAATAATACTGAAGTCTATATTTAAATCTATAATTATCATTGTGACAGAGCAGTGGGGAAGTCCACCTTATTCACAAGCAGCGGGGGATCTTGGATATGGTAATGTGGGTCGCTAGATTCTGTTTTTCCCGGGCCGGTCAGATCATGCCTATCTGCTCCTGCTTATATGTTGTCAATCCTGTGATACACCCTGTATCTATAATTATGATAAAAGAATTTATAAACATTTAAATTCTGTGATGTTAATAATAATGTTTTATTTTTCTACTCGAATAAAAGTTTTTTTTTCTAGTTAACCATGTGTTATTTTATTTTTTCAATATATAACTATTTACATTTTATGATAAAAGGATTTATAAAAATTTAAAAGCATGTAATATAAATTATAAATATAATTTTTCAGTCACATTGTATATATAAATACAAGGTCTCCAATAGTAAAATTTGTAATAGCGTTGAAAAATAGCAATTTGGCATCGCTGTATCTGATTAATTTCATGTCACTAAACTTAACCTCACAATTAGTTTCTATTTGTGAACATAGACCATATATGTAATGCTACTATATAGCCAGCTTGAGAGAGAGGCACGTCGTCGACAGTAGAGCGTAGACGATCGTTTCTCGGTCGCACAGCCTTGAATATGTAATACGGGCACATAACATAGTATACGTGCGGTAACACAAGTAAAGGACACGTCGCGTTGGTGTCTCGCCGCACATGCGCGTTAGCACCCAATTCCAATCTAGCATCTCTATTCTCGGCGCGCTTTCTTCTTACAGGCGTGGATAGGAGTATCACATAATGTATGACAGGCCTATACTAGGTGAATGGTATTGTGTTTATAGCTACTAAAAAATTTAGTATAATTAATGTATTTATCAAATTATTGTATTAATTTTTGAATTCCTAATTTTAGGTTATGTTGACATAACGAACGCTTTTCACTGAGACGCACATAGTGATGGCGGCACTGCGCTGAATAAAATTTGATTGTGAGGTTATGTTGATATATACAAAAAATTGCGTTATGGAATGCAACGATGTCAGGTTAACACATTTATCTTGATCTATTTAGGTACATTTACAGTTTAAAATTGCACTCTTCAGGCTTGGAAACCTTGTATTATTGAATAAAAAAAATAACTGTACAAGCCATTCTTTTGAGTTTCTTTGATCAGGAAATGACGTAATTCGTACGTCTTTTGTGAAATTTAAATATGCCAGGACATCGAGTGTCGATAAATTCAACTCGATTTTTCAGATTCACTACGAAACGAATATCAAATACTTATCGAATATCTATAATAAACTTCTCGGTTTTTCTGCTATAGTCGTATAGCGTTTTCAACTGTTTACACTTTGTTACACTGGGCCACACTAGTGTAAACTTTCACTAAGAACCGTGTTTGACTGGTCAGTGTGGAGCGCAATGCTACAGTGTATCGTGTTCGGCTGGGCGGCGGTGGAATACTAGTGTGACCTCGACTGTTACACTTTTACCACCGTCGCACGGAGGTTGTGTAAGGATAGTGCAACATGACAGCGGTAATGACAGAGTAATGGCCTACACTAGGGGTCGGCAACCTGCGGCTCGCGAGCCGCATGCGGCTCTTATGATGTCAAGATGCGGCTCTCCAGTTCCATGCGCAAATATTAATAATTATTTTATTTTCAAAACTCATAAAAAATATTATACTGCAAACAAAACTTTAAACAGGATAAAAACACTCAACAGAGAACAGTGAGAATAGGTGGAGTAGAGAGTATACGCGGACAGCTGATATTTTTTAAATGTGGCAACACTGTTCTGTTTGTTTAGTTATTGGTGCCGGAGCCTGCATAGCTAGCTAAAATACTTTAATATGTTTTGTGCGAAACATTTGTATGTTTTTATATGAATAAATATTATTTCATATTTAAAGCTATTATTTTATATCAAAAATCAAATTTATATACCTAATCCTAATCAAATACCATAATATTGAAATAAAACTGTTAGTGGCTCTTTAAAAACTGGGAAATTTTGTAAATTGTAACTTTTGGCTGTTCCGTCTCAAAAGGTTGCCGACCCCTGGCCTACACGAAGAGCGTGTACACTACTCAGCACTGACACTGTGCTAGTGTTACACTCGTGTAAAACTACGCGCCACTAGTGTCAAAAGCCAGCTGAAAACGCTATTTGTGTTAAAGGAATAATTGGACTGGAAGCATGTTCTGTTTTCTGATGAAACCGAGGTAAATTTTGAAAACATCAGATGGTCGTGAACGAGTGTGGCGAAGGCCTTGAGAAAGATTTGCTACCTGCAATATCTCCAACTCTGTACGGGAGGGGAACACAATAGATCTTTTAGGTCGCGGTGGCTTCCTTCGGGCCCCTAACTTTTAACTCTCGTACGGGCATCGAAGCAAATTCCTCCTCGGAACACCAGACGGTTCCCTAGCAGAAATATTGCTAGTAGCAAATAACTCAGGTCTTCGTCATACTTTTTCATAAGATTTTGTGATTTCAAAGCTTACCTTGATTTAATCTGAAAACAAAATGTGCTTCCAATTCAATAATTCCTTCAATATAAAAAATATAACACAAAACCGAAGGGCGGGCCGGAATGTATTTCTACTACAAAACGACACTCAATCAGATTTAGTTTTATTGGTTGGTACTAGATTTTCAATTTTTTTATTAAGTTCTTCCGTAAACTGTTCGAACGAAAACAAAGTCTGAAAACGCGTTTTGCCAGCTCGGCCCATTTTCTTTGCACTATCCGTATCACAAATAATTTTAGACATATAATACGCAAAATCTTCAGGTAACGGATCACTTAAATAGCCCGTGACACCATTTTCGATTGATTCAGTCGGTCCGCCCGAATTGACTGCGATAACCGGATTTTCAAAATACATTGCTTCGAGCGGAACGATACCGAAATGTTCATTAGAAGGCGTATAAACAACACAATGACAATTCGACAAATAAAACGTCTTCAAAACATCAGATGGCGATTTATAAAACGTTATTTTATCTTGCAATTGTTTCTTCTCAACCAAATTACACAATTCTACGTAATATTCTTTGTTTTCTTGGTTATTCGGATCGTATCCACCGGCAATTAATAAATGAACTCGTTTCCAATCATCGTCCAGTATCATTGTTTCAAGTACTTGTAGTGCGTTAATAACCAATTCGATGTTTTTCTTTCTTTCGAAACGGTTGATCGATAACAACAAGACCGAATCTTCTTTAATATTCCTCGACAAACTCGGCGACGCTGATCTTTTAAACTTATCGAGGAGTTCCGTGTTAATAGAAGGGTACAAAACAGTCACATTAACGTGACTCAACGATTTAAAAGTATCTCGAAAAACTTGCTTCGTAAAATTACTGTTTACGACAACTTCGTGCGCAAGTCCTGTTGTATATTCTTCGATCCAATTTAGTGGCGCTCTGTATAACTGTTTCAATTTGCCGCCAGGTTTACTCAACAGTTGATCAGGAAAATGACAGTAAAATAAAATTTTCACGTTGCTTAAATATCGTAGAAAAAATATCGGTAACGATATCAAATCGCAGATAATAACATCGGTATGTTCGACTGGTATAACGCATAAAATCACATACAGGGATGCCAATAGAAATCTTAAATAAGCACACAACGCTGCAAATCGACCGAACACGGTCCTTGGAAACCAGTCGGCCACAACCGTAACCGGGAACGTACCGTCTTTGGTTTCGATAAAACAGTGTTGTGTGTCGTGATGGTTCGTAATGAAATTTACCGTGTGTCCTTTTTGTATTAGAGCTAGCGCTGCGTCGACTACTAAACGTTCAGCTCCTCCGATTCCCAGATCTGGGTGCATTATTGTCACCCGTACCATAACTGAAAAGATTCATTCAGAATGTAGAGACACAATACTATAAGAATTACACCGAGACGTCATCACTCGACAACAGCTATTGTTCCGGTTATAACGCAACGGCTTCAACAATAGAAAATACACGCCGTCTATGGTAAAACCCATTAGAGAGCAGCAGAGAGGGTAACGGTTGTCAAACAGACAGTCCGTTGTTAGTGAGGGCGGTGCTTTGCCGCCAATAGACTGATGACGCCACTGTGTCGTTCTAAGAATAAACGGGCTATGTTTTGTCGGCTTTCAAGGCCCTATGGCCTTGAAAGCCGACAAAACATAGCATATTTCTAAAAACTCAAAATAAGTTTAACTATCACAGATCAAAATAAGATACAGAGTTTCACGTTATTATTGTTGTGAATCGATTGATTGAATGTAGATTATAGACGCTCGACAGCTTTGCCGTTGTCTAACATTTGTCAGTTCTTATTTTTTGTACGTACAGAAGCTGTCAGATAACACAATCGGATTTGTGATCTCAGAGCGTTTCGTGCGCAACATCCGCGGAGCACTTTAAAATATCTGCCAATAAACAGCTAACAAAATGCTTCTATTGGTTAAAAAAACTTTTAACTTTTACAAAAACTACTAATTACTATATCAGCTGGCCGTATAAAATCATCAGGACCATAAAAAAGAAGTTTTAAAAGTAATATGAGATAATTGTAGTGTATTAATTCTTGATTTTCAAAAAAGAAAACTAAATTTGTGACGATTTTCGTATTGCATCATTAAATTTGAAACTAAAATTAAACGGATATATAAAATAATTGTTCATAAAATACCTTTAAAAATGTATGCCGAGCGCAGTAAAGAATATTATAATACTGAATTATAACAGCGGAAAACAATAAATTATTTAATAAATGCGAATTGACAGCTTTTCAGTCCCCTAACCTAAATGCCACAATATAACAATTGACAATCGCGAATCGGTGACTTGTCAGACCGCCAACCAAAGCAGCCAACTGTTTGTCGTCAGCATCTATTTATCTCTGGTGTCGTCAGATTGGCAACAGATTTGATGATCATCAAATCCGTTATCTGATGATCAAAATTCAAAGCTGTTTATCTTATCAGTGAATAATAGTGATCAAATCTAGAATCAAATCCAGAGAACATCATCAAACAAGGTAGCCATTATTGTTATTTTTTATATAATTATTTTAAAATATTGTTATCTCATCCATTTTATCGTATAATTACCTAATTTATATAATATCAAATATATTTTATGTTCGTTTTCAACTGTCGAAAATGTATCACCGAAAAAGCAATAGGTAATTAAAAAGTTATAAGCTATTCGATTTATTGTAGAAGTCGGTCAGTTAAAAAGGTATCAGAGTTAAGGTTAGTTATCTTGTTCTTCATTTAGGTTATACATATAATATTAATAATTTCTTCGAAGTCCTTATAATCCTGCTTATATCTAATGACGTACAATTAATAATAACCAGCATTTAAATAAATATAATTAGTTTAGTAAATACAGCAGATCGGCATTGTCAATGATTTATTATTGTAAATAAACTTATTTAATACTTATATAATAATATATGATATGGACTGTCCACAGCCCGTGGTGGTTAGCTGGCGCCTCTAGACTTAGAGGTAAAGTTTCAGGGTGCCCATCTCCATTTTGTTAGTTTAAAATAATGTTTATTTCAAACATTAGCTTGTGACTATTGTGACGTAATCCGATTCGAGCAGTATTACGTCATCACGGATAATTAAAAAATAAATCAATAAATTTTGAATTGACTCTGTATTCTGCTAGAAAAATAATTGATCGATTGAAACGATATTTTTTTTGAAACTGTGCTTTATACATGTATTTAACATAGTTTTTTGCACAATTTCCACTTCGAAAACACAATTTTTCTACGCATATTTAGCTTGAAAAGCGATCTTTTTCTATGTAGATCAATCGTTTGTTTCTTACGTGTAAGAACATTCTAATGTTCAACATGACAGGGAGTTTCACAACGACATGAGACTGTAATTATATTATCACAATCAAGGTATTTGTCAAATCAAATTTTTTAACAATGCTTTCTGCAACTCAGCATGAATGTTTGAAAAACGTGTCTCGTTAAAGTCCGGTCAAAATCGGTTCAGAATTTTTTATAAAACGGGACGTTTTTATGCGCTGTACTACACTAGTAATTATAAAATTCCTTCGCAAATAAATTGCAAAATTATGTTTACAAAAGAAAACGTGTTCACTGATTGTCAATTTTATAAACAAATAAATGATTGTAAATTTCAATTTGTTTGTATAATAACATTTAGTTAAAAAATCTAACTACGATATAAATTAGTTTATCTGACGGATCGAAGTCCAAAGTTCCAAGTCCGCTATTTACCAACTCTACTCGGAATAATTTGGCCGGTATTTTGACGTAGTTTTCTTGTACCTTGGTGTCAATTTCTTTACAACAAATCATTTATGACGTGTTTTTCTGCTTCACTGAATGATCGAATCATTTAATAAATTTAAAACCGGACAAGTGCGAGTTAGACTCGCGCACCGAGGGTCCCGTCAGGAGGTGGACAGTGGAACTCTTAAAAACTAGAAAATAAAAATAGATAAAAAACTTTTAAGTTAAACGGTTTTATTTTAAATCATCAGCAGTACCAAAAATTCACAGATTTCGCAATCCTTGCAACCATCGAGGACATTTGAAATGATAACAGCATATATGAAACATAATTAACTGTTTATTATACACACAATAATTATCAATGCACTGTTTAGTTTTGTCAGGAATAACCCTATTATTCTTCTGTTATATACGCGTTCACTTTTGTTTGATTACTTAACTTTTAAATGGATTTTTCTACAGTATTTATTAACATTTGCTCAAAAATAACACCGCAGATCGTCGCAAATACCTCTCAATTAACTAGACATGATATAAAACACATTTCGAAAAAATTGCACTTGTTCAATTTTGCATGATTGCTCCTCACTTGATCGCGACACCGTTGTCTTTTGGCCTTGAACGAAAACTCGTAACTCTGCCCCCATATACGAACATAAACATTTCCAATGTTAAAAACTTTTAAGTTAAACGGTTTTATTTTAAATCATCAGCAGTACCAAAAACTAGAAAATAATTACGACACAAACCAAGGGACACTTTGTGTCGCTGCGTCAGCGGAATAAGTAATAATCTGGGACTTTTAACAGACTAAAATAAAAACGTGGGACGCATAAAAATCTGTATAACGACACCAACAGAAATATTTCAAATGCGCCCCACGTTTTTATTTTCGTCTGTTAAAAGTCCCAGTTATCGACGCGTCTATAATTCACAATAAATAAATAAATAAATAAAAGTCCCAGATTATTACTTATTCCGCTGACGCAGCGACACAAAGTGTCCCTTGGTTTGTGTCCAAATTATTTTCTAGTTTTTGCTGATGATTTAAAATAAAACCGTTTAAAAAGTTTTTAACTTCCCACTGGAAGTTATTGTAATGGGTCCGAAAATCGAAATCAAAAAGGAAAAAAAATTTTTATGTTTCAAGGTCACTACACTATTTTTACACTACTTTTAGAAAGATGTCTGTGTGTGTGTGTGTGTGTGTGTGTGTGTGTGTGTGTACGTACGTACGTACGTACGTATGTGTACATTTCTTTCAAAGACGAAATCTCGAGAACGAAAAATGATATCGACTACGTTATGGTGCCAATCGACGCGTATTAACGTAAATATGATCTGAAAGAAATTTTTTCAAAATCGGTTCAGCCGTTCTTTTTTCTTAACCAAATAACCTCCAAAAAAGTAGATTTTACACAATATCTCGCGAATAAAAAATTATATCGACTTCGTAAGGATGTCAATCGAGGCGTGTTAACGTCATTTTGATCCGACATAAATTTTATAAAAATCGGTTCAGCCGTTTTTTTTTTTTTTTTTTTTTTTTTTTTAAATTATTGATGTTTTAATGTTTGAAATGATTACTTTTCTGTGTAATATCTAATTTATTTATTATTATTAAATATTTATCAAACTGGGAAGTTCGTCGTGTGGACCTCAAGGGTCGCACTTTAGTCCTAATAAACGACCCACCTTACGGCTTGTTTTACCTATTTTTATTTCATTTTGAAGTACGGAACCTTTAAAATCGGTGCATTTTTGGTTTTGCAAAAGTTACTGGAAAAGTAAGAAAATTTCATAAACGCGCAGTCATAACGTGGAAAACAATTTTTATTTATCTATTAGTAAAAAAATAGATGTCATGTACCTTTGAATTTTCACTGATGTATGAGATGTTGCAATTTCATTGAAAAAAATGCATAAATCATTCTATGAATGCATGTAATTTTTCCGAATGACGTTTTCTTTATTATATTGTAAAATTTACAATTTATTATCGTTGTATCAAAGTTCAAATATGAAATCATAATTAAATTACCACTTTTTAGGGTATCGTACCTCTGAACGGAACCCTATTACTAAGCCTACGATGTCTGTCCGTCCGTCTGTCACAGGGCTCTACCTTCACAAACGGTAAGAGGTAGCTATAATTGAAATTTTCACAGATAGTGTGTTGTGGCATCAATCCTGAAAAATCATAATTAGATTAAAATAATCAATTACTTTTAATAAATTAATGTTTTTTATTTTACGATGATGTTAAACACTCTATGAGTCTATAGTACAGTATAACAGTACGGTTGGAGTAACCGTACTGCTATACTAGGGTAAATGCGGGAGAGATGCCGCGGTAGGAGAGACGCCGCATGGCTATTAACTTACCTATTTACCATTAATGGATGGTGCTACAAGTACGTATGTTCGTTCATCTTATCTTGACAAGATAAGATGAACGAACATACGTACTTGTACACCATCCATTACTGGTAAATAGGTAAGTTAATAGCCATGCGGCGTCTCTCCTACCGCGGCATCTCTCCCGCATTTACCCTAGATACTCATAGAGCATCTAACATCATTGTTCAGTTAGCTCAGTTAGTAGAGCGTTCGACTGAAAATATAAAAGTAGGTACCTAGTTCGATCCCGGGTTTCGGATCGCAATATTTTTGTTTTTTCCATCAGATATTCTGTTAATATATTTTTTTACTTTAAAAATTAATTAAATTTGATACAAAAACATTTTGAAACACTAAAAAGAACAAAATAAAATGTAGGTAAAAAAAAACTATTTAAAAATCCCCCCCTAGCAAAACTCCTTATCTTTGAAGTGAAAACTTCTATAGGTGCACTTTGCGTTCTTTCTGAATAGTGAACGAAAGTGAACCGTCACGCTCGGGTCGGTGACGCTGAATCGTGTATACTCGGCTCCAGTCGTCATCAGGCACGTTTACTGTCTAACATCGTTTCAAGAATTACGTTTTTATTATTACGTAGGTATTATAATAATAAAATAATATTATGTATGTTTTCCATATAATCAAGTTTTCACTTCTGTCGTGTGATCATAAACACACCCCCACTTTTTTATTATTGTACGGAACCCTCGGTGAGCGAGTCTGTCTCGCACTTTGTCGGTATTTACAACGATATTACCTAGCTATCTAATTCTTATTTTATTAGAGTACAGTGTGATTCTTTGACATTGAGCGTATGTATAACAAGAAAGCGTGTTAAATACTTAATATTATATAATTATAGATAAACAAAACGTCGTTTAAGGGTCATCAATGAACACTTGAGTCAGAGTCGTAGCTAGGATCATCGGCGCCCCTGACAAGATTCTGATTTCGCGCTCTTTACTTGAAAATAATCATATTCGCATCGCTGATTGCGCCCTCTCCCGGGTTAGCTTCCCTGGCGCGGGCCCCGGTTACCAGGCCCTAAGCTACGACGCTGACTCCAGTGTCCTGAAGTCGTCCTTGAAGTTCGACTTTAAAGGGACGCGAATCTTATTTTACTAGAGTACCGTCTGGCCCATCCATAGAAATAAGGAAATAAACAACTGTCTTCAGTTGGTGTTGAACAATGACAAATGTAACAAAATGTTTAATGCGCATGTCAGTAACAATTTCATTTTGGTTTCATGTCTAGACCATGTACCGAAATGATCGTTTGGAAATCGTTCACTAACAATCACAAATTCGATTGAAACGCTTTAAGAATCGTTCACAAACGATCACAAGTTGGGTTGGAACGCGTTCTATCCACTGCGCATGAGCGTGCCGGTAATATTACGGTATTCAGAGTGGTTGGAACAAAGCTATATTTTCAACAAAAACTAATCAGACATACAGACAGTTTCTCAATTTCAAATCCTAGTGACGCCATTGGGTGAAAATAGATAGATATTGTAAATTTTAGACGCTCGACAACAGATGTCATAAACGTCTGAGGAGTGGGTGAATCTATTAGCTAAAAATTAAATAGAAATATTTGTGTATCTCATCATAAATATTACAGGATGGTTGGGTACAAGGTGCACATTATATTATAATTATTAGAATATTAGATACATAATCATTACAAAAGTCAACAGAATAGTGAAGCCATAAATAACGGTTCTAGCTATTTGGATGAAATGTTTGAAGTCTTGCCTGCCTTGTAATAAAAACTATCATCTGCTTTTTCTAGAGATGGGTTACTTCGACCAAATAGTCGACCAATTATCGACTTAGAGGATAGTGTAGCCTAGTGGATAGCGTACTTGGTACCAGCCTCTAGACTAGACTGTCGTAGGTTCGAATCCCACCTGCGCTCATGGATGTTTTGTGATGTTATATTTTAGTTTTAAGTTAGTTATGTTATTTAATGTAATTTAAGACGCTATAATGATCTAAGTTGTCAACGCATCTATAATGTACAATAAATAAAATAAATAAATTATCGACTTGCACTCTTAGAGCGATGACAGACACAGCGGTGTCAACTCGACAGTCAGGCGTTTCTTGTGGAGAACGATGTGTCGAGGCGGCTGAGAGTCGGTTTTCAGTCAGCAGGCAATTCTCGCTGCGGTGTGTGTTTTGTATCATTGAAAAACACTAGAACGTTCGTGCCGACTCGGTAACCGCCTCGGCACAAACCGCTGTGTGTGTCATCGACCTTAATCGTCTTTTTCGACTGGCACTTTTATCAAGTCCAGTTGTGTTCGTTTTTTTACCGCTATCAAAGATCCTGATATCTCATGCCTCTTCTGGTCAGTGACGGACCAAAGGAAGGGGCGGCTCGCCCCAGGCATCTGATCCTGGGGTGCCTCCAAATCTCGAGAAGTCCTTCTTAATCAAATCCCAAACAAGGCCAAAATATGTTTAGTAAGTAAGAGGCAGTTTGGAGTTGGAGGCCCAGTACGTATACAAAATATAAATGTAGGTAAGTCGTTTATTATGAATATTTGATTTTTTTGTCAGTCATTACATCTATATTATTCATTTTTTACGAAATTTACACTACAAATACATCAATTTCTAAGCAGACCGGGGGCATCATTTAGTTCTGCCGCCCCGGGCCTCCGACGGGCTTAGTCCGCCACTGGTCCCTGCTATTGTATTTTGTTGTGTCGTTGTCTATTTTCTTTATCATTGCATATGTTATGTAACCATCTGTAATTGGAGCTTAGCTCTGTTGAAATAAATAAATAAATAACGTAACTTCGGGGTATTACTGTTATGTAATAATTTTATATAGAAATCACAGCTCTTCTCAAATTGATTTGGAACGTGCTTTTTAAAATGTTGTCGTCCGTCGTTTGGCAGTGATGTTACGGGAAATATAGCGTACACCCATTACATTACTCCAAACAGATTTCACACAATCACAGAGTACATAAATATTATGCGGCATACTAACAGTTATTCTGTTAGCCAGTGGCAATCACATCACAGCGTCTAGCAGTTGTTTTTGTATACAAATATAAATACAATATTAAACAAATGCGTGCTGCAAGTCTGTAACCAAATCTAAAGTTAATTTTTGTTTTATTTAAATTTTTGTTTTACATTTTGTTTTAAGTATTATTTTCAAATACGTAACGTGAAAGTTGTTGTGATTATTTTTAATTTAATTATAAATATCTAACACGCCTATTACATAATAATATCTATAATTTTAACATAGTTAGTATTTAAGTCGTGATAACTAAAAATCAAAATGTTTTCGAAAGTGTTGCTGCATTCAAGCTCGTCGAAATGTGTAGGCAGTATACTGAAACAAAACAAAAAACAGTTGATGAACGCGAAACAATTGAGTGTCGTTTGTGGTGGTAATAGTTGCGATGAGCGCAATATTCAAAAGTTACGGCGCCACCGCTACAATGATGGCGTCAAGCGTCGGATGTCAATTGTTCCGAAACAATCGCAAGAGATAATTCTAACTTCGCCGCTGGGAAACAATGTCGATATACCTGATGTTCCATTGACGGAATACTTATTCAAAGATATCAATAATTGGCTTGAAAAACCGGCACTGGTGAGTCTTTTAAATTTCTTTATTGTAAGATAATTAAATAAGGACGTGTTTTGAGGACAGTGTGGTGTAATGGTCAGCGTGCTGGGCTCTGGATCAGACTGTCGTAGATTCGAATCGCATCTTATATGGTGGAGCCAACCCCTTAAGTGATTGAAAATTTTTTGTTGGAAAGCAGCCAATTATATAATTGATTTGAAACATATTGGAGAAAATCATTTTACCAACCATAGTCACAGTCAGGATTCTAACCTGAACCTTTCCACTTTCGCAGCGGAATGAGCTTACATTTACTCAACCGTGACAAGATTACTAATCAAACATTTTCCTTATATTATGCTTCGGAATCAATTGATTTTCACTACATTCATCAATCAATTGATTCCGATTAGTTGATTTCTTAATTGTTCAGGGCACTAACTGACACAGCGGTCCTTAGACGAAATTTTTTTGGTATTCTACGCTCGGGGACCGAGCCTCGAATTTATTTATCGTAAATTATAGACGCGTCGACAACTTACGTCATTAGCGTCTTGATTACATTAAATAACAACTAAATTACATCACAAAACATCCATGAGCGGAGGCGGGATTCGAACCCACGACAGTCCGAATCGAGCCTCGAATTACCTTTGTCGTTAGACGTCGATAATCTACATTTTCTATCTACCTGGCCTAATCGCTGTTAGCGATTTGATTGTTGAATATGTATCTCCTTGTATTATGCGTCAGCACTATATTTAGTATTTTTATCTTTTATATTATGCACATATTATGTGCATTTAATCTCAATGTCAATGCATTTTGACAACCTCTTCGACCTGCCGCTTTTATAAAATTATAGGTACCTGCATCTATTGGTAAAAAAAGTTTGGGCTAACACACAATGTTAGAAAAATGTTGGGTTGCAGAAACTATTGTCAAAATATCTGATTTGACAATGACCTCAGATTGTGATTATAAAGTTACAGTTTTTATACATGCAGGAGCAGTCTAATGTCGTTGTGTAACTCCCTGTCATGTGGAATATTTGATTGTACTCACACAAAAACAAATGATTGTTCTACATAGTAAAAGATCGGTTTTCAAGCTAAATTTATCATTAAAATGCGTAGAAAAATGTCGTTTCGAAGAAGAAATTGTACAAAAAAACTGTGTTAGATAAATGTATAAACAGTTTAAAAAATATCGTTTCAATCAATCAAAATTATTTTTCGAGTAAGATCGATTTGAAATTCTACAATAAATGCTTTTCTTATGATCCATGGAGAAATATGTGTGGTCACAATCTAAGGTCATTGTCAGACTAGATTTCCTGACAAAGCTTTATGCAACCGAGTAAAGCTCGGTTTTTGGTACGACTTTCAACGCCAACTCCTACTTTTTAACCGACTTCAAAAAAAGGAGGTGGTTCTCAGTTCGGTTGTATTTTTTTTATGTTTGTTACCTCAGAACTCCGTCATTTATAAACCGATTTGGAATTTTTTTTTTATTTGAAAGGATATACTTTCAGATTGGTCCCATAGAAATTTTATCAAAATCGGTTCAGTAGTTCGGCTGATTTTAATAAAAGTTAGTAACGGCGTGTGACTCTTTAAGGTAAATGTCACATTTTGACACATCAGACAGCGTAAGAAAGTCGGTTTAATAAAAGTGAGTAACGGCGTGTGATTCCCTTAAGGTAAATGCCATTTTTTGACACTAAAAAGTAAAAAATAAAAAACTTTTTAACAAAAAAAAACCCCTTCCAAAAGCCACTAAAAATAGAAAAATAATTAAATTTTGAGGTCTGCGCCAATTTAATAAAATATGAAGTTGGTTAAAAAGAAGATATTAATCACGATACTATACTTTTTAACCGATTTCATATTTTATTAAATTGGCGCAGACCTCAAAATTTCATTATTTTCCTCTTTTTAGTGGCTTTTTGAAGGAGGTTTTTTTTTTTGTTAAAAAGTTTTTTATTAAAAATAAACTGTATTACACGTGGTACTTATTTACCTACATTTTCCACACTCCTTTTAATCTCGTAGTTTAATCATAAATTTGTAGAAATTAAATAAATGGCCATGATTTGGGCTAAAACGATTCCCAGAGATTTTGAAAGTAATATAGGCTAAGTTATTTGATGAATTTAAAGGCCTTTTAGTGCGAAATTTTAGGTTTGAAACAAATTAATTTTCTGCGTGTAGTCCCGTACAGGTAAACTTGAAATAAAGTAAAAAATTAAAGCGACCATTTTGAAAAAAGTTAGTAGATTGACGCCTATTTTGCTACCGGATAACTTCTTTGCTCAGCTCCAGAAGTTTGTCTAATTTATTGATAATAATAAGTGCATACGTATTATTATTAGATATTATTATGAAATCTAGTACTCTCATATTATGTGTAAACATCTTAAATAAAACGCCTGCAACTGCTGCAAGTATAACAACATTCCTTTAATTTTTGCTTTTCTGTAAACTCTACAGCTAATTAAATTTTTTGCCACCCCTTCAGCCCCGCAAATAGGTCGGGGAACGGTTCCTCGCCGATGTTGAATAAATTGTGAATTATAGACGCTCGACAACAGAGGTCATTAGCGTCTGACTCCGCCAATGTTATCTGGATCTGGATAGGTTTATTTTTACAAGCTTTTATTTAACTTGCAATGTATGTTAGTTTGTTTGTTTAGGCCAAATCTTGCAAGTCAATTTTGAACGACTTCCACGCATCCGATCGATTTGAAATTTTGTACACGTATGCATTCCCGATGACAATACATGAATAAATCGTTTTAGAAATAAATTCAACCCGTAAGGGGTTCAAACGGGGATGTAGGGTTTTTTTGACTAATCAACGCCCAGACCAAATCGCTGAAGCTAGAAACTTAAAATTTGGTTCCTTTTCTGACGTAAGCATCCAAAAAGAAAGGATTTTTCGAAATTCAACCCCTACGGGTGTCAAAAGGGGGTAAAATTTTGAAAGACTAAAATGAACAAAATAAATATTAGTAAAAAAAACTTTTTAGAGACAAGCTTTTATTTAAATGCATTAAAAAGGAAAAAATAATTTTTAATAATTTAGGTTCATAATTATAAAATCGTGGGTCATGACTAGTAAACTATCATAGATATCACGACCCACGCTTTTATAATTATGTACCTAAATTATTAAAAATTATTTTTTCCTTTTTAGTGCATTTAAATAAAAGCTTGTATCTAAAAAGTTTTTTTTACTAATATTTTTTAAGCCAGCGATAAATCCGTTGTAAAGATATTATTTTTTTATTAATAACATTCTATGAAGTATAAACAGTCTTTTCCGTCAATAAACGTTGATCCCCTTTAGAATCAATTATTCAATTGCAAATAACTGATAGTAGATAACAGATAATATAGATAGAGATAAACTCGTATGTTAAAGTCTTTATTAGCAAAGCCCTTGACCCGATTATTAACTGGGTTCAAACAATTGTTTCTGACCAACGTAAATATATTCATTTAATTCGTACTGCGTACAACAGTAGATCAGGCAGCAGTCCCATTTACACGGATAACGCACGGAAGACGGAACTCGGAAATGCAAATGGTTGACCAATCAGATTCTTTCCGTAATATTCAAACTTTACGGAAAGAATCTGATTGGTCAACCTCCGCCATTTGCATTTCCGAGTTCCGTCTTCCGTGCGTTTTCCGTGTACAATGAGGCAGCAGTCCTATGTACACGGAAAAAGCACGGAAGACGGAAATGCAAATTGCGGAAGTTGACCAATCAGATTCTTTCCGTAAAGTTTGAATAACGGAAAGAATCTGATGGTCAACCTCCGCCATTTGCATTTCCGAGTTCCGTCTTCCGTGCGTTTTCCGTGTACAATGAGGCAGCAGTCCCATGTACACGGAAAAAGCACGGAAGACGGAAATGCAAATTGCGAAAGTTGACCAATCAGATTCTTTCCGTAAAGTTTGAATAACGGAAAGAATCTGATTGGTCAACCTCCGCCATTTGCATTTCCGAGTTCCGTCTTCCGTGTACTTGGGACTGCTGCCTGACTGCTCCACAATTTAAAAGACGCCAAATTTAAAACTAAACAGTGAAATTTGTATCAAAAAAAATTTACGACCAAGTTTAAAGTTGTCAGTTTTGTCTTTCGTCACTTTTTGACGTTTATTGATTTAACAGCTGACTGCTGAAAGCCAATCATTGATATAATATTACATATTTTTACTTCCCACCTCTACTATGGTAGGGAATTAATGGATTCAGTCCGAAAAAATATTTCGAGATTTTTACAGATCTTCACGTTTTGAGACCCTAGCAATCGTTTAAAATCATTTTCTAACTGATGTCTGTATGTGTGTGTGTGTATGTGGTCAATTTTTCGCCTTCGATATCATAAAAACGGAACAACATACGGTCATGCCGATTGTTCTGTTGTGTTTATCAGCCTTTAACTTAGATCCGATTAGATTTTGAGTCAAATCGGTTCAGTGGATCCTGAGATATTAAAAAAAACGTTCTCAATGTCACGTATTAACATAGGTAAAAAAAATATAAATGAATTCTAGATGTTATAATATGAAAAAAATGTGAATATTTTTTTCTCTAAAATGTGCAGTTTTCGAGAAAAAAAATATTTTACTCAAAGCAATAAAAATTGTACGTAAATCAAGGTAACCATGATTTTTGCTATATTAAGCTAGCCATCAGTAGATCACTAAACAAAAGAGAGGGCCATGCTTTTTTTGCAAAGAAAAAAAAAGAGTGTTTATTTTTTGCAAATATTTACTAGGTGGGAAGTATAGGACTGGTCATCAGTCGAATTTTTTTGTCTGCGGCGCCTTTTTTGTAAGGCTGGTAGCCTTTTAGATAGATAGATTATAGACGCTTAACAGTTGAGGTCATCAGCGTCTATGCCTAGAAAATGCAGAGAGGGTTGAAGTGCCGATGAATGTACCGTGTAGGCCTGCTTCTAAAATAATTAATTATTTGAATAATGAGAACTTCTTCATTACAACAGTTATCCCAGTTACTCAATTGGCGAACGGAAAAACAGTTGATAACTCCAAAATA
Organism: Mongoloraphidia duomilia; assembly: GCA_039654895.1. NCBI lineage: Eukaryota > Metazoa > Arthropoda > Insecta > Raphidioptera > Raphidiidae > Mongoloraphidia > Mongoloraphidia duomilia. Next base: position 23,118,189 of record CM077526.1, on the reverse strand, counting down.
TTTATTTTTGATTTTTTTTTGAAATGATAAATGTGTTATTATTATGAATGAAGAAAGGTTAGTTGCACAGATTATAATATCACTAGTTTTATAAACATAAATTATCATTCCCTAATAGTTTGCTCTATTTCTGAAGTCAAGGTTTCCATTTTTTTCTATTAAATTTGGGTTATCAAATTTTTCATCTACTATTAATAATAAATTATTGCAATAGTTCAAATCTTATAAACATTGCCTGATTTTGGTTCAAATTTAGTACAGAGTAAACAATTGAATTAATTATAGCTCAGCTTTTGGTTTACTATCGGTCAGGGGCGGACTGGCGGTAGTCAACCAGGGGACTTACAGGCTACCGGCCCTAAGCCCTCAGTGGGGACGTACTGGGAGATTCCCCTCAAAAAGGTGGAACAGGTAAAATTTTTTCGAAAGTTCAATTCAAGGTGGTGTTTATAATATTAGTAGGATTCCGCCTGTAGGTACGCTAAAATGCAAAAGAATTTCAAAGTTACGTTTTGTTACTATCCCACAGGAATTATCCCCCTCCGCGGGAAATTTATGAAAATAAAATATTGCCTATATAACTCAGGAATAGTGTAACTTTTTATTAGTAAAAGAATCGGTTCAAGAGTTCCAGAGATAAGAATTTATGATTTATTTCCACCACCACCACTCCCCGCGATAAATTGGGTTTTTAAGTGAATTTTTTTTTTACTTAAATGGAAGGACCACATACAAGTTTTATAGCAAAACTGTTTTTATTTAATTTTTTTGCTTACTAATTAAAAAGTTATATTTAAATAAAAATTAATTTTTAAACTCAGTTCCGATAACGCGCCGAAAGAATCCGAACGCGTGTGACGTCATTATGTTATCTATGGTCTTTGTATCCATGGTTACCAAGTTAAAAATTTATTATTTTTGATAGTATGTGTAATACATATACACAAATACCAACAAATGCAGACACATTTTAACATAACGACGTCACGAACATTCCTGGAGCGTTTTGAAGTCACGTGATATTTTTTTAATTTTTATACATTTTAATTAATTTTTAGTAATTTATCTATAGCTTTAAAAAAAATTTTCTTTTCGATTTTCAATATTATTTATGTTAAATTATTAGAAAAAATTAAAAAATTAATAATTTTTTTTAAACTTAAATACCTAATTCTCCTCCTGCCAAGCGAAGTCGCCTGTCGTTCTCGCTTCGCGTACTTGTCTACAGTTTATAATATTAGTATAGATAGTCAAAAAATCCTACACCCCCGTTTTACCACTTTTGGGTTTGAATTTAAAAAAACTCGAATATCCTATAACCTTCCTCAATAAACGGGCTATCTTACCAAAAAAAATTTCAAATCGAACAGGTAGTTCCTGAGATTAGCGTGTACAAACACACAAACAAACAAACTCCTCAGCTTTATAATATTAGTATAGATTACCAGTGTTTAAATAAATATAATAATATTCACAAATTTAAAGGTACTTATGTACCATATTTTTTATGCATCCGGCAACACTGGAAACATGTCGAGCGTCTATAATTTACAATTCATTCAACACTGGAAACACATCGAAATAGAATTCACTTATGGGCAAAATTTGTACCAAATCCCCTAGTGAAATGGGCAATGTCCTTTAGTTATTTGTTTGTATATTTAAGAGATATCTTATATTTCTTTGTTGATAAATTTTGGGGGCAGTTTTTGAACTGTTATTTTTATTATCAAGTAAGTAATTTGAATTCCTGAGATAAATAAAGGCGAACTCCGATTCGAAGGCATAACGTGGGGGAGTATTCTTTACGACACTATCATTTTGACTTTTGTTTTTGATTATTCATTCTTATCACTAAAACAAACTGTTGAGAATTTTTACTGATTGTTATTACTATTAAATTAGACTATTGGAACAATGCCACTTACACTACTGACCAGAAGTTCAGAGGAGGACAGTATGATTCAGTTGGTAGCGTCGCGGCCTCTGAATCAAACTGTCGTGGGTTCGAATCCCATCTCTGCTTATGGATGTTTTGTGATGTTATTTAGTTTTAAGTGATATATGATATTTGTTGTATTTAAGACGCTAATGACCTAAGTTATCGACGCGTCTATAATCCACAATAAATAAAATAAATAAACAGAAGTTCAGATCGGTCTATTAATTTTTTAAGCAAGATTATTGAATTTTCTCGTAATTTCGAATTTGTTTTTCCTAACTCTTTATCCAATACCTAAAAATGCAATGCTTCAAATAATTTTGTAAATCAATCTTTTTGGAATATACAGGATGGTACATCTTAAACAACACAGTGAAATATCTCGTAAACGGTACAAACAATAAAAAATGTTTTATACAAAAGTTATAGAGTGTCAAAGGGGACAGAAGACTGATTTCAGATTTAACATAGGTGGTGCTGTGAAGCTCAGGCAAAGTTCAGCTTCGATTTTTTAATTGTAACAGTGCATTTTTATTCCAGAATACGATACAGTTTTTAATAGTGAACAGTAAATTATTAAGGGACATATCAGCTAAAGTTAATAAATAATGAGATATTTAGAAATTAAATAACGGCCAAAATGAACGACAATTAGATAAATTACGGCATAGTATCATGATATTACGCGCCGGCCTTATTGGCTTGATTTCAATTCATAAAAGAACCGAATTGACAAATTAAATTTGCTATTTAATTTGTAAATATCTCAATATTTATTACCTTTACCTCATATGTACCTTAATTTACTGTTCGCTATTAAATACTGTATCATATTCTGGAATAAAAATGCACTGTTACAATTAAAAAATCGAAGCTGACCGTGACCTGACCTTCACAGCACCATCTATGTTAAATCTGATATCACAGTCTAATTCTGTCCCCCTTGATACTCTATAACTTTTGTATAAAACAATTTTTTATGGTTTGTACCGTTTACGAGATATTTCACTGCATTGTTTAAGATGTGCCACCCTGTATATGTACAGTTTGTAAAAAAAATCGGTGAGTCCTCCTGTTAAGAGCTGATGTGTAAACATTTAGATTAGAATACGATGACAGCTACATATAACCTCAAAAATTGTTGACAGCTGACCAAATTATAGCTGATAGTAGGGCTTAATTGCATCACTTCTGCAACAATCCGTGACATTTCAGTCACTCCGCTAGAAATTTGGGAGGACGGGGCAGCAGTCGCGGGGTATATGTTAAGGAGTATAACTTTCGCCTTGTGTAAAACACATTCATGCCTTTTTATGGAGTAAGGTAACTCATCCAACGCGAAATTGGGTGATCCAGATTTAAGCCCAGGCAGTGGCATTTACATTTTTTCCTTGTATGTAGCCTTCTATTTATTTATTGTAAATTATAGACACCCAGCGATGTAGCTTAGTGGTACAGCACTAACTCGCATTGGGAAGGTACTGGGTTCGAATCCCGACGGGGGCAGATGTGGCTAGGACTTTTTCCTACTGCCTCACGTCGAGAAACGGTAATTCCTGTACCGGCCATCTTGTTTGAGGTTTTCTATGGTTTTCCTCAATTATTCCAGATGAATATCGAGATGGTTCCTTATTCAAGGCCATGGCCGATTACCTGTCAAACTCCTATGCTCCCAAAATTGCCTACCTTATCCTAATTTCCTATAATTCCTCCATTCGCACATTGCTAATAAAAAAAAGTTGAAGTTTAAAAATGTAGAAAACAACGGAAAGTGGTAAAATGGAAAATAGTAATGGTGCGAATGGCGTCTGTTATGACATAAAGTCGAGAAACAGACGTTAAACGCATTATTATTATTATTATTATTATTTTTATTGTAAATTATAGGAGCGTCGACAACTTAGGTCATTAGCGTCTTGATTACATCAAATAACAATTCACTTAAAACTAAATGACATCACAAAACATCCATGAGCGGAGGTGGGATTCGAACCCACGACAGTGTGGTGAATTTAATTGCGGTCTAGGAGTCCATATTGATTATTAATTTCCGTTTTTGTTAATTGTGAATTTTTGAGCAATAGTGTACACGCTTATTTTTAAAGGCCGGGACAATTTTATCTACGTATTTTTATACGTAAAGTATTACTACTTAAATTTGTTTCTTAAAAAAAAGTTGTTGAACTTCGATTTACGTTAATTAGAGTATGTAACAATAATAAAAGTAATAACACAAAAAAAACTACTGATTATGATTCTTTAGACTTTAGACTTTCCTATAATATGCTGTAATGATTAACAGAACTGGCCGAGAGGCGATATCGTTTATGTCGAATATTTTCTAATCGTTTCTAGGGATGTGAAAAAATAATCGATTTTTATATTAATCGATTATTTTTTTCTTATAACCGATTTTTAACAATCGATTTTTTTAATAATAATAATCGATTTTTTATAAATCGATCAATTTTTTAATAATAATAATCGATTTTTTATAAATCGATTATATAAATTACACTTTTAAATCGCTTATATAAATTACCCTTTTTTTTATTTTTTTTTTATTTTTTTTTTATTAATATAAATATTAAGAAAGAATATAGGCTTTGGGAAACCCAATGCAGCCAACATTTACAAATTACACGTTTTAATCGATTTTTGTAAGCAACGCCATCTGTGCGACGGATGAAAAAACGTAAAATAAGTTCACTAAACGTAAACTAATCAGTCGGAAAATGGCGCCATCTGTATGTATTATGTAAAATAGTTTCATATCGATACCCTTCCAATTGTTTTCATTCATTATAAAAGTACGCAATTTTTCGAATAATACAGAAAAAATCGATTTTTCACAAAAATCGATTATTTCTTCAAAAATCGATTTTTTACAAATCGATTTATATTGAAAAGAGAAAAATCGATTATTAAATAATCGATTTTTTTTACTCAATGTCACATCCCTAATCGTTTCTACAATGTAGACCTGGGTAGTTCCGGACCTGTATAATTCCAAGAACTATATTAAAAGTAGTGATGAGCAAAATTGGTCTGTCTTGCGAAAAAGCAAGGCATTTCTGGATATAAAATTGACAATAATCATGGAAAATTTTATTTTATAGATATTTTTTGCCCTTTCGAGTTTCGACTAAATAAAATTTCATCCGTTTCATCGGTATCTTCTATTTGCTTGTTTTATGAAAATGATGCCGCCAACGAATTGTTTACTTTAATTCACAAAACACGTGTTTACTGTTTTGTGCTTTTAAAAATTAAATACCGTTCGAATCAGTTCGAATATAGCTTCAAAGGCAAAAATAGTTACAATTCCCCCCTTTCGATGATATTCTGGTGTATACACTGAACTGAATTTATGTTTAAAAACTTTAATCTTCAGTTGGTTAACTGAAGGCCATGTTTGCTTTATAATACCGAAACGTTCATTAATCTAAGATTGCATTTAATCTACGATTAGTTAACTGTTGATTAAATAAATGTTTATAATACCGGCCCCAAGACTATCATTAGACTAGCAAGACCAAGACCAAGACCGAATGAACAAGCGTGTAAAAAATGATGTAATTTCGATATTTTTTAACATTTTAATAAAATAAAGTATTTTGTTAGTTAATAATAGATTGTGAATTATTTTTAATTTATAACTATGATGATCTTCAGAAGTAAAAAACTAAAAAAAAGACAGATAAAATGAGCAAGACCAAGACTTGATACGCAAAACCAAGACCAAGACTAAATAAGCAAGACCAAGACCAGACATATTTGACCAAGACCAAGACTGAATCAGCAAAACCAAGACCAGACATATTTGAGCAAGACCAAGACTGAATCAGCAAGACCAAGACCAAGACTGTCCAAATCTTGGTCTTGCTTTGCTCATCACTAGATGCAACCGGTGTGATCAGACACCTCTACCCTTTTAAATCAGAAGTGGGATTTACCCCTATTTCTGTTGTTGATAGAAATTGATTTATTTAATATATTTTTTAAAAATCAACTTTTTTTTAAATTTTTATCAACAAAGGGGGGGGGGGTTCTCCGATTATGCTTGCTTAAGGGCCCGGTATTTCTAGCTACGCGCCTAAGCGTGTCCATACATAGATCGAATTTCTTAAGGGATCATTACCCGAATCTATTTTTAAACCCGTCTATAAAACAGAAAAGAAAGGGCTAAAATATGCCCTATTACAATTTAGAACTAAAGAAAGATTCGGAAAGAATTCCGTCCTTTCTTTCAAAGTAAAGATGCCAGTGAATCTAGACAGTTCCGTGAACTAGTTCCACTCAACAAAGGTAACATTCCGTGTTCATTCCATCTTTGGAACTGTTTTACAAAAAAAATGTGTTTTAAAGACCACCAACAGCTAAGGTTATTTGAGTCTAGCACCAATTCATTATTTTTTCTTAATTGTGTTTTAAAGACCACCAACAACTGAGGTTATTTGGGCCTAGCACCAATTCATATTTTCAATTCATTATTTTTTTTTTAATAATAAATCGAAAATCCAATTGACACTTTTACCAGCTCTCGGGCTAGAACCCGGGAACTGGGGACTTGTAATAGACGAACCATAGCATCGCCATGTAAACAACAGCATTGCTACACGCTCGGCCATTCTCAAGCCCAACTGTTTTACATTTCAGATAAATTTTCGAAATTCTGTTTTGTGTTGCGTCGCATAAAAATATTTCATCTCTATATAAATTCTAAATTTAAATCGTATTTCAAAACAGCTTATTAATTCTCCGGTGAATGCGTGGGTTATCGAGGAGTCTATTTTCTACTTGCAATAAAAATAGACATTATACTGTCGATAACATGTTTTGAAGCACTTTTTTGTCACACTAGCTTCGCGAACGCCGAGTACCTAGACCAAAGTTCATAAATGAAAGTACATTTCAGGACTCTTTCAAGGATCCTCATTTCGATATTGCATTTTTAGATTTAAAATATATGTTGTAAAAAATACCTCGTTGCATGTGATCTAAACAAAGACAAATAAAAATATTGGAAATTATACAATGTGATCCACTGGACTGTTTATTAATTAATTTGTAACAAAAAGATCAGTAACATATACAGAGTGCTGAATCGTTTTGCGGGTAATAGGGATTTAACCCGTAAAATCAAACTTTTGCGATTTCCTGCTTCCCTAATTATTTTAAGATAAATATCTTCGAATACAAAGTTTTAGAACATAAAATTCTGCATCTAAATCATTAAACAAAATTAATTGTGCATGCTTTGTAACGGCAGAAATTTGATATGAAAATGTCAAAATTACCTCAAAAACAGATAGCGATAGCCATGGAACTTGAACAAAATGATTAGAAATTATTCTGACAGCTAAAACGTCATCATTTTGTTCAAGTTCCATGGCTATCGCTATCTGTTTTTGAGGTAATTTTGACATTTTCATATCAAATTTCTGCCGTTACAAAGCCTGCAAAATTAATTTTGTTTAATGATTTAAATGCAGAATTTTATGTTCTAAAACTTTTGTTCGAAGATCTTTTTCCTAAAATAATTAGGGAAGCAGGAAATCGCAAAAGTTTGATTTTACGGGTTAAATCCCTATTACCCGCAAAACGATTCAGAAATCTGTATAACCTTCACCATTCGACTTCTGACTCAATCTGCCCGTCAGCAGCGGCACATATCATCCACTCCAGACGCATAGTACCCCGAGAGGGCTGCGTTACCACCTCTTTGACATAAACCGTTTCTCCTTTGGGCCACAGACAAACATGTCTATTTTTTTGTCGTGTTATCGCATTTCTACGCTCGTTTGGTCTCGATAATGCAATTTATCAAAACCTCGAGTTATCGTTCGAAAAAATGTTAATATTACAGATTTGATTGTTTAGACTAAATTTAATTCTAGAACAGTTGTTTCTTAAATTGTCTTATGAATTGAAAATATGAATTGGTGCTAGGCCCAAACAACCTTAGCTGTTGGTGGTCTTTAAAACACACACACACACACACGCACGCAACCCTGCCTAGCCAATAGCCATAGGCCATAGCAGAGTGTTCACCTCAAAACTGCAGTATGTGCCCCCGACACAACTTACCCGTTTTTTGAGCAAACCTCGAGATCGAGATTTCTCATCACATGACATCGTGAATAATTTTAACGTCCAAAAAGATTTATATGTAAACTAGCGGCCCGCCACGGCTACGCCCGGGTGATATATGAAATTATGATTAGAAGAAGTAAGCGGAGAAACAGACAGCGACTTTGTTTTATACTATTTAGAGATAGAGAAACAGTTTTTTTTTTGACAAAACACCGTCATAGTGCAGCCATTTTGTACAAAATATTTACAAATTATATACACAAACCTTCCTCGTTTATCGCTCTTTCTATTAGTGAAAACCGTTTCAAAAGCCGTTGCGTGGTTTAGAAGAAGTAAGCGGAGAAACAGACAGAGGCAGACAGCGAGTTTGTTTTATACTATATTTTACGAAACCAGTTTTATTTTTGACAAAACACCGTCATAGTTCGTCCATTTTGTAAAAAATATTTACAAATTATATACACAAACCTTCCTCGTTTATCGCTCTTTCTAAATTAGTGAAAACCGTTTCAAAATCCGTTGCGTGGTTTAGAAGAAGTAAGCGGAGAATCAGAAGAGGCAGACAGCGACTTTGTTTTATACTATTTAGAGATTGTCAACAGATGTTTACAATGCTAAGAATAGATCCATCAAGTAATAAATAAATAAATGAATGGGAATTGTTATGCGCCTATAAACATAATATTTTGCAACGCGCAAATTGAAAAGAATGTGTCGCCAATTGAGGTACGTAATGTTACTGAGCAATATGCTTTAACGATGACCCGACTTCGGTGATTGAATCAAGTGACTTCAGTTGAGTAGGCTCGTCCCACGTATCAAAATTTGATAATTTTGAACAGTGCGAATTATTCCTCATACCCGAAAGCTGGTAAAAGTGTCAATTGGATTTTTAATTTATTATTATAAAAAAAAAATAATGGATAAAAAATATGAATTGGTGCTAGGCCCAATTAATCTTAGCTGTTGGTGATCTTTAAAACACAATTTACAATCTACTATTATAAATGCACCGCGATGTCGTCATGAAGTACACACAAACGACCGCTAAATACAACTTTTTTATGTTGTATTGTTTATTTAAACACTTGAAGAACGTAGTTTTATTTATTTGTCACGTGTAAAGTGGACATTAAACTATCAATAATTGATTTGTTATCCATCTAATTAGTAATCATTGACCAGAGGCGTCGCAAAACATTATTTTGACCAATTTTTTTGTATCATCATGGAGTGTTTTTTTTTTAATATCTACTATCTAATCCAGCGATTCTTAACCTTCTTTGTTTTCAAATTGTATTTCACTTAAGACGCAGCATTTGCTAAAGTTCCTCTATTACAAGTCCCCAGTTCCCCCCGGGTTCTAGCCCGATCGAGTTGGTAAAAGTGTCAATTGGCTTTTTAATTTATTATTAAAAAAAAATAATGAATTGAAAATATGAATTGGTGCTAGGCCCAAATAACCTTAGCTGTTGGTGGTCTTTAAAACACAATTTAACAATTTTAGACGCAATTCGCGTCTGACATTAAGGTCGAAGCCCTCTATTGGGCTTAGTCGCGAACTACCCGAGGAGGTCGTAGCAACGGAACAAAGCGTTGAGTGAAGGTAAAAGTGCACAAAATATATGTTTTTCACGAATGACAGTATACAAATGTAAGCATATTGCAAAAAGATACTGTTCAGTGTTCACTTGAAGTTTTGTAATAAATAATTCTGTCGTAATACGACTTTTGAATGAATTGTGAATTATAGACGCTCGACAACAGAGGTCATTAGCGTCTGGCTGAAAATATCGAAATTAAATTTCACTAAAAATGTTTTGTTATGTCAGCACAAATGTTGCAATAGGAACTTACGACGCGGAAAAAAATCATTGCCGTTAAAATGATCACTGCATGAAATTATTGTAAATTATAGTCAGACGCTAATGACCTCTGTTGTCGAGCGTCTACAATCCACAATCTATCCATCCTGTAAATTATAGACGATCGACAACAGAGGTCATTAGCATCTGAATGATCACTGTACAAAAGAGTGCTTTCTGTTATAAGTCTTATTCCAGTTAAACCCATCTATAGCTTCCTCAATTCACTATTTTCAGGAAATTTGTGATAGGAAAATGCTGTCGAAGTATTTCGTCAACAAGGATTTGAACACATGTAAGGCATTTCTGAAACTATTTAATACAAATCACATGTAAGCTAATGTAAACAAACAACGGTTAAAAGTCGTATTGCGACAGAATTATTTATTACAAAACTTGAAGTGAAAACTGAACAATATCTTTTAGCATTATGCTTACCTTTGTAAACTGTCATTCGTGAAAAACATATATTTTGTGCACTTTTAGCTTCATTCAACGCTTTGTTCCGTTGCTACGACCTCCTCGGGTAGTTCGCGACTAAGCCCAATAGAGGGCTTCGACCTTAATGTCAGACGCGAATTACATACGCTAGAAAACATTAATGCATTCACTGAGCTAACAGGTAATAGGGGCGCTATATCGTATACAATTGCTTATAGATCTTTTCATCGGCGAACATTTTTTCTGCGCATGCGCCCAATTCCGCCATTTTTTTCGGACACTTTTCATAGTGACAGATGGCAAACGACTTATTTTGAAAAAGTAAATAGTAATTAAATAAGATATAGTATTATTTAAAAGAAGTGGTACAACACGCTAGAAAAATATTTGAGTCCTTTAATTTTAATTAATTGTAGATCATAGACGCGTCGACAACTCAGGTCATTAGCGTCTTCAACACAACAAATAATCCATTTGTGTATTAGAATCCGCCAGCCGGCATACACAAACCGACTGGTACGAGCTCGGGTCCCTGGGAGCGCTAATTCCCAAAGAACATTGGAATGCAATTTGCGATGGCAACCACATTCCAATGTCCCCCCTGCAGTCCACTTGAGGTCGATACCCTCTGATTGGTTGCCGAAAAGCACAGTTCTTCGAGATCCGACTGCATTTATGCGGTCGATTTTATTTATTTATTAGTGTATTTGCCATATGGCACATACACTATTGGCGTCGGTCGGATGGCGGAACCTAGGGGTCGGACCAAAATTTCTCGACGTTTCATAGCCTCCTGAACACTTTGGCACCATTTTTGAAAATGTTTATATATATATGTATGTATATAATATATATATATACATATTTATATATATATATATATATATATATATATATATATATATATATATATATATATATAGTGTGTGTGTGTGTGTGTGTGTGTGTGCGGGCAATAACTTTCGAAAGAGTTAATTGATTTTAACGAAATTTGGTAGGCACGTTGGAATCCATCACCGCACGAAGCCTATTTAAAATGGGCCCGATCGGACCATTTTAAGGGTTGTATTTAGGGGTTCCAAAAAGTTTTTGGGCCCAAAAATAGCGAAAAAATTGTCAGAATTGTTTCAAAATTGAAATTTAACTCTTTAGTAGAGATTAAAATGTGCTGCTAAAATTTTAATAAAATCGGCCCGACAGGACCGGACTTTCAAATTTTATGAAAACACTAGTTTGTTGATACGGATTTACTTATGGAAGGGTGTATTTAATTTGGTGCAGATGTTGTACTGATAAAATCCATGTCTAATATTGAAATTTAGAAAAATTTAATTATTTTAAGGGATGTATTAAGGGGTTAAATTTTTTATTTTGTCAAAAAACAAACTTATGTTCACATAATAATGCCACAATGTCTGTATAAGCAAATACACTATATTGTCGGCAGGGTTTGGCACTGCGACCCGAGTTTTTTGTAAGTTATAGACGCGTCGACAACTTAGGTCATTAGCGTCTTGATTACATTAAATAATAATTAACTTAAAACTAAATGACATCACAAAACATCCATGCGCGGAGGCGGGATTCGAACCCACGACAGTCTGATCCAGAGGCCGCGACGCTAACCACTGTACCACACTGTCTTCTTTTATGCGGTCGACCCGATTACTAAATGTGGCCCGTGTACGATCTGCCTAATATAGCAGAGACCTTGACAGCGTCGCATTCGAACGGCAATGAAATCTATCAATTTCATTGGTTAGTGTTCTCACTGTATGTTTTTATGTAACAGACATGTGGCATGACCGGTCGGGGCTACAACTTCGGCATGACCCAGTTGCTGACGAGGAAGATGGCCTGCGCTCTCCTCGAGCGCCTCCAGTTGAAGCCCGGCGATGTTATCGGACTCCTTTTGCCAAATATACCCGAATACGCTATCACGATACAGGGAGCTCTACAAGCAGGGCTGATCGTGACATTCGTAAACCCACTTTATACTCCAGGTAACGGCACAGGTCTCATTTTTACTTCCCACCTCTACTATGGTAGGGAAGTAATGGATTCAGTCCGAAAACAATATTTCGAGATTTTAACAGATTTTCACGTTTTGAGACCCTAGCAATCGTTTAAGATCATTTTCTGACTGATGTCTGTATGTGTGTGTGTGTGTGTGTATGTGTGTATGTGTGTATGTATGTGTGTGTGTGTGTATGTGGTCAATTTTTCGCCTTCGATATCTTAAGAACGGAACAACATACGGGCATGCCGATTGTTCTATTGTGTTTATCAGCCTTTAACTTAGATCTGATTAGATTTTGAGTCAAATCGGTTCAGTGGATTCTGAGATATTCAAAAAAACGTCCTCAATGTCACGTATTAACATAGGTAAAAAAAAATATAAATGAATTCTAGATGTTATAATATGAAAAAAATGTAAATATTTTTTTTCTCTAAAATGTATAGTTTTCGAGAAAAAAAATATTTTACTAAAAAAAATAAAAATTGTACGTAAATCAAGGTAACCATGATTTTTGCTATATTAAGCTAGCCATCAATAGATCACCAAACAAAAAAGAGGGCCATGCTTTTTTCAAAGAATAAAAATTAAATTGTGTTTTAAAGACCACCAACAGCTAAGGTTATTTGGGCCTAGTCAAAGAATAAAAAAAAGAGTGTTTATTTTTTGCAAATATTTACTAGGTGGGAAGTATAGGACTGGTCATCAGTCGAATTTTTTTAAGGTCATCAACTACTAGGGTTATCTGAGCCTAGGGGCCATTCAAGTATTACGTAAGCACTACAGGGGGGGGGGACGTCTTTGCTTTGCTTATTTTTGATGACATGGGGGTTCGGGGGGTCTGGATGGTGATTACGTCAGCAGTATTTATTTTTTTACTTTTTCGGATTTTCTACAAAATTTAGTCGATTTTGGTTTGAACACATATTGGTATATGATAAAATCAATCGATTTAAAACCCCTTATATCCACACAATATTATTCACATAACTATTAGAGGTGAAAATAGTAAATATCTCAGACAGCTAGGCTGCCATGATTTTTGAGCTATATCTAAGGAAAAATCAAATGACCACTGTCGGGACTTGAACCCGAAACTTCCAATTTCCGGCTAGGCGAGTTACCGATTTCTCCACAGTGCCCGAGAGTGGAAACCGATCCTTTCTTATATATAGCAATTTCAAGTTGAAAACACACTACATGCGAGAGTCGACTATTCAAATAAACTAGCAAAGCATAGTACAGCTATTAAACAGTCGAATCACTATACATGCGAGAGTGGTCATTTGATTTTTTCTTAGATATAGCTCAAAAATCATGGCAGCCTAGCTGTCTGAGATATTTATTATTTTCACCTCTAATTGTTATGTGAATAATATGGTGTGGATATAAGGGGTTTTAAATCGATTGATTTTATCATATACCAATTAATTACTGTCCTAGGAACTCAAAACGTTGTTTATCTATAGGTTGAACACATATGGCAATCCTACGTGTCTGCTTGAAAACGAAACGCATTTTCAGGGATTCCCGAAAATAATGGATACGTTTACTCGCTTAGAACCGAGTAGGGGAATTACCGTGCCCTATTCATTGAGCAGCAAACATCCAATGTCATCGAAGACTTAGGGTCATGGATTCGTGTGTCATGGACTGAGGACGGTTAATTTGAATTAATATACCAACATTTTAATATATTAGGATTATAATAACTGAATACCATGTCAATAAAATTTGCTTAAATAAATATGATGTGCGTTAAAGTCGTCTATTCCAAGCCTATTCCTTATTTCTAGACTTATAACTGCTGCTCATGAATCAATAAAGAAACCAGAACCACCAGAACAGATTGAAAAATGCATGTACCAATGTTTACGTAAGCATTGGAGGGGGGGGTTAAGAGCTTTGCTTACTTTTGCTGACGAGGGGGAGGGGGGTTAATAATTGCAAAAAATCTGCTTACGTAATACTTGAACAGCTCCCTAGTACCAACTAGTATACAATAAAAAACTTAACATCTCCATGTGGAAAAAAAATGTAGTTTAATAACTAATCCTTTGAATTAAGTGAACCTAAAAAATGTGTATTATTTTATTCCAGATGAAATTAAAAGACAATTTGAGAACGCCGGCACGAAGGCAATAATCACAGTACAAATGTTGTTGGACGCAGCGATCGTCGTGGCATCTTCGTTGCCAGGGTACCGTGGCACGATTTTAGTCGGAGGTGACGATAATCCCTTCAAAAAGATCTACGGCCTCCAAAATCTTCTGAGAGAGGATTATGATGTTGCATTGCCAAAGGTATTTTTTCAAACAGTATCTTGAAAATGAATAGACTATTGGGTGTGAGCAGATGCATGGAGGGGATTTCAGGATGACTGTTAGCGCGCAACAGCGGATAAATAGAGAAACTTTCGGTGGGTACTTAACTCCCTTCTCTATGATAACTGCTAAGCATAAATACGTCATAGTAAATAATAAAATATAAAATGGGCCGTGAAAGTGACACTTCTCATTAAAATAAAGTTTGAATTTTTATTCAGAAGAAAATTTAATACGCAAATTCATTTGCTTTTAAATTTATTATAACATAACTTATTATTATTTTTTACAATTATTTAATAATTATAAAATAATTGTTTTGATGTAATTTAACTACATATTTGACATTCATGTTCTAATTTGACAGCTGAGATTTCCTTTTTGTGCGTAGATTGAATGTATTTGCCGAAATTGCTTTGGAAATCGTGAAAGAGAAGGTTTATGATTTATATTTTTCACAGAATTTCACAAAACACACTTTTAACGTTGCTATTTTTAAATTCAGTAGAATCATTGAATGATTAAATTGTAACTTTAGCACCGCCGATTTACGCTATCACTCACCAGATGGCAGGACCATGCATCTGCTCACAGCGAATAGTCACTAATTATTCTTTAAACTAGTACCAACCTAACTAGTAGTATTGGATACTGACGATATGATGTGATGAATGGCCGAGCGTGTAGCAATGCTGTTATTTACATGGCGTTGCTATGGTTCCTCTATTACAAGTCCTCAGTTCCTGGGTTCTAGCCCAAGAGCTGCTAAAAGTGTCAATTGGATTTTCAATTTATTATTTAAAAAAAAGGGTGTGGGTCTTGGGACCCCCGATAGATGTGAAACATCAAAGAAAACGTTATTGAACTCGGTGGTATTCTCTATGTAGTAGTATATATTTTTCAAAAGCAGCAACTAACTGTTATGCTGACGTAATCCTATATACTGCACTGTAACACCGCGTGTGTTACAGTGCACGCCTGAGACAAGAGAGAGAGAGTGTGCCGCAGTGGTGGGGAGAACAGCAGCGAAGGAGCGGACCAAACATTTCGTTGCATATTTCCCCTCACGCGGCTGTTCACAGCCCGACATAAGATGTTTCACATCAAAAAAAAAAATAATGAATTGAAAATATGTATTGTTGCTAGGCCCAAATAACCTTAGCTGGTGGTGGTCTTTAAAAACACACTGACGGTATGATTGTAAACATAGTTCTAGTTCAAACAGGTCACGGTACTATTTTATATATTAATATGATTTAAATAATTATTTTTGCAGGTTAGTCCCGATTCAACTGCAATACTTCCTTATTCAAGTGGAACTACAGGGTTACCGAAAGGAGTGCAACTAACGCATCGGAACCTCGTAGCTAATTTGGTACAAGGAGATCACCCTCGGCTGAGAGATGCTGATTTAACCACGGGTAACTATTTGCGTTGTCTTTAGCGATTGATTCTTAAATTGCTTATAAGTTTCCGACGCAACATTATTTTTCCCCCAAAATCGTCGTACGAAAAACTTGTTTGTACGAAAACTGTTGGGAAATGAGTCCTCTACAACTTTGTCATTTAAATGTGCCACTTATTTTCAATAAAAATGGTCCAAAAGTTGAAAAAACTGCGCCACTTTCCTAATTTTTCACACTCTTTGCTTAAAAAATATTGACTATATGAGGATTGTAGAGAATTAAATTGTCTACAAATTTGTTACTTACCTTTTTTATCGAGAAATGCAAAATATGCGTGCAAATCGACAAAAACATAAAATCTAAGATGGCGGACAGTTTCCATAATTAATTAATGTTCCAAAATATGATTTCTTCATCTACTTTGCGAGGGACACCTAACTGCGCCCGACAGTTAATCTTTTGAAAAAATCTAAAATGATTGGGCTACGAAATAGTTCCGTATTCAAGGCAATTACCGATTACCTGTCAAACTTCTGTGCTCACAAAGTTGCCTACCTTATCCTGATTTTCTATAATTCCTCCATTCGCACATTGTTATTAAAAAGTTGAAAAATCGAAAAATGGCTCGAGATCTCGCGAGATCGAGATTGCATTCCCTAATTATTCGTTCCTATCATGGCATGAGCTGTATTGTTTTTAATTTTATTATAGATACGCATCAGGACACAATATTGACCGTTTTGCCGTTCTTTCACATTTACGGTTTCAATGGTATTTTGAATATCTCATTGGCGCTCGGTCTGCACACGGTTACTCTGCCGAAGTTCACACCGGAAGATTACATCAAAGCGTTGATTACGTATAAACCACGTGATCTGTTCGTGGTGCCGTCTTTGCTGTTGTTTTTGGCAACGCATCCAGCCGTTACTAAAGAACATTTATCGTCAGTTAAAGCTGTTATGTCCGGAGGAGCGCCCGCGACACTGAATCTTATCGAAATGTTCAAAAGTAAAATTGGAAGAGACGATGTATTGATTCGACAAGGTAATCTTAATATAAATAAAAGGGTGTGGGTCTCGGGACCCCCGACAGATGTGAAACATCAAAGAAAACGTTATTGAACTCGGTGGTATTCTCTATGTAGTAGTATATATTTTTTCAAAAGCAGCAACTAACTGTTATGCTGACGTAATCTTATATACTGCACTGTAACACACGCGGTTGCGGCGTTTGAGCACGCCTGAGCCAGAAACGCAACTAAATACACAGCGAAGTATCTAATATCTATATTACAAACCTAAACATGTATACATATACTTTTGCTTTACAGTACGTTCGTATGTATACTCTCTCTCTCTTCCCGTGCCGGAGCGCGCGGAAGCCGAGAGAGAGAGTGCCGCAGTGGTGGGGAGAACAGCAGCGAAGGAGCGGACCATAAATTTCGTTGCATATTTCCCCTCACGCGGCTGTTCACAGCCCGACATATGATGTTTCACATCAAAAATCCCGTGTCACGATGTTCGTTCACGCTAATCTCCGAAACCGCTCATCCGATTTTTATGAAATTTTGTAAATGTGTATTATTTGCTCTAACTAGAGAGATAGGACAGTTTTAACCCGATAAGTGACCCTCAATATTTTTTATTGCGAATTTAAGGATTTTTTATAGGACAGAGGGTCGTAATTCATTTATAAGTTCTATAAGTTTTTAATAGATGGCAGTGTGAATAAATCATAAATTCTTAGCACCCAGGCGAAGCCGGACGGGACCGCTAGTATATTTATATTTTATAATACAATGTACAGAGTGTCTCAGGATTAGCTGGTCAAAATTAAAAGCTAGGTTAAGCACTTTAAAATAAGAAAAAAAGTTCCTACGGAGGTGTGATGCCTTGTGTCTAGTTAAACTATTTGAATGGATGAAACACTTATTGCACAAGTCACACTTATACGGTTTCTCACCTGTATGCATATGTGTGTGAGTATTTAAAATCTCTGCTAAAACTCTTCTTACATACGTCACATTGATATGGTTTCTCGCTCGTATGTATACGTTTGTGAATATTTAAAATGCCTGAACGAGCAAAATACTTCTTACACAAGTCACACTGATATGGTTTCTCGCTCGTATGTATACGTTTGTGAATATTTAAAATGCCTGAACGAGCGAAATACTTCTTACACAAGTCACACTGATATGGTTTCTCGCTCGTATGCATACGTTTGTGAATATTTAAAATGCCTGAACGAGCAAAATACTTCTTACACAAGTCACACTGATATGATTTCTCGCTCGTATGTATACGTTTGTGAATATTTAAAATGCCTGAACGAGCAAAATACTTCTTACACAAGTCACACTGATATGATTTCTCGCTCGTATGTATACGTTTGTGAATATTTAAAATGCCTGAACGAGCAAAATACTTCTTACACAAGTCACACTGATATGGTTTCTCGCTCGTATGTATACGTTTGTGAATATTTAAAATGCCTGAACGAGCAAAATACTTCTTACACAAGTCACACTGATATGGTTTCTCGCTCGTATGTATACGTTTGTGAATATTTAAAATGCCTGAACGAGCAAAATACTTCTTACACAAGTCACACTGATATGGTTTCTCGCTCGTATGTATACGTTTGTGAATATTTAAAATGCCTGAACGAGCAAAATACTTCTTACACAAGTCACACTGATATGATTTCTCGCTCGTATGTATACGTTTGTGAATATTTAAAATGCCTGAACGAGCAAAATACTTCTTACACAAGTCACACTGATATGATTTCTCGCTCGTATGTATACGTTTGTGAATATTTAAAATGCCTGAACGAGCAAAATACTTCTTACACAAGTCACACTGATATGGTTTCTCGCTCGTATGTATACGTTTGTGAATATTTAAAATGCCTGAACGAGCAAAATACTTCTTACACAAGTCACACTGATATGGTTTCTCGCTCGTATGTATACGTTTGTGAATATTTAAAATGCCTGAACGAGCAAAATACTTCTTACACAAGTCACACTGATATGGTTTCTCGCTCGTATGTATACGTTTGTGAATATTTAAAATGCCTGAACGAGCGAAATACTTCTTACACAAGTCACACTGATATGGTTTCTCGCTCGTATGTATACGTTTGTGAATATTTAAAATGCCTGAACGAGCAAAACACTTCTTACACAAATCACACTGATAAGGTTTCTCACCTGTATGTGTACGTTTGTGAATTTTTAAACGATCCCAGACGGTAAAACACCTGACATGGTTTCTCACCTGTATGTATACGTTTATGGCGTTTTAAATTGCTAGACGTGGTAAAATAATTATTACACATGTCACATTGATATGCTTTCTCGCCTGTAGGTATACGTTTGTGATCATTTAAATGTGTTGAACGGGCGAAATATTTATTACACAAGTCACACTGATATGGTTTCTTACCAGTATGAATACGTTTGTGAATTTTTTATGGGCGGAACTTCTATGGCGAGGGCAAAAAGTAGAACGATTTCTAACTAGAAACAAGTAACTAACGCAAGAGTGCACTGCTATAGCAGAAATGTTCGATGTAAATAATTACTGCTACAATTTCGCTTTGGAGGGCAGTATAGCCTAGTGGTTAGCGTGCTTAGTGCCGCAACCTCTGGACTGGACTACCGTGGGTTCGAATCCCACCTGCGCTCAGGGATGTTTCGTAATGTTATTTAGTTTTAAGATAGTTGTTATTTAGTGTAGTTGAAAGACGCTAATGACCTGAGATGTCGACGCGTCTATAATCTCCAAAAATAAATTAAACAATTTCGCTTCAATAACAATATCCTTTGATGTGAAATTACACCTTTTATGAAATTAGATGTAGCGATTTAGGGAGAGCTGACTGTAACATTCCAAGTTTTCATGGTTTCCGGGCTTGTAGGCCGTGGTCCGGTGGTATTTCTACCTGACGTTTCGTCTACAACTGCGGTAGACATTCTCAAAGGCGATGTGGCAGCGGTCGAAGTGTCCTCCTTGGCGGCTCACAGGTCAGTGTGTCAGTGACTGGTGTCCTCCCTTCTTTTATGCCTAGTACCAGTGTGTTCTCTGTTCGGTCGTAGTCCGTCAATCTGTAATTGGTCAACTGCGCAGTGTGTAGTGGTGGGGGTGAGTTCTCTACTCGGTCGTATTCCGTCCTTGAACGATTGGCCATTGGTTTACGAAACGTCAGGTAGAAATACCACCGGACCACGGCCTACAAGCCCGGAAACCATGAAGACTTGGAACAATGCCGGCCGTGAAAGCTTGCACATCTGGATATGACTGTAACACTATTGCGTATTTTGTAGGTTATGGAATGACTGAAACGTCTCCGGTGACATTGATAATGCCAAATGATACGCCGGCATCTAAAACGGGCACTTGCGGCATTCTTACACAGGCTACGGAAGCTAAAATAGTGCATATCGATACCGGCGTAACTCTTGGACCACACAAGTCCGGAGAACTGTATGTCAGAGGTCCACAAGTTATGGCGGGGTATTGGAAGAACGAAGAAGCCACTAGAGAAACGATCGATAGCGAAGGATGGTTGCATACGGGCGACATCGCTTATTATGATGACGACGGATACTTCTATATTATCGATAGAACGAAAGAATTGATTAAAGTCAAAGGAAATCAAGTAAGTTAATTTCGTTTTAGTTGAAAATTATATAAATACAATTCAGTTGTCGGTTTTAAATTTAAAATGCCTATTTTAAATAAACAAAAACGACGGAAGAGAGTTTAACACCACCTCCCCAAAGGGCTTGAGAATGGCCGAGCGTGTTGTTTACATGGCGTCGCTATGATTCCTCTATTACAAGTCCCCAGTTCCCGGGTTCTAGTCCGAGAGCTGGTAAAAGTGTTACACTACATGTAGTGGAAGGAATAGACGACAGTCACATGACTGTGATTGGCTGTCTCAAGGTCAAAGAAATTGTAGTACAAACATCAAAGTGCCGACAGAGAAGCGAATCGACTAATATATTCTTATTTCTTTATACAATGGGCGTGTTTGGCCGAAGTAAGTACTTACTAAATTTAGTAAGTCACTTACTATACTTACAAAATTTTCGGCTGGGACACAAAATAAGTGCTAACTCAGTAAGCATGGCTCAATATAAGACGCCATTTTGCTTATTGTTATTGTAATTGTTATTGTATATTAAGCCAGTAAGTCTGTCCTGGCCGAAAAGCGCTATAGTCAGCCTGTAAGATTTTATTTTTTTTTATGCTAACTGGCTTACTAAGTTTAGTAAGTACTTACTTCGGCCAAACACGCCCAATGACTATGTTATTATACATCGAAGATTGTATATTAAATTCGGAAGTTTCCTGTGCAAAACTTATGTCATACGATATCTCGAGTAACTAATTAAACGGTTTTATTTAGCTTGACCCCGTATATTTGTGTTTGTTTGTTACTATCTTTGTTTCAAATCTTGCGACAGCTTTTTCAACTACTTCTACTTAACCGATTCTTATGAAACTTTGCACACATATTGAGTTCCCGTGACAATACAATATTATGATGATTTCAACTTGGGGTAAGTTCGGTTTTGAGCTCAGATCGATCTGAGTGATCTAATGCGTTCGAATTTAACATTTATATGCTCTGAAAGATCTGTATCCTGCATTCGGATTTAAAATCTGGAGGAGATCGAGCACGCTCTATGAGCTCCGAGGAAAACGATGCGAGCAAGCAGATTTAACCATCTCCAGAGCATTCATTTTAAAAATGAGCGGAAACACTTGTTGTAAGAATGGATAAATTTCGAAGTTTATTTATATGAGGTAATTTTTCAATAGGTAAAAATACACGAATAATATTTATTCCAAAGAATAGTAATAACCACTAAGTCTATATCGCACAGAATGATTAAATAAAATATTTATTATATCTATGGGTCGAAAAAATCAACAACCGGTAGTACTATTAATTTTAATTTTAATGAGGAGTTTGCATAATAATACGGGCCAGAAATCAAACTAAAAACTAGAAAATAAAAATAGGTAAAAAACTTTTAAGTTAAACGGTTTTATTTTAAATCATCAGCTGTACCAAAAATTAGAAAATAATTAGGACACAAACCAAGGGGCACTTTGTGTCGTTGCGTCAGCGGAATAAGTAATAAAAACGTGGGGCGCATAAAAATCTGTATAACGACTGTATAATTATTTAATAAGAACGACTTGCCTAGAAAATGTGTTTCCAAGCCCACCGACAGAAATATTTCAAATACGCCCTACGTTTTTATTACTTATTCCGCTGACGCAGCGACACAAAGTGCTCCTTGGTTTGTGTCCTAATTATTAGCTGATGATTTAAAATAAAACCGTTTAACTTAAAAGTTTTTTTACCTATTTTTAAGAATAATGTTTACAAAATTACAGTTAAAACTGTTATAATCAGTTTAATGGCAAACGCAAATCCTGTTGTTTCAAAAAACAACTTTCATTTTATGTAATCTTACATTCAAATGAGAAGTTTAATTTAAATTAGAAAGTTTGCGTCACTATTGACTTATAGTCAGATAAAATGTTCTTCACGGGATAATTCTCTTTTTTATGAAACTAATAATTACAATTTTTAAAATATTACCCGAGTTAATTTAATTTACTATAACGGTCAAAATTTAAAACCAACTGTGTTCAGAAACAACATTAACGATTTTAGCGCGTTCTATTTTTAGGTTAGTAGTGACGTGAGCGATATGGTATCCGAACATTATTATTGCGCAAGAGTCCATCGGTCACTTGAATAATTTTTAGTTGTGCAGTTGGTTGCCTGTTGTGAATTAGTTGCATTTGGAGCTATTTGCTTCACGTCTTATCAGTTTTGTGGTTAAAGTTTCATTATTTAGTGCGTCGAGTTGCAATTTAAAAGTGAACAAAATGGAAAATGCAGAAGAAATATTACAGTGTTTAGATGAATTCTCAAAAATGAAACCGAAAGACATACCTCGTGAACTTGAAGAATATCTTTGTTTTGTTGCAAGAACAGGTGACCCTGTCTATCAATGGTCTTTAATTAAATGTTTGTTTCGTGAAAAATTGATAAACGTCATAACAGACTTTTATGAATCGTGTCCTTCTGTTGATATACCACCGTGTCCAAACGTTGAAGCTTTTAATTTCGAAAATATGAAAACCTTTATTTTGGAAAAATTAGAAACATTTGTCGCTGCACCATTTACGGTTCAAAGAATATGTGAGTTGTTAACAACGCCTCGAAAAGAATATAATCGTATAGATAAATATATGCGAGCGTTGGAAAAAAATATACTCGTGGTGAGTACAAGAGAACCCGGAAACAGAAGATCGACCGAGAACGGTGAGAGTATGTTGAATGGAATCGAAGGTGAAGAACAAGGGCTCGATGGTTCGAACAGCGGTGATGTTCATGTTGAAATTGAAATGGAAGATGGACAAACATGGCCAAAAACAACAACGGAAGGTAACGACACATTCTCAACTGTAGAAAAACCCGATTTCAATAGCGAAATGCAAACGACAAGTCAAGAAGACAGTACAAAACCGGTATCCGATATGACATTCGCTCAAGATTTAGGAATGTCCGATACTCCGGTTGTAACGGAAGCATCTTTGGATACGGTTATAACGTGCCGAGCTAACGTAAGTGAAGTTACTTTCGGAACGGAATCCATGTCTACCGACTCTGCAGTATTCGTAGCCGAACCAAATACGGACATGTCCGATTGTTACATGAACAATGTAAATATTACAAACGCCGTCGAAGGATTTATTAATTCGGAACCTATGAATGAGGACAGTGAAGAAAGCAAACCTACGGAATCATCGGAACAGTCGGTTGCACCGGAATCTGAAGTTGACGTTCCGATGGAACATTCGAGCGAACTTACATCGTCTGAAGACTCCGCTGCTAGTAATACGGAAAGCGAACAAGCCACAACTGAAACTGAATTGCTGGTTACGGAAGAGAAGTCATCATCTCCGAGTTCGGATGATTCGAGTGAAGTATTAACTGAAAGTAATGAAACAATTGCAGAACAGCCGATAGCGATCGAAAGTGAAATTCAAGAAGAAAGTATCGCTGCTGAAGTTCCTAAAGAAGAAGACGCTGTACCAATCGAGGAAGATGTATCCGATGAAAGTGACAGTGTTGAAAGAAGTGCTACGACGGAAGAGTTACCATTGCAAACGAGTGAACCGGAAATTACACCTCAAGAAACAATTGAAAGTGTCGATGTGATTCCTGAAAGCGATATTACTGAAGCAGAAGCGCCTGTTCCAGTCAGTGAATCAGAAAAAATCGAGTTGGAAGAAAATGAAGGAAAAAGTGAAGAGACTAATAATGAAGAAGAACAAATGGTTGTTGTCGAGCAACCTGTTGAAGAACAAGAAGAAAAGAAAGAAGAAGAAAAAGAACAAGAAGTAGAAAATACGGATTCGCTAGAAAACATTGCGCCGGAAACGTCTCATTGTGTTGAAGAACCGGAAACGTCAGAAGATAGTAACAGTAAAGAAGCAGTTGAAGAAGCGATAGAAACAGTCGAAGAAGCTAAAATGACAGTCGAAGAAGTCGAACAAACTGAAACGGATACAAAAGAAACTAAACAAGAAGAGACATCTGTTGTCGAAGAAAGTAGTAAAGTATCAACCGAAACGTAATTCTTTTTTTAATTGTTTATTAATTTGGGCGTTCAGTTTGCTCATTTAAATTTTTTTTAAAACCGAACTTTTTTTTAAACTGCGAGTTGCAATTTTTAATCAATTTATGAAAACAGTTGAAAGAGCTTTGAGTCTTTACAAAAACTATTAGGTTCAATACTTTTTAGTAGAAAAAAGTTGTCTATTTGTAGGTACAAAAAACAAAAAGTGTTTTTCTGACACTTAATTCCATTTCAGAATGTAGTATTATTTTAATTTACAAAATTTATGGTTCAATGAGCCATTTCCCTGAGAGTAGTTCTTTCAATTATCCACGTGAGGCAGCACTGTGGTAGGTACAAACATTATTTATTCCCCATTAGTGTCGTGTCATTTTAATGGTATAACTTAATTATTAAATTAATTAAATAATTAAGTTATATTACTAAAATGACACGACACTAATGGGGAATAAATAATGTTTGTCCCTACCACAAGTGCTGCCTCTCATGGATAATTGAAGGAACTACTTTCAGGAAAATGGCTCATACACTTAAAACAATTGAAAATGTCAAACTAAATTGCGACATTCATTTGTTTATATATCGTCAGTGATACTGCAAAACAGCTGAATGTCGCTCTGTAATTCCACATTACTGTTTGAAGTACAGGCGTGTTCTACGACCTCCATTGGTGCACAATGAATCGCAGCTCGTTTGAGTTAGCCAATTAGAGGACCTTTAAAATTGTAGGATACAATACCGCGCATGGAGGTCACTCGGATATTTGTTGTAAAATTTTGTTTCCAACACTAATGCGGTGTTGCAACATGACTTACGCCATATATGTAATACTCCTATATTGCTGGCCAGGGTCTGGAGTCGGACGAAAAGCCTATGGTGCAGACATATATATGTCTGTCTCTCTCGCAAGACGTCGAGGCTTATGCGCATGAACAATTTATAATATTAATTTATCTATGATAATAACAAGGTTAGTAGTGATATTTCCGAAATTGCTATGGAAACAATGTGAATCGAATGTTGCAACGCTTGCGCACAACGAGATTGATTTCTCGACAAAGATAGGAACAGTCATTTGCTATCTCATTTGCGGCCTGATACTTCCACTTATGGGCGCAAGCAATATAGGAGTATTACATATATGGCTTACGCGCTATTGAAGAGTGACGTTCAGCTGCTTTGTTGCAGAGTGACTTTCAGCTGTTTTGTTGCCGATTGACGTTCAGCTGTTTTGTTGCAGGACATTTAGCTGTTTTGCAGTATCACTGACGATATAAATATTGCTGTTTATATTCCTCGAAGTTTTTCTCTTATTTTAGCATTTTTGTATAATCCACCGTAAGTGTAACACAAAGTACTTTAAGCGTACGGTTAACCGTAATTTACCGTTGTACAAATCACGGTTGGACGGTTCATATTTAAGCCATGGTCGGTACACTGATGTTACACGGTACCTTATTTTCGACAGGCCTGTAGTTTGTGTCATATCTCAAAAATCTGTTGAACCAAATCAATTAGTTAATTTCAATTTAAGACATCGAACTACCTTTGCATTTTAATTTTATTGGTAACATTACGAATAGAGCATCCAAGTCCGGAACCAAAGAGGAAGTCCGGACCTCGGGATCTAACTAAGAGAATCCCGGGATATGTCCCGAAGTTCCGAATATACCAAATATTGCGGATTTTTGCTGTATTGAAATTTTAACGAATTTTACACGAGTGATAATTGGGATATTAGGACGGGACTTCCCAGAATTACAAAATAGCAGAGCAGTTAGAGCACTGTGTTACGAGCTACGACTGCTATGAGCGCGACAGCTAACACGGAAGGGTGCGCGTGCGTCATCCAGTTTTAAAATTTCGGGTCTATGATAGGTCCCGGGAAGTCTGCAGTACTGTCGAAATTAGGTTACAGTGCACATCAAACATGGTTACTAATATATAACAAATCACCTCTTCATAATTTTTGATTTTAGACAGGTTCCTTAAAAACTTGTGTCGCGTAATCGATGTTTTTTTTTTGTTTAGAAGAGATAAAGGACTGACTATATTTTGTGTTTTAATTTATTAGTTCTCTAAACATACCCGAAAAATATCACTACTTCAAAGATATTTAAAAATAACAATATATATATTATATTTATAACGGATAAACCTTCGACCGATGGTTGAACGGATAAACATTACGGATATGTGTGTTTGTAGGTTAATTAAATTATTATGTAATCAATTGATTCTTTAGCAAATGATCAAATAAAACAACTGTATAATATATAGTGAATGTAGATTTTTGGTGGGCAAAATCGCATTATTTCAATAATAGGATTCTTAGGTTATGAATGATTCTTATAATCGGATGTTTCATTCGAATTATATCAAACGATTCTTTTGAATTATGAGTGCTGCAGGTAATCAAGGTGGACCTAAAACTAGTTCACTAACCAGTATTCAGTAGCCATTCGCTGTTGCGTCGATGTCAAACAGTAGAGAGAGTGGTGTAGATAATATGTTTCATTAGAATTTCCGATCATAACAATCTCTCATCTCTATGTTTCCGATTATTAATATTCAAATTGTATACATTTCAGATTATATATCATTCAAGTAATATATAATTTGAATTATTTCCATAATTGGAAGTCACCGATTATCGATTATATCACACCATTAACTTTAACACAGTGAATTCCACAACATGTATCGGAAGTTTATTTTTAAAATTAACAATCACAATTACTATAACCAGTAGGTTCATTCCAACAGACTGAACTCCACCCATAACTGGATTTTGCGCATTTATATACGGTCAATATTCGTGTGATTCGGGGCTATCGAACCTGCACGCTGCTGCGGTGTAAATATTTCTTCCGACATCGCCAACTACGATCGGCAGTTTTAGTTTCCGTTATGTTAACGAGTAGAGACAATAATGGAAACCTAACCTAACCTTGTGTTCGTTGCGCACTTTGTTACTCGCAGATCCGCGAGCCCCGTGCGCAGATTGCAATTGTTACCAATCTGATCTTAACGAATGGCATTGCAGTTACGGATGGAGTCCAGCGTTGTCGCCAGGTTGTACATCGCCATGTTCAAGGGTGCCGCCAATTAGAAAGAAAGAAAGTATCAAATGAAAACGCGCAAAAGATTTTTTAATTTACGAATGAGCGAATATTTCATTTGTTTAGATAAAACTACAGTAGAATCCGGATAGAACGACTTTCAAAGGACCATCGACATTATGTCGTATTAACCGGACGACGCACAAAGCGACCGCATAATTTAAGCTTGTTTTTATATAATACATATGTGTTTCACGCATCAAGAGCAGTGGCGCTTCAGTTCGGCTGATGACTATTATACTACCGATTTAGGTTCACTGGCGTATAACCATAGACAATTACCAAAACCATAGACAATAACAACAAGGCGTATGTATTAGCCTAGCGGCACTGGCGAGAACTAATTGTGCCAACACGGCACACGATGAATGGTCCTCAGGCGGTTGGGGGGAGGTCAAGGAGGCATTCCGGCGAACGGCGACGCCCATTCCACACGTGTATAACTATGTAGCTAATAAAAGTCTATTTTTACGGACATAATAAAACGGTATAAATAATTTCCGTAACATAAGTGTACAATAGATTAATTTCTATGAAAATAAAACAAAATATATTAACACTTACAAATACATAATTATGTACATATGTATGTATTATGTATCTTTAATGAAAATTATACATTGCACATATGTGTGTGTTACAGATCAGAGGAACAATATGTATTGTAATATCGTTCTAACCGGACGATTATTATAAAATTAGGTCGCTAAAAGTAGTTGGTCGCTTAAATCGGAGTCGTACTATATAAATACACTTTCATAATATGTCTATATGAAACCTAACTTGAGTTTGCATTTACGTTGCTAAAAACGGTTAGCCGTTATAAACGAAGTCGTAATAGACGGACTCTACTGTATTTCATTTTGTGGGAGGTTTTTAAATTTTTGATAGAATCGTAGATAATTAATTTGTTGGTTCGGTATTAAAAAAATAGTTTTTTTAATGTTGTCAGGTTGGCATTTGACATCTAAAGTGTGCAGAGCTATGTATACAGTTGTTTTATTCTTTTTTTATTTAATATTTAGTAACTGAAACATCGGAAACTGATTCTATCCAAATCGGAACGTTAGACGAAAGTCTTAATTGTCGTGTAATCTAATCTAACAAGTAAAATAAAAATATTTGTTCGAAATTTATGTGTGTAAAATATAAGAATACTTTTTCAATTGAGGAGTAGAAAAATCAAGGAGCGTAAGAACTATTAATTACAGTCGAAATTCGATAACTCGAACCATGACTTGCCACAAAAAAAATAGAGTTGTCAAGACTTCGAGCTATCAAATAATATTAATTTTCACTCTTGACGCTACTGCCAACCTATTTTGTTCGAGTTATTGCAGTTCGAGCTACCGAAGTTCGATTTATCGAAGTTCGACTTATCGAAGTTTGACTTAACGAAGTTCGACTTATCGGAGTTCGATTTATCGAAGTTCGACTTATTGAAGTTAGATTTATTGAAGTTCGACTTATCGAAGTTCGACTTACCGAAGTTCGACTTATCGAAGTTCAACTTACCGAAGTTCGACTTATCAAAGTTAGATTTTATGAAGTTCGACTTATCGAAGTTCGACTTATCGAAGTTCGACTTATCGAAGTTCGACTTATCGAAGTCCGACTTATCGAAGTTCGACATATCGAAATTCAGCTTATGGAATTTCGGATTATCGAAGTTCGACTTATCGAAGTTCGGCTTATCGAAGGTCGACTTACCTAAGCTCGACTTATCGAAGGTCGACTTATCTTAGTTCGATTTATCGAAGTTCGACTTATCGAAGTACGACTTATCAAAGTTCGACATATCGAAGTTCGACTTATCGAAGTTCGACTGTATAATATTATTTTGAGAGTTTTTTGTAATCTGATATACGCTAGCGGAAATCGTTTGTTGAAAGATGCCACTGTAGACGTTAAGCCAGTCAGATTTTAACAGCACATACTTTACCGAACAAAATGTTTTATAGCTAGATAAACAAGTAATGATATAAAAACAAAGCGACGTAACTGTAAATATGACAACAATATATTTATATAAAAAATAGTGTAATATTTTTAGAAAATTGTTTTACTCCTTGGTTTTTCAACTTTTCAATAGATTTAACTGTCATAAATTGTTTAGTATTGTAGATTTTCACTCATAAATGTCTTTTCGCAAGTCCAATAATGGTTTTTATCATTTTCATTGTTCAAATACACATTTAAATCAATTGTTTTAATGGCGACAGTTCACCTAACCTCACATTAACAATTGAATTCATTTGTTTTAATGTGAGGTTAGGTGAGTCATTTTTTTATAATGCCATTAAAGAGGTTAAAATAATTATTTGAAAAAAAATATTCAAATTTCGAATCATTCATATTTCATGTTCGGAAGTAAAACACAAAATTGAAACATTTTGTTTTATGTTTAATTGGAACCAACGGATGGTTTTTATATTTTGAAATGGTTAAAGGTCCAATACAAGCACGTATTTTTTATAAAATTAGATCATAGCCAATACTTAAATAATGTATTCAATACTCTATTGTGACTTAGTAGTAACTGTCGAAGTTTGGATATGGCATGCTTGTAATTCGTATACTTCAGATAAATTATTAATCCCAAATTAAACTGGTTTTAATGTACAATAGATTCTCGATTATCCAGGATAGTGATCAGGAAGGGGTACATGATTAATTAGAAATCAGAAATTAGGTAGATGGTGCTAGTGGCAAGTAAGGTATGCGTCAAACGTTTGGAGATTAACAATAATAATAATAAACTCTTCATTTCATTCGATGAGAAAACTCATATAGAAAACGTCATACAGATACAATAGAACAATCGAAATTACAAATTAAAAAATTCGGACAAATTATTAAATGTGTTCCCCAGAAGAAACGCTTTTAAAAAACGAGAGAAAATATTTAGATTCTTA
The DNA here is from genome assembly GCA_039654895.1 of Mongoloraphidia duomilia. Lineage (NCBI taxonomy): Eukaryota > Metazoa > Arthropoda > Insecta > Raphidioptera > Raphidiidae > Mongoloraphidia > Mongoloraphidia duomilia. Next base: position 23,087,378 of record CM077526.1, on the reverse strand, counting down.
CAATTCTTAATGTGACTTGGAAGATTATTAAAGATTTTTACACCTATGTTTAAAGGAGAATTTTTACTAACCTCAAGTTTGCTAAAGGGGGAACTCAGATCATTTCTAAAACGCGTATTATAAGAATGGTAATCGCTATTCGTGACAAACTGGTTAAAGTTTTTAAAAACAAAGAAAGAAATTTCGTAAACGAAAATTTGACAGAGTCATAAGTTTGTGTCTTTATTATTTTACCGTAGCACGGTTTATCCATTATTAAGGAATAATTAAATAAATATAAAACTGCGATGTACCCAATCGCTAGTGGCTCCATCAGATGATAGAAAACATAAACAGCAGTGACATTTAAATATACCTTTCTTGATAGTGGCGCCATCAGCTGGCAGTAAAAGTCTGGTAGCCTTCATTCTTACAAAAGCAATGTTTTAAAATACAAAATAAACCAATAAAAAAATTGCTAACTGGATGATGCAAACACAGAAGCCGATTCAGTAATAAAAACTAAACAGTGACGTCATGCTCAACCCGTATAAATAAATGTTTATCGGGCCGCTCAGTTGTCAGCACTGTCGTTAATTTTTTTAACATGCATACCAGCATTGTTAACCGCTAACCGGATAATCAGGTCCCGGATAATCGAGAGTGTACTGTACGTCTGATTCTGTTAATTTAAAATAACTGACTGCCACCCATGTTGATGTGTAAGAAAAATTGACAGTCGATAGTGCTGTATTGTCAACAACATCTTATCCGATAGAAATACTGAAATGTCAGATACGGTGTTTAAAGATATCATTTAAGTTAACCATCTCGAAAGATGCCATTTTGTATTTTTTTCTTAATTTTCAAAACGAATTAACAATGAAATTGGTTTATTTTAAATTTATAGCAGAGCTGTTAAAAACGGTGAATTGTTGACAGCTCTAGATAGATTTGAGTGGCCATTTTGTAAGTCATCAGTATTTTGTTTTCATAAAAAAAGTTCTTAATTGTTCTTACGTTATTAAATCATTATTAATATAGTAGTTTATACAACTAGTACAATTAAGTATAAGACACGAGGGGTGAAGTTGATACGCGAGCCGCAGGCCAGAATACCAACACCCCTCGCGTCCTATACTTAATTTTACGAGTTGTATACACAGTTTTCTCTAACACATATTTGAAATGTACAACATTTTAAACTTTAGAGCTTTATTGAATTAATTTCAAACACCAAAATCTCACTGACAGCTAAAAATATTGGCCTTGATCCAAAATTTATTTACTTCGTTACCGTAGCAACTAGATTTTTAAACATTTTGAATAATAATAAAACACAAGGTTTTTTAAAATTTACACTATAACTTTATTTTATGACAATTGTTTCGTCAACACAGTGACTTCTTCAGAAAATATCTTATACTAAAATAAAATACAAAACGTACAAATAATATATAGGTTCTTATCAGGTAAGAAATAAAGTTAAAACTACTAGCAAATCTATAGACTAAGTAAAAGAAAAAGAAGAGAACAACCAACTAAAGTATACTTTAGATTATACAACCTAATATTATTATAGATTTGCTAGTAGTTTTAACTTTATTTCTTACCTGATAAGAACCTATATATTATTTGTACGTTTTGTATTTTATTTTAGTATAAGATATTTTCTGAAGAAGTCACTGTGTTGACGAAACAATTGTCATAAAATAAAGTTATAGTGTAAATTTTAAAAAACCTTGTGTTTTATTATTATTCAAAATGTTTAATATTAATTTACATCAAGTAAGCACCCAATCTATAATATAACTAGATTTTTCTCATATGGCATAAAATATATTGTTGTACGCTGACGGCCCAGTCTATATTTTACGCACGTCTAGTTACGCTGTCGTATCACATAAAATATTGTGTTATTGTGCATAGGCCGTTCTGTGTGTAAGACAGAGATCGATATATAAAGTATTAAGTAAGAATGAGATAAATAATCACTAAAGTAAGTTACTGTGGTTACTGTAAATAAATAATATTATACAACCTAATAACGTCATCTTTGTTTTTTCGCTCCTTCTATGCTGTAAAAATGTAAATCTTTTACCAGTTTACCAACTAAAGCAACTAATTAACCACGATATTAATTCGTAATATTATTTATATCTGGTACAAAAGTTTTAACAATTATTTTATCAATTAATTTATTAAGTGTTCGAAAAGACCTCCACGTTCTACCAAACAATATCCTAATCGATTACAAAAATTTCCCCTCACATTGGCTAACATTTGATGGTCAACGGACTGACATGCATTAGAAATTTTGAAAGGCAGCTACAAATAATTTCATTATGTCGGCGGTTGTATTACCACCATAAAACCATTTAATTATTTGGATTTTTTCCCAAACAGTTTAAATTGCCATTTTATCAATAATTTCAGTAGTGACTATTTTTACTGCAGAAAACAACGATGACGCTATCAGGTTGTTCATATTTATTTACAGTAACCACAATAACTTCCTATTAGCGATCATTTATCTCATTCTTACTTATTGCTTTATGTATCAATCTCTGTCTTACACACAGATGCCCTATGCACAGCTTTAATTAGATACAATCTGTATATTATTTCAGGCAGCCAACTAGAGACACGAAATGTTGTACATTTCCTATACGTGTTAAAATAAATAATTAATACTTTCGTTGTTAGCGAATAAAATTCGAATCATTTAAACATTCATCTTGTATTTATCCATGTAGAATTAATAATTATGGAGAGATTATTGTGCTTGAAAGTTGAAACAAAAGAGGTCGAATATTTAAAACAAAATTTAGTTGCTTGATGAACTAAAGTAGGTAACCTATAAAAACGCTGCATTTTCCATGTTGGAATCTCAACTGTAGCATTCGTTTATTTCCGAACGGCCATTTTAAAACAAAATGGAGTAACTGCATACCTACTCTAATAAACACCGTTGTTTAATATGAAGTCGCCACAAATCTAGTTATTTTCGTTTGTAATTTTGGTATAACTGGTATGAATAATCACTTAAAAACGGAATTTACTTAATTTTTTTTAGTTTGTGAAAGTTTTCAAGGTTATGATGATGTTTTAACCACGGATGTGGTATCTTAACATTGTTTTTAATTTTGGTTCTCAGTCCTAGAGGTTTTAAGGTTATGTTGTTCTTATAAATTCTATAGAATTATCGCTAGGCACTTGGTAGAACATGATTAAATAAAAATTAATAAACAAACACTTGAAAAATTCTACACATTTATTTATCTCAACGATCGTTTCGGGTTTCTAACCCATCTTTAAGAATTTAAACTAAAACCAAAATCTAAAAAGTCTACAAACATTATACAGGGTGTATCACAGAAAACCAAACATAGGGAAAAGTACACAGTACAAATTAGTTAAGATCAGAGATTGCTTTGCCCTCTATTCAGAGGTCGTTACCATGGTGTACGTATACAGTAACAAATGCATATTGCTGTTCATTTGACAAAATCTGGATGAACTTAAAGACAAAATAGTCGAAGTATGTTTCAATATGACTCCTGTAATGTTAGATAAAGTGAGACAAAGTTTTTGTAACCGATTAAGCCACTGCTTAATTCAAAATGGAGGTTTATTTGAACATTTGCTTTAATTTTTTATTTTAACTGTTTGTTTTGTTTAATTATTAGTTAAAAAAATATTTTCTTAATAAAAAATTGTTTCATTAATAAAAATAAATTCATTTAATATTGAAGAATTTATTGATTTTTCTAATTATTCATTATTAGCTATTATTGTTATTAAATAATGGTTAGTCAGCGTTACCATGGTACCCATTCTCATATGTGGCCAAAGTAATCGTTGATCCTAACTAATTTGCACAATGGAGTTTTCCCTATGTTCGGTTTTCTGTGATACACACTGTATATAGTAACCCCAGTCTTCCCTGGGTTACTATATATAATGTTTGTAGACTTGTTAGATTTTAGTTTAAACTCCTGAAGATGGGTTAGAAACCCGAAACGATCGTTAAGATAAATAAATGTGTAGAATTTTTCAAGTGTTTGTTTATTAATTTTTATGTTGTTCTTGATCACTATTATTTTCGTTTGTAATTTTAACAATACGTGCTCACTTCTAAAGCTCGATTTATATTATCCGGTCAGACACGGCGCGGGAACGTAGCGTTTCCGGCGAGACAAACATTTTTAAATGCATTTCAAATACGAGTATTGATACGTGTCTGAACGGACGGGATCCGCTATAAGTATAAATATTCGTATTTGAAATGCATGTAAAAATGTTTGTCTTGCCGGAAACACTACATTCCTGACCGGATAATATAAATCGACCTTTAAACGTTTAATGTTACCTATGATAGTTTAACCATCAATGAATAAACGGTAGCCAAAAAGACTAGAAAGTCCAAGCTCGCTAGTTTGCGTCTAACCATGATGCTGTCTCTTACGCCGGCTACGGAAGGCGCTGCGAGCTTTTTAGTTATCGGCGCAATGCCGTACTGCACATCTTTTCAAACACTAGCACGAGATAGCTAACGCCGCAGCACCGCATTGCGCCGATAACTAAAAAACTCGCAGCGACTCTTGCGTCGAAATATACGGAGCCGCCGCTAACCAGCGATCTCGATCTCCTTGTTTCTAGTCTTTTTAAGCCTAGCCACAAAACTGGTTATTTTCGTTCATAATTTTGGTAAGACTTTCTTAATCGTAGAAGTTTCGAGGTTATGATTTTGTAAATGGCTTCTTCGTAAGTATACGCTCATTAAAATAATAAATAATTATTTTGTTGATTATCGAATAAAGAGATTTAGGTTTTGCTTAAGAAGTATTGATCACTTTCACAGATTGGTAGGATCACTGCCCATTCTTTAATTAATGTTAAATATATATCGTATGTAGCTGTAAAAAAATTAAGTCAATCCAACATTTGTATAATAATTTAAATGTAATATTTGATATAATAATAGTGAAAATAAATAGAATGTAATTTTTTTTAAATACTCGTGTAAATTTATTTCATTATTACCTAAAAAGGGAGTAGAGGAGATGCTAATGACTACTGTTGTCGAGCGTCTATAATCCACAATTTATTCATTCAAGAGTAGAAGACAGTGTGATCCAGTGGTTAGGGTCGCGGCCTCTGGATATTTATTTTTTAATAATAAATTGAAAATCTAATTGACACTTTTACCAACTCGGGTTAAAATCTGGGAACTACGGCTACTAAATAATTGGTAATTTTTTTTATACTGTACTACTGACTCGAATAATAATTTCTATTGAACATTTTTATTGGAAGAGCAGTCAATTTCATAAATGATTCCTGCAAATATCGGAAAAAATCATTTTAACAACCATAGTCACAGTCAGGACTCTAACCTGAACCTTTCGACTATCGCGGCGGAATGAGCTTTACATTACTCAACCGTGACATGATTACCAATCTAACATTCTCCATATATGCAGGAATCAATTATGTAATTGGCTGCTCTTCCAATAAAAATGTTCAGTTGCAAAACAGCCGTATACATTTATTTAATATAATTTCTATTATTAAATGAATGCATAATGACTGCAAACAGTATATGAAACACCTGTTGTAAGAACAATGACGTAACACAATGCTGTAATCAGGAAAAATTCATTAATTCAAACCTATGTCACCGTAGGGATTTTAACCCTAAACTTTCCACTAACTGAGACTCAGTCCGCCGCGATAGTGGAAAGTTTGAAATTTATTTATTATTGTAAATTGACTAGCCTGATAACACAGGTTCTGCCTGTGTTTAGGGGTGAATAATAAATTATCTTATCTTAGGGTTAAAATCCCTACGGTGACATAGGTTTGAATTAATGAATTTTTCCTGATTACAGCATTGTGTTACGTCATTGTTCTTACAACAGGTGTCTTCATATACTGTTTGCAGTCATTATGCATTCATTTAATTATGTATTTGGTCACGACTTACGTGTTAAATTTGTATTTATAATTTCTATTGTTTTTTTAAGGTATCTCCAACTGAATTAGAAAATATAATTCTCGAAATGATCGGCGTGGCCGATGTAGCAGTTGTACCAGTTCCTGACGCATTGGCCGGTGAAGTTCCAAGAGCTTTTGTTGTTCTAAAACCAGACGCCAAAATAACCGAAAAGGATGTGTTAGATTTTGTACAGCCTAAAGTTGTCAAATATAAACAGCTTAAAGGTGGTGTCCGTTTTATTAAAGCGATTCCAAGAAATGCAGCTGGAAAAATTCTCAGAAACGAATTAAAAGTCTTAGGTGAAGATTCAAATAACTAAAGATTATTTTATCGAACGCCATAAGTTCTTAAATCATAACATGTTTCAACGAAAGATCTTCATTTTTGTTTATTTCTATTAGAAGTCAAAATTTTAAGAACAAAAAAAGAAACTAAAAATTAATAATGTGTAACGACACTTTTTGGCTAGAATGAACCATTTTTCTGGATAGTAGTTCCTTCCAACTATCCACGAGAGGCAGCACTTGTGGTGGGTACAAACATTATTTATTCCCCATTAGTGTCGTGTCATTTTAGTGGTATAACTTAATTATTTTAATAGTAATAATAATTTAATAATTAAGTTATACCATTAAAATGACACGACACTAATGGGGAATAAATAATGTTTGTACCTACCACAAATGCTGCCTCTCGTGGATAATTGAAAGAACTCAGGAAAATGGCTCATTAAAGTACATATAATTAATTTTATTTTGTTTGGATATAAAGATGCCATACTAGCAAAACAAATGAATGCAAGAGACAATTGTGTTCTAAAGGATGACCTTGACAATTTTTATGCGGTGAATATTTTCAGTTGACGCAAAACATCACAATACTGATTTTATCTTACGAAAAAAAAAATCATTGAGCTATGAAGCAATATGAAAAGCAAAAATTTATTTTGAAATTTAATTTACGTAATTACTTTCTTTTAGCATCTGCAGTCAACACTTCTAATTCGAATATCTCTCTAACTTAATTTATTAATTTTTGAGTCAACTCCCTTTGAATGAATAATCGCGCAAGCGCGATCAGTTTATTTGTAGAGTATAATTGTTTAGAAAAGGCACCAGCAAGATGGCCGATCTGCGCGGTAAAAGTAGTGGGGAGAGCTATTAGTCGTAGAATATGGACTCGTCTTGCACGAAAGACGCTTGTCAAGTCTTGTGTGTCACGCGCCACCCCTTTAAACAGAATATGGACTCGCCCGGCACTAAACCCGTTTGTGCGCATGTATGATGCTTCTCTAAACAGTAAACAATACTACTCTAGTATAGTATAGAGAAATTAGTTAACTCGCTAACAGATGGCATTAAAAAATAAATGAAAAAGCGTTCCCTCTCTTCCAATAAATTGTTCTAGTTGGCGCGTACTTATAAGTTTGCATTGTTTTTAGTGTAGGTGAACGAGAAAAGCGGAGAAAGTAATCAATACGATTTAAATGTAGTTTCCACAGCCCCCTTATTTTTAATCAAGGACGTTAGCTCCAGGTAGGCCATGGCCCTTGCAATAAAAGTTTTGGCCCATGCGATAACCCAAGACGTAAGTCTGTTAAACAAAAAGCATCGGCTTAAAATTTAGTAGTTTCTTGAACTGTTGTTCTAGCGCGCTTGTGTTCAAAAGTCCATCAGAAACCCCCAAAAGTCCACCAGAAACCCCCAAAAATCTACCAGAAACCCCCAAAAGTCCACCAGAAACTCCCAAAAGTCCACCAGAAACTCCCAAAAGTTTACCAGAAACCCCTAAAACTCCACCAGAAATCCCCAAAAGTCCCCTAGAAACCCCCAAAATCTACCAGAAACCCCCAAAAGTTCACCAGAAACCATTTGTGGTTTTAAATTGTCATTTTTACGGAACTCAAGGCGTCTTGGGTTATATGGGGTTGAAATTCTACAGCAGTCTACCCGGGTTCTAGCCCGAGAGCTGGTAAAAGTGTCAATTGGATTTTCAATTTATTATTAAAAAAAAATAATCAATTGAAAATATGAATTGGTGCTAGGCCCAACTAACCTTAGCTGTTGGTGGTATTTAAAACACAATTTATCAATTTACATCAGTCTCATACAAAAAAAAAAAATGCTGACCACGTCTCTAATCAAGGTTCCCTAGTTGCTTTCGAGAATACTACCGTCCCTTCTGATTCGTTTTGGCGCCCCCAGGGGAGCGGTATCTCCCACTTTGGGAAACTTAACAAATAGACATGGAAGATGTCAATTCGACTTAGAGGTAGTTGACTGTATTATAATAATAAAAATATTTAATAACCTCTTATTACCTCAGTGGCACAGATGGAACAAGAAAAAGTAGCAAGAGCCCTATAGGAAGTTCGTGTAGACGTCAATAAAGGAATCTGAAATACTAGGAAATAATAATGTAAATATTTAGAATGGTATTCCTTACTTTTTCGTACTCTTGGATAAACGATACTCAAATATACTGTAAATATAGGTAATTCGTTATATTATTATGCTGCATGATAGCTTTATAAGATAATAAAATAATAATAGCCCAAACTCTAACCATGCAAAGGTCTACTGAACAACCCTAATAAAATTGTATTATTGAATGAGCCATTTTCCTGAGAGTAGTTCTTTCAATTATCCACGAGAGGCAGCACTTGTGGTAGGTACAAACATTATTTGTAAATACATAAACACACACAGAATTTCAACCGAAAAGATGAAGGCCTCAATCTCAGTAAAACCTGGACACCAGCACTCCGACATACAAAACCAATGACCAATCGTACAAGAACGGGATACAACCGAGTTGAGAACTCACCCCCACTACTACACACTGCGCAGTTGACCAATGGCAGAGAGACGGACTACGACCGAACAGAGAACACACTAGTACTAGGCATAAAAGAAGGGAGGACACTAGTCACCGACACACTGACCTGTGAGCCGCCAAGGAGGACACTTCGACCGCTGCCACATCGCCTTTGAGAATGTCTACCGCAGTTGTAGACGAAACGTCAGGTAGAAATACCACCGGACCACGGCCTACAAGCCCGGAAACCATGAAGACTTGGAACAATGCCGACCGTGAAAGCTTGCACACTTGGATAAAACATTATTTATTCCCCATTAGTATCGTGTCATTTTAGTGGTGTAACTTAATTATTTAATTAGTTTAAGAACAACAATAATTTGATAATTTATTAAGTTATACCACTAAAATGACACGATACTAATGAGGAATAAATAATGTTTGTCCCTACCACATGTGTTGCCTCTCGCGGATAATTGAAAGAACTACTCTCAGGAAAATGGCTCATTGAACAGATAATACGATGAAAATTGAAAACATCAAATCGGTGGCAACTAATTCAATTTTACAGATCGTTTTTTGTTGTCAGTGTCTCGAATACAGATTATAGATTTACAACTCCGGTAGACTTTTGTACGGTGAGCGTTTGAACTATTATTTTGGTGTTGGGAAATTTGCTTTGCCATCGCTTTTCAACTTTTTTTTTTATTGTCGATACAATGTTAAACTATTTTATATTTATTTTAGCTACACTGAAAATGTTTCATAAAAAATTCAGATGTTAAAAAGTTAAGATATGATTATATTTTTATTACTAATCTTTTGTTCGCTATTATTTCTAGTCTTTCTACATTGTACATAGGTAAATACTATTAATTAACAATATTTTATAAGTGGTGACAATATTGCTAAATTTAGAATTTTTCGAAATAGTTTTATAGATTTTTTAAAATGTATTTGTATTATAAATAAATAATTGTTATATTATTATTTGTTTAATTTTTTAACTTCCCATTGGAAGTTATTGTAATGGGTCCGAAAATCGAAATCAAAATGTATAACAAATTTTTATGTTTCAAGGTCACTACACTATTTTTACACTATTTTTAGAAAGATGCCTGTGTGTGTGTGGTGTATACGTAGTAACGTACGTATGTGTCCATTTCTTTCTAAGACGAAATCTCGAGAATGAAAAATGATATCGACAACGTTAGGGTGCCAATCGACGCGTATTAACGTAAATATGATCTGAAAGAAATTTTTTCAAAATCGGTTCAGCCGTTCTTTTTTCTTAACCAAATAACCTCCAAAAAAGTCGATTTTACACAATATCTCGCGAATAAAAAATTATATCGACTTCATAAGGGTGTTAATCGAGGCGTGTTAACGTTATTTTAATCCGACATAAATTTTATAAAAATCGGTTCAGCCGTTTTTTAAAAATTATTGTTAAAAATAAATAATAATTATGTTTTAATGATTAAAATGATTACTTTTCTGTGTAATATCTAATTTAATTATTATTATTAAATATTTATCAAACTGGGAAGTTCGTCGTGGGGACCTCAAGGGTCGCACTTTAGTCCTAATAAACGACCCACCTCACGGTTTGTTTTTGTGTGCTGGTCTGACATGTCATTGGCCAGTAGTTTGTTTAAAATTATTAAGACACGGTTGAATTTTGGACAGAAATATTGCATAACTAAAATAATGAGAACCGTTTGGTAAGGTATTCCTTGCATCATAAATTATACAAACTTTTAAATACAGGATCCCATTTTTATAGTTATGTATCTGTTAAGTTGCTGTACCTGAATAGATAAGGATGTGTTTTTTTTATAGTAAAGTTTAGTAACAGTAATGTCTGATTTAGCCAAACTCCAAAACGTGATTATGTGAATAGGGTTAGTTTTACTTTGTTTTAAATAATAAAAAATAAGTTTTTCATCAACTATAAGTGTAAACATATAAAACTAAGAAATATTTATTTTATGTGATCCTGTGAAAGTTGCGTCAAAATAGTTAATTGTACGTCCCTGTGCTGAACGAATCAATCGCACCAATCTGACAGTACATAATAAACCCATGCGTTCAGCCGGTATGTGGTTCGTTTGCATAATTTGACACTAGTTGTGTTGGCATCAATTCGTGAAGTGACAGTTTTTAACCGGTTATTTATGACCATTGTACTGTTTGTTATTAACTTATTAGACGGGATCTATTAAAATAAATTAGAATTTGTCAAAACAATCATTTACAAACAGTGTGTTGCAATTACATTAAAATCAAAAGTTTAAAATACAGTGACATCAAAGGTTAATTAAAACGCAATTGCCGGCATATTTTTATTGCACATGCTCAAACAAAATTATACAACTAACCTTTAAGAACGCGTTTTATATAAGTAAACAGATGTGACTTTTTATTAACCAGAAAAGTAAAAGTGATTAAACTATTGTATTAAGTGAGTTTTTAAAAACAGTGTAGGTACATGATTATTCGTCGAGAAACTGTAGTTATAAGTTTAAACCGTGTTGCGTGATATGGAAATGAATAGTTACGATTTCTGCGGCTAGGAAGCTAGTTCGTTGTAAAACTAGACCTAGTGTGGTGCCAGAGCGGGGCAGCAGTTAAGCAGTAGCTAGCTGTAGCCTGTAGTTGTTTTTAGTCAGTCACAGAGGAGGTTCAACGAAGACCTACTGTCTTCTCGCGGAACCAGTGTGGTGCTCGGGCAAGTGGGGTTAGGTTGTCGTGTGGCCAAAGGCCGCGTCTACTTTTTGTTTTTCTCGAACGAATAACTTAAAAACGAATCTATTGTAAAAAATTGTTAACGAAAATGGCATATGACGGATATAACGGTGATGGTTACAATAACCATCAGTACGGCGATGGTTACATGGAACCAGAAGAAGAATGGGAGCGAGAAGGCTTACTGGATCCGGCATGGGAGAAACAACAAAAAAAGGTCAGTGTTTTTTTGTTTTGTTTGTGTTTTGTTTTATGTTAGTTCTGTCGTGAAAAAAATGAACGCCTTTCTAAAGTTCTTGTACCGTTACATAAAAGAAACCGGGTGACCTATTTAATTCGATGAAACTTTAATTCCTATATGGAATTTAATATTAAAACAAATTTTTCAAATTATACGATTCAAAATTAGCAACAAAATGACCTACATCTAACTTTTTTTTGGAAAATCTATTTTTAGCATAGTTCGCTGTGTGTGAACTATATATAAACCAACTATTTGAACCGTTGTTAAACACCTATTACATAAATTTAACAACCTATAGAAAATGAATTATTTTACGTACGTGGGGTAAAATTTTTATCAACGTAAACAAAATAAACCAACAACTACTTACTACCGTGAATCACGATGTAAAATTATAACATTGTATAAACATTTTTAACAGCTCGACATTTCAAGGCAAAATTGTATACATTTACACTTTTTGATATTTTTAAAACCAAGTAAAAATAACTTTTGTGACAGTTCGTGACACGGGTACTTTTTAAATTATTATTAATCGTATAACGATAACCGGATCCAAAGTCGAAAGTGGGAGCACCCACATTTAACTTTTTACAATGGATATCTAGTATAGAAAGCACAAAAACCAGACCAATTCTAAAAAAGGTGTACATTTTTTTAATACATTTTTTATGAAACGAACGCAAAATTTCACAAATTACTTCATTAAACCTATCGTCAGAGATGGGGAATATCTTGTATCTATTGTTTTGTATCTTGAATACTTTTTATTGAAAGTTTTACCTGTATCCAAAAAATAAAGATACGTAGCTACTGCTCGAAGGTGTCTGGTATAAAAGATACATTTAGAGATGTTTTAGATACTTACAAAGTAACTTAGATATTTTAAGTAACTAAGATGCTTTTTAAGTCTAAGATACTTCAATATATTATCTTAGATACCTTACTTTAGAGTTCTGTCTGTAGAAAGTATCTTAGATACAAAGTATCTTTTATTTAGATACTTTCATACAAAGTTTCTTTTATCTTTTGGGGTTTTTGACTGTTTGGTATTTGAATATTTTTGTAGGTTTCCGTACCCAAAAGGTTCAAACGGAGCCTTATTTTTGTAGCAACTCTCAGAAGCTTTCGGCTCGTAAACGGTATAAAATAAAAAGTTAAAATTTTCACAAATTATGTATGGCTTTAACCCAAAATTGATTTTAAGATATCTTGTGCAGCTCTTCCTAAAATCATATTCATTACTTTTTTTTATATTTTTTAAACCGATTAATTTTTTTTGGTGACAGTTCGAATAGTATAACGAGTTTTTAATTAGGTACTCTTCTGTTTCTTCACAATAATTGTTTCGTGAACATAACCTATAACAAAATTAAGAAAAATCGCAGGATAGTGGACAAAATATTTGATTTATTAAATATTTTGTCCACTATCCTGCGATTTTTCTTAATTTTGTTATAATAACGATGGACACGATTTCTAATATAAATAACCTATAACGATATCCAATTTTTTAATAAAAATGTATAGGTACTTTAACCTTTTAAAGAAAAAAATTTTTGGTAATTGGATAATCAAAACACTTTGGCTGCTAATCCAAACACTATCTTCAATTCAAAAATTCAGCCGTATAAACAAATTGCTTATAACCTATCATGTAACCCGGTTTTTTTCTTGTCCGTTATTCACTTGTTATACGATACCGATGCTGTTTTATCTTTATATGTAGAGACGAGAGCACAAATGTTGACTCCTGCAGCACAACATATAAAATTACCAATTTTAAATAGAACGTTTTTAAAATAGACACTCGTTATGTGTGTTCGTTCTTGTTTAATAATCCTATTTTCAAATCTTTTAAACGTTTGTAGGCGTAGATAGTAAACTTTTTATTGTTACTTTATTATTGTTTCGTGCACCTTTAATATTACTTACATAAAAATATTAAGTTTATTAAATCTGTTACTTCAAGACAAAATCAGCCATGTAGATTTTTCAGACAGGTTTTTTTAAACTATTTTGCGTAACGTTGTGTGCAAATGTTTCGTCTCCATAATAATTGTCGATTATGTATCTAGATGCGTAATGGGGTATATCACTAACGAGTGATGACAGTATGTAAAAACGAGCGATAGCGAATTTTTAGTCACACGAGTTGTAATATCTACCATTACGTACGAATATGCGAGTATATCATGGTATTTTTTGCCATATCCACTACAAAATACCAATTTTTCACTTCATTTTCAGTATTTTTAAAAAAAATTTGACAGTTCGTTTGCGTCGCCATCTTTACGTTTACAGTAGGCCATATGTAATAGCAGGTGAATTGAGCGAATAAACAAATTATTTACTTACCGCACTAGTTATGTAATGAAAACACTTTAATACTGACCAATCGATCTGCAAATATTATAATGGCATTATTGGGTTCACCTACAAGCTATACAAACAATTTCAGCCTTGAAGCAATAATCATTGTGACCATATTTTTTTTGTTACATGTTGGGGGCGGTCTGCATCCCTTCCGTACCGCTATCTAGCAAAATGCCTTACTCAGGACACTTTATAGTATGCTTCCCTCAAAATCTTCACAAAAATAAATAAATAACACCAAAAAATTGTCACTAGCTCTCGGTCTATGTCACAAGGCTCTATCTCACACACGATAAGAGGTAGCTAGTTGAAATTTTCACAGATTGTGTTGTGGCATCAATCCTGGAAAATAATAATTAGAATTAAATAATCAATTAAGAAGTGGAAGTTATTGTAATGGGTCCGAAAATCGAAATCAAAATGTATAAGAAATTTTTATGTTTCAAGGTCACTACACTATTTTTAGAAAGATGTCTGTGTGTGTGTGTGTGTACGTACGTATATGTGGTCATTTCTTTCTAAGACGAAATCTCGAGAATGAAAAATGATATCGACTACGTTAGGGTGCCAATCGACGCGTATTAACGTAAATATGATCTGAAAGAAATTTTTTCAAAATCGGTTCAGCCGTTCTTTTTTCTTAACCAAATAGACTCCAAAAAAGTAGATTTTACACAATATTTCGCGAATAAAGAATTATATCGACTTCGTAAGGGTGTCAATCGAGACGTGTTAACGTCATTTTGATCCGACATAAATTTTATAAAAATCGGTTCAGCTGTTTTTTTTAAAATTATTGTTAAATATAAATAATAATTATGTTTTAATTATTAAAATGATTACTTTTCTGTGTAATATCTAATTTAATTATTATTATTAAATATTTATCAAACTGGTAAGTTCGTCGTGTGGACCTCAAGGTCCTAATAAACGACCCACCTCACGGCTTGTTTTTTTACCATTTTGGTACGAAACCATAATAAAAATGAATACCTTATAAGTTTGTTTCGAGATTTTCCAGTAGGTATTTAATATTTACATTGAAAAATGAATTAAATTACATATCATTGCGTGTTCGACGAATAGATGAAAAAACGAAAACAAAATTCATAATATATGCAATTCAGAATCTCACATTATGAATTTTTGTGTTGTTTTTTTATCGGTGTAGAACAGTTTGATTTATGAATAATAATTACGATAAATAAAGGATAAACATAGTTTGTTCATGGAATTATTAAATCAAACTTTGTTATCTGCGTGCAATCAGTATGAATTTATCTAAATCCAATAAGCATACTGCAGAGCCAACTAATTACTAACCTAATTAGTCGGTTATTACTTATTGTGTCTGCGCACATATCTCGGAATGACGTTCTTCGGCGCATAAAACAATTGCTGTGAACGAAACAAAACATCGTCGACAGCAACCCTAATAAAAATAGGTAAAAAAACTTTTAAGTTAAACGGTTTTATTTTAAATCATCAGCTGTACCAAAAACTAGAAAAGAGGACAGTATGGCTCAGTTGGTAGCGTCGCGGCCTCTGAATCAGACTGTCGTGGGTTCGAATCCCACCTCTGCTCATGGATGTTTTTTGATGTAGTTTAGTTTTTAAGTGATATATTATAATATTTGTTGTACTTAAGACGCTAATGACCTAAGTTGTCGACGCGTCTATAATCCACAATAAATAAAATAAAAACTAGAAAATAATTAAGACACAAACCAAGGAGCACTTTGTGTCGCTGCGTCAGCGGAATAAGTAATAAAAACGTGGGGCGCATTTGAAATATTTCTGTTGGTGGGCTTGGAAACACATTTTTCTACAGACAAGCTGTTCTTATTTAATGATTATACAGTCATTATACAGATTTTTATGCACCTCACGTTTTTATTACTTATTCCGCTGACGCAGCGACACAAAGTGCCCCTTGGTTTGTGTCCTAATTATTTTATATAGTTTTTGATACAGCTGATGATTTAAAATAAAACCGTTTAACTTAAAAGTTTTTTTACTTATTTTTATTTTCTAGTTTTTAGTTTGATTTCTGGCCCGTATCATTATGCAAACTCCTCATCCTTTCAACTGTCCACCTCCTGATTTCTTCGGCAGACCCTCGTTACCAAGTTGAAATTATCATAATATTGTATTGTCACGGGAACACAATGTGTGTGCAAAGTTTCATAAGAATCGGTTGAGTAGAAGTAGTTAAAAAAGTTGTCGCAAGATTTGAAACACAGATCGTAACAAACAAATATACGGGGTCAAGCTAAAGAAAACCGTTTAATAAAAACGGAACAGCATATAACATCAAAACACGAACATATTTTTCGCGGAAAACATTTCGTTAACCATGTTAACATAATCAGGAAAGATTTAATCATTTCCTGGTGATGCTAACGTGATTAGCGAAACGTGTTTCGACAAAAAGTATCAGTGTTTTGTGGTTGCAAATGGTGATAGAGTCGAATAATTGTGCCCGAAATAAGTACAGAACAGGGAGAACAATGGGATTCTACCCTTTGGAGATGATGATGATGAGTTCCATATCCCCTAGAGGACGTTGGAGACCACTTCTTTCCATTTAACCCTGTCCTGGACAGTACGGATGAGTCTATTGAAGTTTAATCCCGTCCATTCTGTGATGTTATCTAGCCACGATATTCTTTTTCTACCTCTGGGTCTTTTCTGTTCTAATTTGCCCATTAGTATCACTTGCTGGAGGTTATATTTTTGTGACCGCATTATATGGAGAAGGAACCCTAAAGAATACTTCATTCAATATTATTCGATTCTTTTTTTATATTAGAAATCGTGTCCATCGTGATTATAATAAAATTAAGAAAAATCGCAGGATAGTGGACAAAATATTTTTATGTATACTTGAAAAAGTCTAAATATATAGACGAAACATCGTACATTTAATTTAATAAATCAAATATTTTGTCCACTATCCTGCGATTTTTCTTAATTTTATTATTCGGTTCAGTGGTTTTCTATGTTATAAATAAGTGAGAATATACAACACAGTCGGAGAAATGTTTGAGATAAAGATGTTTTGTTATTTTCAATAATGTTTCTGTAATGCAATACTCGGAATCGAATGCTTAGAAAAGACTAATGATGTAAACAAACCCACGTGCAAAAATCATGAATATACCTTCGAAAATTGCGTATAGAAGAAATTTATGACTAATTGAAATTGGATTCTGTCCTGTGACCTTCTATTGAAGTATTGTAATGCTGGGTTGCAGAAAGCATTGTCGAAAAAATCTGATCTGACAATGACTATGTCCGTTTTTACTCGCTAGTGGTGAGTACACACTACACATTCCAGCATTACTGTTTTTCAGTGGAGGACAGTGTGGTCCAGTAGTTAGCGTCGCGGCTTCTGGATCAGACTGTCGTGAATTCGAATCCCGCCTCCGCTCATGGATGTTTTGTGATGTCGTTTAGTTTTAAGTATAAGTTGTTATTTAATGTAATCAAGACGCTAATGATCTAAAGTTGTCGACGCGTCTATAATTTACAATAAATAAATATTTCACCTATATAATGCTTGGCAGAGGACAGTGCAGTCCAGTGGTTAGCGTCGCGACCTCTGGATCAGACTGTCGTGAATTCGAATCTCGCCTCCGCTCATGGATGTTTTGTGATGTTGTTTAGTTTTAAGTATATATAAGTTGTTATTTAATGTAATCAAGACGCTAATGACCTAAAGTTGTCGACGCGTCTATAATTTACAATAAATAAATATTTCACCTATAATGCTTGGCAGAGAACAGTGCAGTCCAGTGGTTAGCGTCGCGGCCTTGGATCAGACTGTCGTGAATTCGAATCTCGCCTCCGCTCATGGATGTTTTATGATATCATTTAGTTTTAAGTGAGTTATTTAATGTAATCAAGACGCTAATGACCTAAGTTGTCGACGCGTCTATAATTTACAATAAGTAAATAAAAATGTATTTCAGTGGGTTGATCCAAGTAGTTTAAAGTATACAGGCTAAGAGTACTCAAAAAATTAACCCCTGCAGGTTTTTTGTGTAAATGAAGTCAGCCCTTGGCGTTTCCCAATTTTAATAAGATTTCGAGGGCTTGAGAATGGCCGAGCGTGTAGCAATGCTTTTGTTTGCATGGCGTTGCTATGGTTCCTCCATTACAAGTCCTCAGCTGGTAAAAGTGTCAATTGGATTTTCAATTTATTGTTAAAAAAACAAAATAATTAATTGAAAATATGAATTGGTGCTAGGCCCAAATAACCTTAGCTGTTGGTGGTCTTTAAAACACACACTAAAAAATCGATGTAAAAATACTTTGAAAGTTAAGGTAGAATTCGCTCGAATTTCTAAATGATTTTACATTATTATTTATTTTTACACAGAAAACTTCATATAAACTTGGACTTTTACTGTAAAGTTAAACAAATTTGTGATTTTTACATAAAGTAAATTAAAATTACATAATTTATGTAATATTCCAATAAAGTGTGTAAAAATTACAAAATAAAATGTATAGTTACATATATAAAATGGATGAATACAAAACAAATTAATGTAAAATTAGTAACCACCATGTGCAGTGTGTTTTTATGGAATCTACGCGATGTGCAGGCGATACCTGTTTGCGATGCCAGTGTCTCTTTGTGTGCCTATTACCAGATTAATCGCTGGCTACAAATGGGCCATCGATAATCTGTAATGTAATCGGCCTTCTCATTTCTTACAGTGCAATTTAAATAAGATTTCTAAAACATTTTATATTCGTGAATCAGCTGGAACATCCATCAGGTAGTATTTCATTCGAATTTTCGTAATTTACATTAATAAATTGGCAGTGTCCAAACGATTCCTGACAATATATTACAAAATTTACGTGTAGTGTTGGCAGTATGTAATTTCTTATGCTGCCAAATTGCGAATGATGTAATTTTAAAATGTTTTGGATAGTTGTTCATTTTTCTACAAGCGAATTCAGTGTTGGCTTTTTATTTATGACTAGCCGTGTGCCCTATGGGATTTCCCAACGGCAATTCGACTTTTCTCAAATGTTAGAGTTTTTGGGTAACCTGCTCTACCCATGCCCCCTCTTTTTTACCCTCGCGGCGAGGAATTAGTTCCGCGTAAACAATAAAGACCAAAGAGACTTTATTATTGGTACTTACTTACTACTTGAAATCTTATTTAAATTGTGTTTTTTAAAGACCACCAACAGCTAAGGTTATTTGGGCCTAGCACCAATTCATATTTTCAATTCATTATTTTTTCTTTAATAATAAATTGAAAATCCAATTGACACTTTTACCAGCTCTCGGGCTAGAACCCGGGAACTGGAGACTTGTAATAGTAAATAGAGGAACCATAGCAACGCCATGTAAACAACAGCATTGTTACACGCTCGGCCATTCTCAAGATCTCGTCCATGTGTCTAATCAACAATATTGTTAATTGTTGTTATTATAGTAATTGTAAAACAATAACGTATCTGTTATTTATACCGGTTCATTGTTGCCGTGACTATAAATCGACATATCTGCATTCGTTTGACGTATTTGGGTTTAAACTTTCCTTATTTACGATCGGCACATGTCTCTGTCTTATAAATAAAATACGTACAGTAAAGCATCGATAATTCCGCATTTTTTTAAAGTATCATCAGAGATTAGAGAACCATGTCACCCACAAAAGAGGAGCTGACAGGGCTCCAGCCCGGCGCCCCGGAATTGGGGAAGGGATGGAGTGCAGGTCGCAGGACCGGCGCCAGGATTTTCGGGTCCCGGGTAAGCGTTCTTAGGCTCGTTTCCTCAAAAAAAAATTTTTCTCCAAAATTTGTTTTTTTTTTTGGAAAATTTTAATGCAAAAAATCAAATAACGCCTTTTTTGTTGGGAACACGGTAGTCACATATAATAAGTAAGTCCCGGGCCGGCGGGCCCTCTTCAGGGGCCCGGGGTACCTTTGCCCCGCTTAACCCCCCCCCCCCTTAACGCCGGCCCTGGCAGGTCTGTCAGCTAAGTGAGATGACCATAGGACAATCGAAGCGTTTGAAATGTCAGCGAAGACGAATATTTGTGTTCTTCTGCTACAAAGTGGTATATTTTAAATACAAATTTGGGTAGGAGCTATCATGTCCACCCTATTAATAGAAAACGATCTAAACATGGCGAATTTCATCATTTACCTATACCAAGAATTAAAATTTTACCCAAACCGGTTTTTTGAATATTTACGTATGGAACCTAACACTTTTAAATACCTCTTAGAAAAAACTCAAAACAAATTAAATAAAAACTGGTTAAATTTCATTTATTAAACTAGTCACATCCATTGCGAAACTTGTAACGGCCATTTGACAGTTGTCACACGTTGATTGTAGTAGTCAGCGCGCTGAAAGAATGGTGAGATACATTCTTGAATCTAGCAGCTCTTGTAACAGCACTTATACCTGCTACACTCATTGCTTCGTTGTGTACGCTCGCATATAATAACAACGCATTAATTTAAGCAAGCCCAGCTATGATCAACGCTACCATCTAGAATCCCAGCTCCATACTGCACGTACCTTAAGTTCTGTCGCTGTAGTTCATTACAATATTTAATCTTATAATTTTGTGTTCGGTAATCCGAATTTTGAAAATTCTGATTGTCTTCGATTTAGTTAATCCGCATTAACGAGCATTTACTGTACATAACATTTACAGTTCACACGTGTATACAGATTTAATTGAGATAGAACGTTTAGACTTAGTAGCGATTTCACTTGCAGTACGAAAGTGAAAAAAAAGTATTGCAGTGTGTAGAAAAGAAATTTAGTCCCCCATACGATTCGACGATCGAAGTACTCAATTAAAATTTGTTTTTTTTATCGATATTTGCGTTCACTTAAGAGACTGTAGGACTGGAGTAGCGTGTGACCCAACATGTCGGGTCGTGGATACTAGTGTCGGACTGGAGTAACGTGCGACCCAACATGTCGGGTCGTGGATACTCGTGTCTCGTCGGTCCGGTCGCCGCAACTCGGGTAGCACCGTGTGAGCATCGCCATTAAAATACACATGACTTGAGAATGGCCGAGCGTGTACCAATACTGTTATTTACATGGCGTTGCTATGGTTCCTCTATTCCAAGTTCCCGGGTTCTAGCCCGAGAGCTGGTAAAAGTGTCAATTGGATTTTCAATTTATTGCAAAAAAAAAATGAATTGAAAATATGAATTGGTGCTAGGCTCGCGCGGTAAACACACACTCGTTCTGGTATAAATGCAACGCAAAATTGCGACTATCATATATAATCCGTCACTTAAGACAGTTACATAAATTACTATTATCCACATAAGTTTTTTTTATTGATGTGAAACATCTTATGTCGGGCAGTGAACAGCCGCGTGAGGAGAAATGTGCAAAGAAATGTTTGGTCCGCTCCTTCGCTGCTGTTCTCCCCACCACTGCGGCACTCTCTCTCTCTCTCTCTCTCGACTTCCGCGCGCTCGGGCACGGGAAGAGAGAGAGAGAGTATACATACGAACGTACTGTAAAGCAAAATTATATGTATACACGTTTAGGTATGTAATATAGATACTTCGCTGTGTATTTAGTTGCGTTTCTGGCTCAGGCGTGCTCAAACGTCGCAACCGCGTGTGTTACAGTGCAGTATATAGGATTACGTCAGCATAACAGTTAGTTGCTGCTTTTGAAAAAATATATACTACTACATAGAGAATACCACCGAGTTCAATAACGTTTTCTTTGATGTTTCACATCTGTCGGGGGTCCCGAGACACACACCCTTTTTTTATTTAACTCTTCCGAGCAAAGCTCTGAGTTTAATTCCAGTTGACAGATGATTGATGACTGGAAGTTGTATATAAATTTTCTTGGTGAACTTGCGAAATGAGAAAATGCTTTTAAAAAGTTTTTCCTCTCCACTCTAAAGAGAACATTTTTATGTAAGCATGCAAAAGTTTTCGCAGTTTTCGTATTTTTATACCAGACGAAATCCAATTTCAGTAGATTTGACGTAACCTTGAACCGCGAAATGCCACCAGTGATCATCGAAAAGTATAGTTCGTGAAGTTTTATAAAAAACTAGCCGTATTTACCTAGCGTTATAGACCGAGAGCTAGTGACAATTTTTTGGTGTTATTTATTCAAGGCCTTTTTTTGTGAAGATTTTGAGGTATATTAAAGTGCCCTGACTAAGGGATTTTGCTAGATAGCGGTATGGGAGGGCTGCAGACCGCCTCCAACATGTAACAAAAAAATGGTCACAATTATATTATTGCATGAAGACTGACATTGTTTGTATAGCTTGTCGGTGAGTGGTGACCCAATAATGCCATTATAATATTTGCAGATCGATTGGTCAGTATTAAAAGGGTGACAGATCACCCTAAACGCGTCATGTACCCGACGAAATTTATATTATTAGTTCAAGATTCAAATTTTAATTCATATGTTGTTACGGCGACTGTTTTAAGCATATATTTCAATTTGCAGAACAAACATGTCGGTATTATAACCCCTTCTCTTAGAGGGAAACTTGCTCGCCTAGGTGTTTATGTCGTTCTGTAAGAGAGTTAATACCGACATTGTGTTCTGCAAATTGAAATATAGGCTTAAAACAGTCGCCGTAACAACTTATTAAAATTTGAACCTTGAACTAATAATATAAATTTCGTCGGGTACATGACACGTTTAGGGTGATCTGCCACCCCTTTAATACTGACCGATCGATCTGCAAATATTACGATGGTATTATTGGGTCAACGACATCCTATACAAACAATTTCAACCTTGAAGCAATAATAATTGTGACCATTTTTTTTGTTACATGTTGGGGGTGGTCTGCATCCCTCGCATACCGCTATGTAGGAAAATCCCTTTACTCAGGGCACTTTAATATCCCTTCCTCTACATCTTCACAAAAATAAGGCCTTGAAGAATTAAAAATTAAATTGTGTTTTAAAGACCACCAGCACCAATTCATATTTTCAATTCATTATTTTTTTTTTAATAATAAATTGAAAATCCAATTGACACTTTTACCAGCTCTCGAGCTAGAACCCGGGAACAGGGGACTTGTAATAGAGGAACCATAGCAACGCCATGTAAACAACAGCATTGCTACACGCTCGGCTATTCTCAAGCAAAAAATTGTCACTAGCTCTCGGTCTAATTCTAATGTTTCGAATTTGCTTGAATTTCACTGGTATGCAGTTTTATATAGTCTTGGATCAAGGAACGCTGCGTGTTTTTGACTAAAAGTTTTCGATATTTTTGGGATCTGAATAGGATTTGTGGTCTTGTTCAGAAACGCGTCGTTATGATTTTCTATTATGTTGGCAACGCCGGTCACTCAGAACTCTGTAACACAAATATGCGCCAACGAATTAATTATTGAACTGTTCAGATGTCAAGTCAAGTATGTCGGCGAAACAGTTGGTGGACAGTAAACAGCTGATTTATTGTTAAGGAATTGAAATTGATTGTCGCGGCCGTCGGCGCGATCGTGCCGTTTATTAGACGGAGCAGAAAACACGGCGCTCGTCGGACGCCATGCCAGTTTATTTTAAGTTCCTAACAGTTGGTATGTGTTTACGGACGATCACCGACAATAAATGCCAGGAGTGGACCGCGATAAATTTCGGGTGATGCTCGGTGGCGAACCATCATACAAACACTGTAATGCCTGCAGTACACTTTCGCCGAGCTCGCGCGCACGAGATCTCGCCGAGAGATTAAGTAGACCTCGCGCGGCGAAAGATGAAGCCACCGCGTCATAGTAACGTGAATGCATTGCGCCCGCCTTCTAGCTTCCTATTGGCTGTTTATTGTCATGAATAGCAGTTTGCCAAAATTGTACCTAACGTCATAAAACCCAATGTGCAGTTTTGTGTACACGGCACTGTCTGCGGACAAGCAGGCGTTCACTAGCATATTATTGATGACGTGCCTGGCTTCATCTCTTACCGCGGGCACTCTAAAGCGAGCGTCTACGAATGTGTGTGTGTGTGTACACGCTCGGCGTGTGTGTATTTTCAATTCATTATTTTTTTTTAATAATAAATTGAAAATACAATACAGACACTTTTACCAGCTCTCGGGCTGGAACCCGAGAACGGGGGACTTGTAATAGAGGAACCATAGCAACGCCATTTAAACAACATGATTGCTACACGCTCGGCTATTCTCAAACCCCATATTGCCGGAGTTGGCGTGAACCGGTCCTGCGTAAGAATGCAGGAATTTTGCAACATCGGGGCTGTTTCGTCTGTCAGTAGGTACTCAGTGGTATCCGAAATAAAATGTTAACAGCTCTGGATAGGAAACTATCTAAAATCTTCAGTGATTTTGTATTTCATTTTTTTGAACTACTTACAGAAATAGATCGTATAGCCGGTGGGCAGCGGCTAACCTAAATATTACGCACCGTTTCATGCGAGCGCGTTCAACTATTTCAAAAGATTTCTTCTTTTTCTTTATAGCTGCTTGCTTTTTTCTACTCGAAATCTTAAATTTAGGTTAAATGAGCCATTTTCCTGAGAGTATAAGTTCCTTCAATTATCCACAAGGGGCAGCACTTGTGGTAGGTACAAACATTATTTATTCCCCATTGGTATGTCGTCATTTTAGTGCTATAACTTAATTATTGAATTAATTTAATAATTGAGTTATACCACTAAAATGATACGACACAACATTTTGTTCTGCAAATTGAAATATATGCTTAAAACAGTCGCCGTAACAACATTTTAAAATTTGAACCTTGAACTAATAATATAAATTACGTCGGGTACATGACACGTTTAGGGTAATCTGCCACCCTTTTAATACCGACCAATCGATTTGCAAATATTATGATGGCATTATTGGGTCACCGACAAGCTATACAAACAATTTCAACCTTGAAGCAATAATATGTAATTGTGACAATTTTTTTTGTTACATGTTGGGGGCGGTCTGCATCCCTCCCATACCGCTATCTAGCAAAATCTCTTACTCAGGGCACTTTAACATGCCTCCTTCAACATCTTCACAAAAATAAGGCCTTGAATAAATAACATCCAAAATTGTCACTAGCTCTCGGTCTATTAGAAGCTTGAATCATGGAGTCGTAGACCTTAATATTTAATATTAATTTCAACTTAATAACTTCAGCCGTTTCTGAGAAAAAGGGTTTTGACGGACATACAGACAGACGGACAACAAATTGATCCTATAAGGGTTCAGTTTTTTTTTCATTCTGAGGCCCTAAAAAATGACCGCAGGATTCGAACCCACTCATGACATGCCTTGTATGTCAATAACACGTGTTCAGAAACAGATTTTAAACGGCACTGTAGATGATACGATCGTAATAGTGACTATATATAAGTGACTAATGAGCAATGAAACAGGTAATTAGTATGCACATTAGACAAGGATCGCACATCTCTCTCACCTCTATGCTTACTTACCTTCGTCAGGGACGTAATCGAACGTCGAAATTTGGTTCAGATTCACTGCAATCGACAAACATTAGTAAGGGTAAGTTCGGTTTTGAGCTCAGATCGATCTGAGTGCTCCAATGCGTTTGAATTTAGATCTCTATCCTGCGTTCGGATTTAAAATCTGGAGGAGATCGAGCACGCTCTATGAGCTCCGAGGAAATCGAGCGAACAAGCAGATTTAACCATCTTCAGAGCATTCATTTTAAAAATGAGCGGAAACACTTGTTGTGAGAATGAATAAATTTCGAAGTTTATTAACACGCTTATATTAGCTTCACCTGTATGTTTGCGTGCTTGCTTGTTTGTCAGTTTGTAACCGACTTCTTTGAACTTGATTTTGACTAACTTTGAACGGTCAGATTTAGTTTAAACTTTGTCGACTTATCAAGGACCGACGACAATACAAGAATTCCATAAGTTTGTCCCATTATCCTGACCAGGATCTCCAGGACTAAAAAAAAAAGCAAAAAACTTCAGATTGAACTGAAACTTTGCACACTTATCAAGGACCGATGACAATACCATAATTCCATAAGTTTGTCCCATTATCCTGACCAGGATCTCCAGGACTAAAAAGCAAAAATTAATTATAATTTAAAAAAACTAAAAAACACGCTTTAATGAACTAAAAAGTAAAAAATAATTAATTTTATTGTAAAAAAGCGTGGGGTGCTTTGTATCATATTTTCATACTACCCCACGCTTTTTTACAATAAAATTAATTATTTTTTACTTTTTAGTTCATTAAAGCGTGTTTTTTAGTTTTTTTAAATTATAATTTATTAATTATTGTAAATAAATATTTATTCCGCCAACTCAGAAAACAGTTTTGTAACAGTGGTATAGATTAGTATAGAATATAAGATTGATAATAATTAATTGGCATATTTTTGTAGTCAGTACTCGTTATACATCCCTGACCTTGAGCTGAGATGCAGTCGGAGACTTCTTTCTTTAAGCCGGCCGGTACGGCGCCTGTCATCGGCACTGGGTTACCAGGCGTTCCATTTAACAGCGTTAACTTCGTACATATAGTGATAGCTGTTGTTAAACTCTAACCAATATAATATTATCAAAGCTTTAACTTCTTTATTATAACAGTACTCTATCTATGTAATGTAAAGAATCTGTTGCTAGTTGCTCTACTGTCCGTTCTTTTAATCATTGATTCCATTGACTTGCAGCATTAGACTGTGCATTTCCTATTTCATTATTATTATTACTGTAGATTATAGACGCGTCGACAACTAAAGTCATTAGCGTCTTCAACACAACAATTAATAATCCATTTGTGAGTCTAGTGGTTGGCATGCTTGACGCCGCAACATCTAGACTGGACTGCCGTGGGTTCGAATCCCACCTGCGCTCATGGATGTTTTGTGATGTTATTTGGTTTTAAGTTAGTTGTTATTTAGTGTAGTTGAAAGACGCTAATGACCTTAGATGTCGATGCGTCTATAATCTACAATAAATAAATAAATCCATTTGTGTATTAGAATCCGTCAGTCGGCATACACAACTGGTACGAGCTCGGACTCTTGATAACGCTGCAATTTCCAAAGAACATTGGAATGCAATTGCGAGAACAACAATATTATAATGGTAAAAATTGGGTCGCCGACAATATCAGTCTTGAAGCAATAAAAATTGTGGTCATTTTTTTTGTTACATGTTGGGAGCGGTTTGCATCCCTCCCATACCGCTATCTAGCAAAATCCCTTACACAGGACACTTTAAAATGCCTCCTTCATCATCTTCACAAAAATAAGACCTTGAGTAAATAACACCAAAAAATTGTCACTAGCTCTAGGTCTATACCAGGAGTCGGCAACCGTTTGAGACGGAAGAGCCAAAAGTTACAATTTACAAAATTTCCCAGTTTTTAAAGAGCCACTAACATTTTCGTTTCGAAACATAATATAGGAAAAAATCATTTTACCAACCAGTGGTCACAATCAGGATTCTAACCTGAACCTTTCCACTTTCGCGGCGGAATGAGCTTATACAATACTCAATCGTGACAAGATTGCTAAACTAATATGGAATATGGAAAGGTTCAGGCTAGAATCCTGATTGTGACCACTGGTTGGTAAAATGATTTTTTCCTATATGTTTCGAAACAATTATATAATTGGCTGCTCTCCAACGAAAAAAAATCTTTCAATTGCATTTCAGCCGTTTAAAAGAAAACTAACATTTTTATTTCAATATTATGGTATTTGATTAGGATTATAACTAAACAAACAAACAGTGTTGCCACATTTAAAAAATGTCAGCTGTCCGTATACTCTCTACTCTATCTATTCTCACTGTTCTCTGTTGAGTGTTTTTATCCTGTTTAAAGTTTTTTTTGCAGTATAATATTTTTTATGAGTTTTGAAAATATAAAAACTCGGGTCGCAGTGCCAAACCCTGCCGACAAAATAGTGTATTTGTTAATACAGGCCTTGTGGCTTTAATACGTGAACTTAAGTTTGTTTTTGGACAAAATAAAAAATTTAACCCCTTAATACATCCCTTAAAATAATGTTTTTTTCTTAATTTCAATATTATTATCAATGCCTCTGTACCAAATTAAATACACCCTTCAGTAAGTAAATCACTATCCGCAAACTAGTGTTTTCATAAAATTTGTAAGTCCGGACCTGTCGGGGCGATTTTATTAAAATTTTAGCAGCACATATAATCTTCACCGAAGGGTTAAATTTCAATTTTGAAACAATTCTGAGAATTTTTTCGGTATTTTTGGGCCCAAAAACATTTTTCAACCCTTAAAAACTACCCTTAAAATGGTCAAATTGTGTCCATTTTAAATAGGCTTCGTGCGGTTATGGATTCCAGCGTGCCTACCAAATTTCGTCAAAATCAATTAACTCTTTCGAAAGTTATAACCCGTACACACACACACACACACACACACACATATATATATATATATATATATATATATATATATATATATATATATATATATATATATACTAGCGGACCCGTCCCGGCTTCGCTCGGGTGGTATGAAATTATGATTTAATAGCGGTCACCCATTACTCCGTTCACGTATATTTAATATAGCTGATCCGGCAAACGTTGTTAATAATTTCTAGGAATAATTACATTACTCACTCGCTTCGCTCGTTCGTTTGAATTTTATTAATACAGTATTCACTCGCTTCGCTCGTTCGCTTGAATATTATAAATACACTACTCACTCGCTTCGCTCGTTCGCTTGAATATTTTCGCCTACTCACTCGCTTCGCTCGTTCGCTTGAATATTATAAATACACTACTCACTCGCTTCGCTCGTTCGCCATATATGTATTTTTTAAAGCTTAATATAAAAATCGCGATTAAAAATCAGGGGTTGATCGTATAAAGGTGAAAATTTAGAGTTGTATGTATTTTTCAATGCTGAATCATGAAAAAATTAAAAAAAAAAATTTTGTCCAAAAAATAAAAAAAAAAATTTGGGGTGGACCACCCTTAACATTTAGGGGGATGAAAAATAGATGTTGTCCGATTCTCCACCCTACCCGATAAGCACACAAAATTTCATCAAAATCGGTCCAGCCGTTTCGGAGGAGTATAATAACGTACACCGCGACACGAGAATTTTATATATAAGATAAACATTTCCAAAAATGTTACCAAAGTGTTCAGAAGGCTATGAAACGTCGAGAAATTTTGGTCCGACCCCTAGGTCCCGCAATCCGACCGACGCCAATATAGTGTATGTGCCATATGGCAAATACACTAATAATATAATTATTAATATTTGCGCATGGAACTGGAGAGCCGCATCTTGACATCATAAGAGCCGCATGCGGCTCGCGAGCCGCATGCCGACCCCTGGTTTATACTAAAGGCATACATAATAAATCGAAACAATAAAATTTTATGAAAATTAAGTGTCGATTGGCTAAGTCAATGGCATAAATGCAGTAATCAAATGTCTGGTCAGCATGCGGCGATAATGCGGCAGGCAGCTGTCGGTGAAGAGTTGCTGCAGTTACTATACTAAATCTGCATCAACATAATATATTTTGTAGTGTCACAAATCAAAATGGTTCATGGCAGACTTTTGATAAAACGTGATGTATGAATAAATACTATTTGAAATAAAGGGTTTTTCAATAGGGACATAACAATTTTGTTTCATAATACGAAACATAACCTACAAACTTTTTTATGATCTGTCAAAGTCAAAACGTCAGTCAAGGCTTACATTTTTATCATGGTGAAGTTCACGAACGAGCAACGTTTGGAAATCGCTAAAACCACATATCGTTGATGTCAAGTCCGTCCAATTCTGACCAAAAATAGTCTTCCAACATGGCACGATAGCGAACTCCATTGATCATAACATGGCGGTTTTAACGATTTCCAAACGTTGCTCGTTCGTGAATTTCAACATGATAAAAATGTAAGCCTTGACTGACGTTTTGACTTTGACAGATCATAAAAAAGTTTGTAGGTTATGTTCCGTATTATAAAACAAAATTGTTATGTCCGTATTGAAAAACCCTTTAGTAATTCTCCATGTATTTTCGTTTTCTTGCGAGTTTTTTGTTTGTTTTTTTGACCTAGAGCTACCTTTCCTATCTTTTAAACGGTTTATTTATTGTAGGTTATAGACGCGTCGACATCTCAGGTCATTAGCGTTTTTCAGCTACACTAAACAACTAAATTAAAACTAAATAACATCACAAAACATCCATGAGCGCAGGTGGGATTCGAACCCACGACAGTCTAGTCTAGAGGCTGGTACCAAGTACACTATCCACTAGGCTATACTGCCCTCGCACGTCTTTCCCAGCGATGTATTACCCTGCAGTCATTTGTAGATTTCCATTGCGGAGAGGACAGTAGGTATGGCTCAGTTGGTAGCGTCGCAGCCTCTGAATCAGACTGTCGTGGGTTCGAATCCCACCTCTGCTCATGGATGTTTTGTGATGTTATTAACTTCCCATTGGAAGTTATTGTAATGGGTCCGAAAATCGAAATCAAAAAGGAAAAAAAAATTTTATGTTTCAAGGTCACTACACTACTTTTAGAAAAATGTCTGTGTGTGTGTGTGTGTGTGTGTGTACGTACGTATGTGTCCATTTCTTTCTAAGACGAAATCTCGAGAACGAAAAATGATATCGACTACGTTGGGGTGCCAATCAACGCGTATTAACGTAAATATGATCTGAAAGGAATTTTTTTAAAATCGGTTCAGCCGTTCTTTTTTCTTAACCAAATAGACTCCAAAAAAGTAGATTTTACACATCTCGCGAATAAAAAATTATATCGACTTCGTAAGGGTGTCAATCGAGGCGTGTTAACGTCATTTTGATCCGACATAAATTTTATAAAAATCGGTTCAGCCGTTTTTTTTTTTTTTTTAATTATTGATGTTTTAATGATAAAAATGATTACTTTTCTGTGTAATATCTAATTTAATTATTATTATTAAATATTTATCAAACTGGGAAGTTCGTCGTGTGGACCTCAAGGGTCGCACTTTAGTCCTAATAAACGACCCACCTCACGGCTTGTTTAGTTTTTAAGGTGATATATTATAATATTTGTTGTATTTAAGACGCTAATGACCTAAGTTGTCGACGCGTCTATAATCCACAATAAATAAATAAAAATCCATTGCGGAATTGTCCGCAGCTAGCTGAATTTTTGTAAACACCTTCGTTATGGTGTTTTAAAAAACGTGTAAAAAGTTCCCATCGATATTATGCCAGCACGGTATCGATGGGGACTTTTTACCATAGAGATATCATTGATAGAGGAGGGAAGCTACTCATGATAAAAGTGTCGATGCAAAAGATAGAGATGAATAGACGTACGTTCTTCTATCTTTTTCTATCAAAAATACATAACCATAGTGACAGGTATAAATTAACAATACCTACTATAAACTTTAAAGTTCACAAATACGTCAAAAGACAAGGAAAAGAGAACTTAATCGTTTTCTATCTCTCTTTTCCAACCTGACACTGTCACTTACTAAATCTATGATATCTGTATACTTTTTACACGTTTTTAAAGCATATGATATTGGTTTTTGTGGTTTATAGGACATTGACGTTTTAAGGTAGGACATTGGTCCTCCATTCAGTGGCGGACTAAGCCCGTCGGGGGCCCGGGTCGGCAGAACTAAATGAGGGCCCCGGTCTGCTTAGAAATTGATGTATTTGTAGTGTAAAATTCGTAAAAAATGAATAATATAGATGTAATGGCTGACAAAAAAATCAAATATTTATAATAAACGACCTACCTACGTTTATATTTTGTATACATACGGGGCCTCCAAACTGCCTCTAACTTGCTAAACATATTTTGGCCTTGTTTGGGATTTGATTAAGAAGGACTTCTCGAGATTTGGAGGCCCCCCAGGATCAGAGGCCCGGGGCGATCCCCTCCTTAGTCCGCCACTGCCTCCATGCCCTTCTGCGGCCGTGCTACTGCAATACACAAGCGACTAGGCCCTGCAGTCAGGGTACATTTTGATTGGTCGAATACCCTATCTTGATGTCGTTTGACACACACAGACACACCCAAACGAACGTAACAACTAATTAGTGAACTCTGTATACTAATATGGATAGTTGATAGCGATTAAAAAATGGGTTTTGTATGTGGAGAATGTTCAAACACATATTCTTCAAGACAGGCATTAATGTTCATAAAATTAGAAGGAAAATTTCAGGTAAGGCTTGTAATCTAATTATTTCTATAAATAGTCCATCAATTTTTTGACATTTCAAAGTAAAACCTAATTTAATATTATTATTTGAGATATTTAGGATGTCCAAAATTTATACAATAACAGTGTTCTTGAGAAATTAGAATAGAAAAATAAATTTTAATTAAGTTTTATTTTGAAATGTCAGAAAATTGATTTTTTTATAGAAAGAATTAGATTACAAGCCTTATCTGAAGTTTTCATTCTAATTGTGTGAACATTAATGCCTGTCTTGAAGAATATGTGTTCGAACATTCTCCACATACAAAATCCATTTTTTAATCGCTATATCAACTATCCATATTAGTGTACAGAGTTCACTAGTTAGTTGTTACGTTCGTTTAGGTGTGTGTGTGTGTGTGTCAAACGCCATCAAGATGGGGTATTCGAATAATCAGAATGGACCCTAATTGCAGGAATTAGTCGCTTGTCTGCAATGCTGGGTTAAACAATCGAGATTTTACTGTTGAAAAAACAAGACAACTAAAATACAGGTAGACCCTGCACAGTAGCAGTAAAAAGTAGGTATATAAATTGTTAGGTAATCTTATTTTAGATAACACAGTTTTTTTAGAGATTTACAGTTACTGCATTTAAATAAAAAAAATAAATATCTACTTGTATATACAATAGCTGACAAGTGTTGTTTACCAGAATACCTTAGATTTATCGCAATCAAGGACGTATACCAACCTGATAAAGTGATAAAAACCTGCGTATATAATTAGGTTGGTAAATACACGCTAATCCACGTAATATCTCAAGCATTCACTTGTTTTTGTAATGCAATAATGTAGTCGGTTTATTAGCATTACCCAGCCGCAGAGCCGGATCTTGAGCTGAAGAGGCCCCGGGAAAAACGAAATTTGGGGGCCCCATTTATAAATTACTTGTGATATTAATATATAGTGATGAGAAAAATTGGTCTTGGTTTTGCGAAAAAGCAAGACCAAGACTATCATTAGACTAACAAGACCAAGACCGAATGAACAAGAACAAGACGAATACCAAGACCGAATATGTAAGACCAAGACTAAATACACAAGACTAAACTAAAAATTCTTAGGTATTTCAGAAATAATGAGTAAGACCAAGACTTGATACGCAAGACCAAGACCAAGACTAAATAAGCAAGACCAAGACTGTCCAAGTCTTGGTCTTGGTTTCTCATCACTATTAATTTAGAATAATACTGAATAATTTTTTAGGGATTTTTTTAAATTAACCAAGAAATTATTAGTCCATATATTAGTGAATAACACAATATATCAGACGACATAATATTATCGCCATGATATTTAATAGAAGGCTATAATATAAGAAAAATGTAAATGCCACTGTCGGGACTTGAACCCGAAACTCTCGATTACGCGTCAAGCAAGTTTCCAATTACTCCACAGTAGAAAATTTTAATAAGGCATCCATTTATAAAAATTAGATCTCGCAATAACTACCTTACAGATCTTCTGTAATTTGATTTGATTTTTTTTAAACTTTTTTTGCAAAATTTTTAGATTGGGTTAAATAATTTTCCGTTTCATCCCTTGCCGGGGGGCCCCCTCGAGTTGGGGCCCTGGGGTATTACCCCGGTTGCCCTATTATAGATCCGACCCTGGATACTAGGGCGTCGCCAAGGGGGAGCAGGGGCAATTGCCCCCCTAGAGGGTAAAGTTTAAAAAATTTCGATCGCAACCTAGATGATTTTAATAATAAAAGTAGTCAAAAAATTCACAAGAAACCCAAGAAGATTATGTTTTAATTAAGATTCTTGTAGTAAATAGAGATGATACAAAATATTAGGAACAGTTATTTTGGAACAGTTTCGAACGAGGAACAGATTGGAACAGTTGTCAGTTTAATAAAATACCTGTTCCTGACTGTTCCAATGCTTCGACTGTTTCGAGTAACAGAACGGACATTCTTCTGCATTAAGAAACTGTCGGAATGAATCATATTATCATGTGCAAAAAACTAATCAGTTAAAATAATAATCTGGAGTCATGTAATATTTTTGTTTTTAGTTATTTTTGTTTTCATTTCTTTGTTGATTTTAAATAACGCTTTTTATTTAATGGTAAAATCTATTTTTTGCTATTGATTTTCTGTAAACGTATACTATTTTTAATATATTGTCGACAAATTTATTTTGTTTTTTTTTTTAATAATTAGGTACCTTAAATTATTAAACTTGAATAATAGAATTAATTCACGAAAAAATACAAATAATATACAAGTCATAATTTCAAATTTTTATACGTTTCATGTTACAAGCTATTCCGAGAATGTCAACGTTCCAACGTTGGAACTGTTAAAAAGTAACAGGTTTTTGGAACTGTTCCGTAAGCGGAACAGGAACGGAACGGAACTGTTATTAAAAAATAACAGTTTGTACCACCTCTAGTAGTAAACGATTAAAACTTTACAAATTGTATATATTTTATCTATTATTCATATCCTCTATCAATCATCTTGCCGATCCCTGGCCCTTTGGCGGGCGTCGCCCTTGCTGCTGGACATATCGAAATGATCACACATGCCCAACCATACCCAACTTTAGTGGCCAATACATTCGCCAACATTGCCATGCGTTTGGAGTCGGCTTTAGAGTAGGCACTCTGTATTTTTGATAAAGATCAATTACTAGGTAAACATCCTGCGATCGGCAGCCTTGGGTGCCCAAAAATCGATTTGTATTTGTGTTAAACTAATAAAATAATAAACAAATAAATGATTCACAGAGAATGTTGTGTATAGATACTTAATAATTATGTATATCTACTAATATAGAACGTAAATTGTGTACAAATATTGAAGATGTCAACAAAAACGCCTCTTTATTTAACCCTGTAACTACCAATTGGATTTTCAATCGAAGAATGTTTTTTTCCGAGACGGAAAGTTATTTATAAGTTAGACTATCGAAAGCCAGTTTTTTAAGTCTTCGGGCAAATATACAGGGTGTGGCTTAGAAAAAAAAATTGTGTTTTAAAGACCACCAACATCTAAGGTTATTTGGGCCTAGCACCAATTCATATTTTCAATTCATTATTTTTTCTTAATAATAAATCGAAAATCCAATTGACACTTTTACCAGCTCTCGGGCTAGAACCCGGGAACTGGGGACTTGTAATAGAGGAACTATAGCAACGCCATGTAAACAACAACATTGCTACACTCTCGGCTATTCTCAAGCCCTGTGTGGCTTAGAAAGGGTAACATAGAGAAAATAACTTTGAGAACAATTACAATTTTGTAGTAGGCTATGGGCCATAAGACCCAATGTAAATATGTAGTGGATTACATAGAAAAAATAGTATAGTGAATTTTTTTAACAATTTTCCATAGCAACGGTTGAGTGTTAAAAGTAACTCGGAACGTCCTTAATAAAAAAAATCAAAGCATCTACTGCTTATTTACATTGGGTCTTATGGCCCATAGCTCACCACAAATTTGTAAATGTTCTCAATGCTATTTTTCCTATGTTACCTTTTCTAAGCCACCCACGTCCTGTAGAGGGCTTTTGCAGGTTTGAGAATAGCCGAGCGTGTGGCGATGCAATTGTTTATATCGATGGTGAAGAACAGCAAACTCCTAGGTCTCCGTTTGCAGCAAAACAATAACCTTCTATGTCAATTTCCGCAGATTTGAAAATTGTGAATTAAACGATTTACAAACTAGCCTTCTTTTTGGTGGCAAAATCTCCCATGTCAATGAAGAATAAATACGGACTTATACAACAAAACTCCTATGTCAAGTGAAGAACGGCAGCCTCCTATTTAATCTAATTTAATTTAATCTAATATGAAAGAAAATGTTAGAACATCATCATGGTTCAAAACATTGTTATCTTCCCCCTGAACAGTGTCTGTTTTTGACGTAGAAGCTTGCTGAATTTCTGCAAATCATGACATGGAAGGTTGTCATTCTTCACCATCGATATGGCGTTTCCATCAATCATCTCAATGTCAAAGGTGGTGCGTGAAATATAACTAATATTATACCTAATAATAAAATCAGTCGCGCACAGTTAATTATAAATTCGAGCGAACAAGCGAAGCGAGTGAGTAGATAGCGTATTAATTCATTATAAATTCGATCGAACGAGCGAAGCAAGTGTATAACGTATTAATTAATTGTATAAATTCGACCGAACGAGCGAAGCAAGTTTATAACGTAATAATTAAGTATAATAAATTCGAGCGAACGAGCGAAGCGATTGCGAATAACGTATTAATTAATTATATAAATTCGACCGAACGAGCAAAGCAAGTGTGAAACGTATCAGTTAATTATAAAACCGAGCGAACGAGTGAAGCCAGTGACAAAATACCATATTAGTTAATTCTAGTTCGAGCGAACGAGCGAAATAAGTGTATAATGTATTAATTATATAAATTCGAGCGAACGAGCGAAGCGATTGCGAATAATGTATTAATTAATTATATAAATTCGAGCGAGCAAAGCGAATGCACCCGGCCGAAGCCGTACGGGAAATCAGGTTAAAACAATAAATTGAAAATATTAATTGATGCTATAGGACCAAACGATCGTGACTGTTGAATTGAATTGTAAATTATAGACGCTCGACAACAGAGGTCATTAGCGTTAAATCGTGACTTGGTGGCCTTTAAAAAAAGTGACTTTTCCTCGATTGACACTTGTTGAAGTTATCCCGACGTGTGTAGAGTTAACAAACACTGTTAATTTTACATAGTGTTAACACTATTAACTCTTCAAATATGGACAGAACTGTCATCGCTCATTCTCATTGCGCATCGTCGCTGTTGACATTTTGTTTTGTTTGCACAAACTATATTATATAATGACTATAATGTGACAGTGTCGCGTCGAATTTGTGTACGCCATAACCTCAAAAGATCGTAGTGTCTCGTCGGTAAATATGCGGTTGATCCAATTTATTTATTGTAAATTATAATAGACGCGTCGACAACTTAGGTCAAGTTAAACAAATAACAACTCACTTAAAACTAAATAACATCACAAAACATCCATGAGCGGAGGCGGGATTCGAACCCACGACAGTGTGATCCAAAGGTCGCTACGCTAACCGTTACACCACTCTGTCCTCGCGGTTGATCCAAAGTAGGTATACTTTCCTCGGGGAACGTTTTACCTTCCGTCCTATCGGCAGTTTGGATCCAAAATAATTTTGAGCTTTCTTTGATAGGTTAGTTTTAGGCCGGCTCCGAGGGCAATGTGGTGTACACTGTAAGAAATGAGAAGGCCGATCACATAGATTATCGATGGTCCATTTGTAGCCAGCGATTAATCTGGTAATAGGCACACAAAGAGACAATGGCGTCGCAAACAGGTATCGCCTGCACATCGCGTAGATTCCATAAAAACACATTGTGCATGCGTGGCTACTAATTTTACATTAATCTGTTTTGTATTCATCCATTTTATATATGTAACTATACATTTTATTTTGTAATTTTTACACATTTTTTTGGAATATTACACAAATTATGTAATTTTAATTTACTTTATGTAAAAATCACAAATTTGTTTAGTTGAGTCTTTTACCTTTTCTCGATCGTATAGTTGGATAAAAAGTATCCTAAGTTTGGATACCACTAAGTTTAGTAAAATTCAGTCCAGCCGTTCTCGAGTTATTTTATGAAAGAAGGAAACTTCAATGCTCGATAAGAAAAGGTGTACGTAAAAATAAGTGAAACACAATATTTAAATTATATTTTGCTTTTTGTTTTTTTTATAGTATCATCAGAGAGCATACCAACCTATAGTACGGTTCTAAAACAAAAGTCAGTGAGTCATACATAGTTACTAATAAGCTTAATGGAACGGAAAAGCAATGAAACAATGTAAAGCATGCCCGTCCCATGCATAAAAAAACGTTTCCGCTTGTATATTATGTCGTGAAGTATAAGTGTATGAATCACTGACTATTACTTTCGAACCGTATTTTAGAATATTGTAATAGTAGATTGTATGTCTAGATACGTAATGGGGTTTATTACGGCGAGTGATGACAGTGTGTAAAAACGAGCGATAGCGAGTTTTTACAGTCACACGAGCCGTAATACCATTACGTACGAGACATATATGGTATTTTTTTGCCATACCCACTACAAAATACCTACTTTTCACGTCGTTTTCAAAAAATTCTGACAGTTCATTTGCGTCGCCATCTTTTCTTCTAGTGTGCCGCGAAGTTCGTGCAAGTAATGACAGGCGCACGCAAGCGCATAGAGCGAATTAACAGAAGTTGCCATGGCAACCGTTATTTTCTGCGCTAGTGCAGAAAGTAAACCATTTTTCGCACGCCTCCCTGTTAAATGGGTCATTAATGGCCGCTATACATACATCGAAAGTAGCTATTTTGTAGTGGGTATGGCAAAAACATTATATGTGCTCTCCGAAATGTCATTTTGTGAGAAAACGTAATTTAATGTCGTCAATAATAATAGCGCAAACTCGCGTTGAACATCACGTTATCTGACGAACAAACGAACGCTTGTATTAGCAGGTCGTTCATTGGTTCATGTTTTACCGTGATGACGTCATTATACCGCTATTGGCTGCTTGAATCACACACCAGATGTCAAAAACTAGGTGTAGATACTGTGAAATAAGCATGCAATTTTAATCTCACATAAAATTGTGATCTTCTTCTACCTAATCCAGGGATGGCGAACCTTTTCACATCTACGTGCCATATTTAAAAAATAAATTTTAATGTGGCCAAACTTGAAATTTGGACAGTTGGTTCCTTTTCTGACGTAAGCATCCACTGAGAAAGGATTTCTCGAAATTGATTGTATGCGCCGGGCCTTAGTTTTTCTCTGTATGACTCCCTCCAAGAAGAGATTTTTACAAGCTTTTATTTAACTTGCAATGTATGTTAGTTTGTGTGTTTGTTTGTTTAGGTCAAAACTTGCAAGTCAATTTTGAACGACTTCTACGTATCCAATCGATTTGAAATTTTGTACACATATATATTCCCGATGACAATGCATAAATCATTCGTTTTTAGAAATAAATTCTACCCCTAAGGGGTTCAAACGGGGATGTAGGGATTTTTTTGACTAATCAACGCTCAGGCCAAATCGCTGAAGCTAGAAACTTGAAATTTGGACAGTTGGTTCCTTTTCTGACGTAAGCATCCACTAAGAAAGGATTTCTCGAAATTCAACCCCTATGGGTGTCAAAGAAGGGTAAAATTTTGAAAGACTAAAATGAACTAAATAAAATATTAGTAAAAAAACTTTTTAGAGTCAAGCTTTTATTGAAATGTACTAAAAAGGAAAAAATAATATTTAATAATTTTGGTTCATAATTATTATAAAAGCGGGGATTGCGACTAATAAACTATCATAGAGATTACAACCCCCGCTTTTATAATAATTATATGAACCAAAATTATTAAATATTATTTTTTCCTTTTTAGTACATTTCAATAAAAGCTTGTCTCTAAAAAGTTTTTTTTACTAATATTTTTTAATTCTTTCGATTTTGTACCTCAATTAATGCCGTGCCAACAATTTTCTATCGCGTGCCACATCTGGCACGTGTGCCATAGGTTCACCATCCCTGACCTAATCCTTTTCATGTAAGTATGTTAAAACTGTATCTTAATAGCCAACGTGAATTTTAATTTAGTGGGACGGCCCCATAAAAAATAGACGTCTTCAAGCATGATTTACGATCAAATTATCTGGTTTGTTTGTCTGTCTGCGTTAT
Organism: Mongoloraphidia duomilia; assembly: GCA_039654895.1. Classification (NCBI taxonomy): domain Eukaryota; kingdom Metazoa; phylum Arthropoda; class Insecta; order Raphidioptera; family Raphidiidae; genus Mongoloraphidia; species Mongoloraphidia duomilia. Next base: position 23,047,265 of record CM077526.1, on the reverse strand, counting down.
TCGATCTGCAATTATCTATTAATTTCACATCGTAGACTCGTAGCGTTTCTTTTTCTGATAGTAAATTCTAATTATTTGCGCCTAGCTAATTGTCTTCAGGAAATGCTCGCAATATTTTCTCATATACCTAAATACAATGCGAAAGCTTTGTACGTAACTGCAATGCTAGGGTTGAGGAAACGTTTGTTATAGGGTTCCGTACCAGAATGGAACCCTATTGTTGTGCCAACGAAGTATGTCTGTCTGTCACAGGCCTCTGACTTCTAAACGAAATGAAATAGGGGCTTGAAATTCACACATAATATTGTAACAAAACTGTTTTCTACTTGAGCGGAATAAATATTTATTTACAATAATTAACAATTCAATAACAATAAACGCAACAACTATATGTCAATTCTAACAATCAACACAATAATAATAACGAAACAGTAATTCTTAAACGAAGTGAAACACTTAAATAACACTGAACAATAACTATATTTATATACCAGTACTGTATTTATATTCGCAGTTCAACACGACACTGACTCACGACTGACCGCCTGACTCCCTCGTACTTCGCTTATATAGGTCGAGCCGCTTGGCCCAGCACGTTCGCGCGCTTTACAGAATATTCCGGCGGTTACTCGTATCTTTGATATCATTCCACGCCTCACCACTGTGACCTTTCCTTCTCGACGCTTCTATTGTAGGCAGCGGCGTAACATCTTGGGGTTTGCTGCAATATGTATTATCGCGGCCTAATGACGAAGATAATAACAAAAGATTAAAAAGGTTTATTTAGGGAGGGGGGCATACATGCAAACGGGGCTAAAAAAAATCGTTTATTTACGCTATATACGTCCGTGATTGGGTCACCTAACTCTATACAGGGTGGCACATCTTAAACAATGCAGTGAAATATCTTTTAAACGGTACAAACCATAAAAAAATGTTTTATATACAAAAGTTATAGAGTGTTAAGGGGGACAGAAGACTGTTATATCTGATTTAACATAGGTGGTGCAGTGAAGGGCAGGCGAAGTTCAGCTTCGATTTTTTAATTGTAACAGTGCATTTTTATTCCAGAATACGATGCAGTATTTAATAGTGAACAGTAAATTATTAAGGTACATATCAGCTAAAGTTAATAAATATTGATATATTTAGAAATTAAATAACGGTCAAAATGAACAATTAGATAAATTATATCGTAGCAGATAGCTATGATATTACGTACAGGCCTTCTTGGCTTGAATTCAATTCATAAAAGAACCGAATTGACAAATTAAATTTGCTATTTAATTTGTAAATATCTCAATATTTATAAACCTTAGCTCATATGTACCTTAATAATTTACTGTTCACTATTAAATACTGCATCGTATTCTGGAATAAAAATGCACTGTTACAATTAAAAAATCGAAGCTGACCTTCGCCTGACCTTCACAGCACCACCTAATATGTTAAATCTGATATCACAGTCTTCTGTCCCCCTTGACACTCTATAACTTTTGTATAAAACATTTTTTTATGGTTTGTACCGTTTACGAGATATTTCACTGCATTGTTTAAGATGTGTCACCCTGTATATGTTCCAAACTTCAACTTTTTTCGTGCAGTAGTTTCGGAGAAAATAAGCTGTGATAGACAGACAGATTCCGTTTTTTCATCGGATGTATGAAACCCTAAAAATAAACCATAATTTCATCAAAAATATTTCAGCTGTTGACTGTTTGAGAATGGTGCCCGTATAAACAGACAACATACAAACAGATAAAAATTCTGGAAAGACGTTTAAAGCTCGATTTATATTATTCGATCAGACACGGCGCGGGAACGTAGCGTTTCCGGCAAGACAAACATTTTTACATGCATTTCAAATATGAATATTTATGCTTAGCGGATCCCGTCCGTTCAGACGCGTACCAATACTCGTATTTGAAATGCATGTAAAATGTTTGTCTTGCCGGAAACGCTACGTTCCCGCGCCGTGTCTGACCGGATAATATAAATCGACCTTTATATATATACTGTGGCGGTAAAGGTATGAAATACCGAGAAAAAATATTCCTGAGGAACTATTAACTTAAAAAATCTTGCTAAAAATCTAAAGCTCTCAATTTCTACTAAGTGAAAAATACACTAATCTGGCAACACTGTTTCGTAAGTGAAGGTTTTATCCCAATCTGAACGTAAACAGTAACGTTGCCCCATCCTTGATGTGAAACAAATGTTTTTCCACGTATACACTGATACAGGTATGAGAAATGCTCCAGATTCATCCATCGATCTTGACCTTGTTTAACCTTCGTACTCTTTTGTTTTTAAAACAGAATAGCATCGGCACGGCTCATTGTTAGGTTATTTAAATTACATAAATCATATCTCTATACGCTTGTAATTGGTTAATTATAGATTAATTACCTACTAAAGTATAACTGTTAACCGCTTATTAATTATAATAATTATATTGTTTTCATTATTTGAATACAGGCAGCAAGTGACACATTATTATTTTAAATGTTCTCTGATCTCTCAAATAACACTGGTCTCTATTTAACGGATAGCGAATGGTCACCATTGTGTGAAACCTGTGTTGCGCTGTATTTATTAACTCCCCAGTACATTGGGAAGTTATTGTAATGGGTCCGAAAATCGAAATCAAAATTTTTAACAAATTTTTATGTTTCACTACACTACTTTTGAAAAGATGTCTCTGTGTGTGTATATACGCACGTATGTGATTATTTCTTTCTAAGACGAAATCTCGAATTTGAATAATGATATCGACTACGTTATTAGTAATTAGTAAATTAGTAATACACTATTGGCGTCGGTCGGATGGCGGGACCTAGGGATCGGACCAAAATTTCTCGACGTTTCATAGCCTCCTGAACACTTTGTCACCATTTTTGAAAATGTTTATATGTATATGTGTGTGTGTGGTGTGTGTGTGTGTATGTGCGGGCAATAACTTTCGAAAGAGTTAATTGATTTTAACGAAATTTGGTAGGCACGTTGAAATCCATCACCGCACGAAGCCTATTTAAAATGGGCCCGATCGGACCATTTTAAGGGTTGTATTTAGGGGTTCCAAAAAGTTTTTGGGCCCAAAAATACCGAAAAAATTGTCAGAATTGTTTCAAAATTGAAATTTAACTCTTTAGTAGAGATTAAAATGTGCTGCTAAAATTTTAATAAAATCGGCCCGACAGGACCGGACTTTCAAATTTTATGAAAACACTAGTTTGTTGATACGGATTTACTTATGGAAGGGTGTATTTAAATAGGTGCAGATGTTGTACTGATAAAATACATGTCTAATATTGAAATTTAGAAAAATTTAATTATTTTAAGGGATGTATTAAGGGGTTAAATTTTTTATTTTGTCAAAAAACAAACTTATGTTCACATAATAATGCCCACAATGCCTGTATTAGCAAATACACTATATTGTCGGCAGGGTTTGGCACTGCGACCCGAATTTTTTTATTATGTTATTATTATTATTTTTATTTTTTTCCTTTTAATACATTTTTGTATAACAGATATAACCTGTTTAGAATTGTCCCATCCAATTTGGTAAGCGAGTGCTAGGGTGGGAGCACTAAAATTATATTTTGTTGATCGGACTTTTTTGGCGGACTATTTGGTACGACATTTTTCAAACCACGCGTGTAATCAAACTTATTTAAAATGTGTTCATCTCTCGAGAACTAATCGACGGGGGCAAAAAGTAACCGTGAAGAGGTAACAAACAAAAACAGACAGACAAACACACTTTCGTATTTAGACATAACATGGATTTAGGATTTTTTAAAGACCTTGAATTTTATCGACCCGAAGTCTCCACATGCCCAAGTTTTGTTTATATTGACGTCAGTGCACTTGGAACTATAGTCGGGCCGCTTAACAGATGGAGTGATCATGTGAAAAGTACATGAATAGCTTGCGCCGCAGGCGTGACCTTCGCATATAGCTCCGTTCCCGAAGGTTCAAGCAACCAACCAGCTACTTTGCACGCGGTGATCGTTTTCATAGCTCCATCTGTTAAGCGGCCCGACTATATTAGTTTATTCTAATAATTGAACGAAGGTTTGGTTGAGGGTCATTGGTCATTGGTAAAGCTTCATTATTTTGACCCTGAACCAAACCTTCCTTCAATAATAATTTATGAACATTCATTGGGTCAATACTATATAGGTACTGGTTTTTTTCAACTGTCAATCTTCTTTGCCGCACCCTCCTGGTTTTTATAAATCTACTGTTACTGTTTACATTTTTTTGAAACTTTCGAATCTGACCTTGACAGCAGCACAATGCAGTTTGTAGGTGTGTGTATAGAAATTATTATATTATACATACAGTAGACTTCCATGAAGTTAGCTTCGATGTCTATAGAGGACTATTGGGAAAGAAAACTCGACGTAACGAAGTCCCACCTTTTTAACTTCCCAGTACATTGGGAAGTTATTGTAATGGGTCCGAAAATCGAAATCAAAATGTTTTAACAAATTTTTGTTCCAAGGTCACTACACTATTCTTGAAAAGATGTGTGTATGTAACTACGTACGTATGTGATCATTTCTTTCTAAGACGAAATCTCGACCACAATTGTTGAGTGATGAACGCGATTGTATATTATGTGGCAGTGTACGATTCAGTACTATGCGACTCGGTCTCGTTGAACTATGAAACAACAACAATCGAGTCCAAGTGACAACCATCTAGAGTCATCGAGATATTTGAACAATCGAGACAATCGACTAAAACATCTCGTATCTCGCATCACTACCTTATTAATAAGCTGATGTCTACGTGTTCTCAGTTCTGTTTGAAGCATCGAGTCGCATAAATAACACTTCTATGCGAATATAATTTATATTTTATGTAGATAATATAATATATTGCAAATTGCAGGCATGAATGCAGTTATTTTCTGCAATTAACCGAGAGAAATGAATCGTCGGCCTTATTCTTCAATTCTTTACTTCGTATAACAGTACAGCAATAATTTCTGCTATCAGGTTTATTGAATTGCAATTCTGATTCTCAACGCTTTCCGGATCAAAATTTATTTATCACTAGAGGAACAGAAATATCGCTTCATCAGTATTCAAAACTCGGGTCGCAGTCACGGCTGTCCCTAGGGGTTGAGGCACTCGGGTCAAAGACACCTGAGGCTTGTATTCTAATTTTTTCTATAAAAGTCGATCAATTTTTTGACATTTCAAAATACAACTTAATTAAAATTTATTTTTCCATTCCAAATTCTCAAGAATACTGTTTCTGTATAAATTTTGGACATCCTATAATATCTCAAATAATAATATTAAATTAGGTTTTATTTTGAAATGTCAAAAAATTGATCGACTTTTATAGAAAGAATTAGAACCCTTATCTGAAGTTTTCATTTCAATTTTGTGAACATTAATGCCTTGTCTTGAAGGATATGTATTTGAACATTCTTCACATACAAAACCCATTTTTTAATCGCTATCAACTATCCATATTACTAAAATGAACATAATAAATATTAGTAAAAAAAACGTTTTAGAGACAAGCTTTTATTTAAATGCACTAAAAAGGAAAAAAATAATTTTTAATAATTTAGGTTCATAATTATAAAAGCGTGGGTCGTGACTAATAAACTGTCATAGAGTTCACGACCCACGCTTTTATAAATATGAATTATCCATATTACTATACAGAGTTTGCTACTTAGTTGTTACGTTCGTTTAAGTGTGTGTGCGTGTGTCAAACAACATCAAAATGGGGTATTTGACCAATCAGAATGAACCCTGACCTAGTCGCTTGTAATGTAAACCGGGCATAAGTTTGTGGACACACTGTATAAAGGCTTTAATCACTGAACATCTTATTTAATAATTCAAACAAAAAAAAAAGCATCCTTAAACACTGCCTATACTATGATATTATCTCGATTTATTTTGCGTGCACACATGTTGTGTATCCGTTGCACTTGTCACCGCATCTGGCATATAGAAAAACAACTGCACTTCGCAGTGCGCAGCCTGCGCGATCGACGGCAGCGGTGCACCAGACAGCGACATTCACAGGTCGGAATGTGAAAGGGGATCATTAGAGATTAAAGTATGTGTCACTTGTTCGCAGTCGTTTTGTAATACAAAATCATCAAATGAAGTCATGAGTCTTGGGTTTGTGCGCAGATATACAAAATCGGCATAGATATTATTCTTATACCTGCGATTTAAAAATAGTATATTGTGCGACTATAGTGGGAGAAAGAGGAGATTCCTCGAGTGTGGATTTTGCCGCATGAGCGTAGCGAGTGCGGTAAAACACACGAGTGGAATCTCCTCTTTCGACCAATAGTCGCACACAATATTTTGTTCAACTACCGCAAGAAATATGTCATTTCGTGGCTCTGCTGAGCATGGGCGAAATAATGGGTGACCTGATTGATTGACGAAACTATCAACACTTGCGTAAACGTTCGCCCGTAATGAGCGTGGGCGAAATGCTATTTCGCCCACTCTCAGTAGAGCCACGAAATTACATATTTCATGCGGGTGTTGAACAAAATTTATTCCACCTTGGTTTCAAAAAAATTATAATTATTGTCAAAGGAAGAATATAACAAAAATTAAAAAATATATAAATAAATATCATGTAGAATTTAGAAAAAAAATACGTCAAAAATTCTACGGTGCCATCAGGTTTCGGACCGAGGTTCCCATGCAAACAACGCAAATACGCTGCCTACTACGCTATCTGTGCAACTGTACGGCGTGCCGTTTTTATGATATAAGTATGTCAGCCGCGTCACCTTTGGGTATGCGAACGGTTCACTTTATTTCACTACCCAGGCAAAGAATGCCTAACGCATATAAGGAAGTTTTCACTTCAAAAAATACTTATACCTACTTACTTGTCATACTTATACTTCTTACACTAAATTAGTGATTTTTTATCAAAAAAACTGTAATTAATGTTGCTGCACGGAGATTCAAACCCGTGACGTACATTACGTATGAAGCGGCCGTTCTGACGTAACGATCACGTTTTTTCGGTTTTCTCCTCTGCGGCCAAGCGCACAACGTCCGTAAAAAACTTCGCTTAAAAAAAATTGGGGCTTGAGAATAGTCGAGCGTATAGCAATCCTGTTGTTTGCATTTGCTATGGTTTCTCTATTACAAGTCCCCAGGTCCCGGGTTCTAGCCCGAGAGCTGGTAAAAGTGTCAATTGGATTTTCAATTTATTATTAAAAAAAAATGAATTGAAAATATGAATTGGTGCTAGGCCCAAATAACCTTAGCTGTCGGTGGTCTTTAAAACACACAACACAATTTAAAAAAAGTGATTCGTCGAGTGACTAGCAGCAGTAACTACTTCCTTCTATTTCCGTTACATCTAATATTTCTTAAATGCCACCCCAGTATGAGACATTAGACGTTAATTCACGTCAAAAAGCGACTGGCGCATTAATTTTGATCAGGAGTTTAATTTTGTGCCAGATAAGGTCCATAAGATTGTGTTTCCATAACCGATGGAACATTGGCATCGGTAAACTGTTGTACTTTGTTGTGTACACACATTGCGTGTGCGGCACGCCGACATGTGTTTATAATAATAATTTTGCGATGGTAAACAGAGATAGCGGAGCCCTGGGCAGATTATTATTCGCACGGTGCTTTTGAATAATGCCCCATTTCACTGGAATAACATTGACACCCTCAGTGCACCGTCCTTTGTGTCTCTACCATAGATATAGAAATCTGGGGATATAGTACAAGCGAGTTGGGTGGTTGCAGTTGAAGGGGGGGGGGGTGAGGAAGCAAGCGCGCCCGCATTCTAATGGTCGCTTCAGTTGCGCAAGTGCTGTACGAGCAATGTTAAGCATGCGCAAAGACGCGGACGGCTGCATCTGGCGCAATTGAGCATGCGCAAAGACGCGGCCAATAGAACGTGGGCACCACATGCATATCACGGACATGTCCATAAGACAGGCATGCAGCCTCCCTGAATGGCTTCCCCCCTCGTCTAAAGTGGCACTTTATACTACTTCCCCGGATTTCTATATCTATGGTCTCTACATTATTGAAGTATAGGTACAGTTAAACCATGCAATATGCAAAGGTGTAAGGAATAATTCGTTGGGGAAATTCCTAGAAATATGAGTACCTATCATATATAGGCGAACCCCAACTCACGGACCGAATGTCTTCTTTGAAATCAATACAAACTAGCCTGCATCTCGTCCTAGAACGGTTCTTCAAAAATTAAATTAAAAATTTAAAAAGCGGTCAAGTGCGTGTCGGACCACGCACAGTGAAGGGTTCCGTAGTCGACATGAACGTTCGCAGTTAAAATTCAAAGTTAATAATAAATTTGATAATAATTTATAGTCTTTTAAATAGCTTGTAAGTAGTATATTTATGAGAGTTGTATAATCTCCGTACTCACGGCCGGAGTACGGAGGCTGTAGAACTCTCATAAATATACTACTCGTGTAACCGAAAATATCCCGTATCTCAAAAACTACACAACATATCTTATTATTAAAACCAATTTTCGTTGAAAGTATTTTATAAGTTCTATACTTCCTTAAATTTTTTCAGAATTTTCCACCCCATAGTTGAAAAGTTAGAGGAGGGGACACACTTTTTACGACTTTAGAAGCGCATATCTCACCAACTATTGACTTAAATTAAAAAAGTCATTTTGAAACTCTATATATCATTTTTCAAGACCTATCTAACAATACCCCACACGCTTATATGTACTGGAATTTTTTTTTATCCCTCAGTTACATGTATGGAGTGCCACTCCTAATTTTTTTTCGTAATTTCACTACACCAGTATAGCGGTAAGACACCTATATTCTCCAAATTTCATCTATATATTATAGTGCCAATCACAGCATGTGCCAATAGTCTCCGAGTAAAATGGCTGTGACATACGGACGGATGGACAGACGGACAGGACGAAATTATAAAGGTTCCCTTTTTGCCATTTGGCTATGGAACCCTAAAAATCAATAAATTCGTCCTAGGCCCAAATAATCCTGGTTGTTAGTGGTCTTACATTTTTTTTAAGTCAAGACTGGATTTTCTTCACAGTAGAGATATAAAATCGTGTATAATTCCCTTATTTTGTGACCCATAAAAATACTTCACAACCCCCCAGCTGGTTTAATTAATGTCGGGAGACCTTAAAAATGCTTGGTATTATAAAATATACTTTTCTTGATATTTGATAAATATAGATTTGGTGGTAGAAGCACTTTTTATTTTGTATGGAAATATTAAGTGAGACGGAAGACCCAGGCAATGGTGGTGCTGGTAGATCACACGCAACGATTGTCTACTGTTTGAGATGCAAATTTGGGTGTGAAATTTTCATAAGGGCAAAGACAGACACGGCGGTTTTAATCGAAGCGTTTACCGAATCGGTTTCCAAGTCGATAGGTCGTTTAATTATAGCATAATAGCTATTTCAAAACCGCCTCACGAAACGCACCGAACGGTACAGCTGTGTGTTTTACACTATTATGCTATTACTAGCAGCCCTGTCCGGCTTCGCCCGGGTGCTAAGTAAACCCGGGTGCAATACACTACTCACTCGCTTCGCTCGTTCGCTTGAATATTATAATTAGTAAATATTTGCAAAAAATAAACACTCTTTTTTTATTCTTTGAAAAAAAGCATGGCCCTCTTTTTTGTTTGGTGATCTACTGATGGCTAGCTTAATATAGCAAAAATCATGGTTACCTTGATTTACGTACAATTTTTATTTTTTTTTAGTAAAATATTTTTTTTCACGAAAACTGTACATTTTAGAGAAAAAAAATATTTACATTTTTTTCATATTATAACATCTAGAATTCATTTAATTTTTTTTTTACCTATATGTTAATACGTGACATTGAGAACGTTTTTTTAATATCTCAGGATCCACTGAACCGATTTGCGTCAAAATCTAATCAGATCTAAGTTAAAGGCTGATAAACACAATAGAACAATCGGCATGGCCGTATGTTGTTCCGTTCTTAAGATATCGAAGGCGAAAAATTGACCACACACACACACACACACACACATACAGACATACATCAGTCAGAAAATGATCTTAAACGATTGCTAGGGTCTCAAAACGTGAAGATCTGTTAAAATCTCGAAATATTTTTTTCGGACTAAATCCATTACTTCCCTACCATAGTAGAGGTGGGTAGTAAAAAGTTGTGTGTCTACGTCGACGCAACTAGAACACACACTTCTGTAGTGTAAAATACATGGTCTCAGTTTTTTCTGTAGCGGTTTACTTTTACATGAAACTGCACTTTTGCGAATCGAATTCGCCGGAGCGTGAACTCTATGTCTATTTTCAATCAATGAACGTGATGCATATTTGATTTTGGTGAATGAATATTACCTACCTATATATAGTTTGCATCTCTAGTATAAAGTATACTGTATACAGTGATGTGACAGCTGCAGTGCAGGGGGCCGCAGTCCTGTAGCGTAGACCTTCGCACGCGACACGTTAAGGATTCGTGACGCATGGCGTGCGTCGTTACCTAACCGACCACAGTTTTCCTATCAAGGTCAGGGACTTGAGGACTTACGAAGAGCAGGTCTTGTAATTAATTATCATGTATAACTTACAAAGATAATTTTCAATGAATTTCGACCTTTTCAATATCTGTACGCAATAACGTAAACATTTTTTATCATCCCTGATGAAAATTATAGCGTTTTCAGCTGGTAGAGTGCCCGCGGTGAGAGATGAAGCCAGGCACGTCATCAATAATATGCTAGTGAACGCCTGCTTGCCCGCAGACAGTGCCGTGTACCTACACAAAACTGCACATTGGGTTTTATGACGTTAGGTACAATTTTGGCAAACTGCTATTCATGACAATAAACAGCCAATAGCAAGGCTAGAAGGCGGGCGCAATGCATTCACGTTACTATGACGCGGTGGCTTCATCTTTCGCCGCGCGAGGCTTAAACATTTTTTGACACGCGTTTCGTTGTCTCCCTTTTCGGTCACCAGTTTCTTAAAATTGTGTTTTAAAGACCACCAACAGCTAAGGTTATTTGGGCCTAGCAACGATTCATATTTTCAATTCATTATTTTTTTTTTAATAATAAATTGAAAATCCAATTGACACTTTTACCAGCTGTCGGGCTAGAACCCGGGAACTAGAAACTTGTAAAAGAGGAACCATAGCAACGCCATGTAAACAACAAAACCGCTACGCGCTCGGCCATTTTCATGCCCGTCACCAGTTTCGAAAGGCTAACCTTTGTAAAGATATTATTCCAGAATGTTCAGAAATAATTTGATATTTTATTCTTTTTTCTCTTTTTGTTTCAGGTATGAACGAGTGAACATTTACTGTAGAAATCACGTAATGTTTTCATCGAAACATTTCAGGTAAATACCCTATGATAATTAGAACTATTCGTAAGGTATAACTTCGATTATCCTGTAATATATCCATATCTATGGCGTAAAGTACACTCCCTGTCAAAATTTACTAACCGCTGGAAAGTTCCCACTTGGGGAATGTTTTCCAAACGGGAATATTCCCGGAAATTTTCCATGTGTCTTTTAACTTTCCAAAAATTGGGAATTTAAACCGGGAATTTATGTTAAAGAATGTTCCAAGTTTCAAAAATTCTTTAACAGGCTTTTTTTAATTACACTGTTAAATTTTGATTGTTACGCGGTTCATTTGTTGCTGCGTTTTCATTTTGGCAAATTGTTGATCATTGCCATAGCAACTGTAATTTAAAAGTGTGATGTACGATAAACCAGTGGCGAATCAAGGGTAGGGAGGCGGCGGAGGGGGCGGTTCGCCCCGGACTTCTGATCCTGGGGGGGTCTCCAAATCTCGAGAAGTCCTTCTTAATCAAATCTCAAACAAGGCCATTAAAATATGTTTAGTAAGTAAGAGGCAGTTTGGAGTTGGAGGCACCGTACGTTTACAAAATATAAACGTAGGTAGGTCGTTTATTATAAATATTTGATTTTTTTGTCAGCCATTACATCTATATTATTCATTTTTTACGAAATTTACACTACAAATACATCAATTTCTAAGCAGACCGGGGGCCTCATTTAGTTCTGCCGGCTCGGGCCTCCGACGGCTTAATCCGCCACTGCGATCCCAGCATTAAACGTGTAAATAACTTTTTTATAACTCATGCTTCTAAAGTTCAATATTCGAGCACTGTGAGGCGGGCGTAAAAAGCGTATTTTAGTCACCGTGCGTGAACGTCCAAAGCGTGTGTAAAAGTACCGTCACAGTGCGTAAAAGTCCAAAGCGTGCGTAAAAGTACAATCTCTACATCTTATAAATTCGAAAGTTCCGCACTTTGTACAATACAAGTACTTACTGGCTATCGATCGATGTGTTCCTATATATAGTATCGCGCATACAAAGTCCACATCATGAGAGAGTCATGTTTTTAATGATTTATACAGAAGTTAATAACTTTAATAAAAATAAACTAAATCGTAACTTAGTCTGTAATTGTAAAGTTCTGAGGACTAGAAGAGCGAATTTTCCGTTTTCATAATTTTTTTTTTCTCTATTAAACTTTAGAAGCAGTCGTTATAAAAAATTATGTTCGATACGTGTGCGTAAAGTGAGATATCTAGTAGGCTTAAATTGAGGCACTCGCTAAAGAGTCCCTGACGCATACACAACCAGATCGAGTGCGCTGTATACCAATATGAGCCTTTAGGCGAGCGGGGGTATACAGCGCACTCGATCTGGTTGTGTATGCGTCAGGGACTCTTTAGCGAGTGCCTCAATTTAAGCCTACTAGAATACCTCATTTTACGCACACGTATCGTAAATAACTATTTCAATCTCCGCATGTATAAATTTTGATACATGGCCCCATTCACAAACCTAGGACACGATCCCACATATTTGGGTATCAGTTCTGAACCACACCCCAAACAGAGTACAGTCGACTCTTGTTAATTCAAACCTGCGATAATTCGAACCTCTCCATAATTCAAAGTCATCACGAGTACCCTACAAAATCTCTTTATATTTCGAACTAAATCAATACATTTTTATGCACTTGGTAATTCATACGAAAAAATCATTGCTATATAACAAAACGACGCGTTAATTCGAACTCATCGGCGTCCAACACTCGACAATTCAAAGTTGCAGAGAGAAAGAGGCGGAAAGATTGTAAGTACATACATACATTTTGCGACAAGTTCAAACTCGTATCAACGTTTGTTTGTTGAGCCTTTGTTTCGAACCATTTGATATTTCAAACATTCGATAATTCGTAATATTTTAAGAGTCCCTCGAGTTTCGAATTAACGAGAGTCGACTGTATTTCACAAAACATCGAGTGCTTACAGAAAGCTTGCAGAATGATTCTTTTGCAGATGTCGTACCGTCAAGAAACGTTGAGCGTTTGTACAGTTTTAACTGCGTGTGTAAAACGAAATCATCTAAAAATAATCAGTTTTGAATAAAAATAGAGCATCGCGCGTCTCGCCCACCAATAGCAGCGGTTTACATTTACATCAGAATGTGCTTTGATTCACAGTCACTTGTTTATCCAATGATATTATTCTTGTAGAGCTAAATCGATCTTTTCAACCGGAAAGATTACGCTTATTTAATTTCTGTTCACAGAAATACTATAAGGGGTTTACAAATTGTTCCGTTAGGCCGTTTTCACACAGCACTGTAAAAAATGGATGAAAAAATACTTTGAAAAGGTAGATTTCGCTCGATTTTCTAAGTGATTTTACATTATTATTTATTTTTAACTGACTTCAAAAAAAGGAGGTGGTTCTCAATTCGGTTGTATTTTTTTTATGTTTGTTACCTCAGAACTGCGTCATTTATAAACCGATTTAGAAATTTTTTTTTTATTTGAAAGGATGTATGTACTTTCAGATGGGTCCCATAGAAATTTCATCAAAATCGGTTCAGTATTTCGGCTGATTTTAATAAAAGTTAGTAAAAATTGTAAATTGTATTTTAAAGACCACCAACAGCTAAGGTTATTTGGGCCTAGCACCAATTCATATTTTCAATTCATTATTTTTTTTTTTTTTTAATAATAAATTGAAAATCTAATTGACACTTTTACCAGCTCTCGGGAATAAAAGTTAGTAACGGCGTGTGATTCCTTATGGTAAATGTCATTTTTTGACACATCAGACAGCGTAAGAAAGTCGGTTTAATAAAAGTGAGTAACGGCATGTGATTCCTTTAAGGTAAATGTCACTTTTTGACACTAAAAAGTAAAAAATAAAAAAAAATTTAACAAAAAAAAACCTCCTTCAAAAAGCCACTAAAAAGAGGAAAATAATAAAATTTTGAGGTCTGCGTCAATTTAATAAAGTATGAAGTTGGTTAAAAAGAAGATATTAATCACTATATACTATACTTTTTAACCGACTTCATATTTTATTAAATTGTCGCAGACCTCAAAATTTCATTATTTTCCTCTTTTTAGTGGCTTTTTGAAGGAGGTTTTTTTTTTGTTAAAAAGTTTTTTTTACACAGAAAACTTCATAAAAACTTGGTATTTTACTGTAAAGTTAAACAAATTTGTGATTTTTACATAAAGTAATTTAAAATTACATAATTTGTGTAATATTCCAATAAAGTGTGTAAAAATTACTAAATAAAATGTACAGTTACATATATAAAATGAATGAATATAAAACAAATTAATGTAAAATTAGTAACCACGCATGCGCAGTGTGTTTTTATGGAATCTACGCGATGTGCAGGCGATACCTGTTTGCGACGCCATTGTCTCTTTGTGTGCCTATTACCAGATTAATCGTTGGCTACAAATGGACCATCGATAATCATATGTAATCGGCCTTCTCATTTCTTACAGTGAGTGTGATTCAACCCTTATGATGAAGACCTACCGTCACGATAAATTGAATAAAGATTTTGAATCAATCATTTGCTCTCGGGCAAAGCCGACCAAATAGACCTTAACCTTTCTCAACAAATAAGCTAAATGGTAAAAACTGCATTCAGATCTGTTCAGTATAGCGGATTCAATCCGATTTGCACTCGGGCGAAGCCGGGCCGGACAATAATAGCCTACGTCCTAATATAGACCGAGAGCTAGTGACAACTTTTTGGTATTAGGTATTTATTCAAGGCCTTATTTTTCTGAAGATGTTGAGGGAGGCATATTAAAGTGTCCTGAGTAAGGGATTTTGCTAGATAGCGGTATGGAAGGGATGCAGACCGACCCCAACATGTAACAAAAAAATGGTCACAATTATTGCTTCAAGGCTGAAATTGTTTGTATAGTTTGTCGATGAACCCAGTAATGCCATCATAATATTTGCAAATCGATTGGTCGGTATTAAAAGGGTGGCAGATTACCCTAAACGTGTCATGTACCCGACGAAATTTATATTATTAGTTCAAGGTTCAAATTTTAATATGTTGTTACGGCGACTGTTTTAAGCATATATTTCAATTTGCAGAACAAAATGTCGGTATTAACCCCCTTGCAGAACGATATAAACACCTAGGCCAGGGGTCGGCAACCTGCGGCTCGCGAGCCGCATGCGGCTCTCCAGTTCCATGCGAAAATACTTATTTATATTATTTTATTTTCAAAACTCATAAAAAATATTATACTGCAAAAAAAACTTTAAACAGGATAAAAACAGTGAGAATAGGTGGAGTAGAGAGTATACGGACAGCTGACATTTTTTAAATGCGGCAACACTGTTCTGTTTGTTTAGTTATAATCCTAATCAAATACCATAATTCGAAGTTGCTATATTTAAATAGAGCAATTTGATCCTTGAAAACAGTTTTAAGAATTGTTGGAAATGAGAACTTCCGTGGCACAAAGGATCAATAAAAAGCAATACTGATTTTATTAAATTTGCATTTTACTAACGTTTCGGTATTCTTTATACCATCTTCAGAGTCTACAAAATAATACAAACGTGGGTGAGAATATGTGGAAATAAAGTTAAAATTAACAAAAATTTAAATGTGTGTTTTTTTTTTTTTTTATTATTTTTATAAAACTTACCAAATGCTGTCAATTTCTTTCAGTATTTTGTTTGAGCGATTAATGAACAACATGGTGATGACATTGTTGGTTTTTTTTAAATAAAAACTCATAAAAATTGTTAAAAGTAAAAAACTATGTAGTTATCACTGATAAAATTGGAAATAAAATCTGTGTTCACCTCTAATTAATATCCGTTATACTGAAAGACAATGTAAAAACGAAAAACAGCAATTTGATAAGATTTAACAAAGACAATTATGTAAAAGGTTATATTAAATCGATTAATGTGCTATATATATGGGACAAATTTTCAATATCTGTTCGTTTGTTGACGCTATTTTTAAATTTTTTAATAAATACCATTTCTAAGAAAATCCGTTTGAAATAATTGGGTTCTTTAATTAATATGCTCGTATTGTTGAAATCAAACTCATGATTATTGTTGTAGCTATGTTGTACTAGCGATGTTAGATTGGAATTAGGATAAAAGTATTTTTTAAATTTTTTTAGGTCGTAATTATGTTGTTTTAATCGTAAGGACAGATATTGAGAAGTTTGACCAACATATGTAGCATCACAATTCTTACAATCAATTTTATAGACTAATTCTGAGTTTTGTAATTTTTCATTTTTGTTTTTTAGTTTGGAAAAGAAGTTTTTATTTTATGATTTTTACAAGAGATTTATTATCAGAGATTTATTATCAGAGAAAATAAAAAATATATTCAAATCAGAGGATGTTCAAATCTCTTGTAAAAATCATAATTCTATAAATAAAAATTTCTTTTCCAAACTAAAAAACAAAAATGAAAAATTACAAAACTCAGAATTAGTCTATAAAATTGATTGTAAGAATTGTGATGCTACATATGTTGGTCAAACTTCTCAATATCTGTCCTTACGATTAAAACAACATAATTACGACCTAAAAAAATTTAAAAAATACTTTTATCCTAATTCCAATCTAACATCGCTAGTACAACATAGCTACAACAATAATCATGAGTTTGATTTCAACAATACGAGCATATTAATTAAAGAACCCAATTATTTCAAACGGATTTTCTTAGAAATGGTATTTATTAAAAAATTTAAAAATAGCGTCAACAAACGAACAGATATTGAAAATTTGTCCCATATATATAGCACATTAATCGATTTAATATAACCTTTTACATAATTGTCTTTGTTAAATCTTATCAAATTGCTGTTTTTCGTTTTTACATTGTCTTTCAGTATAACGGATATTAATTAGAGGTGAACACAGATTTTATTTCCAATTTTATCAGTGATAACTACATAGTTTTTTACTTTTAACAATTTTTATGAGTTTTTATTTAAAAAAAACCAACAATGTCATCACCATGTTGTTCATTAATCGCTCAAACAAAATACTGAAAGAAATTGACAGCATTTGGTAAGTTTTATAAAAATAATAAAAAAAAAAAAAACACACATTTAAATTTTTGTTAATTTTAACTTTATTTCCACATATTCTCACCCACGTTTGTATTATTTTGTAGACTCTGAAGATGGTATAAAGAATACCGAAACGTTAGTAAAATGCAAATTTAATAAAATCAGTATTGCTTTATTGATCCTTTGTGCCACGGAAGTTCTCATTTCCAACAATTCTCAAATACCATAATATTGAAAAAAAAATGTTAGTGGCTCTTTAAAAACTGGGAAATTTTGTAAATAGTAACTTTTGGCTCTTCCGTCTCAAAAGGTTGCCGACCCCTGACCTATAGGCGAGCAAGTTTCCCTCTAAGAGAGGGGGTTAATACCGGCATTTTGTTCTGCAATTAGGTATTTAAGTTTAAAAAAATTTATTAATTTTTTAATTTTTTCTAATAATTTAACATAAATAATATTGAAAATCGAAAAGAAACATTTTTTTAAAGCTATAGATAAATTACTAAAAATTAATTAAAATTTATAAAAATTTAAAAAATATCACGTGACTTCAAAACGCGCCAGGAATGTTTGTGACGTCGTTATGTTAAAATGTGTCTGCATTTGTTGGTATTTGTGTATATGTATTACACATACTATCAAAAATAATAAATTTTTAACTTGGTAACCATGGATACAAAGACCATAGATAACATAATGACGTCACACGCGTTCGGATTCTTTCGGCGCGTTATCGGAACTGAGTTTAAAAATTAATTTTTATTTAAATATAACTTTTTAATTAGTAAGCAAAAAAATTAAATAAAAACAGTTTTGCTATAAAAGTTGATGTGGTCCTTCCATTTAAGTAAAAAAAAAAAATTCGTTTAAAAACCCAATTGTTTGCTTTTGCGAAGTTTAGAAATTAGAAATGAAGATTTTGTTTAGTTGAATTTAACAATGGACAGGAAACTTTTAAAATTACAATCTGACTTGTTCTAGGTGAGTAGAGCATGGAGATTGTATTTTTGTCGTTTGCAAATGAACCGTAAATCTTGTCGTTATGTTGTCTAATTTCCAGTGGTGTGCCTGCGATCGAACGAAATTGCGTTTTACTCCATGGTCAGAATACAGACCGTTACTATAGTCAAGTTTCAAAATTTAAGATAGTGAGTCATGCACTTATACAGGATGTCCAAGACTTGCGTTGTCGGCCGATTTATTGATTTTGGGTGAAGATAGAAAAAAAGTTTAAATACAAAAGTTGTATAAATTGTTTTGTTTTTAAATTTTATTGTGGATTATAGACGCGTCGACAACTTTGTATAAATTGTAATGGTGTATAAGTTACTGCCATTTTTTAGCAGTTTAGCCAACCTCAAGTCGTTTTTAGAGTTCCGTAGCCAAATGACAAAAACGGAACTCTTTTAATTTCGTTCTGTCCATCTGTCTGTCCGTATGACTGACTGATAGATCATCATAAATCTAAGGTACTTCCAATCGAGCTAGAGATTTGAAATTTGGAACATAGATAGTATTTAAGGTGATAATTACGAGAAAAATCGAAAATAAATGATAATCCAACATGGCGGATAAAAAATCCAACATGGCGGATTCTGACACGAAATAAAATCTAGGGTACTTCCACTAGGCTTCGAAATTTGTAATATAGATATTGTTTAAGGTGATTATTACGAGAAAAATCAAAAATCATAAAAAATCCAACATGGCGGATACGTTCTTCCCGACTATGGATTCCTTCATTATGCGTGGTCCGACACGCACTTGACCGCTTTTTTTTATTGTCGTGTTGGCATGACGTGTTGCAATTTTATATAGATTATGTGAATTCCTTGTATTTGACATCAGCGACAGATTTTAACGTCGGCCATGTGTTTGCACTTTGCAATCGAGGTAAACGCACTTGTAGCTGCTTTAGCATAGCACCGTCTTCTGTTTCTCTATAGCGCTGGCAGACCTAATAAATAACAGGAAACTTGCATAACGATGTGATTGAGGGCTACCATATTTTTATTCGTCAGATAGCGCTAGTGACAAGTAAGGTATTCGTCAAACGCTTGCATTTTTTTTCGTCAGGTTGCGCTAGTGGCAAGTAAGGTATGTCAAACGTTTAGAGATGTGTTTAGTGATTGAGGGCTTGTAATAAAGGAACCATAGCAACGCCAACTTATTTATTACCGTAAAATGTCAACTTAAATTGTGTTTTAAAGACCACCAACAGCTAAGGTTAATTGGGCCTAGCACCAATTGATATTTTCAATTCATTAGTTTTTTTTTAATAATAAATGGAAAATCCAATTGACACTTTTACCAGCTCTCGGGCTAAAACCCGAGAACTGGGGACATGTAGTAGAGAAACCATAGCAACGCCATGTAAACAACAGCACTGCTACACGCTCGGCTATTCTCAAGCCCCCGTAAAATGTCGTTTTGAGTAATTTGTATAACAGCACTACAGGATGATTTACACTAGGAGACGAAAACCGAAAATTTGTGTTCAGGATTTAGTTTTAAGTAAAAAATGCGAAATAATTTTTTCCGATCGACCTTTGTTTTGGAGATATCGATGCAAGAAGTTTTCTGAACTTATTTAAATTTTGTCCATAAAATTTATAGTAAACCATGGAAATTTCTTGGAAACAAAACTAAAAGACTTATTTACTAAATTGTTGACAATAGCTAGTCAAATACTTTACGTGTAGCTTTTGATTTTAGTGTAAAAAATCTATACTAATATTATAAAACTGAAGAGTTTGTTTGTTTGTTTGGTTGAACGCGCTAATCTCAGGAACTACCAGTCCGATTTGAAAAAAATTTTTTTTGTTAGATAGCCCATTTATTTAGGAAGGCTATAGGCTATATATAATATCACGCTACGTTCAATAGGAGCGGAGCATCAATGAAAAGTGTTGGAAAAACGGGAAAAATTATTCCTTTTGAGAGCTTCCGTTGCGTGCGAAGTGTAAACGGTTAAAGTTACGCAAAAATCATGTATGACGAAATTGTTCCCCTTTAAAAGTTCTAAAAAAAAGTCCGCGACAGCATATGTCTATCTTTTAAGGTTGACTCGCTATAACTTTTTTATGGTAATCAAATTTGTTCGTAATTATATTATTCAAGCGAACGAGCGAAGCGAGTGAGTAATGTAATTATAATATTCAAGCGGGCTTTCTTAGCACCCGGGCGAAGCCGGACGGGTACCGCTAGTATAAAATACTTGTCAAAAATATGGAGACATTATTTTTGTTTTTACACGAAAAATCAAGAGCAACACGCAAAGTATTTGATTATAACTGGGCTTGAGAATAGCCGAGAGTGTAGCAATGCTGTTGTTTACATGGCGTTGCTATGGTTCCTCTATTACAAGTCCCCAGTTCCCGGGTTCTAGTCCGAGAGCTGGTAAAAGTGTCAATTGGATTTTAAATTTATTGTTAAAAAAAATAATGAATTAAAAATATGAATTGGTGCTAGGCCCAAATAACCTTAGCTGTTGGTGGTCATTAAAACACACAATAAGTATTTTGTGTCCAAGCAATTATGACGACTTACTAAAAATTTTATGGACAAAAATTAAAAAGTTCAGAAAACTTCATGCATCGATATCTCCAAAACAAAGGCCGATCGGAAAAAAGTTATTTCACATTTTTTTCTGAAAACTCAATCCTGAACACGAATTTTCATTTTTCGCCTCTTGGTATAAATCACCCTGTATATTAGTATTGTAAAATGTATCGCAATGGCGATTCAAAAAATAAATATTATAAAAATATCAGTGTGACTAGGTCGCGACCTTGAGAATAACTCATTTATTTCCCATTAACGTCGAGTGTCAAGTGTTTACGGTAAATAATATACCGGGTGTCAGAAAACTATCTTTTTGATCATACAAAAAATAAATTCGACTGGTAATTCATCTAGTAAACAGTCGAATTGTAACTGAACATTTTTCCAACAAAACAATTCTCTATAAGTATACAATGTGAGGACTTGAGAATAGCCGAGCGTGTAGCAATGCTGTTGTTTACATGGCGTTGCTATATGGTTCCTCTATTACAAGTCCCCAGTTCCCGGATTCTAGCCCGAGTGCTGGTAAAAGTGTCAATTGGATTTTCAATTTATTAAAAAAAAAAATAATGAATTGAAAATATGAATTGGTGCAGCTAGGCCCAAATAACTTTAGCTGTTGGTGGTCTTTAAAACACAAAGTATACAATATGACCAAAAATTATCTGACTAATTCCAGTACTTCCGTACCCGTAGTTGAGGCGGGAAGTAAAAATATTGTGCCTAATTTTTGATATTAAGCTTAATTTGAAAACTTCGCTCTTAGGCAGTTCAAGTTGACGCAGTTGCAATGAATGATCATGTTGATGGTCAGTTTAAAAATAAAAGACGACATGCCAGTGTGTTTATTTTGGCCCGGTGCATAGGTCGCTTGTGGATGCACAAGAAGTCGATTGCTAATTGGTAATTATAATTGGCAGATCGTGTCTTTTTGGCATTCTCATCAATCAATAAATAATTAATTATATTTTGAAATTTTTATCTTCAGTTTTGTTACGTGCAGTCTATACTAATATTATAAAGCTGAAGAGTTTGTTTGTTTGTTTGGTTGAACGCGCTAATCTCAGGAACTACTGGTTCGAATTTGAAAAATTATTTTTGTGTTGGATAGTTCATTTTTTTTCTCCATTTTTACCACTTCCCGTTTTATACACTTTTATTTATACTTTAACTTAATTAATAGCAATGTGCGAATGGAGGAATTATAGGACATTAGGATAAGGTAGGCAACTTTGGGAGCATAGGAATTTGACAGGTAATCGGCCATGGCCTTGAATAAGGAGCCACCTCGATATTCATCTGGAACTATTGAGGGAAACCATGGAAAACCTCAAACAAGATGGCCGGTACAGGAATTACCGTTTCTCGGCGTGAAGCAGTAGGAAAAAGTCCTAGCCACATCTGCCCCTGCCGGGATTCGAGCCCAGTACCTTCCCAATGCGAGTCTAATGCTGTACCACTAAGCTACATCGCTGGGTTTAAAATATAAGTAAAAAAAACCTTTTTAAAAACAAACTTAAATTAATAAATCTGTTAATTTTTTACCCCTATTTTTATTATTGTACGGAACCCTCGATGCGTTCTTCAGAAAAATGACTCATTTATTTTACCGTGCGTAAAGAAGTTTCACTTCAAAAATATGCAGAACGACCCCATAGAAGTAAATTATTATCAACCAATTGAATTGGCGCCCTGCAATGGGGCCTACGCCTATAAATTCAGTTTTGTGTGAATAAATAATAACACATCCTGTTATATCATTTTAATCAGTATTTGCAGACGATAATGCATAACAACTATTCGATCCCCGATAACCGAATCGTTCCGGGAAGATACTGACTTGTTGCGGTTCTGCTATTGCCTGTTATAATATAATAGTCCGGGAGCCCGCGACCGATTTTGACAATCAAAACCGCCAAAGCTGATTTTTATTTATAAGGTTGAAGTGAGCAAGCATGGTATATTCTGAGTGACGTCATCCCCCCACTACTATCTATCGGAATGAGGCAACCTATACAAGGTTATTAGAGTACAGGTTGCCTCATTCCATCTGACCAATCAGCGTAAGCGCGGGAATGACGTCAGCTAGAATTTAGTTTAAATAAAGTACAAAAATTGTTGAAGATTATGCTTATTTATATTAGGTGCTTCGTGCAGATTTTTTCTTAAAATTGGCAGGAGACAATAAATAGAAGAATAGATGTTAAAAAATAGGATAATTTTTATTTTTATTACAAAATTTAAGTTTTAATATCTATAATATAAACAAACAAAAAATTAAATAATGTTCAAGAAATGGCAGATCTTGTTAATTACCTATTTTTTAAATTTAAGAAACGAATAAAATTAACTAACAAATTGATAAATTAATTATTTTATCTTTTATATTCACAAAATATTAAAAATAACCACAAAACACCATAACACTTATAACAGCTATCGCAAAATTGACAACTTATCATATTTTTTTCACTAACAGAAGAATCATGTTTCTATTAGATATTGAAAAAACATATCACACTACCATGGTTACTTTGATTTTTATTTCCAAAAATTAGCAGCGTCCATCGTCTGATCTTTTCTATTGAAGTGAGTAAGCATGGTATATTCTGAGTGACGTCATCCCCCCCACTACTATCTATCGGAATGAGGCAACCTATACTCGACTAACCTTGAATAACCTTGTACTCTACTAACCTTGCTGACAGCAGCTGAGACAATTACGTTACCTAGGAAAGAATCATGTGAATTATGCTTTAATATGAAGTTAAATTTTGACTGAAAGACATGGCTGATCGAACGAACCAATCAGAAATCTCAGAGAACTCTTACTAGAAAAAAATTGTGTTTTAAAGACCATCAACAGCTAAGGTTATTTAGGCCTAGCACCAATTCATATTTTCAATTCATTATTTTTTTTTTAATAATAAATTGAAAATCTAATTGACACTTTTACCAGCTCTCGGGCTAGAACCCGAGAACTGGGGACTTGTAATAGAGGAACCATAGCAACGCCATATGTTAACAACAGCATTGCTACACGCTCGGCCATTCTCAAGCCCAACTCTTGCTAGAGAAACTCTAGCCCAACCCAACGGTATTATCGCAGCTGAAATACACCACCATTCATTTTTAATCATTTAAATGCAAATCAGCCTTGGCGAAATGTCTGACCAAAATCGGTCGCGGGCTCTCGGACTATACTGTGCGCTGCTATTTACAGTTGATTGATTGCATTATTACATCATATTGACAGATAAGGGACCACATTGTTGTTAATTATTATTATTATTATAGCTAATATTTATCGCTTGCGACAGTGGTTCTGAAATTGTGCGTCGCGACGCCCTGGAACGTCGTACCTGAGACGTCATGTTCTAAGCATGGTTCCATAATTGCATGGCCAGCCGGGCTGCAGCCAGCGGTGCGAGAGTGAATCCGGCGCCCGGCTTAGATTTTTTATGGATTTGTTACAAAACTGTTTTGGCGGAATAAATATTTATTTACAATAATTAAAAGTACAATAACAATAAATGCAACTACGAAAGTCAGTTCTAACAATCAACACAAGTAAACAATAACTAAACGGTAATTAACACTTAATTATATATACTATACTAATATTTATTATATCAGGTGTATTTATATCGCGGAACTATTTACATCACTGATCCACTTGATTGCACGACTCACCATTGACTGATTGACTGATCGCTTCACTTACTCGTTTATATACGCTGCGTGGCTGAAGCCCAGTGCTTCTCGGGTAGTTACTCGTTGTTCAGCAAGCAGACACCGCTTCTTAGAATTCTTGCCTGACGTTTATATAGACCAAGACTAAATAAGCAAGACCAAAACCAAGACCAAGACCAGACATATTTGAGCAAGACCAAGACTGAATTAGCAAGACTAAGACTGTCCAAATCTTGGTCTTGGTCTTGCTTTGCTCATCACTAGATCCAAGAGACATGCACGTTCCAAATTCAAATCTTACAAGGCTATACGGGAGACGTACCATGGATAAGTTTGAGAACCACTGGCCTGTACGATTCAATTTGTTAAACTTGTGAATGACATAAGCGGACACGCCCGATTCTAAGTAACAGGAAAGAGGTTTTTGATAGTTGGGAAAACCAAACCCTTTTTTGAAGTCTTCTTTAATTTATTTAAAATCGAACACCCACGACATCTAGAATCGATTTGAACATAGAAAATTAATGATACATAAACAAAACTAGTGTACCCGTGCAAAACTTTTTTGCGACAACTTAACACTGTCTTCAAAGAACAATGGTTTAGTAAAGGCTATCGCCAAAAAAAATATTTGCCAACACAAACCTTTTTTATATGTAATATGAATCACTTTATTAAGAAAACAATATATATTTCAAGCTTTCTCAATATCATTGTGTATACGAACGCGTGAGTAATACCCATAACCTAGCTTTTAACGATATGTTTTTAATATAATGTTTGATAAATATTTTTGATTCAAACATAACTTTAAAGTGTACGTAAAGTAGTAGTTTTTTAGAAGCTATAGAACGTATCTATCAGTGTAATACTTACGTACGGATCTTCAGAAAAAAATCGATGAGTTTGTCGCTATTTGAGAAACTAAGTACTATATTTAAAAGAGAAAAAAAATTTGCACGTACATATACATCTTTATTGTTTAATTTTAAATACTTTTGGAAATTTTGTCAATATAACCCTATTTCTGGGCTCTAAAAATTAAAATGTACAACTGTCAAGATGTTTCATTGTTTATTGTTTGCATAGCCTATCCACGACATGCGTACATATTTGCATTTCTCTCACACTCATGTATCGTGAACGCCGATGGATTTTCTCTGTTTACGTTTCTCTTCACCCCACTGCCCCCCTCGTCATTTTTACTATTATCGCTTGAAATCACCCCTTTTAAAGAAATTTCACCAAAAAAAAAAATAGCGATAACATATCTGTGGACTAAAGGCCTCAGTTTAAAAAAAAAATTATGTCAATCGGTTGAACAGGGATTGCTGGCGGATTGTCTAGAGAAATAGGGCTTGTGTTTTAAATATATAGATGATTAGCGCGACAAAGAAGAATGCATTGGCTAGGTAAATATTATTTATTTCGTATCTATGTTACGTTCCGGGGGACACGGAGGATGACGAATCATCGGAAATCGATCACTAATTTGAATTATTTACAAATTAATAAAAAAGTTTAACCAAAATTAAAAAATTACGACAACCAGTGAGTCGGGAGTTCGGGCGCTTAGCAATAATCTAATATCACCGCGGAAATGTAAAACATAAACACAACAGCTTTAATGCCGCGTCGCGTGCTACTGCGCATGCTCAGTTACGTGCGAGCGAGACGACGCTATGCGACATCGTGGGTGTTGAAGCGCGATGGCATTAGTCGCGTCGAATTTCCCCAGGCGCGCACGTCATGACCATAGATGGTTCGCGGGACGTGGCCATTGGCGCAACAGTGACGGAACGACTCTAGTTCTGTCTCTGTTCTACAGTTGAGCGTCCCGACGCGTCAGTGCCGTTACAGACGTCGAATGAGAACAATATAAGGATGGTTTTCATTCAGACATTTCAATTGAAGCTGTCACATTACACAAGTGGTGTGTAATCTCGGAGCGGGGTAGTACAGCTGCATTATTATACAAACATTTTATGGCAGTTATGATTTTAATATATTTACTAGTCGTTACCTGCGGCTACGCTCGCGTGATGTGACAAAAAATCTTAACCGAAAAAAAATATTTGTAAAAAAAGTTTTTATTAAAGTTAAGCTTTTATTGAAATGTACTAAAAAAGGAAAAAATATTTTTTAATAAATCAGGTTCTTAATTATAAAAGCGTGGGTTGTAAACTCTATGATAGTTTATTAGTCACGACACACGCTTTTATAATTACGAACCTAAAATTATAAAAAAATACTTTTTTCTTTTTAGTAGATTCCAATAAGAGCTTATAAAACCAAGGGGCACTTTGTGTCGCTGCGTCAGCGGAATAAGTAATAAAAACGTGGGGCGCATTTGAAATATTTCTGTTGGTGGGCTTGGAAACACATTTTTCTAGACAAGCCGTTCTTATTTAATAATTGTACAGTCGTTATACAGATTTGTATGCGCCCCACGTTTGTATTACTTATTCCGCTGACGCAGCGACACAAAGTGCCCTTTGGTTTGTGTCGTAATTATTTTCTAGTTTTTGGTACAGCTGATAATTTAAAATAAAACCGTTTAACTTAAATAATTATTAATTAATTCAACAATGAATTTTTAATCCACAAGGCATCCACTAGGTAGTGAATAGTATTTCTTAACATATGCCATCATGATTTTTAAACATCAAACGATTGTTATAAGATATATAAGGAAAAAATCAGAAGCCACTGTCGGGACTTGAACTGGGAATTTCGGATTCAAGTCCCGACAGTGGCTTCTGATTTTTTCCTTATATATCTTATAACAATCGTTTGACGTTTAACAATCAATATCTGGGTGCCGAGCTTTGCTCGGATGAGTTCAAAAAAATAGTACTTGTATGCTGTGAGATATTATTTTCTCAGAATATTATTCCGAAACGAATTTATTTCTGAAACATAATTTAAATAATTGTTTCTGTTAAATATTTTAAATACCTATGTGTATTTTTAAGCGTAAAAACTAAGTATCAACTTGAATTAAGCATTTTTTCCTGTAAATATTACTTAGGTCGCCATTTTCAAATCTACCGCCGTTATTGTTTTGTTGACTGAAGAACTCGCAAAAACCGATTTTCATAGATCTTGTAAAAATGTTCGAATCAGATGAAATTCTGCTTGCCCGTTGCCGTTTCAATAATCCGTTTTTAAACATTGATGCCAAATATCAACTTTATCGAAGTACTTTTTCTCTGTGATATCATCTTAGGAACTTCCAGTAAATTTCAAATATTTTTTTTGCATAGAAGGTACCTACTGAAAAACTCACAAAAATCGATTCAGATGAATCAGATGAAATTCTGCTTGCCCGTTGCCGTTTCAATAATCCGTTTTTAAACATTGATGCCAAATATCAACTTTATCGAAGTACTTTTTCTCTGTGATATCATCTTAGCAACTTCCAGTAAATTTCAAATATTTTTTTTGCATAGAAGGTACCTACTGAAAAACTCACAAAAATCGATTTTCGAAGAAATAGAATTCATATTATATCTTTTAATAACAAACGTCAGACTATAAACCTGCAGCGCAAAACATTTTTACATGCATCTTCACCATAGTTTTTAAAAATCGATGTGTTTTGATATACTGCATGCCTGCGTCGCTAGAAGTGCGGCCCTTCGGGCCGCCGTGCACATTTTTAAACAAAACTTTTTTGTATGTATCTTAACAATAGTTTTCAAAAATCGATGTGTTTTTACACAGACTCGCGGTGCCAGAAGTGCGGCCCTTCGGGCCGCCTGTTTGTCATTGTTTACATATTGTGCAAGACACTTCTTATATTAGTGTTCATTTACAGTTTTAACCCTTGTGATATATTATACAAAATCTATGTAGAAATAGGCTTCGAATCGATCTGACAATTGACCGAGTTATAAATAAAAAAACCCTTTTTTTTAATTGCTCCCCTCTGGGACCAAGATTTCTACCTAGATCGATTTCTCGCCCCGAAAAATCCCCATTCTGTAAATTTCATCAAAATCGTTATTCGTTTTTGAGAAAAAAAAGTCTAGGTAAGATTATACGTCATACTATATTTAACGTACATAATATACATATTTTATATAGGTAATATAAAAATAACATACTTAGGTACCTATTTGTTTAAATATTAGTTAAAACTACTTACATAATAATGTATAGTTTTTATTTCTGTTATTTTTTACTATACAAATAGTTCACAGATTATTTTAATAAGTTAAAAATTCTGTCAGATAATTTTGACATATAAATAATGAAAGTAGTTTGTTTTCTCCAAAGCCTACTCACGATATTACAATGTTTTGACAGGTCAAAAAACCGTTTTTAAAAATGATAAAATCGATAGGAAAACGAATTTTTCCAGGGATGAGACCTAGCTAAATCGATTTTTTGCCCCCCGAAACCCCTTTTTGGTAAATTTGATCAAAATCGTTAGAGCCGTTTTCGAGAAAATATTTATATAGATACATAGAAACATAGATAGGTAGGTATATACAAGATTTACTCGTTTAATAATATAGGGGGATGATGGCATAATATGCTGACTGATATGTTAAGAAATACTATTCACTACCTTGTGGCTGCCTTGTGGATTAAATTCATTGTTGAATTAATTAATAATAATTATTATATTGTTGTCCACAATTACCTAACTCATATATTGTATTTTAAAGACCACCAACAGCTAAGGTTATTTGGGTCTCATATATTGTTATTTGTTTAACTTAAAAGTTTTTTTACCTATTTTAACACGCTTATATTAGCTTCACCTGTATGTTTGCGTGCTTGCGGGCGTGCTTGTTTGTTTGTCAGTTTGTAACCGACTTCTTTGAACTTGATTTTGACCAACTTAGAACGGTCAGATTTAGTTTAAATTTTGTCGACTTCTCAAGGACCGACGACAATACAATAATTCAATAAGTTTGTCCCATTATCCTGACCAGGATCTCCAGGACTAAAAAAAAAGCAAAAAACTTCAGATTGAACTGAAACTTTGCACACTTATCAAGGACCGATGACAATACAATAATTCCATAAGTTTGTCCCATTATCCTGACCAGGATCTCCAGGACTAAAAAGCAAAAATAAATTATAATTTAAAAAAACTAAAAAACACGCTTTAATGAACTAAAAAGTAAAAAATAATTAATTTTATTGTAAAAAAGCGTGGGGTGCTTTGTATCATATTTTCATACTACCCCACGCTTTTTTACAATAAAATTAATTATTTTTTACTTTTTAGTTCATTATTTTTATTGACAGAAGGCTTATAATTGCGAGCTACTCTGAATCTGCCTTCGATTTCCGGTGCATTCTGTATTCGGTTGGACAAACGGCATCGTTTCCATTGTTTACAAATTGCTTTGACACATTTCAAATTATAACGAGAACAAATGATTCATTTATATGTCATTAAATTTTTCTGTGGTGGAAAGTACAGTTCATTGTACTTTCGAAGTACTAATTACTAGAAGAAGAAGTATCACGGACGATAAGAATGACTTATTAATTGTAAAGCGATGACACTTCTTAACGGGGACGGCTTTAACACCCAGCGGTCTCTAAACTTTTTAGACTAATGCCTAATGGACCCAGAGCTAGTGACAATTTTTTGTTGTTATTTATTCAAGGCGTTATTTTTGTGAAGATGTTGAGGGAGGCATATTAAAGTGCCCTGAGTAAGGGATTTTGCTAGATATGGGATTGGATGCAGACCGCCCTCATAATGTAACAAAAAGAATGGTCACAATTATTATTGCTCCAAGGCTGAAATTGTTTGTGTAGCTTGTCGGTGACCCAATAATGCCATTATAATATTTTCAGATCGATTGGTCAGCATTAAAGGGGTGGCAGATCACCCTAAACGTGTCATGTACCCGACGAAATTTTTATTATTAGTTCAAGGTTCAAATTTTATTATGTTGTTACGGCGACTGTTTTAAGCATATATTTCAATTTGCAGAACAAAGTGTCGGTATTAACCCCCTCTCTTAGAGAGAAACTTGCTCGCCTACGTGTTTAATCCGTTCTGCAAGGGGGTTAATACCGACATTTTAATATGCCTCCCTCAACATCTTCACAAAAATGAGGCCTTGAAAAATAACACCAAAAAATTGTCACTATCTCTCGATCTATAATGGTCTACTCTAGAAAGGTGTGCGAGTCAGGACCATAGAGATATCTTAGATAGAGGAGGTAAGCCACCCAAAAATTTGTTGATGCAAAAGATAGAGATGGAAAATAGACGTGTTCTTCTATTTGTTTCTATCACAAATACATAACCACGGTTACAGATGTAAATTAACAATACCTATTATAAATTTTAGAATTCACAATAATGCGTTAGAACTCAGAAGACAAGAAAAAAAGAAACTATCCGTTTTCTATCTCTCTTTTCCAACCTGACACTGTCATCTACAGTTGTGTCTATGACTCCCCTACTCTATCTATGAATACCTCTATGGTTAGGACAGTCAATAGTATTGTAAAGAATACTTCTTAGAAAGAAATTAAGCTCATTGGATACCTATACATTGAGCCCCTGGATTCTTCACCTCAAGTCCTCTCCCCACGCCAAAAAACGGTTATGGCTCTCCCGATGCTATTTTTAAAGCTTAACGGTTCGGATAAACGCCAAATGAAGGACCAAGAATTACACTACAGATCCTACAGGCGAAAATTTGAAAAAAAAATTGCCGGAAAAAAATTGGAATTTAAAAAAAATCTTTCACGCGTAAAGCCAACTTTTTTTTCAAAAAATTCGCCTGTAGGATGTTTAGTGCGATTTTTGGTCCTTCATTTAGGCGTTTACTCGAACCCTAAAAATAGCGTCGGGAGAGCGGAAACCGTTTTTTGGCGAGGGGAAAAGATTTGAGATGCAGAGTGCAGGGGGTATTGCTTGATAAGCGATCATTTTCTATGTAGATCAATTATTTGTTTTTCTGTGAGTACAATCTAATGTTCTATACATGACAGGGAGTTTGACAACGACATTAGAATGTTCCTGTATGTATAAAAACTGTAACTATATAATCACAATCTAAGGTCATTGTCAAATCAGATTTTTTGACAATGCTTTCTGCAACCTATCTGACACCCTACTTGTTCTAAGATAAACTATTGGGCTGTATATTGCAACTACTATACCAGCGGTTTCCAACCAATGGGCCGCGGGCAGCGTGGTACTGGGCCGTGGACACTGGTCGAGACCGTAAGCCAAGATAAATATTATCGGAGCTTCAGGGGTCGAGATGGGAACAATCGAGTGCGTGTGTTTATAGTTTATAGTTGTAACTTGTAAGTAGGTATATTTAGTTAGTGGGCCTCAAATTTTTTTTACAAAATTTAGTGGTCCGCACAACTAAGAAGGTTGGGAACCGATGACGTGTTATACAGATTACAAGCGACTAGGCCCTGCAGTCAGGATTCATTCTGATTGATCGAATACCCCATCTTGATGTCGTTAGACACACACACATAAACGATAGTTGATAGCGATTAAAAAATGGGTTTTGTATGTGGACAATGTTTAAACACATATTCTTCAAGACAGGCATTAATGTTCACAAAATTAGAATGAAAACTTCAGGTAAGGCTTGTAATTTAATTCTTTCTATAAAAGTCAATTAATTTTTTGACATTTCAAAAAAAAACCTAATTTAATATTATTATTTGAGATTTTAGGATTAATAATAAAAAGTGGTGGTACCTTTGGTGTAAAGATACGAAATGTTATAATTACCACAAAACACCAAACCATAACAAACACTCTCGACGTACATTTCGCCAACCAAGTTGGCATCATCAGGAGATGATTAAAACTGTTTTAATCGTCTCCTGATGATGCCAACTTGGTTGGCGAAATGTACGTCGAGAGTGTTTGTTATGGTTTGGTGTTTTGTGGTAATTATAACATTGAGATATTAGGATGCCCAAAATTTATACAATAACAGTGTTCTTAAGTAATTGGAATAGAAAAATAAATTTTCATAAAGTTTTATTTTGAAACGTCAGAAAATTGAGTGACTTTTATAGAAATAATTAGATTACAAGCCTTATCTGAAGTTTTCATTTTGTTTTTATGAACATTAAAGCCTGTCTTGAAGAATATGTGTTTGAACATTCTCCACATACAAAAACCATTTTTTAATCGCTAACAACTATCCATATTATATAGTACGTTCGTTTAGGTGTGTGTGTGTGTCAAACGACATCAATATGTGGTCTTCAACCAATCAGAATGCAGAACCTAGTCGCTTGTATACTGATTAACCTTAAGCCGAACCTGTTAAATAGTAAAATATACATATAGCATACATAAGATTAAAAGACTTACAAGAAATACCAATCAGTGCACACCGGAAATAGCCTTGCGGTGTTTCCCCGCTTTACTTTCATCGGTAATTACTGTTAACTGTAGCGATGGCAGACGGCCGGCCGTAAGCTGGACTGCTGGACGACATGTGTTCTGCAATCCGCGGCAGTGTAGTGATGATTACTGATTACTAAATACTAGGCCTGTCACTCATAAACACTCTACTGTCACTCGTAAACATGATACTGCTGTCGAGGACAGTGTGGTCCAGTGGTTAGCGTCGCGGCCTCTGGATCAGACTGTCGTGGGTTCGATTCCTGCCTGCGCACATGGATTTTTTGTGGTCATTTAGTTTTAAGTTAATGGTTATTTAATGTAATCAAGATTAGCGTCTTGATTACATTAAATAACCATTAACTTAAAACTAAATGACCACAGTGTGGTCCAGTGGTTAGCGTCGCGGTCTCTGGCTCAGATTGTCGTGGATTCGAATCACGCCTCCGCTCATGGATGTTTTGTGATGTCGTTTAGTTTTAAGTTAATTGTTATTTAATGTAATCAAGACGCTAAAGACCTAAGCTGTCGACACGTCGAGGACAGTGTGGTCCAGTGGTTAGCGTCGCGACCTCTGGATCAGATTGTCGCGGATTCGAATCACGCCTCCGCTCATGGATGTTTTGTGATGTCATTTAGTTTTAAGTTAATCGTTATTTAATGTAATCAAGACGCTAATGACCTAAGCTGTCGACGCGTCGAGGACAGTGTGGTCCAATGGTTAGCGTCGCGGTCTGTGGATCAGACTGTCGTGGGTTCGATTTCTGTCTGCGCTCATGGATGTTTTGTGATGTCGTTTAGTTTTAAGTTAATTGTTATTTAATGTAATCAAGACGCTAATGACCTAAGCTGTCGACGCGTCGAGGACAGTGTGGTCCAGTGGTTAGCGTCGCGGCCTCTGGATCAGACTGTCGTGGGTTCGATTCCTGCGCCTGCGCTCATGGATTTTTGTGATGTCATTTAGTTTTAAGTTAATTGTTATTTAATGTAATCAAGGCGCTAATGACCTAAGCTGTCGACGCGTCGAGGACAGTGTGGTCCAGTGGTTAGCGTCGCGGCCTCTGGATCAAATTGTCGCGGATTCGAATCACGCCTCCGCTCATGGATGTTTTGTGATGTCATTTAGTTTTAAGTTAATTGTTGTTTAATGTAATCAAGACGCTAATGACCTAAGCTGTCGACGCGTCTATAATTTACAATAAATTAAAATAAAAAAAGAGACTGCTGTCTAATCGGAACTCGGCTTGAGCGCAGACAAAGCAGATTCGCGCACTGTTCCGCTTAGCCTTGACATACTCACAATATTAACAGCACATGTTTGCTAACAGGATTCAACCCGGATATCGATATTTTATTTCGGAAAATTCTGTGAAAATTTTATTATTTTCCTCTTTTTTTAGTGGCTTTTTTGAAAGGGTTACTTATTTGTTTTTTTTTAATTTTAATTTTTTAATTTTTACTGCCTTTACAATACGTAGTTTGCACGTTAGTAACCGATTTCGCTGTATCAAAATTGACATTTACCTTAACGGTGTCACACGCCGTTACTCACTTTTTATTAAAATCAGTCGAACTACTGAACCGATTTAAGTAAAATTTATATAAGAACCATCCCCAATGTATGCTCTATTAAATTAAAAAAGGAATCATAAAAATCGGTCGTGTCGTTTCTGAAAAAGTCGCGCACATACACACATACATACTAGGGAAAAACAGAACCTTCCTTTTTTTGAAGTCGGTTAATAAAATTAATTGTTTTTATAGGGTTCCGTGTAGTTTCAGTCAGTAAGTCTGTCTGTCTTTATTCTGTATCATCTTGTAAGAACAAATTTATGTTCTTATTTTAATAAAATAATAAAACACAATAAATTCAGTTGAACAAAATCTCAATGAAATAAGTGTTCTCAATATTAAATGTTGATTAATTCTAAATCAATTTTTTTGTTGTTATCAAAACAAACTTCAATTTTTTAGCGTAACTAATAAAATATAATTTTGACAAATTCATATCGAGAACGCGTGTTATTATAACAAACGAGTTTGCTATAATAGCACCCCCCCTACGCGTGGAAAAAAAAATTGAAATGGAAGATTCGAACTTCCAAACCAACTGCAAAACACCACGCGCAGGAAATAAAATGAGCTATCAGATAATATATTAAATATAAGCAAAATAATGTACAAAACATTAAATAATATACACTAAAAAAAAATCAATTTTCAATGTTTGCAGTTTTTAAACGATCACAAGAAACACTATCTTGACGACCATTAATGTCTAAAATAAAGTATTTATCACTTTTTGAAATTACACGAAAAGGTCCACTGTATGATGGTTTTAAACTAGAGAAAGCGTTAATGTTTCGCACAAACACAAAATCTGCATTAATTAATGGATTAAGTGTTCTCAATATTAAATGTTGATTAATTCTAAATCAATTTTTTTGTTGTTATCAAAACAAACTTCAATTTTTTAGCGTAACTAAGAAAATATAATTTTGACAAATTCATATCGAGAACGCGTGTTATTATAACAAACGAGTTTGCTATAATCTCATTTTCTACACAGCCGTAGATTGATGTGAAGGCGTGCCATTTATTAAAAATTTTTTGTAAAAATCCTGTGAATGCATTTCTTATAACACGCGCTCAATCCCAGCTTTTTTAGTCAACATTGTTTAAATTTTATTTATTTATTGTAGATTATAGACGCGTCGACAACTCAGGTCATAAGCGTCTTCAACACAACAAATAATCCATTTGTGTATTGGAATCCGACAGCCGGCATACACAAACCGACTGGTACGAGATCGAGTCCCTGGGAGCGCTAATTCCCAGAAAACATTGGAATGCAAAATACATTCCAATGACTTCTGCTGTGATATTTTTATCTTTCGTATTTAAATTCTGTTAAATTATTTCTGTCGATTATTCATAAATTACATTAAATGAAGTTATTGCCCTCTCGCGGACATTATTTGTATTAAAATTGTCAACACCCGCCATCATAATTCTTTGCAGGATACAGGGTGTACAATTTGGGATGACCACTTCTCACTGACAAAGAATATGTCAAACCAGTAATTAAAGCATGGGTATCTGTTTTTTTAGGGTCATCAACGACCCTAGCACCAATTGGGTTTTTGAATGGTTTTTTTTTACAAAAATGGAAAGATCACATACTTACAAGTTTTATTGCAAAACTATTTTTATTTTATTTTTTAATTAATAATTAAAAAGTTATATTTAATATAAGAAAAGTAAATCACAGGTAGTCAGGACATTTAATAAAACAGAACTCTGTTTTGATTTTAGTTGAACGTTTCGTCCTTTTATAAGAACTTCTTCAGCAACTACAAAATATAATCATAAAATTATAATTTTCCTGGACGTGATGCAAAACATAGTTATATTTAATTTTCTAAACTAAGTTCCGATGACGTGCCGAAAGAATCCGAACGCGTCTGCAGTCGTAATGTGGTCTTTGTATCCATGGTTACCAAGTTTTGATATATAGCTAAAGTTAATTTGAATCAATCCGATTTGGACCCGGGCAGCTAGTATAAACCTAAACCTTCATCAAGAAATAAGCTATCGAATGGTAAAATCGCTTTATCCGTTAAGGAGTTCTCGGGACTAGCCGGCAGCCGCTACAAATATCCAGACAGACAGACACCATCTACCGAGACTTTTTTACTTCCCCACCTCTACTATGGTAGGGAAGTAATGGATTTAGCCCGAAAAAAATATTTCGAGATTTTGTGTGTGTGTGTGTGCGTGTGTGCGGTCAATTTTTCGCTTTTGATATCGTAAAAACGGAACAACATACAGCCATGCCGATTGTTCAGTTGTGTTTATCAGCCTTTAACTTAGATCTGATTAGATTTTGAGTCAAATCGGTTCAGTGGATCCTGAGATATTAAAAAAACGTTCTCAATGTCACATATTAACATAAGTAAAAAAGAATTCTAGATGTTATAATATGAAAAAATTGTAAATATTTTTTTTCTCTAAAATGTACAGTTTTCGAGAAAAAAAATATTTTACCAAAAAAAATAAAAGTTGTACGTAAATCAAGGTAACCATGATTTTTGCTATATTAAGCTAGTCATCAGTAGATCACCAAACAAAAAAGAGGGCCATGCTTTTTTCAAAGAATAAAAAAAGAGTGTTTATTTTTTGCAAATATTTACTAGGTGGGAAGTATAGGACTGGTCATCAGTCGAATTTTTTTATACTGTGTATAGGTACTTCGGTTAAAATTCAAATTTGTAGCCGTATCTTTCACACATGCACAGTGCGTTGATTTTTTTAACAGTATTTTTGAAAACACCAAGTATATTTAGATTTGACAATAATATAAATAAAATAACTAAAAATATATAAAAATACGTATCTATAAAAATAAACCAATGAAGTATTTCTAGCGCAAGTAAAAACGTTTCTGGCATTTTATCAACAATTTTTTTTACTTGTAAACTATTTTTTTAATTACAATAGGTGTTTTTGTTTATGTAATTTTATTTTAAAGTACCAAGGACTGTGTTATTGGTAATTACGAGAGCGTAATTAGTATTCGGTTACTCTTTTATACCAATTTTCATATATGGATCGAATCAATGATCTATTGAACTACTAGCTGTACCCGTGACCAGGTCCGGCTTTCTGCCTAGGCCAACAAGGCATTGGCCTAGGTGCCCAGCCGCCGAGGGAGCCCCGGCCAGGACGGAGATGGAAATTAAAGAAAAAAAATTCGACTGATGACCAGTCCTATATTTCCCACCTAGTAAATATTTGCAAAAAATAAACACTCTTTTTTTATTCTTTGAAAAAAAGCATGGCCCTCTTTTTTGTTTGGTGATCTACTGATGGCTAGCTTAATATAGCAAAAATCATGGTTACCTTGATTTACGTACAATTTTTATTTTTTTTAGTAAAATATTTTTTTTCTCGAAAACTATACATTTTAGAGAAAAAAAATATTTACATTTTTTTCATATTATAACATTTAGAATCCATTTATATTTTTTTTTACCTATGTTAATACGTGACATTGAGGACGTTTTTTTGAATATCTCAGGATCCACTGAACCGATTTGACTCAAAATCTAATCAGATCTAAGTTAAAGGCTAATAAACACAATAGAACAATCGGCATGCCCGTATGTTGTTCCGTTCTTAAGATATCGAAGGCGAAAAATTGACCACATACACACACACACACACATACACACACACATACACATACACACACACACACACACACACACACACACATACAGACATCAGTCAGAAAATGATCTTAAACGATTGCTAGGGTCTCAAAACGTGAAAATCTGTTAAAATCTCGAAATATTTTTTTCGGACTAAATCCATTACTTCCCTACCATAGTAGAGGTGGGAAGTAAAAATTCGACTGATGACCAGTCCGATACTTCTCACCTAGTAAATATTTGCAAAAAATAAACACTCTTTTTTTATTCTTTGAAAAAAAGCATGGCCCTCTTTTTTGTTTGGTGATCTACTGATGGCTAGCTTAATATAGCAAAAATCATGGTTACCTTGATTTACGTACAATTTTTATTTTTTTTAGTAAAATATTTTTTTTCTCGAAAACTATTAATTTTAGAGAAAAAAAATATTTACATTTTTTTCATATTATAACATCTAGAATTCATTTATATTTTTTTTACCTATGTTAATACGTGACATTAAGAACGTTTTTTCTAATATCTCAGGATCGACTGAACCGATTTGACTCAAAATCTAATCAGATCTAAGTTAAAGGCTAATAAACACAATAGAACAATCGGCATGCCCGTATGTTGTTCCGTTCTTAAGATATCGAAGGCGAAAAATTGACCACATACACACACATACACACACACACACATACAGACATCAGTCAGAAAATGATCTTAAACGATTGCTAGGGTCTCAAAACGTGAAGATCTGTTAAAATCTCGAAATATTTTTTTCGGAATAAATCCATTACTTCCCTACCATAGTAGACGTGGGAAGTAAAAATGCCCAAAAATGTTGTAAGATAACCCAATTGGCAACTTTTTTTTGCTAAATTTCCATCCAATTCCATTTTTTCCCCTTTTTTTGGATTTGGGGGACCCAACTGTCAAGTGCCTAGGGGCCCTGGGTCTTTAAGTCCGGGCCTGCCCGTGACTTCGGTCACGTGTACTTCGAACTGCTGCTATGAGTTATTACTTCCCACCTCTACTATGGTAGGGAAGTAATGGATTCAGTCCGAAAACAATATTTCGAGATTTTAACAGATTTTCACGTTTTGAGACCCTAGCAATCGTTTAAGATCATTTTCTGACTGATGTCTGTATGTGTGTGTGTATGTGTGTATGTGTGTGTGTGTGTATGTGGTCAATTTTTCGCCTTCGATATCTTAAGAACGGAACAACATACGGGCATGCCGATTGTTCTATTGTGTTTATCAGCCTTTAACTTAGATCTGATTAGATTTTGAGTCAAATCGGTTCAGTGGATCCTGAGATATTCAAAAAAACGTCCTCAATGTCACGTATTAACATAGGTAAAAAAAAATATAAATGAATTCTAGATGTTATAATATGAAAAAAATGTAAATATTTTTTTTCTCTAAAATGTATAGTTTTCGAGAAAAAAAATATTTTACTAAAAAAAATAAAAATTGTACGTAAATCAAGGTAACCATGATTTTTGCTATATTAAGCTAGCCATCAATAGATCACCAAACAAAAAAGAGGGCCATGCTTTTTTCAAAGAATAAAAATTAAATTGTGTTTTAAAGACCACCAACAGCTAAGGTTATTTGGGCCTAGTCAAAGAATAAAAAAAAAGAGTGTTTATTTTTTGCAAATATTTACTAGGTGGGAAGTATAGGACTGGTCATCAGTCGAATTTTTTTTGACATATTATAGCTAAGGAATGTAATTTCCTGATCAGTATGGAGAGGAACGTAAGAATTCTTGTTGCTTTCGTTGGTCTTCAATGCGTATTTGATGTGCCGCTCGACTGAATAGTCGCACAATATAATTATTATTAATATAACGTCACTGCTTGTCGATGACTACTGCTCTGGTCGAAATACAGAATCATTATTATTGTAGCAAACCCCAAGATGTTACGCCACTGCCTCCAATAGAAACGACGAGAAAGAAAGGTCACAGTAGTAAAGCGTGGAATGGTATCGAAGATACTGAACAACGAGTACCTGCCGGAATGTTCTAGAGAACGCGAGAACGTACTAGGCTGGGCTGCGCGACCTGTATAAGCGAAGTACGAGTGAGTCAGGGGGTCAGCCGACGGTGTCACGCAATCGGGTCAGTGAATGGTGAGTCGTGCCAGTGAAATAAATATTGATCAGTCAACGGGAATCAGTCAGTGTAAATTGTACTGTGACAGTGTTGAACACCGAAATAAATCTGATATAAATAACGTGACATAAATAATTACAAATAAATAATTCTTGTATATATAGTGATTTGTTAAGGGTTATTTAAGTGGCTTGTTTAGTTCAATAATTACCGTTTAAGTTTTTTTATTGTTAGAATTGACTTTTCGTTGTTGCGTATATTGTTATTGTATTTTTAATTATTGTAAATAAATATTTATTCCGCCAACTCAGAAAACAGTTTTGTAACATTATTTATTGTAGATTATAGACTCGTCTACAGCTCGTCATTAGCGTCTTCAACACAACAATTAATAATCCATTTGTGTTTTAGAATCTGCCAGCCGGCATACACAAACCGACTGGTACGAGCTCGGGCTCCTAGGAACACCAATTCCCAAAGAACATTGGAATGCAATTGCGAGAACTACATTCCAATGTTCCCCCTGGGGGAGAAATACAGAATCAATTTGTAAAAATGTAAACAGCTAAATCGAGCAGGTCTTGCAGTGGTGTGTCCTATCGTGCACATCCAAGGGTTAATGACATAATACTCTAGTTACTGTTACAGTAGAGGTTGTTTGTTCATTCTTTTGTTTTTCGTAGCCAAAACAGATGAATGTCGCCACCTCAGAATGAGTGTATAAAAGTGGACGTAGATCAGTTTCATCAGCCTGTCTTTTGCAACACACATCTGTCTTTAAAAAAATGTGTAAAAATAGTTTGTTTTACACGAAATAAATAGGTGCTGCATGTACAGTGAATCTTCGTTTATCCGTGGCTCGATTATATTGGCCGCCGATACGGGATTAACAAATTAATGCCTGTATTGAAGAATATGTGTTTGAACATTCTGCACATACAAAACCCATTTTTTTATCGCTATCAACTATCCCTCGAGATGGAGGGGATAAGCAGTTTTTCGCGAGCGCTGTATGCGGCGACTTTATGCGTTTATGCTGTATTTTTACTGAGAACGTGTTGTAGTGTTGCAGTGAAAGAACAGATAATTAAAGAATGTAATTTTATTGTATGGCAAATTGAGTTGATAATAAACGAATCTGATAATAATTGTTCGAACTTAAAACTAAATATAAGAGAAATGTAGCAACTAGATATCTAAGCAGGTTACAAATATGGTTCGGACCTAAACTAATACAGCAACAAAATGTGGAAACATAACCTCTACATAGTCCTAATAACTTATAGCAATAAATATTTATGAAAAATAATGCTTACTTACATTGAATTTTTGAAAAATATATTCACTTAACGTTTACAATACAATTAGAAAATTTGGAGGTATTGTCCCAATTTCAAGTAATGAGCGAATTTTTTGCTCTTTCCTATAATTTCGCATACTAAAGTTGCAGCAAAGATGCCTTTTTCGAACCAATAGGCGG
Source organism: Mongoloraphidia duomilia (assembly GCA_039654895.1). Lineage (NCBI taxonomy): Eukaryota > Metazoa > Arthropoda > Insecta > Raphidioptera > Raphidiidae > Mongoloraphidia > Mongoloraphidia duomilia. The sequence continues at coordinate 23,005,394 of CM077526.1, read as the reverse complement.
CGCCAGTGTATAGAAGCTCACAGCGATTCACTAGTTAGTTGTTACGTTCGTTTAGGTGTGTGTGCGTGTGTCAAACGACATCAAGATGTGGTATTCGACCAATCAGAATGGACCCTGACTGCAGGGCCTAGTCGCTTGTCCCAATGACCTGCGCGGCCCATCGTAGGTGCACCGAAAGCTTATATGGCCAGTCCGCCTCTGATGACACATCTGGGGACAAAAAACTTCAATTTAAAAAAAAACTTTTTAACAAAAAAAAACTTCCTTCAAAAAGGCACTAAAAAGAGAAAAATAATGAAATTTTGAAGTCTGTGCCAATTAAAATATGAAGTTGGTTAAAAAAAAAGAAGATATTAATCACTATAGTATACTTTTTAACCGACTTCATATTTTAATTGGCACAGACCTCAAAATTTCATTATTTTTCTCTTTTTATAGTGCCTTTTTGAAGGAGGTTTTTTTTTTGTTAAAAAGTTTTTTATTTTTTACTTTTTAGTGTCAAAAAGTAACATTTACCTTAAAGAATCACACGCCGTTACTTACTTTTATTAAAATCAGCCGAACTACTGAACCGATTTTGATGAAATTTCTATGGGACCAATCTGAAAGTATATCCTTTCAAATAAAAAAAGATTTTTAAAATCGGTTCATAAACGACGACTTTATCCGCGAACACACATAAAACATAACCACATAAAAATATACGGTCGAATTGAGAAACCTCTTTTTTTTTTGAAGTCGGTTAAAAAATACTTATGTAAATCGGTTAAGTAGAGACCGCTGGCGGATTGTCGAAGGAAAACGGCTTGCAGTGTTTTAAATTATAACATATGATGAAATAACGAGTGCAGAGTTGATTCATCCCTGGAATTGATCTAAAAATACGCAAATAACGTAACGCCACGTAATAATAACACGGTTTTTACACAAACACATTAACAATGGGCTTTTACAATGAGTTAAATAACGTGTTGCAGAAATCTTTTATTGCGCGAGATGAGTCACGCCGAAAGCTCTTTGGACGCGTCGCGACGGCCGCGACTTATGGATTTTGAACTATTATTTAAGTTAATATGTTCCATGAAATTGTCGTAGTGCGAAGGGGCCCATGGGGCCCATTCAGCCTGGGCATTTCCACGGTAAAAAATTCGACTGATGACCAGTCCTATACTTCCCACCTAGTAAATATTTGCAAAAAATAAACACTCTTTTTTTATTCTTTGAAAAAAAGCATGGCCCTCTTTTTTGTTTAGTGATCTACTGATGGCTAGCTTAATATTGCAAAAATCATGGTTACCTACCTTGATTTATGTACAATTTTTATTTTTTTTAGTAAAATATTTTTTTTCTCGAAAACTACATTTTAGAGAAAAAAATATTTACATTTTTTTCATATTATAACATCTAGAATTCATTTATATTTTTTTTACCTATGTTAGTACGTGACATTAAGAACGTTTTTTCTAATATCTCAGGATCCACTGAACCGATTTGACTCAAAATCTAATCAGATCTTAGTTAAAGGGTCATAAACACAATAGAACAATCGGTATGACCGTATGTTGTTCCGTTTTTACGATATCGAAGGTGAAAAATTGACCACACACACACACATACAGACATCAGTCAGAAAATGATCTTAAACGATTGCTAGGGTCTCAAAACGTGAAGATCTGTTAAAATCTCGAAATATTTTTTTCGGACTAAATCCATTACTTCCCTACCATAGTAGAGGTGGGAAGTAAAAATGAAAACGTTTTCTTAGCAAAAAGTCCAGGGATGGCGAACTTTTTCACATCTACGTGTTAAAAAATTTATTATGTTGCCATGACGTGCCAGCAAGCACCTAAAAAAATATTGAATTTTACTATCCCGCACACCGGCTTGTAAAAAGTCACTTGGGCTTGAGAATAGCCGAGCGTGTAGCAATGCTGTTGTTTACATGGCGTTGCTATAGTTTCTCTATTACAAGTTCCCGGGTTCTAGCCCGAGAGCTGGTAAAAGTGTCAATTGGATTTTCAATTTATTATTAAAAAAAAAATAATGAATTGAAAATATGAATTGGTGCTAGGCCCAAATAACCTTAGCTGTTGGCGGTCTTTAAAACACAATTTAAAAATTTTATTTTAAAAAGTCACTTTACATGCATGTAAACTAGCTATTTTATAAGGGGGACAGGAGGTAGGGCAAAAAAAAACAATCGGAATCCCGAGATTTCGAGATTGGAAGGCCGGTTCTAAATTATTTTAAAGTACTCAAACTGCTAACAAAAATACATATGTATTGTTTTTTTTTTAGGCCACCAACTGACAGAATTGTCTGAGCCTGGTACCAATTCATATTTTCAATTTGTTATTATATTTAATAACATTTTGAAAATTCAATTAGAGAGCAGTGTGGTCCAGTGGTTAGCGTCGCGGCCTCTGGATCAGACTGTCGTGGGTTCGAGTCCCACCTCCGCTTATGGATGTTTTGATGTAATTTAGTTTTAAGACAATTATTAACTTCCCATTGGAAGTTATTGTAATGGGTCCGAAAATCGAAATCAAAATTTTTAACAAATTCTTTCTAAGACGAAATCTCGAGGATGAAAAATGATATCGACTACGTTAGGGTGCCAATCGACGCGTATTAACGTAAATATGGTATGAAAGAAATTTTTTCAAAATCGGTTCAGCCGTTTTTTTTTCTTAACCAAATAGACTCCAAAAAAGTAGATTTTACACAATATCTCGCGAATAAAAAATTACATCGACTTCGTAAGGGTGTCAATCGAGACGTGTTAACGTCATTTTGATCCGACATAAATTTTATAAAAATCGGTTCCGCCGTTTTTTTTTTTTTAAATTATTGTTAAAAATAAATAATAAATATATTTTAATGATTAAAATGATTACTTTTCTGTGTAATATCTTATTTAATTATTATTATTAAATATTTATCAAACTGGGAAGCTCGTCGTGTGTACCTCAGTCCTCAAGGGTCGCACTTTAGTCCTAATAAACGACCCACCTCACGGCTTGTTATTTAATGTAATCAAGATGCTTATGACCTAAGTTGTCGACGCGTCTATAATTTACAATAAATAAATAAAAGAAAATTCAACTGACATTTTTATTTTTTACCAGTCGTCAGATTGGAGCTTGGGAACTGGGGGCTTGCAATAAAGGAGCCACCGCGGAAAAGCTGTACGCGCTCGGCTATCCACAAGTGCGACAGCTATTGTAATTTGAAGTGATGTGTCAAATCACGGCCTACTTGCATTTATTACGCATGGTGCGGTGTGTATTTCGTGCTCTCGTATTAATTTTGTAACAGGGGTGCTGTGAATTTCAACCACCCCATTCTGCGGCAGACTGTCTTCGAGCGGCACGGATACCTTGGTGCAGCGGCTCTCAAAAGTTGTGTCGCGAAAGGTCGAAGAACCGAATATACAGCACCGAATCAAATACATAATTATAAATAGCTTTTTTTTATCTCTATACTACAAAATAGCTACTTTCGATGTATGTATAGCGGCCTTAAATGAGTCATTTAACAGGCAGGGGTACACTGTAAGAAATGAGAAGGCCGATTACATAAATTATCGATGGTCCATTTGTAGCCAGCGATTAATCTGGTAATAGACACACAAAGAGACAATGGCGTCGCAAACAGGTATCGCCTGCACATTGCGTAGATTCCATAAAAACACATTGCCCATGCGTGGTTACTAATTTTACATTAATATTTGTTTTGTGTTCATTCATTTTATATATGTAACTATACATTTTATTTTGTAATTTTCACACACTTTATTGGAATATAACACAAATTATGTAATTTTAATTTACTTTATGTAAAAATCACAAATTTGTTTAACTTTACAGTAAAAGTCCAAGTTTTTATGAAGTTTTCTGTGTAAAAATAAATAATAATGTAAAATCACTTAGAAAATCGAGCGAAATCTACCTGAACTTTCAAAGTATTTTTACATTCATTTTTTACAGTGTACAATCTATTTTTGTGCACGCTAATCTCCTCAATGGCTGAGCCAATTTGGATGTGGTTTTCAGTATGTTGTATATGAGATAAGCAATTGATCTAACATATAATATGTTGGGTTTATCGTAGTCACAATTTTATTTTTTATTCACGCTGTTAAATGACGGTTGCTATGGTAACGAGCAACAATTGTAGGTTGACCCGAATACATGTGAGTCGTAAAGTGCAAAACGCAGCTTAAAAGTTGAGAACCGCTGGATTTAATCGTGTAGTTTGAGTACACCTACTCAAATCTGACGCGAGAGCAATATGTTATGACGTATACTCCGATGTCTGTATAAGAGGAAATTGTACCGCGTGCGAGGGTCAGGAGTCTAGGTGTAAGAGCAATAACTTTAACGACCCTTCACACTGCATATGCAGAAGGGTTATTCTAAGGGCGCCATATTTTATTCACTTTACGCATTGTGCGGAACAATTTCGCGGTTGCTAATTCTCTGTGGACCAAAACGTCACATTCTTTGAAAGACTTTTTAGTCATAGAAATATCATAGATAGAATAGGGAAGCCCCCCAAAAAAGTGTGGATGCAAAATATAGAGATGAAGACTAGAGCAGTTCTTCTCAGAACTGGTGAAAAACCTTATCAGTGTGACGTTTGTAATAAGAATTTCTCCTATTTGTCCAAATCAAAAATTCACAAACGTATGCATACTGGTGAAAAACCCTATCAGTGTGACGTTTGCAATAAGTGTTTCTCCCAGTCAACCAAAGTAAAGATTCACAAACGTACACATACTGGCGAGAAACCATATCAGTGTGACGTTGGCAATAAGTGTTTTGCTCGAGTGGACACTAAATATTCACAAACTTCAACATGTTAGTCGGAAGCAGTGGCGGACTAAGCCAGTCGGAGGTCCGGGGCGGCAGAACTAAATGAGGCCCCCGGTCTGCTTAGAAATTGATGTATTTGTAGTGTAAATTTCGTAAAAAATGAATAATATAGATGTAATGGCTGACAAAAAAAATCAAATATTTATAATAAACGACCTGCCTATACGTTTATATTTTGTATACGTACGGGGCCTCCAACTCCAAACTGCCTCTTACTTACTAAACATATTTTGGCCTTGTTTGGGATTTGATTAAGAAGGACTTCTCGAGATTTGGAGGCCCCCCAGGATCAGTGGCCCGGGGTGAGCCGCCCCCTAGTCCGCCACTGTTTCACTGTATTTGCACTGACCGGGGTCGCATTAATTACCATTCGTAATATAATTAAAATTTCACGGCTTCTGTTTAGAATCCATTCTAACGAATAACAGCAGGTTCGTCCGATCGTCATTTATTTATAGTTTTTGTTTACTATAAACGCCTTTTATGAAGCGACAGTGATTTGTTAAAACAGAAGTGTGCTATGAATGAATTTATTAAGACGTTCAATTATTTCGATGACGCGATTGTTCAGAAATTCGAATCGGTCCATTGGCATGCGAAGGTGTGGAAAAGTTTTTTGAAATTTTTGAAGTGAATGATAAACGCTTATGACCCTCAACTGTTAAGCGTCTATAATTTGCAATTTATCTTGAAGTGAATGGGTTCGCATATAGTGAATCTCCAACCTTTTCTACCAAAAATATCTTCTACCATTTCTCTCCTTCTCGTCCATAAGACGATCATGCACCCTCCCCTGAATGGCTTCCTCCCCTTGTTTAAAGTAACACTTTATACTACATCCCCGGATTTCTATATCTATGGCCTGTCCTTGTTTTACTGCAGTCTTAATAGACTGTACGACAAAGACAGGTGGCCCAATTAATTAATGCTGTCTTTACTCGCTAGCAGCACGTCAGTTGACGTTCCATTTCTATATTTCAGGGGATTACACAACATATATTTTGTTTGTGTTGTTGTTTTGTTTTTCCCATCGCTGACTGTAATCCGTTCTTTTGTTCTTTGCAGACATTTACCGCGTGGTGCAACAGCCATCTGCGCAAAGCGGGAACGGCCATCGAGAACATCGAGGAGGACTTCCGCAACGGTCTGAAACTGATGCTGTTGCTGGAGGTGATATCGGGTGAGACGCTGCCGAAGCCCGACCGCGGCAAGATGCGTTTCCACAAGATCGCCAACGTGAACAAGGCGCTCGACTACATCGCGAGCAAGGGCGTCAAACTCGTGTCCATCGGTGCTGAAGGTAAGAGCATCGGCTGTGCCGGGGACAGCTTGGTGTAACGGTCAGCGTGCTGGCCTTCGGATCAGACTGTCGTGGGCTCGAATCCCACCTCTGCCCAAGAATGTTTTTTTAACCGACTTCAAAAAAAAGAGGGAGATTCTCAAATCGACGAGTATATTTTTTTCATTTTTTTTATGTCGTTTTAAGTTGATGTAATTTGATGATTAGACGTTTTAACAGCCGTAGATGTCGAGCGTCTGTAATCTACAATAAATAAATACAATCTCATTCTCTCCGTCATCCAGTAAATGGAACGGATTTCAGTTAATAAAACTATGCGAAAACAAATCCTTGAAAAAAAGAGTGTGTGTGTACTTATGTACGCACGTCAGAAGTTATACTTCTTTTACGTAACAAAACAAAAATAACATCAAAAATTTTATCCCGTGTGCCAGTACTAAACGTTTGTAAAAAAGACGATAAAATAATAAAATAAAGATATTAAATAAATTAATTTAATTTAATAAATTGTTAATTTATTAAATATATTTATTTATTATATTTTTATCTAATTATTTATTAAAAAAAAAAAAACATGTTTGTGTTGAGATTCGAACCCGGGACCTATTGCGTATGGCGCGGCGGTGCTATCCATTACGCTACGTACATCTTACTTGGCAGTGATTATAATCATGAACTTCCGACTAACTTAATGGTGTTACTAACGACTACCTTTATGGTGTTAAATTTTCGTGACGCGATCGCGCGCATCGTAAAAATTCACTCTCATCATTTTTCCATAACGCGCCAAAAGAAGTATAACTTCAAAAACTTTCTAGGGAAATTTTTCACGAACAGAGTCAAAACTTTTTCGTTAAATTTTTGTTTGCTTTTTGTGTAGAAATCGTCGACGGCAATCTGAAAATGACTCTGGGTATGATTTGGACGATCATCTTGCGTTTCGCCATCCAGGACATCAGCGTGGAGGAAATGACTGCCAAGGAGGGTCTGCTGCTATGGTGTCAGCGCAAGACGGCACCTTACAAGAACGTCAACGTGCAGAACTTCCACTTGTCTTTCAAGGATGGTCTCGCGTTCTGCGCTTTGATCCATCGACACAGACCCGACCTTATCGACTACAACAAACTGTCGAAAGATAATCCACTCGAGAACCTGAACACCGCGTTCGATGTCGCTGAGAAATATCTCGATATCCCGCGGATGTTGGACCCCGACGGTATGCACTCGATTTTTTAAAGTTTTAATCATTTTCACTCTCATGTTAGACTCTCGCTGGTACGAGGATTCACTTCATATCATATAGCTATTGAATTAGCAGATATGAATTGACGCTCGCATGTAGTGAAAATCTATTGATTCTGAAGCATATATGGAGAATATTAGTTTAGCAATCTTGTCACGATTGAGTATTGTAAGCTCATTCCGCCGCGAAAGTGGAAAGGTTCAGGTTACAATCCTGATTGTGACCACTGGTTGGTAAAATGATTTTTTCCTATATGTTTCGAAACAATTATATAATTGGCTGCTCTCCAACGAAAAAATCTTTCAATTAATCATTATTATTGACCGTTTTTAGGAAAAATTGCCTTTTATGCTAAAACCGGACCAATCAGAAGTCCAGATCGAAATTCCAAGAAAAGGTTGTCCAATGAGCCATTTTACTGAGAGTACTTCTTTCACTTATCCACGAGAGGCTGCACTTGTGCTAGGTACAAACATTATTTATTCTCCATTAGTGTCGTGTCTAAAATGACACGACACTAATGGGGAATAAATAATGTTTGTACCTACCGCAAGTGCTGACTCTCGTGGATAATTGAAGGAACTACTCTCAGGAAAATGGCTCATTCTTGTAGGTGCCATATTTTTAGAAAGAAATGAAATGTATTTCGAAAAACTTGGTACGAAATTCCAAGGAATGGTTTTCTGATTGTGGGAAAACCTTGATTCGTTTTGGACGAAACGCCGAATTGCAATTTTGAACATTTGACACCGGCTTTAAGTCAAATCGTTCGAAAATCTTGGTTCGAAGTTCGAAGAAAAGGTTTTCTGATTGTTGGCAAAAGCCTTGTTTCATTTTGAACGAAACATCGAATTGCAATGAGCATTTTCCTTAGTTCCTTCAAATATCCACCAGAGGCAGCACTTGTGGTAGGTACAAACATTATTTATTTCCCATTAGTGTCGTGTCATTTTAGTGGTATAACTTAATTATTTAATTAATTTCATAATAATAATTTAATAATTAAGTTATACAACTAAAATGACACGACACTAATAGGGAATAAATAATGTTTGTACCTACCACAAGTGCTGCCTCTCGTGGATAATTGAAGGAACTACTCTCAGGAAAATGGCTCAATTTGAATCATTTAACACCAGCTCTACTAAGTCAAACCTTGGTTCGGAATTCCAAAGAAAATTTTTTCTGATTTTTGGGAAAAGCCTTGTTTCATTTTTGCTGAAACACCAGATCGAAACTCTGAATGGTCTGGCGCCAGTGTGATTTATTTTCCAAGTAAAATACAGGTCAAAAGATATGATTTTTGTTGACGGATGATGATTGCAGATCTGATCAACACCCCGAAGCCAGACGAGCGCGCCATCATGACCTACGTGTCGTGCTACTATCACGCTTTTCAGGGTGCACAGCAGGTACACAGCTACTGTCCAACAGATGGCAGCAACGCTCTCTGCTGTATTATAATAATAATGCTCCGCTACCCTTCATACCTACTTACAATGCATCTCTACGCGTGGCATTTGTTATTTCTTTGTACATATTTTTTTTCAAAACAAAGTCATAACCTTCATAAATTGACCTTTTGTTTTTGTTTTAAAATTTTAACCCGTAAATGCTAAACTATTAAAACAGTTGAGCCGCTGATCTGCCGGCGCTGACTAAATAAATCTATTTAAAATATATAAAAGATTATTTTTTAAATGATACAAATATTTAGAGATGAGAAATTATCAAGAATTTTCCAGAAAGTTCTTCGGGAGTTTTAAGGAATGAGGGCTAACATATTTTTATTCGTCAGATAGCGCTAGTGTACTTTTTTCGTCAGATGGCGCTAGTGGCAAATAAGATATGTGTCAAACGTTGAGAGATTAACGGTTCGTGTTCAGTCATTCTTCATTTATCCATTATTAAGGAATAAATAATTAAATAAATACAAAACTGCGATTTAGCAGTTAAATGACTGAATGACAGATACTTTAGTTGCTGGTGGCGCCATCAGGTCGCGGAAAATATAAACAGTACCTACCGACATCAATGAGCCATATTCCTGGAAGTAGTTCTTTTAATTGTCCACGAGAGACAGCACTTATGGTAGGTACAAACATTATTTATTCCCCATAGTGTCGTATAATTTTAGTGGTATAACCTAATTATGAAATTATTGTTAGTATCATTAAATTAATTAAATAATTACATTATACCACTAAAATGACACGACACTAATGGGGAATAAATAATGTTTGTACCTAGCACAAGTGCTGCCTCTCGTAGATAATTGAAAGAGCTACTCTCAGGAAAATGGCTCATTGATGCCCATATTCATAGTTAACCCTTAAGGTAAGTGATAAGGTCCCTTCGCTGAGGGTCACTTAAGTGCTGAGGGCACCTTATTCAAAGGAGCGTTTCATAGTCATTTCCTTGAGTGAGGGAAGAATTATAGTAAACCTCCATGATTTTTTCCTTTAGAACAGTTGGTCATACTGCAGACCGATTGTGTTTAGTTGTCATTTTTGATATAAATGCGTGTTTTTCATGTTTTTACTTTTTCGACACTTAAGGGACATACTATCCACCCTTAAGGTGAGGGTGATGTAAGGGCCCTTACAGACGTCAATTTTGACTATGAAACGCATATTCGATTTGAGGGTATGAGTAAGTGTCCCTTACTACTTAAGGGTTAACTATGAATACGGCCGTGAATGACATCAAAGTGACGTATAACTCACTTGCCAGTGGCGCCATCAGGTGATAAAAAATAAATCTGGTAGTCCTCATTTACATCAAATTTTAAATAGATCCAATATTCAGTAGCGCACAAAAAAATTTACATGGTGCGAATTTTGAAATTAACAATTTTCATTAAATTGCGTTTTTCGAGAACTTTCTATTCGCCTCTATAAATAACATAAACGAAATGCTTCTTACCGCCATCGCCTAATTTTGTTTTTGATGCACGGTTTGTTTTTTGTTTTCTGTCTGCAAAATTATCGTAAACCACCCGAAGGTGGCTGAAATATCCATTATCGATAATCTAATATTTAATTGACAGCCCGATTGACAAGGACCAATACGAAGCTCTGCAGCGAAACGACTGTGTTTTGTTTTTTTTCCTGCTTCAATTGTTAATTTTTTTTAACTAACCTTTTTGATTGTTGTGCATGACTCGTCGATACAGATATGCAGAATACGGCGATGCCAGACGAAAGGGCCATTATGACTTATGTCTCGTCGTATTACCATTGCTTCTCGGGAGCTCAAAAGGTACTAAAAAACAATTGATTCATTGTAGAATTTCATTAATTTTTTTTGATTTGCAAACAACTTAGTTTAAAATTAATAATTTAGGGCCTGAGATCTCACGAGCTCGTTGAAATTTTGTTGTTTACACACTGTCACATTGTTCATCTAAGCCCCTAATAGACCGAGAGCTAGTGACAATTTTTTGGTGTTATTTATTCAAGGCCTTATTTTTGTGAAGATGTTGAGGGGGGCATATTAAAGTGCCCTGAGTAAGGGATTTTGCTAGATAGCGGTATGGGAGGGATGCAGACCGCCCCCAACATGTAACAAAAAAAAATGGTCGCAATTATTATTGCTTCAAGGCTGAAATTGTTTGCATAGCTTGTCGGTGACCCAATAATGCCATTATAATATTTGCAGATCGATTGGTCAGTATTAAAGGGGTGGCAGATCACCCTAAACGTGTCATGTACCCGACGAAATTTATATTATTAGTTCAAGGTTCAAATTTTAATATGTTGTTACGGTCACTGTTTTAAGCATATATTTCAATTTGCAGAACAAAATGTCGGTATTAACCCCCTTGCAGAACGATATAAACACCTGGGCGAGCAAGTTTCCCTCTAAGAGAGGGGGTTAATACCGACATTTTGTTCTGCAAATTGAAATATATGCTTAAAACAGTCGACGTAACAACATATTAAAATTTGAACCTTAAACTAATAATAAAAATTTCGCCGGGTGCATGACACCTTTAGGATGATCTGGCGCCCTTTTAATACCAACCAATCGACCTGCAAATATTATAATGGCATTATTGGGTCACCGACAAGCTATACAAACAATTTCAGCGTTGAAGCAATAATAATTGCGACCATTTTTTTTTGTTACATGTTGGGGGCGGTCTGCATCCCTCCCATACCGCTATCAGGGCACTTTAATATGCCTCCCTCAACATCTTCACAAAAATAAGGCCTTGAATAAATAAAACCAAAAAATTGTCACTAGCTCTTGGTCTATAAGTAAAGGTATTAATATTATTGTATTTATAATTATTTATTATTACGACAACCTTGCCTTAAAAAAATATTAAGTACTTCTTTTTTTTTATTGTAATTGCTTTGCATCTGTTTTGATTTACTAACGACTGTTGCTTTTGTCTTTTAAAGGCAATAATTGACGAACGTTTTTCAAATTTTAGGCTGAAACTGCTGCCAACAGGATTTGCAAAGTACTTAAAGTCAACCAAGAAAATGAACGTCTCATGGAAGAGTACGAACGCCTCGCCAGCGATGTAAGTAAACTAGTTATTTTCTTATTGCGTTTTTGGTACCAGAAAACCTAGAAAAGTCAGGAATTTTTTTTGAAGTGAAAACTTCTTTAGGCGCACTTTGCGTTCTTTCTGAATAGTGAACGAAGGTGAACCGTCACGCTCGGGTCGGTGACGCTGAATCGGGTTTACTCGGCTTCACTCGACATCAAGCGTGCTCGGGTCGGTGACCACGTTTACTGTCTAACAAGGAGTACATCGTTTCAAGAATTATGTTTTTATTATTACGTATTATAGTAATAATATAATATTATGTATGTTTTGCATATAATCAAGTTTTCACTTCTGTCGTGTGGTCATAAGCACACACCCACTTTTTTTTATTTTTTTTATCTGATATTCGTGATCTACAAGTTCGCAAAAAGTATAAAAAATGTAATATGAAATAAAATGAATGTTGAAAAGTTGCGGAACTTTTGCATATAGCGAATGTGAAAGTGGATATTTTGTACAAGCCTAAAATGAAGGGCGAAGATGAGAAAAAAAAATGGAAGTCAGCTTTGGGTGAACAATTACCTTTGGTAGATCTCTAGTTACCAGTTACGCCACAAATTTGAGGACAGTGTGGTTCAGTGGTTAGCGTCGCGATCTCTGGATGAGACTGTCGTGGGTTCGAATCCCGCCTCCGCTCATGGATGTTTTGTGATGTCGTTTAGTTTTAAGTGTGTTGTTATTTAATGTAATCAAGACGCTAATGACCTAAGCTGTCGACGCGTCTATAATTTACAATAAATAAATAAAATAAAAACGCCATAAATTTCCCTTAAATAAAATAAACATACAGTAGAATCCGGATAGAACGACTTTCAAGGGACCGGCGACATTATGTCGTATTAACCGGACAACGCACAAACCGGACGCATAATACGCATAGTACGTCTATATGAAACCTAACTTGAGTGTGCATTTACGTCGCTAAAAACGGTTAGTCGTTATAAACGAAGTCGTAATAGACGGACTCTACTGTAATTGTTTTTAATTTCGCGTTTTAAATAAAATATTTATCGAATTGCAGCTTTTGGAATGGATTAGAAGAACGATGCCCTGGTTGGGATCGCGTCAGACCGACAACTCGTTAGCCGGTGTCCAGAAAAAATTGGAAGAATATCGCACATATCGGCGCAAGCACAAGCCCCCACGCGTAGAACAAAAAGCTAAACTCGAAACTAATTTCAACACCCTGCAGACTAAACTTCGTCTGTCCAACAGGCCTGCCTACATGCCCACCGAGGGAAAAATGGTGTCGGTAAGTAACTAGCGAATTTGCCGTGTAACCAGATAATCCGGCCCGATATATTTTACTGGATATCTCGAATATGTATCGACCGGTGTAGATTTTTTGGACAATATTGATAATTGAACGGCTGGTAACGATATGTATTTATCGTTATTGTGTTCGGATATTTTCGCCGGCCAATCGTTTTTAGTTTCTTCTTTTTACTTTACTGTGATATCGGCCGATACCGATGGTCGATATTGATACCGATATAAATTCGTTTCAGTTTTCACGAGATATAATTTTTGTTGGTAATAAATGAGAACATATTCAAAATGTTATAAATTATTATTAATGTTATACAGTCGAACTTCGATAACTCGAACTGCGATAACTCGAATTTCGATAAGTCGAACTTCGATAAGTCGAACTTCGATAAGTCGAACTTCGATAAGTCGAATTTCGATAAGTCGAACTTCGATAAGTCGAATTTCGATGAGCCAAACTTCGATAAGTCGAATTTCGATAAGCCAAACTTCGATAAGTCGAACTTCGATAAGTCGAATTTCGATAAGTCGAACTTCGATAAGTCGAACTTCGATAAGTCGAACTTCGATAAGTCGAATTTCGATAAGCCGAACTTCGATAAGTCGAACTTCGATAAGTCGAACTTCGATAAGTCGAACTTCGATAAGTCTAACTTCGATAAGTCGAACTTCGATAAGTCGAATTTCGATAATTCGAACTTCGATAAGTCGAATTTAGATAAGTCGAATTTCGATAAGTCGAACTTCGATAAGTCAAACTGCGATAACTCAAATTTCGATAAGTCGAACTTCGATAGCTCGAACTGCGATAACTCGAATTCTTGATGACTCGAACAAAATTGCTTGGCAGTAGCGTCAAGAGTGAAAATTAATATTATTTGATAAATCACAGTCTCGATAACTCGATTTTTTTTTTTTGTGGCAAGTCATGGTTCGAGTTATCAAAGTTAATATTACGTGATTTTATAAATTAAATAATACAAAAACTGAATTGTTTTTCTTGTCATTTAGGACATTGCAAACGCATGGAAAGGTTTGGAGACTTCCGAGAAGGCGTTCGAGGAGTGGCTGTTGTCGGAAATGATGCGATTGGAGCGACTCGAACATTTGGCGCACAAATTCAAACTCAAGGCCGACACACACGAATCGTGGACGCACGGCAAGGAGGAGAAGTTGCAAAGCCAGGACTTCAGACAGTGCAAGCTCAACGAACTCAAAGCGCTCAAAAAGAAACACGAAGCGTTCGAGTCGGATCTCGCCGCTCACCAAGACCGTGTTGAACAGATCGCGGCCATTGCTCAAGAACTCAAGTAAGTTTTTTTATTTTATTTTATTTTTTAAACATTGAAATAAAAATGTTAGTTTTAGTTACCCAACCACTTTTCATACTTGAAACTTGTTTTCAACCTTTTCGTAGTAGGGTTTTAGTTTTTTAAACTTTTATTTTTATTTAAAACTTTTTAGTTTTGGAACCGACTGAGATCTCACGAGATCGTTGAAATTTTGTTGTTTACACACTGTCACATTGTTCATCTAAGTCCCTAATAGACCGAGAGCTAGTGACAATTTTTTGGTGTTATTTATTCAAGGCCTTATTAATACCGACATTTTGTTCTGCAAATTGAAATATATGCTTAAAACAGTCGCTGTTACAACATATTAAAATTTTAACCTTGAACTAATAATATAAATTTCGTCGGGTACATGACACGTTTAGGGTGATCTGCCACCCTCTTTAATACTGGCCAATCGATCTGCAAATATTATAATGGCATTATTGGGTCACCGACAAGCTATACAAACAATTTCAGCCTTGAAGCAATAATAATTGTGACCATTTTTTTTGTTACATGTTGGGGGCGGTCTGCATACTTCCCATACCACTATCCAGCAAAATCCTTTACTTAGGGCACTTTAATATGCCTCTTTCAACATCTGCATAAAAATAAGGCCTTGAATAAATAACACCAAAAAATTGTCACTATCTCTCGGTCTATAATGTTTGTCCCTACCACAAGTGCTGCCTCTCGTGGATAATTGAAAGAACTAATCTCAGGAAAATGGCTCATTGGCTTGAATACTTCTTATAAATTAAACTCTTTGGAAAAACTAACAAGAAAAAATATTTCAGGATTGTAACATTAAAAAAAAAAGGGTGTGGGTCTCGGGACCCCCGACAGATGTGAAACATCAAAGAAAACGTTATTGAACTCGGTGGTATTCTCTATGTAGTAGTATATATTTTTTCAAAAGTAGCAACTAACTGTTATGCTGACGTAATCCTATATACTGCACTGTAACACACGCGGTTCCGGCGTTTGAGCACGCCTGAGCCAGAAACGCAACTAAATACACAGCGAAGTATCTATATTACATACCTACACGTGCATACATATACTTTTGCTTTACAGTACGTTCGTATGTATACTCTCTCTCTTCTCGTGCCCGAGCGCGCGGAAGCCGAGAGAGAAGTGCCGCAGTGGTGGGGAGAACAGCAACGAAGGAGGCGGACCAGAAATTTCGTTGCATATTTCCCCACACGCGGCTGTTCACTGCCCGACATAAGATGTTTCACATCAAAAATATTTCAGGATTGTAACATTAAAAAAAAATTATATATTATTCTAGTACGCTGGAATACCACGACAGCGTAAGTGTGAACGCGCGCTGCCAACGCATCTGCGACCAATGGGACAGACTCGGCGCTCTGACACAACGCAGACGGCAGGCTCTCGACGAGGCCGAACGCATCCTGGAGAAGATCGACATCTTGCACTTGGAGTTCGCGAAACGCGCCGCTCCGTTCAACAACTGGCTTGACGGAACGCGCGAAGATCTTGTCGACATGTTTATTGTGCACACCGTTGAAGAGATCCAGGGTCTTATCGACGCGCATGCGCACTTCAAGGCGACGCTAGGCGAAGCTGATAAGGAATATCAAAGCATCATCGGCCTTGTTAGAGAAGTCGAGACAATCGTCAAACAACACCAAATACCCGGCGGACTTGAAAATCCGTACACAACTCTTATCGCTAATGTAAGTACGGATTTAAACAACTACTCAGTTAAAGCCCGTATTTATCAAACACTGTTAAGGATAGAAGTTACTAACCTTAGAATAAATTTATTCCTTGGAATAAAATTAACTTTCAATTCACCAAGCAATTCATTCGAAAGAATAGTAACTTCACTTTCAGGTACAAATTTACTTTATACCATACACCTTGGACATTTTGTCAAATATTTTGAATCTAAAGCACGTTTACCAAAGATCCGACCGATGGCGCATCGATCGAAAATGTAAATTTATTTTATTTTACTACAAAAGCCTTTACCCGAAAAATATGGATTTAATATTTACCTGAAAAGGTCGCCAGGTCATAAACTAATTTGTGCATTTCGTTCCCATCGTATTTTACTAGGCGAATAAATATTTATACCCTTGAAATTGGACAGAATAGTTATTCTTACGATTTATACCTGCAGTAAACTTAACTACGTTTGGTGAATTGAATTATCGCTATTTATTCCGAGTAATAGTTACCATTATCTTTATGAGTGTCAAGTTGACATTCATGTTGACCAGCTTTCTTGTTTGAATTTTTTTGAAATATCAATAATATTGAGAAAGGTTAGGGTGGCGTAATTACCTTCATTAACTTTTTTAAATTGTCAGCAAGTGTATCATCTGTTTTAACAAATGCCACTCATTCTGATCGAAGTAGTCGTTACCGATAACTTTGATGCTTATCGTCGTTAGTCACAGCATCTTCCGATTGGAATGCGAAATTTTTTTCATTAATTGTTAAGGCTTGAGAATTATTAGCCGAGCGTGTAGCGATGGCACAGTAGACAGAATAACATGCGATGGTGTTTCCACGGTTTCTTTATTACAAGCCCCCAGTTTCCAGGCTCTAATCCGAGAACTGGTAAAAGTAATGAGGGCTACAATATTTTTATAAGTCAGTGGAAAATAAGGTATACGTCAAACGTTTACATTTTTTATTCGTCAGATGACGCTAGTGGCAAGTAACAAAAGAACGAATTGAAACAGATGACACACTGCTTCATTGAATTTACTAGAGTCCGACCGAAGACCAGTTTTTTTAGCCAAGCCCTACTTCGGCCTTTTTTCTGCTCTTTACATTTCGGCTTCGACCTGATTTTGGTCAAAGCCGAATGTTTAATTTTTGGCCAAAGCCGAATGTTTGTTTTTTGGCCAAAGCCAAATGTTTAATTTTTGGCCAAAGCCGAGTGTTTGTTTTTTGGCCAAAGCCGAATGTTTAATTTTTGGCCAAAACCGAATTTTTAATTTTTGGCCAACGCCAAATGTCCAATTTTTGGCCAAAACCGAATGTTTGTTTTTTGGCCAAAGCCGAATGTTTAATTTTTGGCCAAAACCGAATGTTTAATTTTTGGCCAAAGCCGAATGTTTGTTTTTTGGCCAAAGACGAATGTTTAATTTTTGGCCAAAGCCGAATGTTTGTTTTTTGGCCAAATCGAATGTTTAATTTTTGACCAAAGCCGAATGTTTGTTTTTTGGCCAAAGTCAAATGTTTAATTTTTGGCCAAAGCCGAGTGTTTGTTTTTTGGCCAAAGCCGAATGTTTGTTTTTTGGCCAAAGCCGAATGTCTAATTTTTGGCCAAAGCCGAATGTTTAATTTTTGGCCAAAGCCAAAGCTCGGACTCTAGAATTTACGGTCGTAATATAAAAACATTTGAACGTGTCATGTATGTATGTATAATGTTTACGATTGCTTTAATGACTGGCTAACCAGGAAGACGATCGCACAGTGCCTTTATTAAATGTGAGTTTTATGTTTCATGGTACAGGCGGACCTCGACATATGAACATAGTGTTTATAAGTTGAATTTTTGATGGTAAATACAAATTGTTCCTTTGTTTAAAGTTCACAAGTAGAGGTTCGCATGTAATAAAATTGGTAAGCGTTCATTCCATTTCGTTTCATTCAGAAAAAGTTACATTTATTTATATCGATGTGATAAATAAATACATTTTTTTTAAATAAGCTTAGAGCACATACATTATCTAATTACTTGACTAGTGTCTTTTTAACAAAGTAAAAACAGTAAGTGAAACTTCTTAGTTTGCGGTAATTTAGGAAGTCATTGAAATTGGGTAAGGAAGTGACGTCGCGCGTCTAAGTACAAAAATTGTTGTAGATTATGTTTATTTAAATTAGGTGCTTAGTGCAGATTTTTTCTTAAAATTGGCAGGAGACAATAAATAGAAGAATAGATGTTAAAAATTAGGATAATTTTTATTTTTTTTACAAAATTTAGGTTTTAATATCTATAATATAAACAAACAAAAAATTAAATAAAGCTCAAGAAATGGCAGGTCTTGTTAATTACCTATTTTTTTAAATTTAAGAAACGAATAGAATTAACTAACAAATTGATAAATTATTATTTTATCTTTTATATTCACAACATATTAAAAATAACCACAAAACACCATAACACTATTAACAGCTATCGCAAAATTGACAACTTATCATATTTTTTTTCACTAACAGAATGTTTCTATTAGGTATTGAAAAAACATATCACACTACTATGGTTACTGTGATTTTTATTTCCAAAAATTAGCAGCGTCCATGGTCTGATCTTTTCTATTGAAGTGAGCAAGTATATTCCGAGTGACGTCATCCCCCCACTACTATCTATCAGAACGAGGCAACCTATACTCTACTAACCTTGATATATTTAATAAGTTTTTGGTTTTTGTATCTACCAATAATAAAACTGCATTAAATAAGA
This sequence comes from Mongoloraphidia duomilia, assembly GCA_039654895.1. Taxonomy (NCBI): domain Eukaryota; kingdom Metazoa; phylum Arthropoda; class Insecta; order Raphidioptera; family Raphidiidae; genus Mongoloraphidia; species Mongoloraphidia duomilia. The sequence continues at coordinate 22,986,357 of CM077526.1, read as the reverse complement.
AGTTTCACTTCTATCGAGTGTGACCACGACACACGTGATCTTTTCTTTTTTATTATTCAATGTTCTTCACACCAAAAATTCCATCCATCTGGCCTCTTCAAGAGATGGTTATATGATTTTGTTATGTAGATGATATCATAGTTACGAGTCGTGTGTTATTTACAGGATTTGACATCCAAATGGACGGAAGTGAGACAGCTGGTGCCTCAGCGCGACGCCACGTTGCAAGCGGAACTACGTAAACAGCAGAGTATCCTTTTTTTCATCTCCGATGTGACAAAAACTAACTACAGTCGAACTACGATAACTCGAACCATGACTTGCCACAAAAAAATTCGAGTTATCAAATAATATTAATTTTCACTCTTGACGCTATTCCCAACAAATTTTGTTAAGTTAAAGTTATCAAGAATTCGAGTTATCGAAATCGGTTCAGTGATTTTTGAGATTATCCCCGATTTTCACTCGAGCGAAGCCGAGCCGGCCTGTTATTATAGCTTATGTCCTAAATTAAAATATCACCTATTGAACAGTGAAAAAAAATTTTGAAATTGGTCTTCTGAATATGTATTGATAATATTATTAGTTATTAAAATAGGTACACCAAAAGTTATTCTTTGAAGAAAGTTTAAATTATTAGAGCGGTAAATTCAAATATGATTGACCGATGACTGCATTGTGTATCTATACTAATGTAATAAAGCTGAAGAGTTTGTTTGTTTGTGTGTTTGAACGCGCTAATCTCCGGAACTACCAGTCCGATTTGAAAAAATTTTTTTTTGTTAGATAGCCCATTTATTGAGGATGGTTATAGGCTATTCGAGTTTTTTTAAATTTAAATTGGTCTTCTGAATATGTATTGATAATATTATTAATTATTAAAATAGGTACACCAAAAGTTATTCTGTGAAGAAAGTTTAAATTATTAGAGCGGTAAATTCAAATACGATTAACCGATTACTGCCTTGTATATCTATACTAATGTAATAAAGCTGAAGAGTTTGTTTGTTTGTGTGTTTGAACGCGCTAATCTCCGGAACTACCAGTCCGATTTGAATTTTTTTTTTTGCTAGATAGCCCATTTATTGAGGAAGGTTGTAGGCTATTCGAGTTTTTTTTAAATTTAACCCCAAAGGGAGTAAACGGAGGTGTCGGATTTTTTGATTATCCCCCGGAAGGGGCTGAAATCCCCCGGTAGGGACTGAAATCCCCCGGAAGGGACTGAAATCCCCGGAAGGGGCTGAAATCTATACTGATATTAAAAACTGTAAGCAAGTACGCGAAGCGAAAACAACGACAGGCGACTTCGCTTCGCAGGAGGAGAATTTCTCGCGGGGAGAGATAATAAATCATAAATTCTTAACACCCGGGCAAAACTGGGCGGGACCGCTAATAGTATATACAAATTCCGATCCCAATGTAAGTTTCGGTATTATAAAAATGTAAACTCGACATCGAAGCACGCTTAAAATCAATCGGTATCCCGATATTGGTATGTGTAATATTTTTCCTTAACCTAAAAAAATAACAGACAACGAAATGTTGCGAAGACAGTTTGCCGAGAAAGCCAACGTAGTAGGACCGTGGATGGAACGACAGTTGGACGCCGTCACGGCGATCGGCATGGGCATACAGGGAACGCTGGAAGACCAATTGCACCGTCTCAAGGAATACGAACATGCCGTCTATGCTTACAAACCGCACGTCGAAGAGCTCGAAAAGATTCACCAGGCCATTCAAGAAGGAATGATCTTCGAGAACAGGTAATTTTGCAAACTAACGATATGTAGAAAACAGACCTGTTGAGAGGGCAGTATAGCCTAGTGCAGGGATCGGTAACCTTTTGAGACGGAAGAGCCAAAAGTTACAATTTACAAAATTTCCCAGTTTTTAAAGAGCCACTAACATTTTTATTTCAATATTATGGTATTTGATTAGGGTTAGGTATATAAAAAAAAGTTCTGACTGCGACCGTTGACGACTCAGTGCACCAATAACTAAACAAACAGAACAGTGTTGCCACATTTAAAAAATGTCAGCTGTCCGTATACTCTCTACTCCGCCTATTCTCACTGTTCTCTGTTGAGTGTTTTTATCCTGTTTAAAGTTTTTTTGCAGTGCTTATAATATTTTTTATGAGTTTTTGAGTTATTGATATGAACTCGGGTCCCTGGGAGCGCTAATTCCCAAAGAACATTGGAATGCAATTTGCGATAGCGACCACATTCCAATGTCCCCCCCCCTCGGGGGGTATATAGATGTGAATATTGATTAATAGGCAATCTCCGTAAGTCCTTATTAAAAATTGTGTTTTAAAGACCACCAACAGCTAAGGTTATTTGGGCCTAGCACCAATTCATATTTTCAATTCATTATTTTTTTTTTTAATAATAAATTGGAAATCCAGTTGGCTAGAACCCGGGAACTGAGGACTTGTAATAGAGGAACCATAGCAACGCCATGTAAACAACAGCATTGCTACACGCTCGGTCATTCTCAAGCCCGTAAGCATCCCGTAAGCCCTTATTGAACAGTAAGAATGATTGAATTATTTCGATTCCAGATACACTCAGTACACTATGGAGACGTTACGCGTCGGCTGGGAACAATTGTTGACATCGATCAATCGCAACATCAACGAAGTCGAGAACCAAATCTTGACGCGCGACTCGAAGGGTATCACGCAAGAACAGTTGAGCGAGTTCCGTTCGTCGTTCAACCACTTTGACAAGAACCGCACCGGCAGACTGGCGCCCGACGAGTTTAAGTCGTGCCTCGTCTCGCTCGGTTATTCGATCGGCAAAGACAGACAGGGCGACATCGACTTCCAGCGCATTCTGGCAGTCGTCGATCCAAACAATACCGGATACGTACACTTCGACGCGTTCTTAGATTTCATGACACGCGAAAGCACGGATACCGATACCGCCGAACAAGTTATCGACAGCTTCCGTATTCTTGCAGCCGACAAGGTAAGCCGATCTTCAGTAATAATTGGAGGTTGGCCAAAGGCCAGTTTTTTTGCCGAGCCGAACTTCGGTCTTTTTAACCGACTTTCGCAAAAAGACACGACAATACGCACTGTGTAACATTTTCAACAAACAAAAGACAGCTAATCTGTTTCGATTGTTTCAGCAATACATCCTTCCCGACGAATTGAGACGCGAATTGCCACCGGACCAAGCAGAATATTGTATCCAACGTATGCCGCCATACAAAGGTCCCAACGCTGTACCTGGAGCACTTGACTACATGTCATTTTCAACTGCCCTCTATGGAGAGTCTGATCTGTAAACAATTGACTAGAACAACAGCCAATGACATCTAATGGTATGTATCGGTACTGCGAGTTATTGTTTTAATTTCTTTAGCGAGACTAGTGAATCGTAATGATCTTGACACAAAAAAATATAAAAGAATGTAGACTTTCACGGCCGGCGTTAATAGAATTAAGATAAGAATCTTTCGAGCTTATGAGCCGTGGTCTACTGGAATGGCATCTTCTTCTTCCAGGCCAGTCCCCTACCAGATACCTTACCTATACGAGTGTACAGGTAAGGTACCTGGTAGGGGACCTGTACACTCGACAGCAGGACACCGAGAAGAACACTACGACCACGTCGAACACACCACTGAAGATGCTTGCCGTAGTTGCAAGCGAAACGTCTGGAAGAAGAAGAAGAAGCCATTCCAGTAGACCATAGCTCATAAGCCGAAAGATTCTTATCTTAATTCTACAAAAAAAATATGTTTCCTGAGGTTATTACCTCAGTTTGCCGTGAACGGCAGCACTATAGTTTGTACTCACTGAGGTAAAAGATATAAAGTATACAACTGCTTATACAAAATTGAAGCCAGATTTGACGTCACAGGACCGAGTTAATATGGCGACAAAACACGGGATGGATTGGGAATGTTTTTCTTCTTCTTACAAATCAAATGAGAGCCGAGTTACAATGGCGACTGGCTTCACTTTTAAATACTTATAATCCCTCTGTATTTTTTACCTCAGTGGGTGCTGATTATCCGTTTAAATTGGGACAATGGCTGACTACAGCATCGGCTATCCAGCTAGTAGGTATAGAGATCAGTGGTCATAAGAATCCATGAATATTGTAAGCAGGCTTTGGACATTTGTTTCCATGGCTTAAGGAAAATTTTATAAATTATCATATTGTAACAAAACTGTTTTTAATTTGGCGGAATTAAATATTTATTTACTAAGATTTATGTACAATGTCTATTTACAACAATTAATTATAATAATTATAAACACAATAGTAACAATAACGAAAATGTCAATTCTAAACAATGAAACACTTAAACGGTAATTATAACACCAAATACAATGATTATTTATTTTAACAGGTATATCCACAGAATACTGTTTTATTTATTTGTTATTTATTTCCCGTACTTCGCTGGTTAATCGCGTGGCGCACAGATTACTGACTGCTCCTAACCGCTTGTACTCGCGGTTTTATATAGAGCGGCACGCGTTCTAGTTGTCTATAGTAACGTCCGGAATCTTCGATACTATTCCACTACTGTGTTATAACAAACAGACAATCGCTTCACTCTGGAATGTTCTGTCGGAAACAGTGGCGTAGCATCTGGGGTTTTGTTACAATATGTTAAAAATAACTAAATACAGTCGAACTTCAATAACTCGAACCATGACTTGCCACAAAAAAAATTCGAGTTATCAAGACTTCGAGTTATCAAATAATATTAATTTTCACTCTTGACGCTATTGCCAACCAATTTTGTTCGAGTTATCAAAGTTCGACTGTAGTTAAAATTAAAAATTCCAACAACTTCAACGGAACTTGTTCTAATGAAAAATTTATGAAATTTAACTTCGACTCCATTTTTGTTTTATTTTAGTGAGCAGCTAACAACCGACCACGAAGTTGTAAAATTCACATTGAAGGGGAACTACTAGACGTAAGTAAACAAACAAAATAACAACAAATGGTCAAGAAGTCACTCATTTTTATTTTAATAAAATATATAATTGTATGATTAATTTATAATTTATTTAGATTAGTTAAAGAACAGAAAAAAGATTTATTCATATATTATTATTATTATTTATGCCTTCAAACAAGTGAAAGCCGATCATTTTTTTTTTCTTTTTTTTTTTTTGATAAAAGGTTTTTATTGCCAGAACTATGTAAAGAAATGAAAAAAAAAAGAATTTATTTATGCATATTTATAAATATAGCAGAACTTCTTTTTAAATTGTTTTAAAATGTACGCCATATTGATTTTTTTGTTTTCGAATTTAATGATTATTGCGGTGCCATTTGTTTTTTTTACCGAATCAATTTTTCGATTGATTTTATTTGATTATTTATTTACATTATACAATTAATATAATATACAATACGTTTTTTTATATAATTAAATTAAACAGAAGTTCTCTTATATTTGATTATATATTTTTTTAAAATAATACAGACGCTCCTAGGTCATAAATTTTAAATTTTATTCAATAAAAAAAAAACATCCTAGCCATTTTGTATAGTTATTTTTTTAATTTGAAATCGTGCCAAATCTATTTAATTTATTAGAAAAATTGATTACATTTTTTTATTGTAATACATGATCTGGGAGTAGGTATAATAAATATACAAAAAAGAAAAAAATAACAGATTCATGCGTTTCGTCTCTTTTTTTTCCCACCGTATTTCTTTTCTGGTAATTGTTCTCTAATCATTAATTTATTATTTGTTTTTGATTTATTAAAAATGTACATGATTTCATTCTATAATATTATTATATATTAAACTATGGAAATGGTTGTCTTATTTCTGATATTCTCTACGGATCCATGGTTATGAATTTTTTTCACACATCTTTCAAATTTTTACGTTCGCCAAGGCATTGGGCTTTTTCACATCTATTGACCCCGACACAAAATCTACTTAATACGTTCGCCAAACAGTGATTCTAGTCAGCGATCTGGAACACAAGTTATGTAATTCGGCCAGCGACGGCTAAACTGTAATGAATACCGTCCGGGCGTCCGGCAAACAGTGATACGCTGTACACACTACAAAAGTGAAACTTGTCACATTTAGAGAATAATATATGTTTTTCGTTGCCGTTAGCGTTAAATATTTAACGCGTTAAACGGCTCAAATTCGCGTAAGAAATAGGGCAAACTTCTACTTATGAGAGAGGGCTTGAGAATAGCCGAGTGTATAGCAATGCTGTTGTTTACATGGCGTTGCTATGGTTCCTCTATTACAAGTCCCCAATTCCCGGGTTTTAGTCCGAGAGCTGGTAAAAGTGTCAATTCGATTTTCAGTTTGTTATTAAAAAAAAGATATGAATTGAAAATATGAATTGGTGCTAGGCCCAAATAACCTTAGCTGTTGGTGGTCTGTAAAACAATTTTTTAACAATTTATCTACTTATGAGATTCCAAGAAACGAACAGTTTGTTTGTGCGACTACGAGCATCGCATGGACTAATAAATTACGATATCGAATTCAACAACCGACCAGTACTTCCGTCACGCTTTTTCAATATCCAATCGGAATCACTTCTATTTACCGCGTCTAAAAACTTCGATAAAAAAAATGAACAGGTACTGGTCCCAAATAACCCTAGTACTTGGTGAACTTGAAAAAAATTAATCAATATAATATACGTAAACGAATCGATGTGTGATAAAATTCGTAACGGGTGGCTTCCGTGGATGTGACAGAACACAATTTTAACATTTTAGCTTATTTTTAATGTAACTGTACAGCTTATGTTGATAAAAAGTGAGAAATGGTGATTTTAATAAATAAATTACTATAAATAATAAAAAAAAAATACTTTGCCGAACTTGTATACTAATGTACAGTGAAAATACAAAAAATTAAAGTTTTTTTTTTGTTTTTCCTTATTTCCTTTTTATTGTTATTGTTTAGGTGAGTGGTTTATGTCTTCATTACCTGTAGTCAGAGCTGGAGACCTTCTTGTATTCAGCGTCGTAGCTAGGGCCTGGTAACTGAGGCCCACGCCAGGGGCGCTAACCCCAAATAAAGGTACGTGCAGTACACAGCTGGGATTCTAGATGGTAGCATGTATGGTAGATGGTGGCTGAAATTATAAGCGCTTATAGGTTTGCACAACGAAGCTTTGATACTAGCATTGATACAAGCTTAAGTCGCGTTTGAAATGTCAGATAGCGAAGACGAATATTTGTGTTCTTCTGCTACAAAGTGGAATATTTTAAATACAAATTTGGGTAGGAGCTGTCATGTCCACCCTATTAATAGAAAACGATCTAAACATGGCGAATTTCATCATTTATACCAAGAATTAAAATTTTACTCAAATCGGTTTTTTGAATATTTACGTATGGAACCTAACACTTTTAAATACGTCTTAGAAAAAACTCAAAACAAATTAAATAAAAACTGGCAAAATTTCACTTATTAATCTAGTCACATCCATTGCGAAACTTGTAACGGCCATTTGACAGATGTCACACGTTGATTGTAGTAGTCAGCGCGCTGAAAGAATGGTGAGATACATTCTTGAATCTACCAGCTCTTGTAACAGTGCTTATACCTTCTACACTCACTGCTTCGTTGTGTACGCTCGCATATATAACAATGCATTAATTTAAGCAAGCCCTGCTATGATCTACGCTACCATCTAGAATCCCAGCTGCGTACTGCGCGTACCTTAAGGCGATGCGAATATGATTATTTTCAAGCAAAGAACGCGAAATAAGATGGGCGCCGATTATCCTAGCTACGACGCGGCTTGTATCTTAGATACCTTTTATTGTAAGTATCTGTATCCGAAATGAAGATACTTCTCAAAAGTACGTATCGGGTCATTCTTGTTAGCAACATCCATCGAATGTCGTAACGTTACAATGCAATACTAGAAAAATTCATTTTAAACCTATCACCGTCGGGATTCAAACCTGTCACCGTTGGTGACGTAGATTTAAAATGAATTTTTCTAGTATTGCATTGTAATGTTACGTCTTTCAATGGGTGTTCCTTGGTGCTAACTTAAGAATTCATTTGTATTTTACAAGTTTTATTTAACTTGTTTTCCTGTCTGTCTGTCCGGGACAAATCTGGCAATCGAATTTTTGACCCCTTCCCGATATCAAAACATGCTGAAATTTTGCACACATCTTTCTCAATAAATGTAATTAGTTGTCATGTCCATCGTAACTATATATAAGAGATTAATGGGAACTTGGACCGTGGGTTGATTGAAACTCAGTTAAAGTTTTAATTCGCAACGTTTCGTCTATATTTTAGACTTCTTCAGGCTCTTAAACCATAACACGAGTATGTCAGTAATAATCTGTAGTCATCATTCATTTACAGCGATAATATAATAATCAAAAATCCTTTGAAATAATTGATCATAATAATTTCATTAAAATTCATTTGTTCAACAGACACAATTTCTTTTCCCTTCTCAATAAAGTTTTCTTGTAAAATGATTTTTAACGTAGGTATGGGCACTTGGAAATATTTTCGAAATTTACAAATTTTCAAAAAACTCAAAATCTGATCAGAGTTCCAATAGTACGCCGCCTAGATAAGGAATATTTCTCAATAAAATTTTTTTGTAAAATGATTTTTAACGTAGGTACGGGCACTTAAATAAAATTAAATTATAGTCGGGCCGTTTAACAGATGGAGCAATGAAAGCGCATGATCACTGCGTGATCACCGCGTTCAAATGATTGGTTGCTTGAACGTTCGGGAACGAAACTATATGCGAAGGCCACGCCTGCGGCGCAAGCTATTCATGTGCTTTTCACGTGATCACTCCATCTGTTAAGCAGCCCTACTATAGATCACAAATAAAAAAAATATTTCAATGAGCTCACACTGAAGAAAAAAATGATTTTACAAAAAAACTTCTTAAAGAAAAGTTTTTTATCTAGACGGCGTGCTAATGGAAAAATTAAATTGTGTTTTAAAGATCACCAACAGCTAAGGTTATTGAGCCTAGCCCCAATTCATATTTTCAATTCATTATTTTTTTTTTTTAATAAAAAATTGAAAATCCAATTGACACTTTTACCAGCTCTCGGGTTAGAGCTTTTGGTGAAAGAAAGAGTCCTTGCTACACGAGAGGAAAGACGAGAACTACATAGATGCTAAAAAAAGGTAAGAGAGAATATTACGAAAGACTGGCAAAGACTGTGGCGGGAAACGAATTGGTGGGCCAATGGACCAAAAAATTCACAGATTTCGCAATCCTTGCAACCATCGAGGACATTGGAAATGATAACAGTATATCTACTATATAATTAAATCTCGTCAAAAAGATCTTTATAATATGAAACATAATTAACTGTTTATTATACACACAATATTTATCAATGCACTGTTTAGTTTTGTCAGGAATAACCCTATTATTCTTCTGTTATATACGCGTTCACTTTTGCTTGATTACTTAACTTTTAAATGGATTTTTCTACAGTATTTATTAACATTTGCTCAAAAATAACACCGCAGATCGTCGCAAATACCTCTCAATTAACTAGACATGATATAAAACACATTTCGAAAAAATTGCACTTGTTCAATTTTGCATGATTGCTCCTCACTTGATCGCGACACCGTTGTCTTTTGGCCTTGAACGAAAACTCGTAACTCTGCCCCCATATACGAACATAAACATTTCCAATGTTAAAAGAGGTAAGAGAGAATATTACGAAAGACTGGCAAAGACTGTGGCGGGAAACGAATTAGTGGGCCAATGGACCAAAAAAATAATTCCCGACGTTGATACATGACTGAGTCTGAGGCTACACTAGATCCGTGTCAGACCAGATCCGATCAGATCAGACCAGACCAGACCAGACCAAATCAGACACTTCAGACGAAGTGGCTACATAGGGAGTGGATAATATCCGACGGACAACTGTTTTTCTTTGTTGAACAATAATAATTTTTGATGTGCAAATTTTGAATATTTGGATATTTAAATATTTGTCATAGACTGTAGTTAGCTTCTTTCCGGATTCAAATGAAAATCAAAATGCACTGTTTTTATTATTTTTTATCGTTGTTCAACAATAACATTTATTATACATTTATACAACTGTTCTTTGTTTTTGGCGTCCCTGAGTCCTGACCCCTGTCATGAGTATCGGCTGTCGCCAATTATTACTCATTGCTGTGTTTACGTTTTGATTTCAATATGCGATTTATGATTTAGATTAGCGATAGAGATAACATTTTTTTCAGAAATATAATGTAATTTTTTTAATCATTTAACAGTTATGCTATCTGTCATGACTGCCCAGTATTGTTAGATTTAAATTTTATTGTTGGGAAACTTGTGAGGGCCGTGACTTGACAGACTTCAGGATCTTTGTCAAAAATCCAAAAGACAGCTAAATTTTAATTAATTTTAACTATTCGAATAGAAGTTTAAATGAATATTCGAATACTTTAATTTGAAAAATACCGAGCCCTATTATAAACAACAAACAAAACAAACAAACTTCAACAATGCGTTGAAACCGATCAGAGTTAATTTACTTTCATTTTATGGACTACTCATAGATTAATTAATAAATAAATTATATTTTCAAATCATACCTGAAAGATTCATTTTTTCGCCAATATCTCTCCACAAAAGACCTTTCACGTCCCTGTTGTGGTATCTTTTGTCTCTTTGGTCCCAAATAGGAGGCTTTTCACGTACAAGATCAATTAAAAGTGATTTGTCCATATTCACAATTGATATTCAAACACGTTTTTAAAAAATAATACAATACAATAAGACAATCTGGTAATAATAGCTAGCATACACAACACTGTTTGTTGTAAACTGTCAAATGTACGGCCGTAGTCTGACGAAAATTTCAAACACGTTTGATATCATCCGACGGTCGGAACGTGTCTGTTGTAATCTGACATATTCTGGCGCGGTCTGGAGTGAACAGTGTAGCCACTTCATAAGGTTACTGGTGTTTGTTCACATCCGACAATACGGATCTGATCTGGTCTGATCTGATCTGGTCTGAAACGGCGCCAATGTAGCCTCAGCCTGAGGTGTAAACACCGAAATGTCGATTACTATATGACACAAATATTGACTAGGCATGGATGTTTCAAGAGCTACACTTTGAGGAGTGGGAAAACGGAAATGGACGAGTGCATGTACTGCGGAGAATCGGATACGACAGAACATACCCTCTATCATTGCCCAATTACTCGCCTAGTATTTTAGAAAAAATCGACTGGCGCCAGTAAGAATCGACTGGCGCCAATCGATTTTTTCTAAAATACTAGGCGAGTAAGAATCGACTTGAAGCAAGTGAGAATCCACTCGAGGCAAGTCGATTCTCACTCGCCTTGTATTTTAGAAAAAATCGACTGGCGCCAGTCGATTTTTTCTAAAATACTAGGCGAGTAAGAATCGACTTGAAGCAAGTGAGAATCCACTCGAGGCAAGTCGATTCTCACTTGCTTCAAGTCGATTCTTACTCGCCTAGTATTTTAGAAAAAATCGACTGGCGCCAGTAAGAATCGACTGGCGCCAGTAAGAATCGACTGGCGCCAGTCGATTTTTTCTAAAATACCAGGCGAGTAAGAATCGACTTGAAGCAAGTGAGAATCCACTCGAGGCAAGTCGATTCTCACTTGCTTCAAGTCGATTCTTACTCGCCTAGTATTTTAGAAAAAATCGACTGGCGCCAGTAAGAATCGACTGGCGCCAGTAAGAATCGACTGGCGCCAGTCGATTTTTTCTAAAATACCAGGCGAGTAAGAATCGACTTGAAGCAAGTGAGAATCCACTCGAGGCAAATCGATTCTCACTTGCTTCAAGTCGATTCTTACTCGCCTTGTATTTTAGAAAAAATCGACTGGCGCCAGTAAGAATCGACTGGCGCCAGTCGATTTTTTCTAAAATACCAGGCGAGTAAGAATCGACTTGAAGCAAGTGAGAATCCACTCGAGGCAAGTCGATTCTCACTTGCTTCAAGTCGATTCTTACTCGCCTGGTATTTTAGAAAAAATCGACTGGCGCCAGTAAGAATCGACTGGCGCCAGTAAGAATCGACTGGCGCCAGTAAGAATCGACTGGCGCCAGTAAGAATCGACTGGCGCCAGTCGATTTTTTCTAAAATACCAGGCGAGTAAGAATCGACTTGAAGCAAGTGAGAATCCACTCGAGGCAAGTCGATTCTCACTTGCTTCAAGTCGATTCTTACTCGCCTTGTATTTTAGAAAAAATCGACTGGCGCCAGTAAGAATCGACTGGCGCCAGTCGATTTTTTCTAAAATACCAGGCGAGTAAGAATCGACTTGAAGCAAGTGAGAATCCACTCGAGGCAAGTCGATTCTCACTTGCTTCAAGTCGATTCTTACTCGCCTTGTATTTTAGAAAAAATCGACAGGCGCCAGTAAGAATCGACTGGCGCCAGTAAGAATCGACTGGCGCCAGTCGATTTTTTCTAAAATACCCGGCGAGTAAGAATCGACTTGAAGCAAGTGAGAATCCACTCGAGGCAAGTCGATTCTCACTTGTTTAAAGTCGATTCTTACTCGCCTTGTATTTTAGAAAAAATCGACTGGCGCCAGTAAGAATCGACTGACGCCAGTCGATTTTTTCTAAAATACTAGGCGAGTAAGAATCGACTCTAAGCAAGTGAGAATCCACTCGAGGCAAGTCGATTCTCACTTGCTTCAAGTCGATTCTTACTTGCCTAATATTTTAGTTAAAACCGACTGGCGCCAGTCGATTCTTACTGGCGCCAGTGGATTTTTTCTAAAATAATAGGCGAGTAAGAATCGACTAGCCTCGAGTGAATTTTTACTTGCTTCAAGTCGATTCTTAGACGCTAATGACCTCAGTTGTCGGACGTCTATAATTTACAATTCATTCATTCATGTCGATTCTTACTTAGAAAGCTGATAGTTCGGACTTTTCTGCGCTGCAGTCGTTTTTCATAGACATGCCCTGAATGAAATACATTGTAACTTTGTTTACATCATACAATGTATTTCATTTAGGACATGTCTATAAAAAACAACTGCAGCGCAGAAAAGTCTGTACTATCAGCTTTTCAAAAATTCCGTCTGATAGCACCGCCGTAGCAAATGCAATGCTAGCGACACCTGTCTGAATTTTTAAGAAGCTACTAAAAAATTATGACGTGTAAAACGCTAAAAGAAAAAATTTGTACAGTAGCACCATCAGACGGAATTTCTCAAAAGCTGATAGTTCTAGCTTTTCTGCGCTGCAGTTGTTTTTCATAGACATGTCCTAAATGAAATACATTGTATGATTTAAACAAAGTACAATGTATTCCATTTAGGGCATGTCTATGAAAAACGACTGCAGCGCAGAAAGGTCTGAACTATCAGCTTTTCAAAAATTCCGTCTGATAGCGCTACTATACTATCATTTTTGTAACTTCTTAAAAATTCCGACAAATGTTACTAGTATTAGATCTGTTACGTTGGTGTTATCGTACGGAAATTTCTGTGAAGCTGATAGTTCATTTATTTTTCATAGACATGTCCTGAATAAAATAATTTGTTACTTGTCAATAAAGGTACAAATGTATTTTACTTAGGGCAGGTCTATGAAAAACGGGTTAATTAAATAAAACACAACAGTAAAATAAAACAAAGGAAGCAATTTATTTCATACAATATAAAATACACTGAGCGATTTTTAGTGATCTGATCTATTCTTAACGATCTGGTCTATTCTTTATGGTCATGTCGATTCCTAGTGATCCTCACCCCTTTCCGCAAGGATGGGCATCGCCTTTTTTTCGTAATTCACTCCCCACGTAAGCGAGCGCAGCCATTATTGTCACTAAATAAATTATTTTTAATTCAGGAAATTGATACTAGAAAAAAAACAGACAGATAGATATTTAGTGATCAATATTGGTTTAAAAAAAGTCAGAAAAATATACAGATCATTTTACATAAATTTTAAAAGGTAAACATATTTTCAAGAGTGGTAAAGCTTACGAATATTCAAAACCACTACACAGGTCTTATTGGTCCGTATGAATAAGTTCGTTTTGATCAATCACACTTTATTATTGGTGAAACATTACAAACTAAAGCTTTTCGCCAGTATGTTTAGGGTAAGTTCGGTTTTACGCTCAGATTGATCGGAGTGCTCTAATACGTTCGAATTTAACATTTATATGCTCTGAAAGATCTCTATCCTGCGTTCGGTTTTAAGATCTGGAGCAGATCGAGCGCGCTCGATTTGCTCCGAGGAAAGCGAGCGAGCAAGCAGATTTAACCAACTTCAAAGCATTCATTTTAAAAATGAGCGGAAACCCTTGTGAGAATGGATAAATTTCGAAGTTTATTTATATGAGGTAATTTTTCAATAGGTAAAAATACACGAATAATATTTATTCAAAGAATAGTAATAACCAATAACAGAATGATTAAATAAAATATTTATTATATCTATGGGTCGCAAAAATCAACAACCGGTAGTACTATTAATTTTAAAATTAAGGAATAAAAACGAAAAAAATTGTGAATCATGATTTATTATTATAACAATGTTGAATTAAATTAAAATGAGGAGCAATAAAGAATGTATTTCCGCTTTAGTAATAAGAATTTAACTTGCTGGGGCCATTTTATTCTGACGTTTGGAAAAATCTGCTAGATTACGTTCGGAATTGTTTAGATGGCTCGATTTGCTCGCTTGTCATGTGACCAAAAATCTGTTCGCTCGGCTCGATCAATCGAGCGTAAAACCGAACTTACCCTTAAGGTTGTGATTACCAAATAACTTGACTTTGTAAAACGTTTATTGCAAACTTCATATTGATACAGTTTCTCTCCAGTATGTGTTAGTTTGTGATTTTTTAAAAGACGTAATTTAGTATAACTTTTATTGCAAATGAAGTCAAAAGGTCTTTGGCCAGTATGTTGAAGTTTAATTTAAAGAATCCGATCGAGTGAAACTCTTATCACAAGCTCACACTGAATACTGATACAGTTTTTCACTGGTATGTGTATGTTTGTGCATTTTCTAATTCGATTGAGTCCCAAAACCTTTATTACAAACAACACACTGATACGGTTTCCCACCAGTATCATGATCAAATAAGCTACTCGAGTGAGTAAATTGCTTACTACAAATATTTCACTGATACGCTTTCTCACCTGTATGTGTAAGTTTGTGGATATTTAATGCATTTGTTTGAGCAAAGCTTTTATGGCAAATAGCACACTCATATGGTTTCTCACCAGTGTGCGTTCGTTTATGACTTCTCAAATTACTTGTGCTGTCAAAACTTGCATAACAAACATAACACGAATACGGTTTTTCACCAGTATGTCCACGTTTATGATTAATCAAACGTCTTGCCTTTTTAAAACTTGAATTACACACGTCACACGTAAACGTTTTTTGTTTAAAATGTATGAGCATATGTCTTTTAAAATCTCCTAATTGGGAATACGTGTCACAAATCTTACACCGATACAATTTTAAATCGATTTTGTAATCATCTTTAATTTTTTCTGTTATTTCCGATGTGTAGTCAACATTGATTTTTTTTGTATCTACGCACTTGATTTTTCTGCCAGAACTGTCGCCAGTGTGTAAACGTTTATGAATATTTAAGTTACCTTCTTGGGAGAAACACTTGTTACAAACTTCACACTGATACGGTTTCTCACCTGTGTGTACACGTTCATGAATAATCAAATTTCTTGACTTTGTAAAACTCTTGTTACAAACAGCACAAATAAACGCTTTCTGTTTGGAATGCCAGCGCCTATGTCTTTTAAAACCACCTATTTTAGTAAAAGACATGTCACAAATCTTACATTGATATAATTTTGAATTTATTTTGGGTCCCTCTTCTTTTTTTTCTGTTATTTCCGATGTGTGGTCAACACTGATTTTTTTTGTATCTACGCACATGATTTTTCTGCCATAACTGTCGCCAGTGTGTACACGGTAATGAGTATTTAAGTTACCTCCGTGGGAGAAACTCTTATTACAAACTTCACACTGATACGGTTTCTCACCTGTGTGTATACGTTCATGAATAATCAAATGGCCTGACTTTGTAAAACCTTTATTACAAACAGCACAAACAAACGTTTTCTGTTTGGAATGCCAGCGCTTATGACTTTTAAAATCTCCTAATTTAGTAAAACACATGTCACAATTCTTACACTGATATAATTTTGAATTTCTTTTGGGTCCCTCTTCTTTTTTTTCTGTTGTTTCCGATGTGTAGCCAACATTGATTTTTTTTGTGTCTATACACTTGATTTTGCTGGCGCAACTTTTTCCAGTGTGTAAACGCTTATGACTATTTAAGCTACTTACCTGGGAGAAAGTCTTATTACAAATGTCACACTGATACGGTTTCTCACCAGTGTGTATACGTTCATGAATAATCAAATGGCTTGGCTTTGTAAAACCCTTATTACAAACAGCACAAATAAACGTTTTCTGTTTGGAATGCCACTGCTTATGTTTTTTAAAATCTCCTAATTTAGTAAAACACATGTCACAAACGTCACACTGATATAATTTTGAATTTGTTTTGTCCGCTTCTTTAACTGTTTCTGTTATTTCCGATGTGTGTCCAATATCGATATATGTGTCTTCACAGTTGATTTCGCTGCCGTCGCCGTTGCATGAAACGTTCCCTGTATTATCGACATGTTCTGTTATAAATATCGAATTATAATCCGTCGCTTTGCTTTTGATTTCGAATAACACTTCTTCGTTAATTTGGTTTTCTGTCCAGTTGTCAATGATGTCTTCACCTATTTTTATATCGCCAATATCGATCATGAAATCTTGACCACTTATTTCATTGCCATCATCCTTTGATAATGGATCATCGACTGGTTCGTCTTTGATTTCGAATTTAATTTCCTCAGCATTTTTGTTTGCCGAATTAAATACTTCATTCTCTTCCCAGTTGACGTTCACATTGAATACGTCATGAAGTTCTATTGATTCACACTTCACAGTGATGTTACTATCATGGATTAAAGGATTTCCCGAAAGTCCTTCATTGAAACATTCAGGTGCTACTTGACTGTCAGACGTATGCAAGTTCTGTAAATAGCGTCGCAGTGTTTTGTCGGATTGTACTACTTGCAACTGGAACTGGTGATTTTTTTCTAGTTGAGTGTAACATACTCGACAAATGGAATCCGGCATCTCATCGCATCTCGTTATCTAAAACACAATCGTTACATATAAAAAACCAAACAAACAAAAACATTAGTATTATACAGGATGTTTATTATGTGCACAAACTTGAAGCAATCAATCTATGATTGATTTTAAGGCAAAACCTTCATATAAATATAGGTTTGCAACGGCTCTGTTTTCCAGATACACAGGGCCGGATTAACCCTAGGCAATGCAATTCTCTGGGCCCCTTTTCAGCCGTTTGAAGATGATCAGCTCTTTTCAAGTTGATGAAGGGATGTGAGTAACTTCTAGAGATCTGATCGACTCTAAATTTGGTATCCTGTCCTGTTCTGTTACTTCAATGTGTGCAGTGATATGGCAACAACATGGGTATCTCAACCTGATGCTGCAGTATGATTCATACTGTATTTCGACGCACGCTGTCAGTTGATGAAATCCTTCATACTTACAGAACAGAACCATCTAGTATCGAGTAATAGAACTAATAATATGGATGCGTTACATAGCTTATTGTATGATTCATACAATACGCTACATAACGCATCCATATTATTAGTTCTACTACTCGATACTAGATGGTTCTGTTCTGTAAGTATGAAGTATTTCATCAACTGACAGTATGCGTCGAAAAAAAGCAATAATACCTATTGTCATTGAGGATACAAATTTTCCATTTAAATTTTCACTCTATGATTTATTTTCAATTTCTTTTGTGTGCGCGCGGGGCCCGTAGCCGATGCGGGGCCCCTAGGCAGTTGCCTACTCTGCCTAATGGTTAATCCGGTCCTGCAGATACAAGGTGTTAAAATTTAAAGTGGTTGAATTAAAAATAATTTAATACTTGAAAGATGTACTCTCTATCTATTAGTATGTGCAAAGTTTTAATTATATAGCTAGAACTTATTCAAAAAATGAATAAATAAATCTTAATTATTTTTCAAATTTTAACACCCTGTATCTGGAAGACAATGCCGTTGCGGACCCTTACTTATATGAGGGTTTTATCTTAAAATGAATCATAGATTAATTCCTTAAAGTTTGTGCACGTACTTAATAATTAATTAACATCCACTATATTAAAAAAAAAACGAAATTAGGGATAATAATAACAAGACCACTGAGAAAATAACTATGTCAATAACTGACACAATTCTATAGAATTTTACTTATGCAAAAGTAAAACCATACGCTATTAAAGTATCAGTGACAATAATTCAGATTTCTAATTAACAATATATGAATTAGGTAATTGTGGACAACAATATAATAATTAACAATTAATTCAATCCACAAAGCATTGTTAAACGTCAAACGATTGTTATAAAATATACATGTCCTGACAGTGGCTTCTGATTTTTTCCTTGTATATCTTATATCGTTTAACAATCATGATGGCATAATCTGCTGATTGATAATGTTAAGAAATACTATTCACTATCTACAGGTTAAGTGAATGCTTTGTAGATTGAATTCATTGTTGAATAATTCAACAATGAATTAGAAATATAATAATTTATTAATTAATAATTATATTTCTAATTTACCTGGACGGGAGCGCACTTCATAATTACATTGGAAGGTAGATCTCCCAGTTTACTTGAAAAACAAAATATATCTATCATAGCGACATTGCTTGACAAGCACAATCGGCACATTTTATTTTCTTTCTTTCTAGTTACCGACATTTTCTCTATTATGTGAAATGTTATGTTTTTAATACCTATTCCTAAAATGGCGTACTATCACTGTCAATAAACATAATATCTTGTGTAATATTAGGTGCGTTTGGTATCAAGGTGTAGTGTAGATAATTTTTCACTAAAAAGTGTAAACAAGTTCACCAAAAGTGTAAACTAAATGTACACTTGTAACGGGATAGTGTACATTCTGAGTAAATTGTACATGCGCATTACAAAATAAATAAATGACAGATTGACTGAGTTCATTATTTCTAGTTTTTACTGTTTCTTTGGTCGTAAAAATGTTAAACTCACTGCCATATTTATCTTGTACCATTACATTTTTAAGCTCATTCATTTTTAAGAGACAAAAAATATAAAAAACAGAGTACGAAAAAAGTATCAAATCTGCCAAAGTGATTGTCAATTCAGACATATATCACGTGACCTGCACCTGTTCAAGAGCCGGGACTAATAGTTGTTACACTTTTAGTCCCACACTGAAATAACAAACAGGTCAGTTATTTTATACTTTTGTATAACAAACGTAATAGTGCCAAAAGTGTTTACACTTTTTACACTACACCTTGATACCAAACGCACCTAATAAGTGACAATTGGGAGGATTAAACCAACTTGATATTTTATTAATAATATTTATTAATTGAAAAGTAGCCACAGAAAAATAGTAATTAAATTTTATTTTAATTAATTAAACGACTCAACCGACAGCATTGATAATATTAATTAAACGACTCAACGGACAGCATTAATAATAAGAAATTAAACTACTGGCTATAGCTGGACAACTATAGCCAGTTTTATTTTCTTCTTACAATTAAGGGGAATGTTTAACAGGAAAAAGATATTGGACAATATATTCACCTTTTTCAAAATCATAAAATCTGATCTCAGTCTTCAATAGGTCACAAATCCTCGAGGGCTAGGTCACAAATTTCTGAAACGTATTTTTCGATGTTATAATATTATAAAACAATTTTGATGTTTTCGTAGGTGATCGGACATATTTGGAAAATGACTCAAATTATTTTGTTGATCGACCAAAAAATCGCTTCGCGATCGAGACGCTAATGACCTCTGTTGTCGAGCGTCTATAATCCATAATTCATTCATTCTGCTTCGCGATCAACTCGTTGGCCATTCCTGCTCTAAACAATACTACTAGCTGTCTACATTAGGCTCATTTCGCACCAAACCAGTCCAGTCCAGTCGCGTCCAGTTAAGTCGGACGCTACTGGATTGAACGTATTAACTTATCGTTGAAATAAAGGCAGTGTGTAAATCTGGTTTCATACTAAGCGCGTCACGTCCAGTTCGATCGCGTCAAGACTTATCAAGACTGATTGCGACTCAGCCGGTTGAATTTTTAATGCCAGTCAGCCCAGTCTTGACACTCAGAATGGATATAGAAACCTTAATTTTATTAGTGCAAGCAAAAGAGGCAATCTATGATCCTAAGCACGCGAAGCACAGAGATCGAAATTTCGTTGTTGCCGCCTGGAGAGGTAGGTATAGCCAGAGAAATAAGTGGTTAAAGAACCGAACACCGGTCTCCTGGTATGTATGGGATGAATCCAAAACAGATTTCGTCGTTACTTCATCCTTCATCTTCTGTGTAGCTGACGTAAAATTATGCCTTGGAGAAGTACGTCCATTTTGATACAAAATTCTTAACAAAACTGTCGCGAACTTCGATCGGAATTTGCGGGATGGCTGACGCGACGTATTCAGTGCAAAAGGAAATATGGACGTGACTTGATTGGACTGGACTGGCTTGGTGCGAAATGAGCCTGAGACTAACATGGTTTCCGCCAGTATGTATACGTTCATGATCAAATAAGCTACTCGCATTAGCCAATCGCTAAATTTTACATATGGTTACTCACCTGGATGTATAACAAGTTTATGGTTATTTAGAGTGCTTAGCTGAGCAAAGCACTTATGGCAAAAGACACACGCATACGGTTTCTTACCAGTATGTGTACGTTTGTGACTTTTCAAATGATTCGTGCTAACAAAACTTCTATTACAAACGTCACACTGATACGGTTTCTCGCCAGTGTGTGCACGTTTATGAATATTTAGGTTACCTGCCTGTGAGAAAGTCTTATTACAAACGTCACACTGATACGGTTTTTCACCAGTATGTGCACGTTTATGAGTAATCAAATGGCTTGACTTTTTAAAACTCTTAATACAAACGGTACAATCAAAAGTTCTCTGTTTGGAATGCCAGCGCCTATGTCTTTTCAAATCTCCTAATTGAGTAAAACACATGTCACAAATGTTACACTGATATAATTTTGATTTTGTTTTGTTCGCTTCTTCAATTGTTTCTGTTATTCCCGATGTGTCTGCGCAGTTGATTTCATTGCCATCATCGTTAGATGAAGCGTTCTCTGTATCATCAACACGTTCCGTTAAAAATATCGAATTATCATCCGTACGTTCGCTTTTAATTTCGAATAACATTTCCTTGCTATTTTGGTTTTCTGAATCAAAATTTACAGGTGATTTCTCTGTCCAGTTCTCAAGGCCTTCACTTATTTTTGTGTCGCCAATATCACTGCGATCATCCCTTGATAAGGGGTCATCCATCGGCTCGTCTTTGATTTCGGACTTAAATATTTCATCGACATTTTTGTTTGTCGAATTAAACCTTGTAAATTCGTTTTCTTCCCAGTTGACATTCACACTGAACACGTCATGAAGCTCTAAAGATTCACACTTCAAAGTGGCATCCGTATCGGTCTTAGCATTATTGAATAAAGGATCTCCGGAAGGCCTTGCAATGGAACATTCGGGCTTTATTTGATTATCAGACGAGCGTAGTTTCTGTAAATAGTGTCGCAGTGTTTTGTCGGACTGTACTACTTGCACCTGGAACTGGTGAATTTTTTCTATTTGAGTGTAGCATATTCTGCAAACGAAATTCGGCATCTCATCGCACCTCGTTATCTAAAACAAACACCATCATTATTTATTAATATAAATAGGTAAACGGTTTTATAAATGTACTAAAAAGAAAAAATAATATTTAATTTAGGTTCATAACTATAAAAGCGTGGATCGTAAACTCTATAATAATTTATTACAGTCACGATCCACGCTTTTATAGTTACGAACCTAAATTAAATATTATTTTTTTCTTTTTAGTACATTTATAAAACCGTTTTACTAA
Source organism: Mongoloraphidia duomilia (assembly GCA_039654895.1). NCBI lineage: Eukaryota > Metazoa > Arthropoda > Insecta > Raphidioptera > Raphidiidae > Mongoloraphidia > Mongoloraphidia duomilia. The sequence goes on along the minus strand of CM077526.1, from coordinate 22,964,292 downwards.
AAAGTTTTTTTACATATTTTTATTTTTAATTTTTTAGTGTGCTTTATTTGCTCAGTCTGATTTTATTACATTTATCCGATCCACTGAAACGTAACCGGAGCAAGACCTTTTGCTTGTGAAAATTCAAAAATGCGATTTGCACCCGGACGGGAGCCGGGTCGGTCAGCTAATTACCATAATATTGTATTGTCACCGGAGCTACACATGTGTGCAAAATTTCAACTCACTCGAATCACGAGAACTGAGTGAAAATTTAAATGTACAATTTACACCCGAACGAAAGCCGGGCCGGTCAGCTAGTTACAATAATATTGTATTGTCACCGGAGCTACACATGTATGCAAAATTTCACCTCAATCGGATAACGGGAACTGGGTGAAAAATCGGTCGCAAGATTTGTAACAAATATATAAACAAACATACAAATATACAGAGATCAGAGATTGCTTTGCCCTCTATTCAGAGGTCGTTACCATGGTTACCATGGTGTACGTATACAGTAACAAATGCATATTGCTGTTCATTTGACAAAATCTGGATGAACTTAAAGACAAAATCGTCGAAGTATGTTTCAATATGACTCCTGTAATGTTAGATAAAGTGAGACAAAGTTTTTGTAACCGATTAAGCCACTGCTTAATTCAAAATGGAGGTTTATTTGAACATTTGCTTTAATTTTTTATTTTAACTGTTTGTTTTGTTTAATTATTAGTTAAAAAAATATTTTCTTAATAAAAAATTGTTTCATTAATAAAAATAAATTCATTTAATATTGAAGAATTTATTTTAACTGATTTTTCTAATTATTCATTATTAGCTATTATTGTTATTAAATAATGGTTAGTCAGCGTTACCATGGTACCCATTCTCATATGTGGCCAAAGTAATGGTTGATCCTAACTAATTTGCACAATGGAGTTTTCCCTATGTTCGGTTTTCTGTGATACACCCTGTATGGAATCAAGCTACATAAAACCGTTTAAAAATAGAAAGGACATAACAAAATACGGGATAATAACAAGACCATCGAGAGAATCACTAAATGTTGCATAACTATAAAATTTTATTCATTAAAAACCATGCGCTGAAAAATATCTACGTCCAGTAACAATAATTTATTTTCTAATTTACCTGAACGGGAGCACACTTCATAATTACATTGGACGGTCGATCTCCCAGTTTAATTGAAAAGCAAAATATATCTATCACTGCGACATCGGCTGTTAAGCACAACCGGCACATGTTATTTAAGTTTTTTCCAGTGACCGACATTTCTTCTATTATCTGAACATTTTTCACTATTTCTGAGATCTCAATCTGTCAAATTGTCAGTTACTATATTGTTTTTATTGTAGATTATAGACGCGTCGACAACTTAGGTCATTAGCGTCTGAATTACATCAGTTACTATAATTTATTCCTTTCTAATATCAAGACAGTGTCGTAGCTAGGGTTACGCCATTTTTAGGATCCTCACTTTTAAAATTTTGATTTTATTAATGTTTAAGTATATTACGCTTAAAGCGAAAATTTAGTAGACATACATATTTTGTTTAATAACTGAATTCACGAGTGTTTAAGCTTGTGAGTGTTTAAACTGCATGAATAGGTGAAACACTGATTACAAACGTCGCATTGATACGGTTTCTCGCCGGTATGCGTACGTTTGTGAATATTTAAATTGCTCGACCGAGTAAAAGATTTATGGCACACGTCACACTGAAATTGTTTCTCCCCAGTATGTGTAAGTTTATGGGTATTTAAATTGCTCGCCTTGGTATAACTTTTATCACATATGTCACACTGATACGGTTTTTCATCACCATGTAAAAGTTTGTGATTATTTAACGAATCTGATCTACTAAAACACTTATTACAAACGTCACACTGGTACGGTTTCTCGCCGGTATGCGTACGTTTGTGAGTATTTAAATAAGTCGACCTAGTAAATGATTTATTGCAAATGTCACACCGATAAGGTTTGTCATCAACATGTACAAGTTTATGACTATTTAAAGAATCTGATCGAATAAAACTCTTATCGCATACGTCACATTGATACGGTTTCTCACCGGTATGTGTACGTTTGTGCGTTTTCAAATTTACCGGCAGGCTGAAAGTCATGTTACAAACGTTACACTGATACGGTTTCTCGCCGGTATGTGTACGTTTGTGAATTTTCAAGTTCCAGAGATTTCTGAAACCCTTATCGCAAACGGCACATCGATGTTGTTTCTCATCAGTGTGTATACGTTCATGATTAAATAAACTATTTGCTTGAGAAAACTGCTTATTACAAATGTTACACTGATATGGTTTCTCGTCAGCATGTAAAAGTTTATGATTTTTTAAATTGCAATTCTTTGTGAAACGCTTATTACAAAGATCGCACTGAAATGGTTTCTCCCCGGTATGCGTCCGTTTATGACCCTTTAAACTGCCTAACTGAGTAAAATGCTTATTGCAAACGTCACACCTATATGATATCTGTCCGGAATGCAGCCGCTTGTGTCTGTTAAAATCATCTAATTGGGCAAAACACATCCCACACATGTTACATTGATGCAACTTTGAGATATTTTTACTCCCCTCTTCAAAATATTCCGTCATATCAACAGAACGAAAGCACGCGAAGTTTCCCGATGTTTGGTTAATTGTGCCTTCGCAGTTTTTTTCAATGCCATCACAGTCAGATGAAACTTCTACAGTGTTACCAATTTTATATTCTTTTTGAAATAACGAACTATCAACCAACTGCAACGGTTCGTTTTTCATGTCGGATTTTGACGTCACTTCGTCGTCCGTTTTGTTCGCTGATCTTTTTTCTTTGCAGTTATCTTCATTCAATTTAGAGTCACTAATATCAATATTGTCTTTACAGCTAATATTGTCATCGTCCTTTGATAAAATATCGACATCGCATTCTAACGAATTATTATCCATCGGTTCGTCCTTGATTTTGGATGTCATTTCCCCGTTGTTTTTGCATGTCAAAGTTAAATTTGCAGATGTTTTTCCATTCAAGCTGGCGTTCACGTCCAATACGTCATCAAGCTCGAAAGCTTCACATTTCACATCTGCATTCGTGTTATGGACTAAAAAATCCTCAGAAGGCTTCTCAATAGGATATCCTGACGCGATTTGATTATCGGAAGCACATGACTGTTGTAAATGGTTTCGCAGTGTTTTCTCGGACTGCACTACTTGAATTTGAAACTGGTGAAATTTCTCCAGTTGAGTGTAACATAAACGGCAAATGAAATTCGGCATTTCATCGCGCCTCGTTATCTAAGAGACATCACAATAATATATTTAAAATAACATACAATAAGAATTTACAAGAACATTAATAAACCATAATATAACTATTGTAATTTGAAATTGTATAATATAATGAGAGAGTCAGCTGTAAACTAACAATTATTAAGCATTTTGAATCGAAAATAAACATTCTTTACACCATATTCCTTAAAAAAAAAACGTTTACCTGAACGGGAGCACACTTCATAATTACGTTCGATGGTTGATCTTTCAATCTAGTCGAAAAACAAAATATGTTAATCACAGTAGCGTCGCTTGATAAGCACAATCGACACACTTTATTTATGTCACCGCCGGTTACCAATATTTCCTTCATTTTGTAAATTAACCTTTTCTACAATAATGTATTTCTAATTACTAATCGCTAAGTTGATGCAGCACACTGCACAGCAATTAGCAGTAGCACAAAACTAACTTTCTACATGTACACTCTATTAACATGATTACATCATTATTCTGTTCTTTAAAGATTATAAATTATTTTGATTCTCACTTGAAATGAGTGTTTCAATTCTAGAATAAAACATTGCTCTAATATCTTGGTAGCAAGTGTTTCCGGGCTACGTAGCCGTGGTCTAATGGATTTTGCTCCGTACATTTCGCCCAACGGAGCTTTGGGCGAAACGTACGGAGTAAAATCCATTAGACCACGGCTACCTAGCCCGGAAACACTTGCTACCAAGATGTCTACCGGCCGTGAAAGCATGAAACTCCAACTGCTCTAATACTGAACGAAGAAGAAAAGGTCTTACGACCACAGAAAAGAAAAACGTTAATTGGTACATCAAATATTACAAAAGCGCAAAGGAGAGAGACAACCTTTTAAACTATGTAACAAATATTATCAAATGTTCATTGAGGAATCTCATTTTCACGTATATATTCTATTAGTATTTCATCAAGTATTTGCGGTTCTTGCAAGACGTGTCACGCTCGAGCTAGGTAATTAGTGTTTCGGAGAAAGTTCCGCGGATTTGGTTTGTTGTTTGAGGGATCGTATGTCCACCCCTAAAATATCAATGTTCTACCTTAAAAATAGCCAATATACAGTAATATCCGGTCTTTTGTAACTTTTAAAATGTACGCCTTATTTCAAATTTCCGATGCCCCACCTAAAATTTAGTTTTCGTTTCGACCCTACGAGCGAATGACCGCCAAGTGTCAATGCACAACGGTCAAATAATATAAATGCAGACAAGTAAGGATCGACCTTTAAAATATGATTTGCTATCTTTATGATATAATGTAATCTTTATTTGATAATAAATGAATACAAAACACGTACACGTTTTTATTTTGCAAATATTTAATTAAACAGCTCGTTCACAACGATATGGTTTCTCAACAGTGTGTGCACGTTTGTGACTACTTTAACGATGTGATAAGGTGACAGACTTCGTAAAACGGCATACTGATTTGTCATTATTAGGCTTCCGATCAGTGGCGGACTAAGGGGAGGACGGAGGGGGCGGATTGCCCCAGGCCTCTGATCCTGGGGGGCCTCCAAATCTCGAGAAGTCCTTCTTAATCAAATCCCAAACAAGGCCAAAATATGTTTAGTAAGCAAAAGAGGCAGTTTGGAGTTGGAGGCCCCGTAAGTATAAAAAATATAAACATAGGTAGGTCGTTTATTATAAATATTTGATTTTTTTTGCCAGCCATTACATCTATATTATTCATTTTTTATGAAATTTACACCACAAATACATCAATTTCTTAGCAGACCGGGGACCTCATTTAGTTCTGCGGCCCCGGGCCTCCGACAGGCTCAGTTCGATACCGCTTCCGATTAACATGTTGAAGTTTGTGAATATTTAGAGTGTCCACTCGAGCAAAACACTTATTGCAAGCGTCACACTGATACGGTCTCTCGCCGGTATGTGTACGTTTGTGAGTATTTAAATAACTCTGCCTAATAAATGATTTATTGCAAATGTCACACTGATAAGGTTTGTCATCAACATGTATAAGTTTGTGACCATTTAAAGTATCTAACCGAAAGAAACTCTTATCGCATACGTCACACTGATACGGTCTTTCGCCAGTATGTGTAAGTTTATGTTTATTTAATTTGCTCGCCTTGGTATAACTTTTATGGCATATTTCACACTGATACGGTTTTTCATCACCATGTAAAAGTTTGTGATTATTTAAAGAATCTGATCTAGTAAAACACTTATTACAAACGTCACACTGGTACGGTTTTTCGCCGGTATGTGTACGTTTATGTGTAGTTAAATTACTCTGCCTAGAAAATGATTTATCGCAAAAGTCACACCGATAAGGTTTGTCCTCAACATGTACAAAACGGTGACTATTTAAAGAATCTGACCGATTGAAACTCTTATCGCATACTTCACATTGATACTGTTTCTCTCCGGTATGTGTGCGTTTGTGCGTTTTCAAATTGACCGGCAGACTGAAAGTCATGTTACAAACATTACATTGATAAGGTTTCTCCCCGGTATGCGTCCGCTTATGATCCAATAAACTTGCTAATTGAGTAAAATGCTTATTGCAAACGTCACATCTATATGATATCTGTCCGGAATGTAGCCGTTTGTGTCTTTTTAAATCATCTAATTGGGCAAAACACATCCCACACATGTCACATTGATGTAACTTTGAGATATTTTCGCTCCCCTCTTCAAAATATTCCGTCATATCAGCAGAACGAAGGCAAACGAAGTTTCCCGATGTTTGGTTAATTGTGTCGTCGTAGTTTCTTTCACTGCCGTCACAGTCAGATGAAACTTTTACAGTGTTACCAATATAACTATCAACCAACTGCAACGGTTCGCTTTTCATGTCGGATTTTGACGACACTTCGTTGTCAGTTTTGTCTACAGATCTTTTTTCTTTGCAGTTATCTTCATTCAATTTAGAGTCACTAATATCAATATTGTCTTTATAGCTAATATTGTCATCGTCCTTTGATAAAATATCGACATCGCATTCTATCGAATTATAATCCATCGGTTCGTCTTTGATTTTGAATGTCATTTCCTCGTTGTTTTTGCATGTCGAAGTTAAATTTGCAGCTGATGTTTTTCCATTCAAGCCGGCGTTCACGTCCAATACGTCATCAAAGTCTAAAGCTTCACATTTCACATCTGCATTCATGTTATGGACTAAAAAATCCTCAGAAGGCTTCTCAATAGGACATCCTGACATGATTTGATTATCGGAAGCACATGACTGTTGTAAATGGTTTCGCAGTGTTTTTTCAGACTGCACTACTTGAATTTGAAACTGGTGAAATTTCTCCAGTTGAGTGTAACATAAACGGCAAATGAAATTCGGCATTTCATCGCGCTTCGTTATCTAAGAGACATCACAATAATATAAAAAAAAAACTTACAATAATAAATTACAAGAACATTAATAAACCATAAAATGACTATTGTAATTTGAAATTAATGAGAGAGTTAGCTGTACATTAACAATTATTAAGCATTTTGAATAGAAAACAAACATTCTTTAAATTAATATTCCTTAAAAGAAAATCGTTACCTGAACGGGAGCACACTTCATAATTACGTTCGATGGTTGATCTTTCAATCTAGTCGAAAAACAAAATATATCAATTACAGTAGCGTCGCTTGATAAGCACAAACGACACACTTTATTCAAGTCACCGCCAGTTACTAGTATTTCCTTCATTTTGTTTATTAACTGTTTTTTTTACAATATTATATTTCTAATTACTACTCGTATAATTGCCACGTTGATGTTGCCATTACTAAATACTAATAAGCACAGCGGTTAGCAGTAGCACAGAACTAACTTTCTACCGATACATGATTATATCATATTCTGTAATGAATATTATGATGTAATAATGTAATAGAGAGTTTCTGTAGAAAGTTAGTAACGGCAAAATCAACGTAAAACACTGTCTTTTCAAGTGACAATCAAGATTTATAGTTTGAAGTAACTTCATATAAATGTTGATTCTCACTTGAAAAGAGAGTGTTTTCAATTCGAGAATAAAACCTTGTTCTAATACTGAACGAAGAAAAAGCCTTACGACCACAGAAAAAAAATACCTTACTGGGTGTTACAAAAGCGTACAGGAGAGATACAACTTTCTAAACTATGTAACAAATATCAAATGTCCATCAAGGAATCTCATTTTCACGTATACCTACATTCTATTAGTACTTCATCAAGTATTTGCGGTTCTTGCAAGACATACGCTCGAGCCAGGTAAAAAGTGTTTCGGAGAAAATTTCGCGGGTTTGGTTTGTTGTTTGACGGATCGTATCGAGGGGCAATGCCCACCCCTAAAATATCAATATCCTACCTTAAAAATAGTCAATATACAGTAATATCCGGTCTTTTGTAATTTTTAAAATGTTCGCCTTATTTCAAATTTTCGATGCCCTACCTAAAATTTAGTTTTAGTTTCGACCCTACGATGGAATGACCGCCAAGTGTAAATGCACACCGGTAAAATGCAGAAGATAAATGCAGACAAGTAAGAATCGACCATTAAAATATGATTTGTTATCTTTATGATATAATGTGTAATCTTTATTTAATAACAAATGAATACAAAAGAGGCAGTGATGGGCGATTACGGGATATTTTAGTCGATTGTCTCGATTGTTCAAACATCTCGATGACTCTCGATGGTTTTCACTTGAACTCGATTGTTGTTTCATAGTTGACCGAGTCGCATAGTACTGAATCGTACAGATGATGTACACTGTTGACTACAGAGTACCGACTGAACAGTGAACAATCAACGATGAACGAGTCGCGTGAACGTCAGACGTCGGTCGACTAGCATATAACCTTGAATCGCGATTATATGTATTCTCATTTGCTGGCAAATAATCAACTTGAACAATCGAACATTTCGATTCTAAAATCTAACTCAGAGTCGATTGTGGACTCGATTGTTATTATGAACGATTGCAATTGTTTCGATTGTAAAAACATCTTACAATCGCCCATCACTAAAAAGAGGTACACGTTTTTATTTTGCAAATATTTAATTAAACAACCCGTTCAAAACGATATGGTTTCTCAACAGTGTGTGCACGTTTGTGACTACTTTAACAATGTAACAAGGTGTCAGGCTTCGTACAAACGGCACATTGATTAGTTATTAGACTTCCGACTAAGATGTTGAAGTTTGTGAATATTTAGATAGTCCACTCGAGCAAAACACTTACTGCAAACGTCACACTGATATGGTTTCTCGCCAGTATGTGTACGTTTGTGAATCTTTACTTTGGTTGACTGGGAGAAACACTTATTGCAAACGTCACACTGATAGGGTTTTTCACCAGTATGCATACGTTTGTGAATTTTTAATTTGGACAAATAGGAGAAATTCTTATTACAAACGTCACACTGATAAGGTTTTTCACCAGTATGCGCACGTTTGTGAACTTTTAATTTGGACATACGGGAGAAATTCTCATTACAAACGTCACACTGATACGGTTTTTCACCAGTATGTGTGAATTTGTGAGAATTTAAGGTGCTTGACTGAGCAAAGCACTTATTACAAAAGTTACACTGATAAGGTTTTTCACCAGTATGTGAACGTTTATGAGTAATCAAATTGCTCGCTCTCGTGTAACTCTTATTACAAATATCACATTTAAACGTCTTCTGTCCAAAATGTAGGGGAATGTGTTTTTTAAAATCTTCTATTTGAGTAAAACATATGTCGCAAATGTTACATTGATATAATTTTGAATTTGTTTTTTGTCCATCTTCATTTTTTTCTGTTATTTTCGATGTGTGGCCAATATCGATATTTGTGTTTTCGCTGCCATCACCGTTGCTTGAAGCGATCCCTGTATTATCAACATGTTCTGTTATAAATATCGAATTATAAGCTGTCGATTCGTCATTAGTTTCGGATTTCAAAAGCAATTTTTCGTTAACTTCGTTCACTGAAAAAAAATGTCCGTTTTCTTTCCAATTGACATCCATTTTTGGGTCATTAATGTTGATATATGAACTGGCGCAGCTGATTTGATCAACGACATCCCTTGATAAAGTATTCTCTGTTGAAATTAATGAATCATCGTCTATTGGTTCGTCTTTAATTTCGGATTTTAAAAACATTTCAGTTTTAGTTTCCGAATTCAAATTTTCAGATTCCTCTTCTTTCACGTCACATGTATTACGAAATTCCAAATTTTCACATTTCACAGTAATATTTTTATTAGTGTTATGGTTTAAAGAATTCTCGGAAAGTCTCTGAACAGAATAACTAGACTTGGTTTGTTTATCAGAAGCGTGCAGTTGCTGTAGATATAGCCGCAGTGTTTCATCAGACTGTACAACTCGCAACTGGAACTGGTGAAAATTTTCCAGTTGAGTGTAGCATAACCGACAAATGAATTTCGGCATCTCGTCGGGACACGTTATCTAAGAGAGAGTTTTTTATTTATTTACTGTAGATTATAGACGCGCCGGCAACTTAGGTCATTAGCGTCTTATGCCCATATTCATAGTTAACCCTTAAGGTAAGTGATAAGGGTCCCTTCGCTGAGGGTCGCTTGAGTGCTGAGAGCACCTTATTCAAAGGAGCGTTTCATAGTCATTTCCTTGAGTGAGGGAAGAATTATAGTAAACCTCCATGATTTTTTCCTTTAGAACAGTTGGTCATACTGCAGACCGATTGTGTTTAGTTGTCATTTTTGATACAAATGCGTGTTTTTACTTTTTAGCCACGATTATTAATTTTCGTCAAACGATGGAACACCAACGGTTAACAATACATCTCTTACAACTCCTTTGCTGAATCGATATCTTTTCGAAAATTCATTTTCTTCGTAAAATTCAAAAGGATTTTCAAGATCGCGTATATATCTCTTTTTTAAACGTTCTACTTTTATCACTACTATCGTACAATTCGTCAAAATCGTCCATTTTTATAATCTTTATTTTACGTAATATCACGCTGTTTACACAGAGAATGCAGGTTAGGTTAGCAGAATAATAATAATTATTACCTACGTCTATTTGCTTCTTTGTCTAAATAAAGACGCACATACTTTTTAGACACTTAAGGGACATACCATCCACCCTTAAGGTGAGGGTGATGTAAGGGCCCTTACAGACGTCAATTTTGACTATGAAACGCATATTCGATTTGAGGGTAGATTTAATTGTCCCTTACTACTTAAGGGTTAACTATGAATACGGCCGTTAATTAGGTACATTAAATAAAAACTTCCTTAAAACTAAATGGCATCACAAAACATCCATGAGTGGAGGTGGGATTCGAATCCACGACAGTGTGAGCCAAAGGTCGGTTATGCTAACCGTTACACCACACTGTCCTCTCTAAGAGAGAGTACACATTATAAAAGACAAAGAAGAAAATAAAAAAACCAAAACATTGAGGGAATATTAATTATTTCTAAATACATATAATTAGCAGTATTTTATTTGAATTAAAAACAAAAATTCTTTACATCAAGGTAGCTTTACACCTTGCCTCTTTTTCGTGCGGAAAATCTTGCACCACTGCATGTATTTTTTGTACATGTAATAGGAGGCAAAAACGCATATCTTTTTGTTATGAATCGTATTTACACGTTCGTTGCACATGAAAATTGCCTATATGAGTCAACAAATTTAAGTTTTTTCACTACTCCACTCCATTTTACTAAACAAAAACACACGGCGCATGAATGATGCCTCTCAGTAAAATGTCTCGTGCGTTATAAATTGACGCATGCAGACAAACATGTCTTTTACTGTGTTTAAGCGCATGTATCAAGACGCACGAAAAGACGCATCGTTTAAAGCTACCATTCTTAAAAGAAAAAAAGCTTACATGAACGGGAGCACACTTCATAATTACGTTCGATGGTTGATCTTTCAGTCTAGCCGAAAAACAAAATATGTCTATCACAGTGGCGTCGCTTGATAAGCATAATCGACATATTTTATTCAAGTCACCATCGGTTACCAGTATTTTCTTCATTATGCAAATTTTTAGTCTCGCAATGATAACATGCTATAGTAAACCCACTGAGTTAAAAGATGATAGAGGCGCTACAAGCATTTAAAAGTGAAGCCAGTCGCCATATTTATTCAGATCATTCATTTTATATGTAAGAAAAAGAAGAATAGAATAAATTCCCTAATCCATCCCGTGTTTGGCCGCCATGTTTGTTGTCCCTTGTTACGTCAGGCTTGATTACAATATTGTGTAAGCAGTTTTACACGGGATAGCGTCTCTATTATCTTTTAACTCAGTGGGTACACCTTTTCCCTGAGGAAAGAAAAATCGCTTACCTATGTAAGGATTTTTCGATTCTAAGTACCTACCTACCTACCTACTGATAGTTGATACGATATCAATATCGATATTTTTAAACCACAGAGATATGCAAATCATCCTGCCAAATCTACAAAACTGATTTAGTAGGTATGTGTTGACAAATCCTAGAACGGTTCTGGGACTCTTCGGACGCTTTAGAACTGTCAAAATCAGTTCAGAACTGCATCAACAAACACACTAATGTCGGGTTTATGGTACATTTAACACGCAATTTTGTTAATAGCTGTTACATTTTTACACATAAAACATACAAAGTAATCATAGAAATAACAGCGAATTAACATAGCGTGATTAAAATGTACGATAAATTCGACACTAGTGTACAACTGTAATCATTACACTCAGTGAAATAATAAACGTTTCAGTGTAAAGAAAAATGTCCTTGAAATTCATACCGAACAAAACTAATTTCAGTAACTTTTCATTTTCAGTTTCCAGTCATCTTCACATCATTGTAACAGAGAACCACCATTGGCACCATTGCGCAAATGTAATTGACAACTGATTCAGTATCATTCCGCATTATTAATATTTTTAAAATCTGTTTATTTCTACATTCAATTCAAAAACAAAAATGATATCGAAAATAGACAATGCAACTGGTAAACATATTAAATTTATTAAAGATATTAATGAAAAATGCACACCTAATATAAATATTCTAGAAACATTGTAAACGCTCCGTTATTGATTCGAAAATTGTTTAGAAACAAACTTTGTGAAGGGATTCCCCCTAAACCCCTGGATCCCCTGACCTAATTCATTTATCAATTCTGGGTCTAAAGTCCAGCATTTCCTTTGTTTTAATGCGTTGATCAACCATTGTTTGACCAACACCCATCAATCAGTAATTGTTTAATAACCAGTGAAATCCAGTTTTTAATTGTTCAAAAACAATATATCTTTGATAACTTCAAATGCCGGATGCAAAAAATTAACGCTGTTGTATTTTTAGGTGAGTTGAAGCAAAAATTAATTGAACAAAAGAATGGCTAAAAAATTTCAGATCGAAAAGCCACCAGACGACGAGAAGGCTTTGAAAAATTGGAAGCGTTGGAAACAAGCCTTTGATTTGTATTCAGAAGCGTCGGGTTTAGCCAATAAGGACAAAGAAACCCAAGCCAAAGCGATAATGAACATATTGGGCGATGACGTCATAAATCGATTCAACAATATGAAAATTTCGGATGAAGATAGAAAAGATCCGTCGAAGGTACTGCTGTTGTTCGAGCACGATTGCGCATCGCTCGGCGAAGGTGTCATCGATAAGCACGTAATGTTTTTCACGAGAAAACAAAAGCAAAGGGAATCGTTCAAAAGCTTCCTCACCGACGTGACCAAACTCAGTCGAGACTGCAGCTTCGAAGATGGCTTGATACGTAACGCGGTAGTAGCAGGCGTCAAGAACAAAACTCTTCGAAAACGTTTGTTGAGAATAAAGTTATTAACGCTCGACAAGTGCGTGAAGATTTGTAAAATCGCCGAGAAAACCGCGATGCAAGCGAAGGATTTATTAAAGACGTCGACGATCGTTACTGGTGGTGCGCTTGAAGTTGAGAAAAAACGCAGACGGTGCAACAAGTGTGGATTGACACGACACGTCGGAAATGAATGCCCTGCCTTCGGGAAATTATGCATCAAATGCAAAACAAAAAACCATTTCGCTCGAGTGTGCAAGAATAAAACGAAAGCCAACAACGATGTCAAGGAACGTGGCAAGAAAAGAAACCATTTCTTTTGCAAAAATAAAGCCAACAACGACGCCGAAGAACTTACAGGAGATGAACTTGTTTTGGGTATTGCCAATATCTCTAAAATAAGCTTTGCTTCTGTTAATAACCTCAGCTGTCAAGCGTCTATTATCTACAATTCAGTGATATTTTTATACGGATTGAAGTTATTTTTTTTTTCTAAATTGTTACTTGAGTGATGATAATTTTCTTCGGGTATGTAACGATAACTGAAAACTAACAAAATTATTCATCATCGCTTTTTTTTTTGATTTTTTCTTCTTTTTATTTTCACTAGAAAGTTCTTCAGACTGGACAAAAGCCTTCGGGTTCAGTTTATATATAGAAAATTGTTAAAAATAGATTCAAAAAATATTTTTTGAATCTATTTTAAACAATTTTTAACCGACTTCAAAGAAAGGAAGTTTCTCAATTCGACTATATATATTTTTTATGTTTTATGTGTGTTCGCGGATAACTTCGCCGTTTATGAACCGATTTTGAAAATTTTTTTCATTTGAAAGGGTATACTTTCAGATTGGTCCCATAGAAATTTCATCAAAATCGGTTCAGTAGTTCGGCTGATTTTAATAAAAGTAAGTAACAGCGTGTGATTCTTTAAGGTAAATGTTACTTTTTGACACTAAAAAGTAAAAAATAAAAAACTTTTTAACAAAAAAAAAAACCTCCTTCAAAATGGCACTAAAAAGAGGAAAATAATGAAATTTTGAGGTCTGTGCTAATTAAAATATGAAGTCGGTTAAAAAGTATAGTATAGTGATTAATATCTTTTTTTTCAACCAACTTCATATTTTAATTGGCACAGACTTCAAAATTTCAGTATTTTCCTCTTTTTAGTGCCTTTTGAAGTAGGTTTTTTTTTTTTGTTAAAAAGTTTTTTCTATATATTTTTTTCATTCATAGATTATTATATTATTTTTATTTTATATCATATTTTATACTTGAAAAGGGTAAACATATTTGCCGAAACGTCGTATTTTTTATTATATCTATTTATTATATGTCTGTTATTTTGGTCATTTTCTTTTATTAATTTATAACTAATGTTCTGTTTTTTATGTTATGTTTTATTTTTCAGATTTAAACAAAATGGCTGAGGTCGCAAGATCCAAACCCGCTGAAGAGTACCGCTTTGATAAAAAACAAGTGAGTATTTGTTAATTTATCGAACTAAGAGGTTAATTTCCCGAGAAATCATAGACATATACAATTTTTGTATATAGCAAACTGTCAGTAATTTAAAAATTAACAAAATAAGCGCTCTTTTTAGAAAATTTTTAAAAATGAGAAAAAGGTCATTTAGATTCGGAATTTCACAAGGAGCCCTCAGAATCATCGGCGTTACTTTTGGGACACTCTGCATACGACCTTACTGAATCCAATTTTGTAAAAACGAAATTAAACGGCTCTTAAAAACTAAAAAAATAAATAAACGGTTGCAAACTCACCTTCTATGGGCAGTCCATTTCCAGGTTCTCTATTTTTGTGACGCTTTTCCTGAAAAAATAAATTAAAATAAATACTACAAAAATTATAGTTCATTATAGTAAGTCTCAAAATTTAAGATAGTGAGACATGCATAGTTCGTGACAAGGTTGATGAAGCGGAAAAACAAAAATGTATTGTGAAGGCGTTTAAGTTAGACTGGGGCTCTTTCTAATGACATATTACACAATAAAAAAAAATTAGCAGTCATGGAAACTGCCGACAGAAGTGAAAACTTTTTGAAAACAAATGCTTTGTTTTCATTATTCATTTTTCTACAGATTGTATCAAATTAAAGCTGTGCATAGGGCGTTCTGTGTGTAAGACAGAGATCGATATATAAAGCAGTAAATAATAAGGAAGTTTCTGTAGTTACTGTAAATAAATAATACCCATACTAACCCATACAACCTGATAGCGTCATCTTTGTTTTGTGATTTTATCATAATAATAATTGTATTTTAAAGACCACCAACAGCTAAGGTTATTTGGGCCTAGCACCAATTCATATTTTCAATTCATTATTATTATTTTTTTTTTTTTAATAATAAATTGAAAATCCAATTGACACTTTTACCAGCTCTCGGGCTAGAACCCGAGAACTGGGGACTTGTAATAGAGGAACCATAGCAACGCCATGTAAACAACAGCGCCGCTACACTCTCGGCTATTCTCAAGCCCTTGTGATTTTATCAATAATTTCTTATTTCAGTAGTCAGTAACTACAGAAACTTCCTATTAGCGATCATTATCTCGTTCTTACTTATTGCTTTATATCGATCTCTATCTTACACACAGAACGCCCTATGCACAGCTTTAATTTGATACAATCTGTATACAAAAATATTAACATATTTATTACTCACTAGTGTACTGCACAATGGTCCTACAATTAAACAAATAATCAAACTAAAACACAATTTAAACAATACACCCATTGAGATTTTCACGTAATCAATTCAACTTTACTTGTATAGATACACATAGTGCTAATGTTTAATATGTTAGTGCATATGCGTGTACATAGGCCACTGCGCGTGCGCCAGTATATTACTTCACCGCTGGCCAAGCGCAATACGTTACACTCATACATACATACATAATTTTATTGTACAAGCGACACAGAGTGCCATACAGTCACAAATTAAAAAGTATACATTAAAAGTTAATAGCTATAGATATACTTTTAACATGAGCATTGAGCATGTCGGTGACGGTGACGCGAATCCATAAGTTTTTCCCCTCCCAGAAGTCGTCCAACGCGCCTATTGAAGTTTTCACTTCAAAATTTATGTTTACAGGCTTTTGTAGCTGCAATATTTCTCGACTAATCAAATTTTTTGCTTTTTTTTCAGGAAAAAACAAAAACCAACCAGAGGACTCACTTCAGATATCATATGTACAAGAATAAGATTTGCGGTTTGATGGCGTTAAAATTGTGCATGGATAAAAGTGTAAAAAATTTCCAAATTTGCACCAACGTCAAAGTTGTAAAACCGTTCGATGACATGGTAATTCGGTACGAATTGGACGAACGACCGTGTACCATTTATATGCGTATCCAACTCAGAGAAGCAAAATGGAACGGCGATAATCAATGGTTTTCTAATCAGAATGTTGGTTTGCGTTTAGAGAAATATTACGACGGCTACAAAAAAATAACCGATTCACAATCTGACGCGTTCGGAGAAGGATTCGAAAAAGGTCGAGAAACGTTTATTTTGTTTACGAATGCCAGTCTGCAGAAGTGCGATTCGTTGCGAGAACAAGACGATGAAATTGGTTTTCACAATCATGAATTTCTAACAACAAACAGTAATGGAAAAATCTACAAATTTACAGACGATGATACTGATTTAGAAAACATGCTTTTGCCGACTGAAGTATCCAGAAAGGATTTCTTAGACAAGTTTTTACTTTTCGTTCAGCAGGCCAATATGAAACGTCTCGACGAAAAATTGTATGGTTCTATTTTGAAATTGTTGCGAAGCAAAATGCCAAAATCGACTGGCGATTCAAAAGTGAATGAAATCGCCTGGAAATACAAGCGTTTCATTGACCGTAAACCCAGAAAGAAGGCACTCACAAGGATCGATATTATCGGGAACGTTATTGAATTTTATTTGGAAACATCGCACGATTCGAAATTTTCGCAAAATTTCAAAGTTTTCAAAGTATTGGGGGAAGGGGCATACGGCAAAGTGTTCGAAACCGAATGCGTGTCTGATAAGCGCAAATACGCTGTTAAGAGAATCAAACTTCCGATTGAAAAAATCGCTCGCGAACGAATGTTACGTGAAGTACAAGCATTAGCTCATTTGAAACATCGCAACATCGTCCGTCTTTTCGACGCTTGGCAGGAAAATTATACCGGAGATGATGACAACGACGACGACGATTGTTCAGATACAGACGACGATTCCGATTCGCAGTCACCCAATTACGGCGCTGCCGATA
Source organism: Mongoloraphidia duomilia (assembly GCA_039654895.1). Lineage (NCBI taxonomy): Eukaryota > Metazoa > Arthropoda > Insecta > Raphidioptera > Raphidiidae > Mongoloraphidia > Mongoloraphidia duomilia. Next base: position 22,946,955 of record CM077526.1, on the reverse strand, counting down.
ATCTTGCTTCCGACGATTCTTTTATCGTTTTCGAATCGAACGAAGTGTCTGACAGTAAAACTATCAAGCGCAGTCAGTCGTTACCATCTTTAATCAAAAATAGCAGTATAAAACAATTGAATCGGCAAGTACTTTACATCCAGATGGAGCTATGTGAAAAACAAAATTTGAAAGACTGGATGGACCGTAACGAGGACAGACCAAAAACCAAAGTAAAGTGCATGTTCAAACAGATTATCGTTGCTGTCGAACATATCCATCTGCAGGGATTCATTCACAGAGATTTGAAACCGACCAATGTTTTCTTCGGTTTGAACGGAGAGATCAAAGTCGGCGACTTCGGTCTCGTTACTCAAAATATACTTCATGATGAATCGGGCGTACAAACCGACCACGCAACACGGAAGAAAACTCTCGATGTCGGTACAGAGCTGTACATGAGTCCAGAACAGGAAAACAACATGCCCTTTTACGATTACAAAACCGATATTTATTCACTCGGAATTTTATATTTCGAACTGTTGATTTACTTCGGCTCGGAGAGAGAAAGACGGACAACGTTGGCTCAGTTGAGGGAGGGTAAATATCCAGATAATTTCGAAAACAATGTCCCGGATGAATACGGTCTTCTACAGATAATGTTGGCGAGGAATCCTGAAGAAAGACCGACAACAATTGGGATCAGAGCTCTACATCCGTTTTATGAGAAGACCGATCAAAAGTATAAATTTAAATTGCCACCAAGACAAGTTCGGTCTAATAAAACTAGCCTAACAAGACATCGGTCTTGTTACAGGCAATAATAACGAGAAAATTGCATGATTTTCGGAATGGCTTACTTTTGAAGATTCTAAAAGTTAACAAAAAATTGGATCACCCACAGGCAAGAATAGGTTTGTTTGTTGGTAAGTTCTGAACTCCCAAAGCGTTTGAAGTCTTCGGACACAACTGTTGGCTAAATTCTCGGGATCTTCGCACTGTTTGGACCTGGACAGCCGGAAGAGTCCGACAATTTGACAAACACGCAGTTGTTTACGAAGAGTTCTGTATTGCCGACAGATGCTTTGGGAGTTCAGAACTTACCAACAAACACTCCTAAAATAAGAACAGAGCATAAACCAAACGGTCTTGATAGGCGAGTGGGATGAAAGAGGGTAAATGAAGTGAACAGTGCCTGCGCATGTGCAGTTGCGTGATAATTTTACATTACTGCGCATGCCTCAAATAGTAACAAATGAAAAGCAGTTCTGCAATGGCGTCCAGCCTGGTTAATTCATTTTCTTGATAGAAAAAAGATACCTTCCTACGAAATTTTAATCGGTTTCTCTTTAAACTACAATGGTTGGTTTTTGAAAAAATTACGAATTAGTTTACTGGCCGAAATGCAAACTTTCGATATTCAATTCATCGACCACAATTTGAATATTATTTGTCAATTGAACGTCGAAGTTTAGAGTTTGCAGAATGTCTTCTGTTTTCAAGCATACACATTCTTTTGTTTTCGTTAGTAAACAAATGAACGTTTTCTTCAAGAACCAACCGTTCAGTAAATCTATTTAGAAGTTCTACAGAGATATAAGGAGATGGAAAAATGTTATAATTTTTGTATGTTTTAAAAATATGTAGGTAGTAAATAAAAAAATATTTTTTGAAGTTTTTGTATTTTTTTTATCAACAGCTAGAAGTAGCGTAAAGCCAGGCGCATACACACAATTGTTAGCATGATTAAACAATTTAGTTGAGTTGTGTTGTGATTTCAACTCGACTAAACTGTTTAGTTGCCAGAGGAACGCATATCTAAAAATTAGAATTTTTTTTGTGTTATTTAGTTTTCTATCAATTATTGTAGGTTACGTGAATTCGATGCGATAGAAAATAAATAATTTTGAACAATTTTCATAATAAATTGCAGGTAATCTCAGTAGCGTTGGGCGAATACGAGATGTTTTTACAATCGCAATCGTTCATAATAACAATCGAGTCCACAATCGACTCGGAGTTTGATTTTACAATCGAAATGTTCGATTGCTCAAGTCGATTATTTGCCAGCGAATGAGAATACATATAATCGCGATTCAAGGTTATATGCTGGTCGAATGAAGTCTGACGTTTACGCTACTCGTTCATCGTTGATTCACTGTTCAGTCGGTCTCAGAGCACTCGATTACTGCACGATCGACCATCCATCGACTCGACCACAGTTGTTGAGTGATGAACGGTTATATATTATGTGGCTCTCGACAGTGGACATCGTCTGTACGATTCAGTACTATGCAACTTGGTCTCGGTGAAATATGAAACAACAACAATCGAGTCCAAGTGAAAACCATCGAGAGTCATCGAGATGTTTGAACAATCGAGACAATTGACTAAAATATCTCGTAATCGCCCATCACTAAATCTCAGTAGCTTTATTATTCATTGAGCAAAACTAAGTGTGGACTTGATGTTTTTACGAGAAAAATTTATTAGTGAAATCAGAATTTCGATAGCATGTTTAATTTTAAATCTAGGTATTGCAAATTAGCCGATTTTAATAATTCGCCGTAATTTTATAAATTTAGGAAACATTATTCAGATGAGATGAAAATTTACTGATAAAATTGCAGTCACTAATTATAACCAAACTTTAATAAAATTAACATAATGAGAGAAATATCGTTAACTGGAACTGAATTAAGTACAATGTGTCGATTGTGCTTATCAAGTGACGTTACACTGTTAGATATTTTTAGGTTTTCATCAAAAATGAAGAATAGCGTTGCTTGTATAATTATGAAATGCGCTACTGTTCAGGTAAGTTCTGTTCTTTCTGGAGAATACGGGCAGTACAGATTATGGTTATTTGAAATAGTAATGTAGTTTCTGACTGATTCTACACCGTTCTAGTAGAGTTCCCGCGGTGAGAGATGAAGCCAGGCACGTCATCAATAATATGCTAGTGAACGCCTGCTTGCCCGCAGACAGTGCCGTGTACACAAAACTGCACATTGGGTTTTATGACGTTTGGTACAATTTTGGCAAACTGCTATTCATGACAATAAACAGCCAATAGCAAGCTAAAAGGCGGGCGCAATGCATTCACGTTACTATGACGCGGTGACTTCATCTTTCGCCGCGCGAGGTCTATAAGATTTTAATTCCTAATTTGTCACAAAGAAGCCATCGTTTCAGATGTATCATAACATGGTTTTTAACAACAATTTTAATTTAACTTCATGGAACTATTCAGTTAGCTTCATCTTTTTTTGACTTAAGGACTTTTTTTATTCCTACCGCACCGCTAGTGCCACAAATAGTAAATTAACTTTGAAGAAAATCCTTGTTTAATAACATTTTTAAAAAATATAATTATTAAGAAATTAAAGAAAAATTAAGAAACATTTTTTTATAAAAAATTATCAATAATTTGAAGATAATTAAAATTTCTTTCGATTGTCAGATAACCAGAGGCGATGAGATGCCGAATTTCATCTGCCAATCATGTTACAGTCAACTGGAGAAAACTCACCAGTTCCTGATACAAATTGAACAGTCTGACAGAACATTGCGACGTTATCTTCAGCTATTATGCGTTTCTGACAAACCAATCAAAGCTGAATGTTCTGTTCGACCTTCCGAGGATAATTTAATTCTTAACACTAATAACGACATTGTAAAATGTGAACCTTTAGAACTCAATAATGTGGTTGACATGGATCATAATTGGAAAGAGACCGGGTCTAGAAATTTAATTCAAGAAAATAAAAATAACGAGGAAATGTGTTTAAAATCTGAAATCAAAGTCGAACGGGTTGATGATTATTTATTTTTACCAACAGAATGTGCAACTGTCACAGAAGACATTCCGTCTAAAGAATTCAAGTGTGAAGACTCAAAAATCGACATTGGTGGTGAGACAAAAGTGAGCGAAGACAGGAATTGGAAAGAGAAAGAAGCAGAAAATTACATTGTAACGAACAAATTAATGGACGAAATATTTTTAAAATCCGAAATCGATGACGAAAAGATGGATGATAATTTATTAATTCAAACAGAACCAGTCGATGACACGGAAAACGTTTCGTCTAACGGTGATGGAAATGAAATTAGCTACGAAGATACAAAGATTAATATTGGCGACGCATCGAAGAATTCGTGTTTACGTTCTGCGAATGTGACCAAAAATTTTAGAAAATGCGAAGAAATAAATAAAAATATTTCGATAAATCGTAAGAAGCACAAAAAAGCAAATAAATTAAAATCGTATCAATGCGACATTTGCAGTAAATGTTTCTCCGGCCCTTCTGGTTTGCATTATCATAAACGAGTACATACTAGTGAAAAACCATATAAATGCAGCGTTTGTATTGAATGCTTTATTACATCCGAAGAATTGAAGATTCACCAACGGATACATACTGGTGAGAAACCTTATCAGTGTGACCTTTGCAACAAGTGTTTTTCACATTTATCCAGTTTAAATACCCACAAGCTTAAACATACCAATGTGAAACCTTATCAGTGTAAACTTTGCAATAAGTGTTTCTCCGGCCCTTCTGGTTTGTATTATCATAAACGAACACATACTGGTGAGAAACCATATAAATGCAACGTTTGTATTAAATGCTTTGTTACATCCGGAGAATTGAAGAGGCACCAACGAATACATACTGGTGAGAAACCTTATCATTGTGATTTTTGCTACAACAGTTTTTCCCAGTTAGCTAGTTTAAATGCTCACAAGCGTACACATACTGGTGAGAAACCTTATCAGTGTGACCTTTGTAACAAGTGTTTTTCTCAGTTAACCTATTTAAGACGTCACAAGCTTAACCACACCGACGAGAAACCCAATTTTGAATAGGATTATAATACGCATTATTTGCAATTAAATTAAATAGTGTGATAAAAATAACAAAGAATGCCTCTAAAAATAAGGCAATATAATTTTTCTCTTCGTTTTTTACAATCACTTTTCCTACCCTACATTCAATTTGTACGGATTTAGCCTCTAAGGAATATATTATGTAAGCTGTTAGTTGTACGTATTTTGAAAAGGTTCCATGACATTTGATCCCAGCAATTTTATACCACGACAAGTGATCCCACGACAACTGATCCCAACGACATTTGATCCCAACGACAATTGATCCCACGACATTTGATCCCAACGACAATTGATCCCACGACATTTGATCCCAACGACAATTGATCCCACGACATTTGATCCCAAAAAATTGTCAATAAACTGATAGCGTCTGATAAGTAATAAAGTTATTAAATTTTATTAATTTAATGAAATAATTTAATCGAGGGAAATTTGTTTGAATTAAATTTGTAGACGTTATGATATATTTGTTATTATTAATTCATAAAATACAATATTTGATAAAATTACGACGTATCCCGGGCAATGATAAATAAAAGTGAATTATTCAACTTGATCATTAAATAATCTCTAAAGGATTATTAACTCATAAACACATTATACTATTACATCCGTTAGAATTCTAATAACAATGTAATTACAAATATATCATAACGTCTACAAATTTAATTCAAACAAATTTCCCGACAAAGGGAATAATCGATTAAATTATTTCATTAAATTAATAAAATTTAATAACTTTATTACTTATCAGACGCTATCAGTTTATAGACAATTTTTTGGGATCAATTGTCGTTGGGATCAGTTGTCGTGGGATCACTTGTCGTGGTATAAAATTGCTGGGATCAATTAACGACACACCTTTTGAAAATGCGTGGTTTCTAAAGATGACTTTTTTGTAAATGCTTTTGGTTTTGTATCAATCGTAAAGATTATGTACGTGAATTCGATGCGATAGAAAATAAATATTTTTATAATCATTAACAATGCTGGACCATTTTCATTTGCAATTTCAGGTTATCTCCGTATCTTTAATATACAGAGCAAAAGTAAGGGTGTTACTTCATAGCTGTTTTTTCGGAAAAAAATTAGTAGTAAAATCAGAGTTTTGATTGCACAGCTATACAGAGATATCGCTTATGATTTACTGCCTTCTTGTACAGAATTACGAAAAAACCGGCTTCAAAAACAATCGACTTACAGGCCTGGAACAGCCTGTAAATGTTTGACCAGGTGAGACCACTGCAAATATTTCGAAAATGTGTTTTATTAGTCGTTTTTGATATCACTGTACGGTTTGAAAAATTCCAAAACAAACAAATTCACACAATCCTCGCAATTCGCGTCAATTACTTAGAGATCAGTGGTATGTGACTATTAACTGTCTAGTGAGCGTCGACTGCCTTGCACAAAAGAAACGGGAAATTGATGAGTTGTCAAGTACGTTCAAGAATTTGGTGATATTTTGTCGTAATATGGAATTATGAAAAGTATTAAATTTAATAATGAATGAAATATCGGTGACTGGATCTGGCTTAAGTACAATATGTCGATTGTGCTTGTCAAGCGACGTTACATTGTTAGATATTTTTAGGTTTTCATCAAAAATGAAGAATAGCGCGGCTGGTGTAATAATGAAATGTTCTACTATTCAGGTAAGTTCTATTTTTTTAAGAATACAGGCAGTACAGATTATTGTTATTTGAAATAGCAAAATAGTTTCTAAATGATTTTACATCGTTCCGTTATATAATTTTAATTCCTGGTTTGTCACAAACAATACATTGTTTCAGATATGTTATCAACACATGGTTTTTAACAACAAATTTTAGCTGTCTTAGACCTTGTTGCTACGTATTTTTCAAAATATAACAGACATTTTTTTTATTAAATATTTATTATTTGAAAATAATTAACATTTTTATCGATGACAGATAACAAGAGGCGATGATATGCCGAATTTCATTTGCCAAGCATGTTACACTCAAGTGGAGAAAACTCACCAATTCCTGATACAAATTGAACAGTCTGACAGAACATTGCGACGTTATCTTCAGCTATTATACGCTTCTGATAAACCTATCAAATTTGAATGTTTTGTTCAACCTTCCGAGGATAATTTAATCCTTAACACCAATAACGATATTGCGAAATGTGAATCATTAGAGCTCAATGATGTGGTTGACATGGATAATTGGAAAGAGACGGGCCCTGGAAAATTTAGTCAAGAAAATAAAAATAACGAGGAAATGCCTTTAAAATCTGAAATCAAAGTCGAACTGGTTGACGATAATTTATATTTACCAACAGAATGTGCAGCTGGCACAGAAGGCATTTCATCTAATATAGATGACAAAAAATTCACCTGTGAAGATTCAAAGATCGACACTGGTGAGACTAGAGTAAGCGAAGACATAGCAGTCAATTGGAAAGAGAATGAGGCGGAAAATTACATTGTAACGAACAAATTAATGAACGAAATATTTTTAAAATCTGAAATCGATGAAGAAAATGTGGATGATAATTTGTTAACTCTAACAGATTCAGTCGATGACACGGAAAACGCTTTACATAACGGTGATGAAAATGAAATTAGCTACGAAGATACGAAGATTAATATTGGCGATGCGTCGGAGAATTCGTGTTTACGTTCTGCGAATGTGACTGGAAATTTTAGTAAATGTGAAGAAATAAACAAAAATATTTCGATAAATCACAAGAGGGACAAAATAGCAAATAAATGCAAATCGTATCAATGCGACATTTGCAGAAAATGTTTTTCCAACTTAAACAATTTAAATAAACATAAGCTTATACATACTGGCCAGAAACCTTATCAGTGTGACGTCTGTAATAAGTGTTTTTCTCAGAAATCCAATTTAAATACACACAAGCTTATACATAGCGGCGAGAAATCTTATCAGTGCGATCTTTGTAATAAGTGTTTCGCCCATAAATGCAATTTAAATATACATAAGCGTACACATACTGGTGAGAAACCTTATCAGTGTGACCGTTGTAACAAATATTTCTCTCAGAAATCCCATTTAAATTCACACAAGCTTGTACATAGCGGCGAGAAATCTTATCAGTGTGATCTTTGTAATAAGTGTTTCAATCGGTCAGACAATTTAAATCAACACAAACGTGCTCATACCTGTGAGACACCTTATCAGTGTGATCATTGCAATAGGTATTTTCCCCAGTTATCCAGTTTAAATCTCCATAAGCAAACACATACTGGTGAGAAACCTTATCAGTGTGACCTTTGTAATAAGTGTTTCTCTCAGAAATCTAATTTAAATACACACAAGCTTATACATACCGGCGAGAAATCTTATCAGTGCGATCTTTGTAATAAGTGTTTCGCCCATAAATGCAATTTAAATGAACACAAGCGTACACATACTGGTGAGAAACCTTATCAGTGTGACCTTTGTAATAAGTTTTTCTCTCAGAAATCTCATTTAAATACACACAAACTTATACATACTGGCGAGAAACCTTATCAGTGTGACCTTTGTAATAAGTGTTTCTCCCATCCGTACAGTTTTGGTCGTCACAAGCTTATACATACAGGCGAGGAACCTTCATAAGTGTGACCTTTGTAATAAGTGTTTTTCTCAGTCCTCCAAATTAAATGAACACAAACTTGCACACTCGTGACATTTCAAAATAAAACCTAATTTAATATTAATATTTCAGATATTTGTCCAAAATTTATACAGTAACAGTGAGTGTTCTTGAGAAATAATTGGAATGGAAAAATAAATTTTAATTAAGTTTTATTTTGAAATGTCACAAAATTGATCGACTTTTATAAAAAGAATTAGTTTACAAGCCTTATCTGAAGTTTTCATTCTATTATTGTGAACATTAATGCCTGTCTTGAAGAATATGTGTTTGAAAATTCTCCACATACAAAACTCATTTTTTAATCGCTATCAACTATCCATATTAGTATACAGAGTTCACTAATTAGTTCGTTTAGCTGTGTATGTGTGTGTGTCAAACGACATCAAGATGGGATATTCGACCAATCAGAATGGACCCTAATATAATAATACGAGTATTATAATATTATATTTATGTTAAATTCAGATTATTAAAAAAACTTTTTCTAATCAAAATTTCTTTAATTGTATTATTTGGCGACGTTTCGACACAATTGTATGTCTTCATTAGGCCATTATAAAACAATTAGTATAATTTTACAAAAAAATTAAATTTTTATAAAAACAATCCATAGAAAAAAATCCAGATCACGCTAAAATCCTCGGACAAGTCGTCCTTATTTTTAACGCGCATATTTTTCTCGTACCCCTTACCAGAGTTACGTCATTACCTTTTTTTTAATGACGCCAGCTCCAATTTTTTGCACATTTGGGTAGAATGTAGATTATCAAAATGTATGTGATTTCTAACCGTGAGGATTTTTTACATGAAATTTAGCTTTCTAATTTTGTATCAGCTGTGAAATTCACAAGCTATTGTCACAAACTTATACATACTGGAGAAAAACCTTAACATTGTATCCTTTGTAATAATTAGTGTTTCTCTCATTCATTCAGTTTAAATGATTACAACAGTATACATACTTGTGAGAAACCTTTTTAGCGTGACCTTTGTAATAAATATTTCTCAGTCATCCGAATTAAATGAACATAAACTTGCACACTGCGGCACTCGTGAGATGTTTACTTAGTAAAAATTTTGGAAATGTTTCGACAGAACTTTTCATCAGGTATTAGAAAATTCGACTGGGGAGTTAGTTTAATAAACAAAATACATAAATTTGACATACTCTCAGTACAATATGGTGCCTTTAGACAATAATTTTTATTATAAACTTTAGTTTCTAAGAGTATGTCAAAACCTATTTTTTCTGACAAATATTTTTATTAGTATTAATATGTATATTGTAGGTTATTAACGATCACAATTTATCACAAGATATAATATGTATACTTGAATCTGAAAGTTGTAAATTAACTTTGGTTAAAAATTGACATTTTGAATCTTCGCGCGCAACATTTAAGGTGCGCCTGCACAGATGGCGACAAATTACAATGGCATGTCATGACAATTGACAGTCAGTATCAGAGGACATCCGACAGGCACAATATTATCCCTATATTATTAAACGAGCAAATCTTGTATATATGTACCTATATAAATATTTTCTCGAAAACGGCTTTAACGATTTTGATCAAATTTACCGAAAAGGGGTTTCGGGGGGTAAAAAATCGATTTAGCTAGCCGCTAGGTCTCATCCCTGGAAAAATTCGTTTTCCTATCGATTTTATCATTTTTAAAAACGGTTTTTTGACCTTTCAAAACATTGTAATATAGTGAGTAGGTTTCGGAGAAAACAAACTACTTTCATTAACAATGTTTGACCATTTTCATTTGCAATTTCAGGTTATCTCCGTATCTTTAATATACAGACCAAAACTAAGGGTGTTACTTCATAGCTGTTTTTTTCGGAAAAAAAATATTATATAAATCAGAGTTTTGATAGCACAGCTTTACAGAGTTATCGCCTATGATTTACTGCCTTCTTGTACAGAATTACGAAAAAACCGATTTCAAAAATAATCGACATACAGGACTGGAACAGCCTGTAAATGTTTGACCAGCTGAGACCACTGCAAATATTTCGAAAAAGTGTTCTATTAGTCGTTTTTGATATCACTGTACGGTTTGAAAAATTCCAAAACAAACAAACAAATTCATACAATCCTCGCAATTCGCTGTCCATTACTTAAGAGATCAGTGGTAAAACTGTGGTCTGTGACTATTAACTATCTAGTGAGCGTCGACTGCCGTGCACAAAAGAATCGGGAAATTTGTGAGTTGGCAAGAACGGTCAAGAATTTGGAATTATTTTGTCGTAATATGGGATTATGAAAAGTATTAAATTTAATAATGAATGAAATATCGGTGACTGGATCTGGCTTAAGTACAATATGTCGATTGTGCTTGTCAAGCGACGTTACATTGTTAGATATTTTTAAGTTTTCATCAAAAATGAAGAATAGCGCGGCTGGTGTAATAATGAAATGTTCTACTATTCAGGTAAGTTCTATTTTTTTGAAGGATACGGGCAGTACAGATTATGGTTATTTGAAATAGCAATATAGTTTCTAAATGATTTTACATCGTTCCGTTGTATAATTTTAATTCCTGGTTTGTCACAAACAATACATTGTTTCAGATATGTTATCATCACATGGTTTGTAACAACAAATTTTAATTTAGCTGTCTTAGACCTTGTTGCTACGTATTTTTCAAAATAAATAGCAAATTTACCCTAAAGAAAATCATTATGAACATTTGACACAGTAATCCTTATCATTTAAGAGACATTTTTTTTTATTAAATATTTATTATTTGAAAATAATTAACATTTCTATCTCAATGACAGATAACAAGAGGCGATAAAATGCCGAATTTCATTTGCCAAGCATGTTACACTCAAGTGGAGAAAACTCACCAATTCCTGATACAAATTGAACAATCTGACAGAACACTGCAACGTTATCTTCAGCTATTATACGCTTCTGATAAACCTATCAAATTTAAATGTTTTGTTCAATCTTCCGAGGATAATTTAATCCTTAACACCAATAACGATATTGCGAAATGTGAATCACTAGAGCTCAGTGATGTGGTTGACATGGATAATTGGAAAGAGACGGGCCCTGGAAAATTTAGTCAAGAAAATAAAAATAACGAGGAAATGCCTTTAAAATCTGAAATCAAAGTCGAACTGGTTGACGATAATTTATATTTACCAACAGAATGTGCAGCTGGCACAGAAGACATTTCATCTAATATAGATGGCAAAGAATTCACCTGTGAAGATTCAAAGATCGACACTGGTGAGACTAGAGTAAGCGAAGCCATCGCAGTCAATTGGAATGAGAATGAAGAGGAAAATTACATTGAAACGAACGTATTAATGAACGAAATATTTTTAAAATGCGAAATCGATGAAGAAAAGGCGGATGACAATTTGTTAAATCTAACAGATTCAGTCGATGACACGGAAAACGCTTCACATAACGGTGATGAAAATGAAATTAGCTACGAAGATCCGAGGATTAATATTGGCGACGCGTCGGAGAATTCGTATTTACGTTCTGCGATTGTGACTGGAAAGCTTATACATACTGGTCAGAAATCTTATCAGTGTGACCATTGCAATTGGTATTTTCCCCAGTTATCCAGTTTAAATCTCCATAAGCAAACACACACTGGTGAGAAACCTTATCAGTGTGACCTTTGTAACAAGTGTTTCTCTCAGAAACACCATTTAAATACACACAAACTTATACACACCGGCCAGAAACCTTATCAGTGTGACCTTTGTAATAAGTGTTTCGTCCATAAATCCCATTTAAATACACACAAGCTTATACATACCGGCGAGAAACCTTATCAGTGTGACCTTTGTAATAAGTGTTTCTCTCGGTCAGACAATTTAAATCAACACAAACGTACTCATACCTGTGAGAAACCTTATAAGTGTGACCTTTGTAATAAGTGTTTCTCTCAGAAATCCAATTTAAATACACACAAGCTTAAACATACCGGCGAGAAACCTTATTAGTGTCACCTTTGTATTAAGTATTTTTCTCAGTCATCCAAATTAAATGAACACAAACTTGCACACTCGTGACATTTCAAAATAAAACCTAATTTAATATTATTATTTCAGATATTAGGATATCCAAAATTTATACAGTAACAGTGGGTATTCTTGAGAAATAATTGGAACGGAAAAATAAATTTTAATTAAGTTTTATTTTGAAATGTCACAAAATTGATCGACTTTTATAGAAAGAATTAGTTTACAAGCCTTATCTGAAGTTTTCATTCTATTATCGTGAATATTAATGCCTGTTTTGAAGAGTATGTGTTTGAACATTCTCCACATAGAAAACTCATTTTTTAATCGCTATCAACTATCCATATTAGTATACAGAGTTCACTAGTTAGTTGTTACGTTCGTTTAGGTGTGTATGTGTGTGTCAAACGACATCAAGATGGGATATTCGACCAATCAGAATGGACCCTGACTGCAGGGCCTAGTCGCTTGTTCAAAACATGACATTCGTCTAATATAATAATAAGAGTGTTATAATATTATATTTATGTTAATTTCAGATTAATAAAAAAACTTTCCCCGATCAATATTTCTTTTATTGTATTATTTGGCGACGTTTCGACACAATTGTATGTCTTCATGAAGCCATTATAAAACAATAAGTATAATTTTACAAAAAAATTAAATTTTTATAAAAACAATCCATAGAAAAAATCCAGATCACGCTAAAATCCTCGGACAAGTCGTCTTTATTTTTAACGCGCATATTTTTCTCCCACCCCTTACCAGAGTTACATCATTGCCTTTTTAGTGTATTTGCCATATGGCACATACACTATTGACGTCGGTCGGATGGCGGGACCTAGGGGTCGGACCAAAATTTCTCGACGTTTCATAGCCTCCTGAACAATTTGGCACCATTTTTGGAAATGTTTATATATATATATATATATTTACACATGTAGATATTTATAAGTAGTGATGTGCCGGATCGTTAAAAATGTATATCCGCGGATACGGATCTGAATACGGATATTTGGTCTCAAGATCCGCGAATACGGATACGGATCTTAACTTTCTTAGAGTATGCGGCGGTAAATACTAAATATTGCACATCGACCTTTGGAAAGAGACTATCTGTTATGGTAAAAAATTATTGACCACGATATTAAAAAATAAAAAATAATCTGAATGGAATTTATCTGTTTTTCATTATTACCTAATCACCTATATATATAAAATTTTATCTATGAATTGAAAATTGATAAGGTAAAAGATCCGTAAAAGATCCGCCAAAAAACTAACGGATACGGATCTTTCTTTTCCCTCGGATATCCGCGAATACGGATCGGATACGGATATCCGGCACATCACTATTTATAAGTAAATAAATATGTATATATATATATAAATATATCTGTGTTAGCACGATAACTCTCGAAAGACTCAATCGATTTTAACGAAATTTGGTACACACGTTGGATTCCATCACCGCACGGAACCTATTTAAAATGGGCCCGATCGGACCATTTTAAGGGTGGGTTTTAGGGGTTGAAAAATGTTTTTGGGCCCAAAAATACCGAAAAAATTCTCAGAATTGTTTCAAAATTGAAATTTAACCCTTTAGTAACGATTAAAATGTGCTGCTAAAATTTTAATAAAATCGGCCCGGCAGGATTGGACTTACAAATTTTATGAAAACACTGGTTTGCATGAGGATAGTGATTTACTTATTGAAGGGTGTATTTAATTTGGTACAGAGGTTGCATTGATAATAATATTGAAATTAAGAAAAAAAAATATTATTTTAAGGGATGTATTAAGGGGTTAAATTTTTTATTTTGTCCAAAAACAAACTTAAGTTCACATAATAAAGCCACAAGGTCTGTATTAGCAAATACACTATATTGTCGGCAAGGATGGCACTGCGACCCGAGTTTTTTTTAATGACGCCAGCCCCAATTTTTTGCACATTTGGGTAGAACGTAGATTATCAAAATGTATGTGATTTCTGACCGTGAGGATTTTTTACATGAAATTTAGTTTTCTAATTTTGTATCAGCTGTGAAATTCACAAGTGAATTTGAATGTGATTAAAAATAAATAATGATAATCACTAAAACGCAGGGCCGATTTCATAGTATTTGCAGGTAATTTCGGTAGCTCTAAAATATACAGATTGTATCAAATTAAACCTGTGCATAGGGCATTCTGTGTGTAAGACAGAGATTGATACATAAAGCAATAAGTAAGAATGAGATAAATGATCGCTAATAGGATGTTACGTGGTTACTGTAAATAAATATTATGTAATACCGAACAACTGTCATCGTTGTTTTCTACAGTAAAATAGTCACTACTGAAATTATTGATAAAATGGTAATTTATACTGTTCGGGAAAAAATTCAAATAATTAAATGGTTTTATGGTGGTAATTCAACCGCCGACATAATAAAATTATTTGTAGCTGCCTTTGAAAATAGACCGTCTCCTTCTGCCACAACAATTCGTAATGTCATAGCAGAATTTGAATCAAATGGTTGCCTATCACCGAAAAGTCATAAAAAAAACAGCTTCGTGTGCAAATTGATGGTAATAGAGAAATGCTGGAAATAATGATTTGTGCAAGTGTCGACAAAAACTCACAGTTTTGCAGAGTAATTGCCGATGAGTTTGATTGTGATAAACAAACTGTCCGAAGGATATTGAAGAAAAACGGGTAGATACAGTTCATTTAAAGTAAAAAAAGTAATGAACTCTTTCCGAATGACCTATTTAGGCGGATGCAGTTTTGCGAAATTGCATTAGAAAAATCAAACAATTATGAAAACTTTATCAATAATGAAAGAAGACAGCTTTGAGATGGCTTAAGGATCCAAAAATAATAAGCAAATACTGTTAATATTGCATTTATTATAATATATAATATAATTCTCGAAACGTCAGCTTAATAAATGCAATATTAACAGTATTTGCTTATTATTTTTGGATCCTTAAGCCATCTCAAAGCTGTCTTCTTTCATTAATGAGGATGAGAATATAATTCTCGAAACGTCAGCTTAATAAATGCAATATTAACAGTATTTGCTTATTATTTTTGGATCCTTAAGCCATCTCAAAGCTGTCTTCTTTCATTATGAGGATGAGAATATAATTCTCGAAACGTCAGCTTAATAAATGCAATATTAACAGTATTTGCTTATTATTTTTGGATCCTTAAGCCATCTCAAAGCTGTCTTCTTTCATTATCATCAGGATCACCACTTTTCTGTTTTTAATTAAACAGTTCTTCACATTTATCAATAATATTCTTTTCACCGATGAATCTACTTTCCATTGCAAGGTCGACATAACCCATCTGTCGTACGTTGTTGGACTCGCAAAAATCCACTCCGAACTTACGCCGCACGTACCCAGTATCCGCAGAAAGTGATTGTTTGGACTGGAATACTGGGCGATAATATCATTGGTCCATTTTTTATTAATGGAAATCTGAATGGGCAAAAGTATGTCGACTTGCTTCGGAATCAAATTATTCCTGCGGTTCGTCAATTACCAGGGATTGATTTAAATCATGTACATAAGAAATCTGTACTGCTGATAGATCAAAAATCGTGAAGCCAACATACGTGCGGGTATATATTTCTGTCTTTTTTTATGGGAACCCATCTGGCAGGTTCCTGATTGGCTACTTCCATAGACAAAGACAGAATTTTTAAAAGAGAGCAGGTATACTATTGACCACTGGGGCACTGAAGTTTTACGTCAATGGCATCCATGACATATTTCTTTGCCTTTATATATTACGTTTCAAGTGGTGTTTATACTTCAGTTCATGGAATACTTCAGTTGATAGTGATATTATTATGCCCAAAAAGATCCGAAACCTGTGTTTACTTCTTATATCACTACGAATTTCAAGGAATATGAGTAAAAAACTGTTTTTAACAAAATTAAACTAGGTTACGTTATAATGACAACAGCTTTCAAGCGTTTTGTTTACATTTTGTTCAGATGGAACGCCCGTACATCGACCAATGACATCATCGGAATAAATGCGGAATAACTTCGTCAAAAGAGACACAGATATATTTTTGCTCTCTTTGTGGACTTCACTCACCGCACATTGAGTAAATGGTGCAAGAATATCTAAACGATACATTTTCGAATCATTTGATAAGTGGTCGTGGAACCATTCTTTGGCCCGTCAGGTCTCCGGATTTGACTCCATTAGATTTTTTTTATGGGGATTTGTAAAATCGAAAATTTATGGGTTTCAAGCAAATAGAGCGAATAATTTGAACGAACTAAAAATACAAATTTCTAATGCATGCCAGTCCGTTGGCCATCAAATGTTAGCCAATGTTGAGGGGAAATTTTTATAATCTATTAGGATATTGTTTGGCATAACGTGGCGGTCTTTTCGAACACTTAATAAAATAATTGTTAAAACTTTTGTACCAGATATAAATAATTATACGAATTAATATTATGGTTTAGTTGCTTTAGTTGGTAAACTGACAAAAGATTTACATTTTTACAGCATAGAAGGAGCGAAAAAACAAAGATGACCCTATTACTTTGTATAAATATTATTTATTTACAGTAACCACGTAACATCCTAGTAGCGATCATTTATCTCATTCTTACTTATTGCTTTATGTATCAATCTCTGTCTTACACACAGAATGCCCTATGCACAGGTTTAATTTGATACAATCTGTAGATCAAAATAAAGCGTGTATTTCGGAGCTGTTTTTTCTAGCAAACCAATCAAACGGGAAATTGATGAGTTGTCAAGTACGATCAAGAATTTGGTGATATTTTGACGTAATATGGAATTATGAAAAGTATTAAATTTAACAATGAAAGAAATATCGGTGACTGGATCTGGCTTAAGTCCAATGTGTCGATTGTGCTTGTCAAGGGACGTTACATTGTTAGATATTTTTAGGTTTTCATCAAAAATGAAGAATAGCGCGGCTGGTGTAATAATGAAATGTGCTACTATTCAGGTAAGTTCTATTTTTTTTAAGGATACGGGCAGTATAGATTATGGTTATTTGAAATAGCAATATAGTTTCTAAATGATTTTACATCCTTCCGTTATATAATTTTAATTCCTGGTTTGTAACAACAAATTTTAATTTAGTTGTCACTTGTCTTAAACCTTGTTGCTATGTATTTTTCAAAATAAATACCGCATTGCAAGTGCCACAAATAGCAAATTTACCCTAAAGAAAATCATTATGAACATTTGACACTATAATCCTTATCATTTAAGAGACATTTTTTTATTAAATATTTATTATTTGAAAATAATTAACATTTCTATCGATGACAGATAACAAGAGGCGATGAAATGCCGAATTTCATTTGCCAAACATGTTACACTCAAGTGGAGAAAACTCACCAATTCCTGATACAAATTGAACAATCTGACAGAACACTGCAACGTTATCTTCAGCTATTAAACGCTTCTGATAAACCTATCAAATTTGAATGTTTTGTCCAACCTTCCGAGGATAATTTAATCCTTAACACCAATAACGATATTGCGAAATGTGAATCATTAGGGCTCAACGATGTGGTTGACATGAATAATTGGAAAGAGACGGGCCCTGGAAAATTTAGTCAAGAAATAAAAAATAACGAGGAAATGCCTTTAAAATCTGAAATCAAAGTCGAACTGGTTGACGATACTTTATATTTACCAACAGAATGTGCAGCTTGGACAGAAGATATTCCATCTAATATAGATGGCAAAGAATTCACCTGTGAAGATTCAAAGATCGACACTGGTGAGACTAGAGTAAGCGAAGACATAGCAGTTAATTGGAAAGAGAATGAAGAGAAAAATTACATTGTAACGAACAAATTAATGAACCAAATATTTTTAAAATCCGAAATCGATGTAGAAAATGTGGATGATAATTTGTTAACTCTAACAGATTCAATCGATGACACGGAAAACGCTTTACATAACGGTGATGAAAATGAAATTAGCTACGAAGATACGAAGATTAATATTGGCGACGCGTCGGAGAATTCGTGTTTACGTTCTGCGAATGTGACTGGAAATTTTAGTAAATGTGAAGAAATAAACAAAAATATTTCGATAAATCGCAAGAGCCACAAAATAGCAAATAAATGGAAATCGTATCAATGCGACATTTGCAGAAAATGTTTTTCCAACTTAAACAATTTAATTAAACATAAGCGTACACATACTGGTCAGAAACCTTATCAGTGTGACGTATGTAATAAGTGTTTCTCTCAGAAATCCAATTTAAATACACACAAACTTATACATACCGGGGAGAAATCTTATCAGTGCGATCTTTGTAATAAGTGTTTCGCCCATAAATGCAATTTAAATATACATAAGCGTACACATACTGGTGAGAAACCTTATCAGTGTGACCTCTGTAACAAGTGTTTCTCTCAGAAAGTCCATTTAAATTCACACAAGCTTATACATAAGGGCAAGAAATCTTATCAGTGTGACCATTGCAATAGGTATTTTCTCCAGTTATCCAGTTTAAATCTCCATAAGCAAACACTTACTGGTGAGAAACCTTATCAGTGCGATCTTTGTAATAAGTGTTTCGCCCATAAATGGAACTTAAATGAACACAAGCGTACACATACCGGTGAGAAACCTTATCAGTGTGACCTTTGTAATAAGTGTTTCTCTATGAAATCCCATTTAAATACCCACAAGCGCAAACATACCGGTGAGAAACCTTATCAGTGTGACCTTTGTAATAAGCGTTTCTCTCGGTCAGACAATTTAAATCAACACAAACGTACTCATACCTGTGAGAAACCTTATCAGTGTGACCTTTGTAATAAGTGTTTCTCTCGGTCAGACAATTTAAATAAACACAAACGTACTCATACCTGTGAGAAACCTTATCAGTGTGACCTTTGTAATAAGTGTTTCTCCCATCAGTACAGTTTTAGTCGTCACAAGCGTATACATACTGGCGAGAAACCTTCATAAGTGTGACCTTTGTAATAAGTGTTTTTCTCAGAAATCCAAATTAAATGAACACAAACTTGCACACTCGTGACATTTCAAAATAAAACCTAATTTAATATTATTATTTCAGACATTAGGATATCCAAAATGTATACAGTAACAGTGAGTGTTCTTGAGAAATAATTAAAATGAAAAAATAAATTTTAATTATGTTTTTTTTTGAAATGTCACAAAATTGATCGACTTTTATAGAAAGAATTAGATTTCAAGCTTTATCTGAATTCTAATATCGTGAACATTAATGCCTGTCTTGAAGAATATGTGTTTGAACATTCTCCACATACAAAACTCATTTTTTAATCGCTATCAACTATCCATATTAGTATACAGAGTTCACTAGTTAGTTGTTACGTTCGTTTAGGTGTGTATGTATGTGTGTCAAACGACATCAAGATGGGATATTCGACCAATCAGAATGGACCCTGACTGCACGACCTAGTCGCTTGTTCAAAACATGACATTCGTCTAATATAAGCTATGTTCCAACCTGCTTATAAATGGATCGTTTTGAAACGGTAACGAAACTGTTTTTATCGATTTTTTGCGCATGCGTCAACCTTGTACGATTCTGTGACGGTACAAACGTAGACATTGGTTGGAACGGTTTTGTGACCGACGACCGTTTTGTGCATCAAATCATGGCCTCCATGACCATGCATATGATCAAAATATATTAATTGTCATTTGTCAAATGTAAATTCCTAATTTCAGGCTTTTTTTGTTGTTAAAAACATTTTCAAAATGAATAACTTATTTGATAGCTAGTCATAGGGATAATATAAATAAATAAACGTACTAAATGTTTTAACTGTTAAAAACATTTTTTGGAAATAAAAAATATGCAAATTATTAATTTGTAGTCGTGATGTTTTTGAGTGTTTGTTAAAAATTGTATTTTTCGTCTAACATTTACTTATTTTAAATTTTTAGAATTAGACGAATATATATAAATAAATAACTAAGAATTCAAATATGAATATTTAAATTAATAATTTTGCAAAAACAAATAAATGAAGAATAAAGAGATATTTGATTATAGACGAGATAAAACAAATTATAAATAAATAAACAACTGTCTCAAGTTGGTATTGAATAGAGACAAACGTAACAAAGTATATAATGCGCATGCCAGTTTTACAGTTTCATTTTGGTTTCGTGTCTAAAGCATGTACCGAAATGATCGTTCGGGAACCGTTCACAAACTATCACAAATCGTATGGAACAATCCATAGAAAAAAATCCAGATCTCGCCAAAATCCTCGGACAAGTCACCCTTATTTTTAACGCGCATATTTTTCCCCTACCCCTTACCAGGTTACGTCATTGCCTTTTTTTAATGACGCCAGCCCCAGTCTTTTGCACATTTGGGTAGAATGTAGATTATCAAAAGGTATGTGATTTCTAACCGTGAGGATTTTTTACATGAAATTTAGTTTTCTAATTTTGTATCAGCTGTGAAATTCACAAGTGAATTTGAATGTAATTAAAAATAAATAATGATAATCACTAAACGCAGGGCCAATTTCATAGTATTTGCAGGTAATCTCGGTAGCTCTAAAATATAGATCAAAATTAAGCGTGCACTTCGGAGCAAACCAACCAAACGGGAAATTGATGAGTTGTCAAGAATTTGGTGATATTTTGTCGTAATATGGAATTATGAAAAGTATTAAATTTAATAATGAAAGAAATATCGGTGACTGGATCTGGCTTAAGTACAATATGTCGATTGTGCTTGTCAAGCGACGTTACATTGTTAGATATTTTTAGGTTTTCATCAAAAATGAAGAATAGCGCGGCTGGTGTAATAATGAAATGTGCTACTATTCAGGTAAGTTCAATTTTTTTAAGGATACGGACAGTACAGATTATGGTTATTTGAAATAGCAATATAGTTTCTAAATGATTTTACATCGTTCCGTTATATAATTTTAATTCCTGGTTTGTCACAAACAATACACTGTTTCAGATGTGTTATCATATTATGGTTTGTAAATTGTAACAACAAATTTTAATTTAGCTGTTTTAGACCTTGTTGCTGCGTATTTTTCAAAATATAAGAGACATTTTTTTTATTAAATATTTATTATTTGAAAATAATTAACATTTTTCTCGATTGACAGATAACAAGAGGCGATGAAATGCCGAATTTCATTTGCCAAGCATGTTACACTCAAGTGGAGAAAACTCACCAATTCCTGATACAAATTGAAGAGTCTGACAGAACACTGCAACGTTATCTTCAGCTATTAAACGCTTCTGATAAACCCATCAAATTTGAATGTTTTGTTCGAACTTCCGAGGATAATTTAATCCATAACACCAATAACGATATTGCGAAATGTGAATCATTAGAGCTCAATGATGTGGTTGACATGGATCTTAATTGGAAAGAGACGGGGCCTGGAAAATTCAGTCAAGAAAATAAAAATAACGTGGAAATGCCTTTAAAATCTGAAATCAAAGTCGAACTGGTTGACGATAATTTATATTTACCAACAGAATGTGCAGCTGGCAGAGAAGGCATTATGTCTAATATAGATAGCAAAGAATTCACCTATGAAGAATCAAAAATCGACACTGGTGAGACTAGATTAAGCGAAGACATAGCAGTCAATTGGAAAAAGAATGAAGAGGAAAATTACATTGTAACGAACAAATTAATGAACGAAATATTTTTAAAATCTGAAATCGATGAAGAAAATGTGGATGATAATTTGTTAACTCTAACAGATTCAATCGATGACACGGAAAACGCTTTACATAACGGTGATGAAAATGAAATTAGCTACGAAGATCCGAAGATTAATATTGGCGACGCGTCGGAGAATTCGTGTTTACGTTCTGCGAATGTGACTGAAAATTTTAGTAAATGTGAAGAAATAAACAAAAATATTTCGATAAATCACAAGAGGGATAAAATAGCAAATAAATGGAAATCGTATCAATGCGACATTTGCAGAAAATGTTTCTCCAACTTGGACAATTTAAATAAACATAAGCGTACACATACTGGTCTGAAACCTTATCAGTGTGACGTCTGTAATAAGTGTTTCTCTCAGAAATCCAATTTAAATACACACAAACTTATACATAGCGGCGAGAAATCTTATCAGTGCGATCTTTGTAATAAGTGTTTTGCCCATAAATGCAATTTAAATGAACACAAGCGTACACATACTGGTGAGAAACCTTATCAGTGTGACCATTGTAATAGGTATTTTTCCCAGTTAGTCAGTTTAAATGTCCATAAGCGTACACATACTGGTGAGAAACCTTATCAGTGTGACCTTTGTAATAAGTGTTTCTCCCATCCGTACAGTTTTGGTCGTCACAAGCTTATACATACAGGCGAGAAACCTTCATAAGTGTGACCTTTGTAATAAGTGTTTCTCTCAGTCATCCAAATTAAATGAACACAAACTTGCATACTCGTGAGATGTTTACTTAGTAAAAAATACGCACGACATACAGACTTTCCCAATAATTAGGGAATTTACAAGGGTGAACAGTTATAAAGGAAAGTCTAATCAAAGTTTAATTAGATACGTTTAACTTTAAAGCAAAACAAAAAACCGCGATGTCGATAATCTATTTTCCAAACAAAATAATGATATAATTACTATAATCATCTGTTTTTCGAATCCAGCAGAAGCTTCCAAATAAAGAATCACTTAACAAACGGTACACAGCCATCTAAAATTGAACTTTTAATGCAGGTGTTGCAAAATAGTACATTGTGCCACAAGGGAGGAAAGTGCTACATTTCCTCCCGAGCCGAAGGCGATGGTGGCAAATACGCGGGAGGAGATGTAGTAATTTCCTCCCGTGTTGCACATACTATTTTTGCTCCTGCCAGGCCGAAAGTTCGCAAAATCGGAAAAAAAATTGAAGAAACGTTCAGTAACACTTACGGGGTCCAGGTCTCAAGAAAAAATAATTAAAAATAATTAAAATATAATTTTAATGTGTGAGAGCCGGCATAAGTACTATTGCGCACGCGCACTTGTTCGTACCACGGTAATAAAGAGCGACTTTGTTCCCGCTTGGCAGGGACGAAAGTCCGAACTTTCGGCCTAGGTACGAGAAAAAAGCTTTTAAAATGAGTATGATGCATGATTCGTACGGGTTTAACGAATATATTATTAAAGCTGTAAGTTTAGCGTATTTTGAAAAAAGTGGTTTTCTGAACAGTTTTTTTTTTGTAAAATGCACAGTTAATTTTCCAATTGTCTATTACTAAGTTGTAAAGATTACAAGTGAACTGGATTGGATGTTGTAAAAAATAAATAATTAAAAACAAGCGACTAGGCCCTGCAGTCAGGGTCCATTCTGATTGGTCCGATATCCCATCTTGATGTCGTTTAGCTCACACACACAGATCTAACGAACGTAACAATTACTAACTAGTGAACTCTATATACTAATATGGATAGTTGATAGCGATTAAAAAATGGGTTTTGTATTTGGACAATGTTCAAATACATATTCTTCAAGACAGGCATTAATGTTCACAAAATTAGAATGAAAACTTCAGATAAGGTTTGTAATCAAATTCTTTCAATAAAAGCCGATCAATTTTTTGACATTTCAAAATAAAACCTAATTTAATATTATTATTTCAGATATTAGGATATCCAAAATTTATACAGTAATAGTGGGTGTTCTTGAGAAATAGTTGGAATGGAAAAATAAATTTTAATTAAGTTTTATTTTGAAATGTCACAAAATTGATCGACTTTTATAGAAAGAATTAGTTTACAAGCCTTATCTGAAGTTTTCATTCTATTATCGTGAATATTAATGCCTGTTTTGAAGAATATGTGTTTGAACATTCTCCACATACAAAACTCATTTTTTAATCGCTATCAACTATCCATATTAGTATACAAAGTTCACTAGTTAGTTGTTACGTTCGTTTAGGTGTGTATGTGTGTGTCAAACGACATCAAGATGGGATATTCGACCTATCAGAATGGACCCTGACTGCAGGGCCTAGTCGCTTGTTCAAAACATAACATTCGTCTAATATAATAATAAGAGTGTTATTATATTTATGTTAATTTCAGATTAATAAAAAAACTTTCCCCGATCAAAATTTCTTTTATTGTATTATTTAGGCGACGTTTCGACACAATTGTATGTCTTCATTAGGCCATTATAAAACAATTAGGTAGTATAATTTTACAAAAAAATTAAATTTTTATAAGAACAATCTATATAAAAAAATTCCAGATCACGCCAAAATCTTCGGACAAGTCGTCCTTATTTTTAACAGATATGATTTAATTAAACAGGAAGAAAGGCTATAAGAATATATATTGTTTTTTTTTTTAAATTAAACAAAGAGCCGACGTTTCGGACCACATCAGTCCTTAATCATGACCTACAAAAAATGTTACAGAAATTACAGAATACAATTTTATGAATAAAAATAATAGGAAAAGAAATTATTTTTAACGCGCATATTTTTCCCCTACACCTTACAACATTGCCTTTTTTTAATGACGCCAGCCCCAGTTTTTTGCACATTTGGGTAGAATGTAGATTATCAAAAGGTATGTGATTTCTAACCGTGAGGATTTTTTACATGAAATTTAGTTTTCTAATTTTGTATCAGCTGTGAAATTCACAAGTGAATTTGAATGTGATTAAAAATAAATAATGATAATCACTAAAACGCAGGGCCGATTTCATAGTATTTGCAGGTAATCTCGGTAGCTCTAAAATATAGATCAAAATTAAGCGTGCACTTCGGAGCTGTTTTTTCTGACAAACCAATCAAACGGGAAATTCGTGAGTTGTCAACTGCCAAGTACGGTCAAGAATTTGGTGATATGTCGTAATATGGAATTATGAAAAGTATTAAATTTAACAATGAAAGAAATATCGGTGACTGGATCTGGCTTAAGTCCAATGTGTCGATTGTGCTTGTCAAGCGACGTTACATTGTTAGATATTTTTAGGTTTTCATCAAAAATGAAAAATAGCCCGGCTGGTGTAATAATGAAATGTGCTACTATTCAAGTAAGTTGTTTCAGATATGTTATCACATGGTTTGTAACAACAAATTTTAATTTAGCTGTCTTAGACCTTGTTGCTACGTATTTTTCAAAATAAATACTTATTTTATTCCTACTGCATTGCAAGTGCCACAAATAGCAAATTTACCCTAAAGAAAATCATTATGAACATTTGACACAATAATCCTTATCATTTAAGAGACATTTTTTTTATTAAATATTTATTATTTGAAAATAATTAACATTTTCTCGATTTTCAGATAACAAGAGGCGATGAAATTCCGAATTTCATTTGCCAAGCATGTTACACTCAAGTGGAGAAAACTCACCAATTCCTGATACAAATTGAACAATCTGACAGAACACTGCAACGTTATCTTCAGCTATTATACGCTTCTGATAAACCTATCAAATTTGAATGTTTTGTTCAACCTTCCGAGGATAATTTAATCCTTAACACCAATAACGATATTGCGAAATGTGAATCTTTAGAGCTCAATGATGTGGTTGACATGGATTTTAATTGGAAAGAGACGGGCCCTGGAAAATTTAATCAAGAAAATAAAAATAATGAGGAAATGCCTTTAAAATCTGAAATTAAAGTCGAACTGGTTGACGATAATTTATATTTACCAACAGAATGTGCAGCTGGCAGAGAAGGCATTATGTCTAATATAGATAGCAAAGAATTCACCTATGAAGAATCAAAAATCGACACTGGTGAGACTAGAGTATGCGAAGACATAGCAGTCAAGTGGAAAGAGAATGAAGAGGAAAATTACATTGTAACGAACAAATTAATGGACGCAATATCTTTAAAATCCGAAATCGATGAAGAAAATGTGGATGATAATTTGTTAACTCTAACAGATTCAGTCGATGAAAATGAAATTAGCTTCGAAGATACAAAGATTAATATTGGCGACGCGTCGGACAATTCGTGTTTACGTTCTGCGAATGTGACTGGAAATTTGAGTAAATGTGAAGAAATACACAAAAATATTTCGATAAATCGCAAGAGCCACAAAATAGCAAATAAATGGAAATCGTATCAATGCGACATTTGCAGAAAATGTTTTTCCAACTGGGACAATTTAAATATACATAAGCGTACACATACTGGTCAGAAACCTTATCAGTGTGACGTCTGTAATAAGTGTTTCTCTCAGAAATCCAATTTAAATACACACAAGCTTATACATAGCGGCGAGAAATCTTATCAGTGTGATCTTTGTAATAAGTGTTTCGCCCATAAAGGCAATTTAAAGATACATAAGCGTACACATACTGGTGACAAACCTTATCAGTGTGACCTTTGTAACAAGTGTTTCTCTCAGAAAGCCCATTTAAATGCACACAAGCTTATACATACCGGCGAGACTCCTTATCAGTGTGATCTTTGTAATAAGTGTTTCAATCGGTCAGACAATTTAAATCAACACAAACGTACTCATACCTACGAGAAACCTTATCAGTGTGACCTTTGTAATAAGTGTTTCTCTCAGAAATCCCAATTAAATACACACAAGCATATGCATACCGGCGAGAAATCTTATCAGTGCGATCTTTGTAATAAGTGTTTCGCCCATAAAGGCAATTTAAATATACATAAGCGTACACATACTGGTGAGAAATCTTATCAGTGTGACCATTGCAATAGGTATTTTCCCCAGTTATCCAGTTTAAATCACCATAAGCAAACACATACTGGTGAGAAACCTTATCAGTGCGATCTTTGTAATAAGTGTTTCGCCCATAAATGGAATTTAAATGAACACAGGCGTACACATACCGGTGAGAAACCTTATCAGTGTGACCTTTGTAATAAGTGTTTCGCCCATAAATGCAATTTAAATGAACACAAGCGTACACATACTGGTGAGAAACCTTATCAGTGTGACCTTTGTAATAAGTGTTTCGTCCATAAATGCAATTTAAATGAACACAAGCGTACACATACTGGTGAGAAACCTTATCAGTGTGATCTTTGTGATAAGTGTTTCTCTATGAAATCCCATTTAAATACACACAAGCTTATACATACCGGCGAGAAACCTTATCAGTGTGACCGTTGTAATAAGTATTTCTCTCGGTCAAACAATTTAAATCAACACATACGTACTCATACATGTGAGAAACCTTCATAAGTGTGACCTTTGTAATAAGTGTTTTTCTCAGTCATCCAAATTAAATGAACACAAACTTGCACACTCGTGACATTTCAAAATAAAACCTAATTTAATATTAATATTTCAGATATTTGTCCAAAATTTATACAGTAACAGTGAGTGTTCTTGAGAAATAATTGGAATGGAAAAATAAATTTTAATTAAGTTTTATTTTGAAATGTCACAAAATTGATCGACTTTTATAGAATCATCGATACCTTGTGGATATCGGAACATCCCTACTGAAATCTCGGAATTTGCAGATTCGGTGCGCGGTATACGCTGACATGCCGATCATACCGCTTCCAGTTGATTCAGTGCGTGCGGTCCTTTAGCGATTAAAACATTTTATTCTTGGCTTTTTCGCACGAATATACGTATTAATAATAATAATTATAAGCCTTATAGGTTGTCGCATTTTGAATGAAGTCAAGCTAATCAAATTGTCAATGGGTTAAAAGAAGCTGATATCATAGAAGACTGCAGCTCGCCATTTTCCAGTCCATGCTTATTAGTCAAGAAGAAAACGGGCGATGTGCGGCTTTGTGTCGACTATCGAGCGCTGAACAAGGCAATCGATACCCGTTATCGAGAATCGTTGATCAAATTGATTCGTTATACGGCTACAAGTACTTCACTAGTCCAGATCTGAAGAGCGGCTATTACCGGGTTCCTGTGAAGGAGGATTCAAAACTGATGATGGGAACATGTTTATAGGAATTTTTTAGAGTTAAAAATGCATTGAAAAAAAAGGTTCAATTATCTATGATTGGTCGCTTAGTTGTAACGAAAATATTTTTTACACAGCACGGTAACTTATTTTTTCTGACAAAAATTATTATTAGATAGTACTTAATAATAAAAAAGATCAACTACGCCGCATAAAAAAAATATTTTCGTTGTAACTAAAAAATATAAAAAAATATTTTTTATAAAAAAAAATATTTTTTATAAAAAAAAATATTTTTAATAAAAAAAATATATTTAATAAAAAAAATATTTTTAATAAAAAAAAATTTTATATTTTTTATCACTCATCAAAACTAATTTTAAGATGACAAATATTTTTTATTCTTTTAATTTTTCCTCTAAAATGCATTTTAAGCCCACTTCTCTTCGAAAAATAGGGTTTTTTTTGAAAATAACGCCCTTTAGGGCTCAAAATTCAAAAATTTTAATTACGCATTTTCAGTGTAGGCATGGCAAAAAGGTGTCCTATAAATTTGAACTTGATCGGTTTCGTAGTTAAGAAGATCTCGCACATCGATGAATTCTGCACGGCGACAACAGACAGATCGTACAGATCGAAAAAATCTATCGCAAAATGTTTTTTAGAGTCTTAAATAGTCGAGATTGATCAAAATCCGAATTTCGATTTTTTGCACGATTACATTATTTTTCATTCACTGAAGGTGATGAAAAGTAAAAATACGCACTACTTGAATGAATTCGTAAAAATAATGTTTCCACAACGTAATGGAGAATTTTGGTTTTCGCAATGCCCACGAATATACTGCCTTTCCATGTATCTTCAAAATATTCTATTATAATTAGGTATTTAAATTTAAAAAAAAATTATTAATTTTTTAATTTTTTCTAATAATTTAACATAAATAATATTGAAAAACGAAAAAAAGATTCTTTTTAAAGCCATAGATAAATTACTAAAAATTAATTAAAATGTATAAAAATTTTAAAAATATCACGTGACTTCAAAACGCGCCAGAAATGTTTGTGACGTCGTTATGTTAAAATTTGTGTGCATTTGTTGGTATTTGTGTATATGTATTACACATACTATCAAAAATAATAAATTTTTAACTTGGTAACCATGAATATAAAGACCATAGATAACATAATTACGTCACACGTGTTCGGATTCTTTCGGCGCGTCATCGGAACTGAGTTTAAAAATTAATTTTTATTTAAATATAACTTTTTAATTAGTAAGCAAAAAAATTAACTAAAAACAGTATTGCTATAAAACTTGTATGTGGTCTTTCCATTTAAGCAAAAAAAAATTCATTTAAAAACCCAATTGATGCCAAAATATTTTCATAAAAAAATAAAAGTGTTGGGATATTTTATGAGTGGGGGATATTTTAAGTTTTAAGTGGGATTATTTCGAGTGGGATCATTATGTAACCGCCCAAATAACCATAGCCGTTGAACCTGATGGTGGCTTTAAATAAAACTAGAGTGATCGTCATGCGAGTTTTAATTTAAATTTGCAATAACTTTTTTTTTAATATAACAAATCGAAAAAAATGGGAATGATGCTTTCCTTCATTTGTATGGATTTAGCCTCGAAGGAATATATTATGTAAGCTGTTAGTTGAACGTATTTTTTATTGTATTGTATTTTAAAGACCACCAACAGCTAAGGTTATTTGGGCCTAGCACCAATTCATATTTTCAATTCATTATTTTTTTTTTTTTTTAATAATAAATTGAAAATCTAATTGACACTTTTACCAGCTCTCGGGCAAGAACTCGGGAACTGGGGACTTGTAATAGAGGAACCATAGCAACGCCATGTAAACAACAGCGCCGCTACACTCTCGGCTATTCTCAAGCCCTTGAACGTATTTTGAAAATGCGTCGTTTTTAAATATGACTTTTTTGTAAATGCTATTTAGTTTTGTATCAATTGTAAAGATTATGTACGTGAATTCGATGCGATAGAAAATAAATATTTTTATAATCATTAACAATGCTGGACCATTTTCATTTACAATTTCAGGTTATCTCCGTATCTTTAATATACAGGGCAAAACTAAGGGTGTTACTTCATAGCTGTTTTTTTTTCGGAAAAAAAATATTCTATAAATCAGAATTTTGATAGCACAGCTTTACAGAGTTATCGCCTATGATTTACTGCCTTCTTGTACAGAATTACGAAAAAACCGGCTTCAAAAACAATCGACTTACAGGCCTGTAAATGTTTGACCAGCTGAGACCACTGCAAATATTTCGAAAAAGTGTTCTATTAATTGTTTTTGATATCACTGGTACGGTTTGGAAAATTCCAAAACAAACAAACAAATTCACACAATCCTCGCAATTCGCTGTCCATTTCTTAGAGATCAGTGGTAACATTGTGAGTTGTGACTATTAACTATTTAGTGAGCGTCGACCGCGGTGCACAAAAGAGACGGGAAATTGGTGAGTTGGCAAGAACGGTCAAGAATTTGGTGATATTTTATCGTAATATGGAATTATGAAAAGTATTAAGTTTAACAATGAAAGAAATATCGATGACTGGGTCTGGCTTAAGTCCAATGTGTCGATTGTGTTTATCAAGGGACGTTACATTGTTAGATATTTTTAGGTTTTCATCAAAAATGAAGGATAGCCCGGCTGGTGTAATAATGAAATGTGCTACTATTCAGGTAAGTTCTATTTTTTTAAGAATACAGGCAGTACAGATTATTGTTATTTGAAATAGCAATATAGTTTCTAAATGATTTTACATCGTTCCGTTATATAATTTTATTTCCTGGTTTGTCACAAACAATACATTATTTCAGATATGTTATCATAACATGGTTTGTAACAACACATTTTAATTTAGCTGTCAGACCTTGTTGCTACGTATTTTTCAAAATAAATACTTATTTTTTTCCTACCGCATTGCGAATTGTGAATTATAGACGCTCGCCTACCGCATTGCAAGTGCCACAAATAGCAAATTTACCCTAAAGAAAATCATTATGAACATTTGACAGTATAATCCTTATCATTTAAGAGACATTTTTTTTATTAAATATTTATTATATGAAAATAATTAACATTTTTATCGATGACAGATAACAAGAGGCGATGAAATGCCGAATTTCATTTGCCAAGCATGTTACACTCAAGTGGAGAAAACTCACAAATTCCTGATACAAATTGAAGAGTCTGACAGAACACTGCAACGTTATCTTCAGCTATTATACGCTTCTGATAAACCAATCAAATTTGAATGTTTTGTTCAACCTTCCGAGGATAATTTAATCCTTAACACCAATAACGATATTGCGAAATGTGAATCATTAGGGCTCAATGATGTGGTTGACATGGATAATTGGAAAGAGACGGGCCCTGGAAAATTTAGTCAAGAAAATAAAAATAACGAGGAAATGCCTTTAAAATCTGAAATCAAAGTCGAACTGGTTGACGATAATTTATATTTACCAACAGAATGTGCAGCTTGGACAGAAGACATTTCATCTAATATAGATGGCAAAGAATTCACCTGTAAAGATTCAAAGATCGACACTGGTGACACTAGAGTAAGTGAAGACATAGCAGTCAATTGGAAAGAGAATGAAGAGGAAAATTACATTGAAACGAACATATTAATGAACGAAATATTTTTAAAATGCGAAATCGATGAAGAAAAGGTTGATGACAATTTGTTAACTCTAACAGATTCAGTCAATGACACGGAAAACGCTTCACATAACGGTGATGAAAATGAAATTAGCTACGAAGATACAAAGATTAATATTGGCGACGAGTCGGAGAATTCGTGTTTACGTTCTGCGAATGTGACTGGTAATTATAATGAATGTGAAGAAATAAACAAAAATATTTCGATAAATCGCAAGAGTCACAAAATAGCAAATAAATGGGAATCGTATCAATGCGACATTTGCGGTAAATGTTTTTCCAACTTGGGCAATTTAAACAAACATAAGCGTACACATACTGGTCAGAAACCTTATCAGTGTGACCTTTGTAATAAGTGTTTCGCCCATAAATTCAAATTAAATGAACACAAGCTTACACATACTGGTGTAAAACCTTATCAATGTGACCTTTGTAATAGGTATTTTTTCCAGTTAGTCAGTTTAAATGACCATAAGCTTACACATACTGGTGAGAAACCTTATCAGTGTGACCTTTGTAATAAGTGTTTCGCCCATCAATTCAAATTAAATGAACACAAGCGTACACATACTGGTGAGAAACCTTATCAGTGTGCCCTTTGTAATAAGTGTTTCGCTCAGAAATCCAATTTAAATACACACAAGCTTAGACATACTGGTGAGAAATCTTATCAGTGCGATCTTTGTGATAAGTCTTTCGCCCATAAATGCAATTTAAATGAACACAAGCGTACACATACTGGTGAGAAACCTTATCAGTGTGACCGTTGCAATAAACATTTTTCCCAGTTAGTAAGTTTAAATGTCCATAAGCGTACACATACTGGTGAGAAACCTTATCAGTGTGACCTTTGTAATAAGTGTTTCTCTGCGTCATCAAGCTTAAAAACACACAAGCTTAGACATACCGGCGAGAAACCTTATCAGTGCGATCTTTGTAATAAGTGTTTCGCCTATAAATTCAAATTAAATGAACACAAGCGTACACATACTGGTGAGAAACCTTATCAGTGTGACCTTTGTAATAAGTGTTTCTCCCATCCGTACAGTTTTGGTCGACACAAGCTTATACATACAGGCGAGAAACCTTCTCAAGTGTGACCTTTCAATCGGTCAAACGATTTAAATCAACACAAACGTACTCATACCTGTGAGAAACCTTATAAGTGTGACCATTGCAATAGACATTTTTCCCAGTTAGTAAGTTTAAATGTCCATAAGCGTACACATACTGATAAGAAACGTTATCAGTGTGACCTTTGTAATAGGTATTTCTCTTACTCATCCACTTTGAATAGACATAAACTTGCACACTTCTGAAATGTTTTCTTAGTAAAAATACGCACTACTTACATACTGTCCTAATTATTAGGGTATTTGCAATGCTTAACACTTTTAAAGGAAAACGAGTCTAATCAAAGATAAAATTAGAAACATTTAACCTTAATAAAAAAATTCGCAATCCTTGCAACCATCGAGGACATTGGAAATGATAACAGCATATATGAAACATAATTAACTGTTTATTATACACACAATATTTATCAATGCACTGTTTAGTTTTGTCAGGAATAACCTTATTATTCTTCTGTTATATACGCGTTCACTTTTGCTTGATTACTTAACTTTTAAATGGATTTTTCTACAGTATTTATTAACATTTGCCCAAAAATAACACCGCAGATCGTCGCAAATACCTCTCAATTAACTAGACATGATATAAAACACATTTCGAAAAAATTGCACTTGTTCAATTTTGCATGATTGCTCCTCACTTGATCGCGACACCGTTGTCTTTTGGCCTTGAACGCAAACTCTTAACTCTGCCCCCATATACGAACATAAACATTTCCAATGTTAAAACAAAAATTCCGATATAAACTAGACTCAAAACTTATTGTAATCAGTTATTTTTCGACATTTGTCATGCGACATGAAACGCGATGTGACGTGACAAATAAATAAACAATTTTTTGCAAACAGTCCTCTGTTTACACATCACCTGAAAATGTTTCACACACTGCAGATTTGTTTAATTGCACGTGACGTCACCCAATTGCCATGCGTCATGATGAGGCGTTTTCGGAATTGTTTCCTAGGGTCCTCCATTGCAAGCCCCCAGTTCCCAGGTTCTGATCCGAGAACGGGTAAAAATACCTATTAATTGACTTTCAAATTATTTATGATTTAAAAAAATAATTCCTAAGAAATATGAATTCTTACTATGGCTAAATGGGAGCAGTGCAAAACATCCCTTTTGAAAATATCCCATAATCTGAAATATTTCAAATCAAATAACCTTTAATTTTATATATCCCCTAATTGAATAGTATATTGTGCAACTAGTGTTATAAATACATCGAGCCTTGGCGAGTGCGCATTTGCGAGCCGCATACGAGTGCTGAAAACATCGCGCCTGACGTCAATGTGTGTTTCATTTTATTTATTTATAGTAAATTATAGACACATCAACAAGCGTCTTGATTACATTAAATAACAACTCACTTAAAATTAAATTATAGGACAGTATGGCTCAGTTGGTAGCGTCGCGGCCTCTGAATCAGAATGTCGTGGGTTCGAATCCCACCTCTGCTCATTGATGTTTTGTGATGTTATTTAGTTTTTAAGTGATATATTATAATATTTGTTGTATTTAAGACGCTAATGATCTAAGTTGTCGACGCGTCTATAATCCACAATAATAAATTAAATTAAATTACATCACAAAACATCCATGAGCGGAGGCAGGATTCGAACCCACGACAGTCTGATCCAGAGGCCGCGACGCTAATCACTGGACCACACTGTCTTCAATGTGTGTTTCTCTTATATATTTAGAGTTGCGAGCGCTTTTCGTAGGTGATTTAATGTATCTTACTATTATGAATGTATTCTTTCAATAATGGAAATGAATTATCATTTGAATGGCTTTAGTCTTTAAGGAATTTATTATGTAAGCTGCTACAAGTTGTTCGTATTTTGAAAATACGTGGTTTCTAAAAATGAGAATTTTCTGTAAATGCTGTTCAGTTTTGTATCAATTGTAAAGATTACGAGAATTCGATGCGACAGAAAATAAATATTACTTATTTTAATCATTAACAATGCTGTACCATATTTTCATTTGTAATTGCAGGTAATTTCCATAGCTCTATTATATAGAGACCCAGCGATGTAGCTTAGTGGTACAGCACTAGACTCGCATTGGGAAGGTACTGGGTTCGAATCCCGACGGGGGCAGATGTGGCTGGGACTTTTTCCTACTGTCTCACGTCGAGAAACGGTAATTCCTGGTACCGGCCATCTTGTTTGAGGTTTTCCATGGTTTCCCTCAATTATTCCAGATGAATATCG
Source organism: Mongoloraphidia duomilia (assembly GCA_039654895.1). Classification (NCBI taxonomy): domain Eukaryota; kingdom Metazoa; phylum Arthropoda; class Insecta; order Raphidioptera; family Raphidiidae; genus Mongoloraphidia; species Mongoloraphidia duomilia. Next base: position 22,911,507 of record CM077526.1, on the reverse strand, counting down.
AGATGGTTCCTTATTCAAGGCCATGGCTGATTACCTGTCAAACTCCTATGCTCCCAAATTGCCTACCTTATCCTAATTTCCTATAATTCCTCCATTCGCACATTGCTATTAATAAAAAAAAGTTGAAGTTTAAAAAATGTAGAAAACAGCGGGAAGTGGTAAAATGGAAAATAGTAATGGTGCGAATGGCGTCTGTTATGACATAATGTCGAGAAACGGACGTTAAACGCATTATTATTATTATTATATAGAGCAAAACTTGTCTACTTCTTAACTGTTAATTTCGAGAAAACTTTATTAGTGAAAACCAAGGATGTTATAAATATACGCTGGATAGCTAACTTGTGCATACAAAGCATTGAGGGCACTGAGGCAAGTCATAGGCAACCTGCACAGCGTCCGCCATTTGCAGTGTAGGCAAAACAGCGCTAAATATAATATTGATTCTAGTAAAAGGCATGTAAAATGCATAATAAAAATACTGAGTGAAAACAGAATTTTACCATCACCCCATTTACGAAAATGTAGGCTTTGAAAGAATACAGGCCTGGGGGTCATGTTTGAATTATTTTGTGACAAGCTGAGAGTACTAAATATTTCGAAAAAGTGTTATTTTAATTGTTTGTTTGTTTTTTTTTTTTTTTTTGATACTGCTATACAGTTTGGAAACTGTCAAAACAAATAACTCACCAAACACCGAATTAACCCATCAAATATCAATATGGCGCTGAACACGTTTCTTTCACACATATTCGTAACTAGCGGCCCGGTCCGGCTTCGCCCGGGTGCTATGAATTTATAATTTATTAATACATTACTCACTCGCTTCGCTCGTTCGCTCGAATTTATAGTTATAATCAATAGTTTTCACAGCGCTGCACGCCAAATAATGACTTTTATAGGTAAATTTTTGATATCTTGGGTTACATTGTTGTAATTTTCGTAGGGATCTCTAATTTTTTTGATAATTAAATGCAGCCCATGTTACTCGCTGATAATGTAGCTTTCTATAGGTGAAAGAATTTTTGAAATCGGCACAGTAGTTTTTGAGTTTATTCATTACAAACATACACACAAAAATACAAATCTTTCCTGTTTATAATATTAGTATAGAAATAAAATGCAGCCCATGTTACTCGCTGATAATGTAGCTTTCTATAGGTGAAAGAATTTTTGAAATCGGCACAGCAGTTTTTGAGTTTATTCATTACAAACATACACTCACACAAAAATACAACTCTTTCCTCTTTATAATATTAGTATAGATTCGCTATCCAATGGCATTACTTAGAGATCAGTGGTAGCGTGAGCGTTGCCAAATAACTGCAATATAATTTGTCCTAGTGATGGGAATAATCGAATGATTTTAACAATCGAAATGTTGCTACTCGAATGATTTTGACAATCGAATGATTCATTCGAGATGTTTTATTATATTGACTATTGAGTAAATATAAATTGAAAGGTTGCTATTCGAGCGATTTTGATAGCTGAAGTGATTCATTTGAAATGATTCCTTTTAATGATGACGTATCCACTACATAAGTTATGCTTACAATCTATACTACAGTCGCTCAACACTGCAATAAAACCAATCGAGAGATTGGACAAAATTCTCTCGCGGACAAAATTCACTCATTCTATAATATCTCGAAAGGTATATTTCGAGCGGTTTAGGTACTCGAACGATGTTACTACAAGCTAGCCGTGAGCAGTGAATACAAAATGAAACTTCATTCGACCTAAAATATTACTTCGATTGAATTATAACGTTATCTTATAAACACACAAAATCCATTCGCAGTATAAACACATTCTGAATGAAGTTTGCATTCGTCTGGCACACATTGTCGGCTCCCGCTTCGCAATAGTATGACTATAAAAATCATTCGAGTGATTTTGAATAACCTCTCGAGATATCTATAGATATTTTAATAATCGAATGATTCTGTATTTTATTTCGAGATATTCCCATCACTAATTTGCCCTAATTCGGTATATTATATAAATATAAGTAGTAAAAATAACATAGATAATGAAAGAAATATCGGTATCTGGATTAAGTAGAATGTGTCGATTGTGCTTATCAACTGGCGTTACACTGTTAGATATATTTTGGTTTTCATCTAAAATGCAGAATAGCGTGGCTGATGTAATCAAGAAACGTGCTTCTGTTCAGGTAAGTTCTATTTCTTTCGAAGAGTACGGGGCACGAGCAGTACAGATTATGGTTATTTGAAATAGCAATATAGTTTCTAACACACATACTATATTGTTCTCTTATATGATTTTAATTCCTTACTTGCCACAAACTAATCATCGTTTCAGATGTATCATAATATGGTTGTTAACAAAAATTTTAATTTAGTTCCTTAGGATTTAGACCCAATTCATTTAGCTTCTTATTTTTCAAATTAAGAACATATTTTTTATTCCTACTGCACCGCTAGTGCCAAAAATATCAAATTTACTCTGAAGAAAATCATTTATTAACATTTGAAAATATAAAACGTATCAATAAATTAAGAAATATTTTGTTATAAATATTAAAATTTCTTTCTATTGTCAGATAAGCAAAGGCGATGAAATGCCGAACTTCATTTGCCAATCATGTTACACTCAACTAGAGAAAACTCACCAGTTCCTGATACAAATTGAACTGTCTGACAGAACATTGCGACGTTATCTTCAGCTATTATGCGTTTCTGACAAACCAATCAAAGCTGAGTGTTCTGTTCGACCTTCCGAGGATAATTTAATCCTTAACACTAATAACGACATTGTAAAATGTGAATCTTTAGACCTCAATGATGTGGTAGACATGGATCTTAATTGGAAAGAGACCGGGTCTAGAAATTTAATTCAAGAAAATAAAAATAACGAAGAAATGTCTTTAAAATCTAAAATCAAAATCGAAATGGTTGATGATAGCTTATTTTTACAAACAGAACGTGCAGCTGGCACAGAAGACATTCCGTCTAAAGAATTCTGCTGTGAAGACTCAAAGATCGACATTGGTGAGACAGAAGTGAGCGAAGACATGGCAGTGAATTGGAAAGAGGAAGAAGCGCAAAATTACATTGTTACGAAAGAATTAATGGACGAAATGTCTTTAAAATCCGAAATCAATGACGAGAAGATGGATGATAATTTATTAAATCTCACAGAATCAATCGATGACACTGAAAATGCTTCATCTAACGGTGATGGAAATGTAATTAGCTGCGAAGATACGAAGATTAATTTTGGCGACGCGTCGGAGAATTCGTGTTTACGTTCTGCGAATGTGACTGGAAATTTGAGTAAATGTGAAGAAACAAACAAAAATAATTCGATAAATCGTAAGATGCACAAAAAAGCAAATAAACTGAAATCGTATCAATGCGACATTTGCAGTAACTGTTACTCCACATATTCTAGTTTCCGTAACCATAAACGAACACATACTGGTGAGAAACCATATAAATGCAGCGTTTGTATTAAATGTTTTGTTTCATCCGGAGAATTGAAGATGCACCAACGGATACATACTGGTGAGAAACCTTATCAGTGTGTTCTTTGCAACAAGTGTTTCTCCCAATCGTGCAATTTAGATCGTCACAAGCTTATACACACCGGTGAGAAACCGTATCAGTGTGACATTTGTAATAAATGTTTCACACAATCATCCAGTTTAAATATACACAAGCTTATACATACCGGTGAGAAACCTTATCAGTGTGACATTTGTAATAAATGTTTCTCTCAATTATCCAGTTTAAAAAAACACAAGTGTATACATACTGGTGAGAAACTTTTTGAGTGTGACATTTGTAATAAACGTTTCTCTCAATCATCCAGTTTAAATTTACACAAGCGTATACATACTGGTGAGAAACCTTTTGAGTGTGATCATTGTAATAAGTGTTTCTCTCAGTTATCTCAATTAATTTATCACAAGTTTAAACATACCGGTTAGAAACCTTATTAGTGTGACCAATAAGTGTTTGTCTCGGTCATGCAGTTTAAATACACACAAGCTTATACATGCCAGTGATAAACCTTATCAGTGTGAACAAGTATTTCGCCCAATCGTTCAATTTAAATCGTCACAAACTGTTCAATACTGACCGGTAAATATTAATAAATACCTACACATTTGGTAAAAGTGATTTATAAACCTGTATTTATTACATATTGACCTCTGTTGTCGAGCGTCTATAATCCACAATTCATTTATTCATATATTACATTTGCCGGTATTTATTAATAATTTTGTTGGTTGACGCAATAAAAATCAGTTTGTTTGGGCATTTTTTTAAATACTGAAGTAAAAATTAACATTTTGAAGAATAAATAATTAAACAATAAGAAATTTTATCAATTAAAAAGAGTTATAAAATAAAACTGACCAAATTAAAAAGAGTATTTTTGTTATTCGAATCAAATTTAAATCTCAAACAAAAATCATACGGATTTCTTAAGAAATTAAAAAGGAATCTCTCTCACATTACTAATAACGTCTTAATGCCGCAGTTAATAAAATAATACGCATTTTTTTCGACTCAATCGTCATCTGAATTCATCATTATTATTTTTCCGAAACAAATGAATGGCGGAATATTGTAGAGTAATTTATGGTATTTCAATTTATGAAATTATACATTGAGTAAATTGTAAAATTAAAACCTGTAAATATTTGTAAATAATAAATAATAAAAAAAATTCCCAAAATAATTTATGAAACATGATAAAAATCGTTAGAGCCTTTTTCGGGAAAATTACTATTTTATATTTTTGTTTATTAGTAAACAAAAAACTATTCTTATTTCGGGGAGTAGGGAGAAAATGAGAAAAAATTCACAGATTTCGCAATCCTTGCAACCATCGAGGACATTGGAAATGATAACAGCATATATGAAACATAATTAACTGTTTATTATACACACAATATTTATCAATGCACTGTTTAGTTTTGTCAGGAATAACCTTATTATTCTTCTGTTATATACGCGTTCACTTTTGCTTGATTACTTAACTTTTAAATGGATTTTTCTACAGTATTTATTAACATTTGCCCAAAAATAACACCGCAGATCGTCGCAAATACCTCTCAATTAACTAGACATGATATAAAACACATTTCGAAAAAATTGCACTTGTCCAATTTTGCATGATTGCTTCTCACTTGATCGCGACACCGTTGTCTTTTGGCCTTGAACGAAAACTCGTAACTCTGCCCCCATATACGAACATAAACATTTCCAATGTTAAGACAGAAATATATACCCGCACGTATGTAGGCTTCACGATTTTTGATCTATCAGCAGTATAGGGTAATGCGACGACAGTTGTGAAGAGAAGAAACGGGAAATTGGTGAGCACTGAGCGTTGTCAACTGTCAAGAATTTGGTGATATTTTGACGTATTATGAAAAGTATTAAAATTAACAATGAAAGAAATATCGGTGACTGGATCTGGCTTAAGTCCAATGTGTCGATTGTGCTTGTCAAGCGCCGTTACATTGTTAGATATTTTTAGGTTTTCATCAAAAATGAAGAATAGCGCGGCTGGTGTAATAATGAAATGTGCTACTATTCAGGTAAGTTCTATTTTTTTGAAGGATACGGGCAGTACAGATTATGGTTATTTGAAATAGCAATATAATTTCTAAATGATTTTACATCGTTCCGTTATATAATTTTAATTCCTGGTTTGTCACAAACAATACATTGTTTCAGATATGTTATCATCAAATAGCAAATTTACCCTAAAGAAAATCATTATGAACGTTTGACGCTATAATCCTTATCATTTAAGAGACATTTTTTTTATTAAATATTTATTATTTGAAAATAATTAACATCTTTCTCGATTGACAGATAACAAGAGGCGATGAAATGCCGAATTTCATTTGCCAAGCATGTTACACTCAAGTGGAGAAAACTCAACAATTCCTAATACAAATTGAACAATCTGACAGAACACTGCAACGTTATTTTCAGCTATTATACGCTTCTGATAAACCTATCAAATTTGAATGTTTTGTCCAACCTTCCGAGGATAATTTAATCCTTAACACCAATAACGATATTGCGAAATGTGAATCATTAGGGCTCAATGATGTGGTTGACATGGATCTTAATTGGAAAGAGACGGGGCCTGGAAAATTCAGTCAAGAAAATAAAAATAACGAGGAAATGCCTTTAAAATCTGAAATCAAAGTCGAACCGGTTGACGATAATTTATATTTACCAACAGAATGTACAGCTTGGACAGAAGACATTTCATCTAATATAGATGGCAAAGAATTCACCTGTGAAGATTCAAAGATCGACACTGGTGAGACTAGAGTAAGCGAAGACATAGCAGTCAATTGGAAAGAGAATGAAGAGGAAAATTACATTGAAACAAACATATTAATGAACGAAATATTTTTAAAATCCGAAATCGATGAAGAAAATGTGGATGATAATTTGTTAACTCTAACAGATTCAGTCGATGAAAATGAAATTAGCTTCGAAGATACAAAGATTAATATTGGCGACGCGTCGGAGAATTCGTGTTTACGTTCTGCGAATGTGACTGGAAATTTTAGTAAATGTGAAGAAATAAACAAAAATGTTTCGATAAATCGCAAGAGCCACAAAATAGCAAATAAATGGAAATCGTATCAATGCGACATTTGCAGAAAATGTTTTTCCAACTTAAACAATTTAAATAAACATAAGCTTATACATACTGGTGAGAAACCTTATCAGTGTGACATTTGTAATAAGTGTTTCTCTCAGAAATCCAATTTAAATACACACAAGCTTACACATAGCGGCGAGAAATCTTATCAGTGCGATCTTTGTAATAAGTGTTTCGCCCATAAATGCAATTTAAATATACATAAGCGTACACATACTGGTGAGAAACCTTATCAGTGTGAACTTTGTAATAAGTGTTACGCTCAGAAATCCCATTTAAATACACACAAGTTTATACATACCGGCGAGAAATCTTATCAGTGTGATCTTTGTAATAAGTATTTCTCTCGGTCAGACAGTTTAAATCATCACAAACGTACTCATACCTGTGAGAAACCTTATCAGTGACCATTGCAATAGGTATTTTCCGCAGTTATCCTGTTTAAATCTCCATAAGCAATCACATACAGGTGAGAAACCTTATCAGTATGACCATTGTAATAAGTGTTTCTCTCAGAATTCCAATTTAAATATGTACATAGTGGAGTGACTAGCTTTTTACCTCGGAACAGTTACAGTGGATGGATTTTCATGATTTTTTTTTGCACTGCGTTTCTAATAGTGAGAATAAAAAAGTTTACCCTGTAAAAATTGCCGCTTTTCAAAAATGATTTTTTTTTAATAACTATAGATAAAATATTAAAAAAATGTATGTGAGAAATGTAATAATTTTTATAATTCAAGTGCTTTAGGAGTTTCAAGGTCGCTGATTATTAATTTGTGGTCAAAAAATCAAAATTCAGTCGAAATAAATGAACCATATTCTGTTACACATTTTGAAAGTTTGCATAAAAACCCTTAACGCGAAATGCTCTAGTATGAAGAGTATTAAAAAAATAAGTTCCCACACATCGAGATTATAGACCTATTGATTGACTATATAAATGCGTTAAAAAAATTAGAAAAATCCAAAGAGGCCACACTACAGAAGCAATTTTATCAAAGTAAACGTTTTGACTAAAAATTGAAACACTGACGCGAAGTTCTGTAGTAAGTAGGGTGTTTGATAAATATTAATACTAACTTTATATTAGAAATCGTGTCCATCGTGATTATAATAAAATTAAGCAAAATCGCAGGATAGTGGACAAAATAATTTGATATATTAAATTAAATGTACGACGTTTCGTCTATAGATTTAGACTTTTTCAAGTACTTGAAAAAGTCTAAATCTATAGACGAAACGTCGTACATTTAATTTAATATATCAAATTATTTTGTCCACTATCCTGCGATTTTGCTTAATTTTCGTCTATAGATTTACTTTTTCAAGTACTTGAAAAAGTCTAAATCTATAGACGAAACGTCGTACATTTAATTTAATAAATCAAATTATTTTGTCCACTATCCTGCGATTTTGCTTAATTTTATTATAATCACGATGGACACGATTTAATTCTGCTGACAAGATAAATTTAAATTTTTTGTACAATATTATTGCGAAATAAAATAGACAGTCTATGAGATAATGAGCCGCTTTAGAGTACATAAAAACTATTATGCAATTGCAAACTTCGGACACGAATATATTGCAAAATTACGTAATTAACACATTTTTAGTTACTAATATTTAATATATATTTTAAAAAGACTTACCTTTTTGCCCGCATTTTCATCATGTTTTCACGTTGATTTGTCCAACAGAAATTTCCATTTCCAAAAGTTTCCAGCACAGATACACTGTCACTCAAAAATGAATTTCGTAATTTCATTTTTTGTTAATTAAAGAGATCACGTCACTTGTAAAAGTTAAAAATTATGCTTAAAAAATCGCACTTTGTCTTAGTTTATTAAAAAGTACACAATAACCATTATTTAATTAGTTTTTTGGATATTTATTTCAGCTAAAAACGTCACAGTACAATAATTTTTTGACACTGTCTGAACCAGTCTGAACGCTTCAGCGTTAAGCCGTTACTAGTTTGTTTTTGACCGCGGTTGTCAAAGTCGCGCTGGTATCCGAAATTTTAATTTATATTACATAATTATTCTATTTTACGTAACAAATTCTAATTTTTAAATTGAAATTTCAATTTATTTAATTTTTGTGAAATAAAAGTTATTGCTTTTTCTTTATTTTTCAAAACAAAATCTTAAATCAAATCAAATCAACACAACTTCCTGTCTGAATTTTTCACTGCTACGTTTGAATATTTTTTTAAAATGACTAAATGCATTTAATAGTAAAAATAAGTAAATGAATGCATAATAAAAAATTGATTTTTTTCTGACTACTGTATTATGTTACGTCATTGTCAAATGGGTGTTTCATAATATACTAATGCATTCATTTATTTGTATTTAGTTACGACGCCTTTAAATCATGTTAAACAGTATATAAGTAAAAATAAGCTTCGAATTTGTTTATTAATAACTAATTATTTATTGCTAATGTGTTGTTAATATTGTAGATGCATTAGGGGGAATTAAACGACACCAAAATATTTATAGTTTCCCGTTTTCCATTGGGATCTGTCATACGGAAGCGACATAAAAACACGTCGGAATCAAGGGATAAAATTCGATACCTAGTTGATAGTTTTAAAAAATATGAATAGATAATTTTTTAATCATAAATAACGTTCTCCACATTTCATTACAAAATAATGTAAGTTTTACAGGGCAATAAATCATAGTTAATTACAATTTTAGAAAACGTCGCGATTTCATTTTCAATAAACAATTTCACGATGAACTTACTGTCATCTACATTTTTCCATTTTTCAAGTAAAATTTTCTACCACCGGATGTTCCTATTTGACAGATCCCTATAAGCATTTAATAAAAATTGTACTTTAAAGACCACCAACAGCTAAGGTTATTTGGGCCTAGCACCAATTCATTATTTTTTTTTAATAATAAATTGAAAATCCAATTGACACTTTTACCAGCTCTCTCTGGCTCAGTTGGTAGCGTCGCGGCCTCTGAATCAGACTGTCGTGGGTTCGAGTCCCACCTCTGCTCATGGATGTTTTGTGATATTATTTAGTTTTCAGTGATATATGTATATTTGTTGTATTTAAGACGCTAATGACCTAAGTTGTCGACGCGCCTATAATCCACAATAAATAAATAAAAATAAATAAATTTACCAGCTCTCGAGTTAGAACCCGGGAAATGGGGACTTGTAATAGAGGAACCATAGCACTGCTACACGCTCGGCCATTCTCAAGCCCCATTTGATAAAGGTTTGAGTTCTTAGCAGATGACAAATCTACTATTTGGGTTGTCAAACTTACCTTAGAAATCACAAAGAAAACTTTATTAAAAATATACAAAACATACATATTACTACACAAGAACTGTACAAAAAAGAAATTTTGATATTTTTAGAGCATTTGCTAAAAAGGGAAAACAGATAAATTATTATTTTAATCAGTCAATCAGTTATCTATTTTATTTAGATTATTATTCACAAAGGAATGATGTACAAAATAATAAATATAGTACAAGAAATATTATAAAATTATACTACATTAAAATAAAGAGATCATAAAAAATTAAGAACTACAAATACTCGTAAAATGACGGTTGTAAAAATGTTTAATTTACAAAAATCAACAATAGGATGTGGCACAACTATCAATTAATGATGAATACACTATTATAAAACAATTACAATTTCAGAAAGCGTGGATCACGCAGTAGATTTTTCGCCACACTAAGAAAATATAGCAGGGTGTCCCACGATTTTATTAGCTTCTGAATTTCGTTCCCGAGACAATTTTGAGGAAAAAATATCATATCAACGTGAATCTGATTTCCATTTATAGAGATGTGCCGGGTCCATTAAGCAAGATTAGCGGATACGGATTATTTGGACCCAAGCCAGATCCAATAATACAGATCTTGGATTCCAATACAAAACGATTAAATTTCGTATCAGAGGAGATGGGCACATGAGAAACGTAATATAGATGGCAGCAGGTATATATCCACCCAAGTTAACATTGGTTTTCATAAGAAAAAAAAGGGAATAATATTCTCTAATCCATCCCATTTGGTCGCCATGTTTGTTGTCCCCTGTGACGTAACACCTGACTTCAACTCTATAGATTGTATCAAATTAAACCTGTGTGGCGTTCTGTGTGTAAGATAGAGATGATATATAAAGCAATAAGTAAGAACGAGATAAATGATCCTTAATAGGAAGTTTCTGTAGTTACTGTAGTCTGTAAATAATAATAATATCCATACAACCTGATAGCGTCATCCTTGTTTTGTGATTTTATCAATAATTTCAGTAGTACAGTAACCACAGTAAACGACTAGCGATTTTGACAAAATTTATAGAATGGGGTAACATCGCCAGTCCGACCAGCCTTCACTTTCCATCGGGAGGGAGTATAATTAATCATACATTTTTATATCTGGAATTATTGAACCGATTCTAAAGATTCTTTCACTAATCGAAAGCTGAACTATCCCTGAGTGAAATTCATAAAAAGAAGACTAAAAAGTAAAAAATAAATATTAGTAAAAAAACTTTTTAGAGACAAGAGTTCACGATCCACTTTTATAGTTATGAACATAAATTATTAAAAATTATTTTTCCCTTTCTAGTGCATTTAAATAAAAGCTTGTCTCTAAAAAGTTTTTTTTACTAATATTTATTTTTTACTTTTTAGTCTTCTTTTTATTCCTGAGTGATACATTAAAGATATCTGTCAGAGTATTTTTAAAAAATCCCCATTCTGTAAATTTTGTAAAAATCGTTAGTCGTTTACTATGGTTACTGTAAGACTATAGAAATTATTCATAAAATCACAAAACAAAGATGACGCCATCAACAGTAACTACAGAAACTTCCAATTAGGGATCTTTTATCTCGTTCTTACTTATTGCTTTATATATCATCTCTATCTTACACACAGAACGCCCTATGAACAGGTTTAATTTGATACAATCTGTATATAATATGCAGTTGTATTCGGTATAGCAACTTTATTATTTTTTTAACTCAGTGATTTTACCCTACACTCTAATAATTACTGTGGGTATTGTAGCCTAGTGGATAGCTTATTTGGTACCTCAGCCTCTAGACTAGACTGTCGAATCCCATTTGCGCTCATGGATGTTTTGTGATGTTATTTAGTTTTAAGAAAGTTGTTATTTTAGTGTAGTTGAAAGACACTACTGACCTGAGATGTCAACGCGTCTATAATCTAGAATATATAAAATATATTTAATATTTACCCAACGTTATCTCGGTAAAAAATCATCATGAAGGAGTTATTATATAAAATAGTGTAGCGGTTCCCAATCTTTTTTGTTGTGCGGACCACCAATTTTGTATAAAAAATTTGAGACCCACTAACTAAATACACGAGTAAAAAGTGAAACCCCTGAACAACAAACCGATCGAATAATTCGATTGTTCCCATCTCTATCCCTGAAGCTCCGATAATATTTATCCAAATCAAAATCTACGAAAAGCTAAAATAATTTTAAGTACATGATATTAAATATTTTTATAAAGAAATCGGATCTAGAATTTCATAATCAGAATTCAGAAACACAATCAATGAGGGTTACCAGACTTTTTCTGCTACCTGATAGCGCCACTGGCAAGTAAGGTATACGTCACTTTGACGTCTTTCAAATGTCAGTACCGTTTGTATTTTTCGTCACCTGATGGCACCACTAGCAAGTGAACTATCTGTCATTCAATTATTTAACGGCTAAATCGTAGTTTTGTATTTATTTAATTACTTATTCCTTATTAATGGATAAATGAAGAATGACTAAACACAAACCGTTAATCTCTCAACGTTTGACACATACCTTACTTGCTACTAGCAAATGTCAGTACTGTTTATATTTTTCACCACCTGATGGCACCTGATCTAGAATTTCATAATCAGAATTCAGAAACACAATCAATGAGGGCTACCACTTTTTCTGTTACCTTCAAATGTCAGTACCGTTTGTATTTTTCGTCACCTGATGGCACCACTAGCAAGTGAACTATCTGTCATTCAATTATTTAACGGCTAAATCGCAGTTTTGTATTTATTTAATTACTTATTCCTTATTAATGGATAAATGAAGAATGACTAAACACAAACCGTTAATCTCTCAACGTTTGACACATACCTTACTTGCTACTAGCAAATGTCAGTACTGTTTATATTTTTCACCACCTGATGGCACCACTAGCAAGTGAACTATCTGTCATTCAATTATTTAACGGCTAAATCGTAGTATTGTATTTATTTAATTATTTATTCTTTAATAATGGATGATTGAAGAAGAACACAAACAGTTAATTTCTAAAAGTTTCACATACCTTACTTGCTATTAGCGCCATCTGACGAATAAAAAATGTAAATGTTTGACGTATACTTCGTGCCCGGTCTCAAAGGCGAACATAGGGATTTAACATGGTATTGTTCATGTTTGCTGATTCGTGTTCGCCAATTCAACGTACAAGAAAGGTAATGTTATCTGCCTATCAAAAGATAAAATTATTGCGCATCAAATGATTCTAAAAATAAGACCAAAAATGAAATTTTTACTTTAAAATACCAATTTGAAATTTACCGATTTTGCAGTAATGATTTCAAATTAAGTAGGCGAAAAACAAAACGTTAGAAACTCTTTTTATAACAGACTGGGATATTGTTTAGTTGAAAATGGGGGGTTCTTTGAATATTTATTATAATTTTATTTTCTTTATTAAGTATTACTTTTCGTTGTTTAATAATAAAAAAACCAATTAAATTCTTCATTACTTAGATTGATACTACCTTTTGTTTTCTTATTATAGTCTATACGAGTAGAAGTAAAGGCCAAAATACTTAAAAATGGCACACAACGTTAATTCCCTATGTTCGACTTAGAGACCGGACACCCGGTATATTACTTGTAGTGATGTGCCGGATCGTTAAAAATGTATATCCGCGGATACGGATCTTAACTTTCTTAGAGTACGCGGCGGTAAATACTAAATATTGCACATCGACCTTTGGAAAGAGACTATCTGTTATGGGAAAAAGTTATTGACCACGATATTAAAAAATAAAAAATACTCTGAATGGAATTTAACTGTTTTTCATTATTACCTAATCACCTATATATATAAAATTTTATCTATGAATTGAAAATTGATAAGGTAAAAGATCCGTAAAAGATCCGCCAAAAAACTAACGGATACGGATACGGATCTTTCTTTTCCCTCGGATATCCGCGGATACGGATCAGATACGGATATCCGGCACATCACTACTTGCCACTAGCGCTATCTGACGAATAATAAAAATACGGCAGCCCTCATTCATGAAACAAAGTATCAACACCTCATCGCAATACAATAAACGAACCATTTTACAACGATCATTTTTTTTTAAATAATAAACGATTTTCTTCTATTTTTTTTCGTTATCATTTATAAAATTCACACTACTTAAAAATATAGCGCAGAAATATTCTGCAAAAAAGAAAAAATAGAAACTAAAAAATTCTGGCAGTGTAAATATATTCTTAAAATAATATGTTTCTAATATTCGAATCTAAAACTTGGAAATTTACGAGTTGCCCATACGAATATAACGAGAGCGGGCATGTTCGAATAATGATTTGCATGATAAGGGAATTTCGTACACGAACGGATCGAATGTATTAAGGTACGTGCAGTATGGAGCTGGGATTCTAGATGGTAGCGTAGATCATAGCTGGAATTGAATTGTGAATTATAGACGCTCGACAACAGAGGTCATTAGCGTCTGTGACCATAGCAGGGCTTGCTTAAATTAATGCATTGTTATATATGCGAGCGTACACAACGAAGCAGTGAGTGTAGCTGGTATAAGCGCTGTTACAAGAGCTGGTAGATACAAGAATGTATCTCACCATTCTTTCAGCGCGCTGACTGCTACAATCAACGTGTGACAACTGTCAAATGGCCGTTACAAGTTTCGCAACGGATGTGACTAGTTTAATAAGTGAAATTTTGCTAGTTTTTATTTAATTTGTTTTGAGTTTTTTCTAAGACGTATTTAAAAGTGTTAGGTTTCATACGTAAATATTCAAAAAACCGGTTTGGTAAAATTTTAATTCTTGGTATAAATGATGAAATTCGCCATGTTTAGATCGTTTTCTATTAATAGGATGGACATGATAGCTCCTACCCAAATTTGTATTTAAATTATACCACTTTGTAGCAGAAGAACATAAATATTCGTCTTTGCTATCTGACATTTCAAACGCGATTTAAGCTTGTATCAAAGTTTCGTTGTGCAAACCTATAAGCGCTTATAATTTCAGCCACCATCTACCATACATGCTACCATCTAGAATCCCAGCTGCGTACTGCACGTACCTTTAGACGGGTACCTTGGAAACTGTATCAAAAACAAAATACTGTTTCTAAAATAGCCAATCAAAATCTGGTATTAATTGGAATACAGTTTTCAAGGCAGCCATAAAACTAAGGTAATTTGGTCCTAGCACCAATTCATATTTTTAATTCATTATTTTTTTTTTAATAATAAATCGAAAATCCAATTGACACTTTTACCAGCTCTCGGCCTAGAACCCGGGAACTTGTAATAGAGGAACCATAGCAACGCCATGTAAACAACAGGACTGCTACACGCTCGGCCATTCTCAAGCCCTATCTCACTCTAACATAGTATGCAAATCATTATTCAAACATGGTCGCTCTCGTTATGTTCGTATGGGCAACTCGTAGATTTCCAAGCTGTATTTATAATTATTATTATATCAACCTGATTTTTATTTTTGGCTCGGCAAGTAGAAAATGAAAATTGATTCTATCAACTTCTCAGCAACGTTCGATTGTTTTTCTTGTATCGATTTTTAATAAGTGGTAACAATGTGTTTTGTTTCGTTTCTATTTTGTTTTTTTGGATATCTGACTAGATTTTGCTCATTTGATTTACTTGGTGTTCATAAAAACAACTGCTGAGAAGTTTGGAAAACTTGTTGGTTATTTTGTTGTTATAGAATATTTAATCGATAAAACAAAATTTCAAATTAAAAAAGAAAAATCGATTAACTGAAATTCATAATTGTACAAAAATAGTCTTCACATATTTTATACTTAAGTGTTGATAAAAAAAAAGAAAACTTTTACCGGCTATTCCAATAATTTTAAATTACTGATTATACAAAAATATCTTTACAAAACAAAAAAAATCGCTATATTAATAGTCACTGAATCGAATTATTAAAGGTTTCAGTTCGTGAGTTCTCTCAAAAGATGGCAATAAGGATAGCAACATGCAGTTGCGAACTAAGGGGGGGGGGGGCGGGAGGGGGTCGGCTCGCCTCGGGCCTCTGATCCTGGGGGGGCCTCCAAATCTCGCGAAGTCCTTCTTAATCAAATCCCAAACAAGGCCAAAATATGTTTAGTATAAGTAAGAGGCAGTTTGGAGTTGGAGGCCCCGTACGTATACAAAATATAAACGTAGGTAGGTCGTTTATTATAAATATTTGATTTTTTTTGTCAGCCATTACATCTATATTATTCATTTTTTACGAAATTTACACTATAAATACATCAATTTCTAAGCAGACCGGCGTCCTCCTGTAGTTCTGCCGCCCCGGGCCTCCGACGGGCTTAGTTCGCCACTGGCAAGAATTTTTGAAATATCTTTAAAAACAACAAAGCTATGCTACTTCAAAGTTTAAATTTAACAGTTCTCCAAGAAATTCAGTTTTCAGTCTGGGTGACGTCACGCGGCACGATATTTTTAAAAGTTATTTTCAGTTTGTATGTGTGGTAATTTAACATGGTAACTTCCGATAAATCTCTTTCTTTAAATTCGTAAATTGTTATAGAAACACTAAAAACAAACCAGTTGATGACGGAAAATATTGACATATCTAAATTTTTGACAGTTAATTTTAATTTAATATAAATAGAAAAGTCTGTATTACAACAAAATAGTTACTAAGTAACTTAGGTTCTAATTACTCACAAAGCTAAAAAACAGCAAACTTGTACCGCGTGACGCCATATTCAAAAATCAGTTTCGTTTGCGACCACACATACAAGAAATTGAATATCTCCGTTGAAATTAAAGATATCAAAATAATTCTTTCAGCATTTTTAAAGTTATCTTTGTTACAATGATGTGACAGTATCATAAGTAGTATTTTCGTTCAATGGAAACTTGCTAATTATCCGCTTCCTTTTTGATAAATCTGTACAGAAAAATAACAGATATCTCCAAAAGGACGCGATATTTTGAAAATATACATAAAAACACTCCAAAGCGAATCAATTTTGATGTATCAAACTGCCATCTTGTGAGAGAATCAAAGAACTTTAAAGTCTTGTCTTATGGCGTCTGGAGTTAAACCTAACCTCAAAACTCAAATTCTTTACTACAAATTATAATATAGTTGCGACTATCGACATAGCTGTAACTTAATAGTTGTCACTTTTTTGTGTGTCACAATGTTTGTTTAAAGTGAAAATAACAAAAAAAAATAATCAATAATCAATAACAATGGAAACATGAGGCACGAATATAAATTGGTAAAAAATATTGAGCTTGAATAGATTCAATTTATAAGAAACAACATTTCGATGACGTCACGTAAAATATATGTATTACGTTCAAAAACACCTGAATAACATCAATAATGACAAATAATTAGTCGATAGGAAATTTTTCCCTACTAGTCGAAACGCAGTATTTTAAAATAGACGCCGAAGAAACGAACTTATTTTTTTACGACAGTTTTCAGCGAGTATACAAAACTCTATGACACTTTTATCCAGAATAACAACATTTAATTTACACATTTTAAACCCCTGACAGTAATTTTTAACCCTCAAAATATTTTGAAAGCTTCTTTCTGAACAGCCTTCGACAAAGGTTAAGACAAGTTAACAACAACGTATTGTAAATGCAACGTTTCCGTTAACGTCTAAAAAATGCAATAATAATTTATGGCGAGTATTGTTACGTAGTGATGGGCGATTGTAAGATGTTTTTACAATCGAAACAATTGCAGTCGTTCATAAAAACAATCGAGTCCACAATCGACTCGGAGTTTGATTTTATAATCGAAATGTTCGATTGTTCAAGTCGATTATTTGCCAGCGAATGAGAATACATATAATCGCGATTCAAGGTTATATGCTATAGTCGATTGAAGTCTGACGTTCACGCTATTCGTTCATCGTTGATTCACTGTTCACACTGTTCAGTCGGTCTCAGAGCACTCGATTACTGCACAATTGACTATCCATCGACTCGACCACAGTTGTTGAGTGATGAACGATTATATATTATGTGGCTCTCGACAGTGTACATCGTCTGTATGATTCAGTACTATGCAACTCGGTCTCTGTGAACTATGAAACAACAACAATCGAGTCCAAGTGAAAACCATCGAGAGCCATCGAGATGTTTGAACAATCGAGACAATCGACTAAAACAGCTCGTAATCGCCCATCACTATTGTTACGTTACGTAAAATTAAGAAATAACTTGGCTTGTAACGTGTTAATTTATTTTTTTTATTCAATAATAAATGCTCAAAAACTGAAGTTTTTTTTTACAAATAAGGTTAACTGATCATTCTTAGCACCATTTAAAAATCACAATTGGCGGCCAAATAAGTACAATAATGAAAATGACAGTTATGTATGTTACGGTTAAAAACGTTAATATGACGTCACGATATATAAACTGACATTTTTAAGGTTATGTATACAAAAATTAAACAAATAAAAAATATTCGTAACATCCTCGCACTCTTTGGGTACAGCACATTCATTTTTGGAGACGATTTTCATAGAAGGGACACATTAATGAACGAGTACAGAAACAAGCTGTACATAACCTACAAAAACCAAACGTCATCGAAATGTCGTTTTATGTTGTTATTCGGTATCGCAAGCGTAAAAATTAGCAGCGCCATTAAATTTTTTACACGATTGAGCATGTCACAAAGTGATTGAAGTTTTGTTCCTTTTTTATTCACCCTCAAAAAAAAAAAGTACGCGCAGCGAGCGGGATTCACTGTAAGTAACAATCGATGAGCTTCATCAGTTATAATTATTTCGGATACGGAATCGAACGTGAAAAAGTAGCGGATTATTTGTAGTTTCGGAATCGGAGTTCCGTAACATCCCTGGTAGTAACCCTCACAAATTTACTTCTAGTGAGATTAATCGGATGGCAGTGGCTCAGCGAGTAGCCGCCAAAATGTAGAATACAAGTATCGATAAACGGTAAAGAATACAAAGTAACGATTACTCGAAACAAAAGAACCGATTACTCCAAATACTCAAAAATAATCGTATTTTTTGCCATACCCACTACAAAATACCTAGTTGCTTTACATGCATGTATGTAAGCGTGTAAAGTGACTTTTGACAGGCAAGTGTACGCGAACGTATTTTTCCCACACTAGTGTGGGAAAGCAAACCATTTTCGTAGTGATTTACGTTTATTCGCCCTGATCCGCTCGCTATTACCTATTGACAGCTACTCTCGGCCTACTATAGGAGTGAAGCTGGCGACACAAATGAACTGTCAAATTTTTTTGAAAATACTGAAAATGAAAAGCAGCTATTTTATAGTGGGTATGGGAAAAAATACCAACTATGAATAAGACTCGTGATTGTAAAAACGAGCGATAGCGAGTTTTAACAAAATTAAAATTGTTAAATTGTGTTTTAAAGACCACCAACAGCTAAGGTTATTTAGGCCTAGCACCAATTCATACTTTCAATTCATTATTTTTTTTTTTTTTTTTAATAATAAATTGAAAATCCAATTGACACTTTTACCAGCTCTCGGGCTAGAACCCGGGAACTGGAGACTTGTAATAGAGGAACCATAGCAACGCCATGTAAACAACAGCATTGGTACACGCTCGGCTATTCTCAAGCCCTTTTAACATACTGTCACTACTCGTCAGTATTACACCTCATTACGCCACTAGATATACAATCTACTATAACAGCATTAGTGAATGAATGAATTGTAAATTATAGACGCCCGACAACTAAGGTCATTAGCGTCTAAAACAGCATTAGTATTACATTATTGGAGTAAATTATGGGTGACAAACATTTTAAAAACAATCGGCTACTGGCCAAAGACAAGAGTTAAGCCAAAACACAATAAAAAAAAAAAAATTTAAAAGCGCTGTAAATTTAGTCGTTTACGATACGGAATGGCAGCATTTTAATTATAAAATTATTTTTAATAAATTACATACTTTATTTACATTAATTGCGATTATCGTTTAATCAATATATATATATGCACGTTTCTTATTTTTAATCTTTTTAATTATATTTTCGGGTTACGATTAAAGGCAGAGAAATTATTACGATCGTATCGAACTTACGTAATGCGCGTGAAATGTTTTTTGTGCCGGCGCGCTCCGTAACATTTATGCTGGATGACCGGACATCAAATGTGATGGCATTTTATAAACCTCGACAATTCTTGCTGGAATTCCTGGAAGAACAAAAACATATTTTATACTAACATTCTTAAGAATAGAATTTGTTTTAACACGATAAAGTTGTCGCGACTAAATACAAATAAATGAATGCACCCAAATTAAATATCGACTCTCGCATGTGGTGGTTGTGTGACAGAATGCTTTAAAGCAGGGGTTCCCAAACTTTTCTGATCATGACTCTTAATTTAAATTGCAAAAGCTTTCGCGACCCTTAAAAATTTTTTCCCCACAATGTACAAAATAGTCTATAATCAGTAAAAAAATGCAGCCATTCAAATTTAAGTCGTTTATTCAAGAATTTAAGTATAAAAAAAGTACAGTAAAAATAGGTAATATAGAAATTACCCCAGAGACCCCCCTCCCGCCTCTTCACTCCGCTTTTATCTGATTTCGTATTTTTTTTCTATTATTCGAATTTAATGTTTTAATCACGAGAATTCTATAATCACGGAAATATGCCGTATACAGTGAAATCTCCCCTAACGGATACCCCCTATAGGCGGACATCTCCTTTATACGGACACTTTTGGATGGTCCCGGCAGCTTTCCATAAGAATAGCATTATCATAACTCTCCCTTGAACGGACGTTCCCTTGAGCGGACGCGGACACTGATTTTTCAAAATTTTGACGACAGTATGTTCTCTTGTACGGACACCTAACCTAACTTAACCAGTACCTGACACTTTGGTGATTCTCCGCTACTGACGTCACGGCATAATTAGGTATTTAAGTTTAAAAAAAATTATTAATTTTTTCTAATAATTTAACATAAATAATATTGAAAATCGAAAAGAAAATTTTTTTTAAAGCTATAGATAAATTACTAAAAATTAATTAAAATGTATAAAAATTTAAAAAAATCACGTGACTTCAAAACGCGCCAGGAATGTTTGTGACGTCGTTATGTTAAAATGTGTCTGCATTTGTTGGTATTTGTGTATATGTATTACACATACTATCAAAAATAATAAATTTTTAACTTGGTAACCATGGATACAAAGACCATAGATAACATAATGACGTCACACGCGTTCGGATTCTTTCGGCGCGTTATCGGAACTGAGTTTAAAAATTAATTTTTATTTAAATATAACTTTTTAATTAGTAAGCAAAAAAATTAAATAAAAACAGTTTTGCTATAAAACTTGATGTGGTCCTTCCATTTAAGTAAAAAAAAAAATTCGTTTAAAAACCCAATTCGATGCAACAAAGTTCGGGGATCCCTAAATTATCAAAAGTACACGATCGGCGATCGATTTAAGACGATCTAAGACACGTAATAGCTTCTTCTGAAATCTAAATGCTTGTTTCATTTTCTAGATATGACAACATATACATATTTTTTATTGAAAATATATTATACGTACCTATTTATGTATGTATTTGTATGTACAATTATGTATACGCATAATATGTAGGTACGTATAAACTTTGAATTTAAATTTAGTTTTTTGTTGGATGGACACTTCCATTGGGCGGACAAACTTTGATTGTCCCCTCGGTGTCCGTCCAAGAGAGATTTCACTGTATTCTTATATTGTATCTAAAAGTAACGAATAGTTACAAGTACCGAGAAGTAACGAAAACTTGCATCTCTACTAGTGATGTGCCGGATCGTTAAAAATGTATATCCGCGGATACGGATCTGAATACGGATATTTGGTCTCAAGATCCGCGAATACGGATACGGATCTTAACTTTCTTAGAGTACGCGGCGGTAAATACTAAATATTGCACATCGACCTTTGGAAAGAGACTATCTGTTATGGGAAAAAGTTATTGACCACGATATTAAAAAATAAAAAATAATCTGAATGGAATTTAACTGTTTTTCATTATTACCTAATTACCTATATATATAAAATTTTATCTATGAATTGAAAATTGATAAGGTAAAAGATCCGTAAAAGTTCCGCCAAAAAACTAACGGATACTGATCTTTCTTTTCCCTCGGATATCCGCGGATACGGATATCCGGCACATCACTAATCTCTACTAAAGAAGTTTCGCTTCAAAAAACTTTCACTCTTACCGAAATACTAGTTTAAACAGAGATACATACCTTTGGTAAATGTAGTCTGTCTACAGTATATTTATATTTATCTACAATGTTTTGGTACTGAGTGTACAGGTCCAAGAGCAGCGATACGGTGCATTCGGATGTCACCTCAACTGTTTCGACCAGCAATTGTTCGAGCTCCTGACGGTTCACTTGAACAACGCACTGTTCCAAATTATTATCTGTCACATCCATCGACGAGTGATTCGATTCGGCACTGCCGTTCAATTGTTTGTTCGGTTCCGTTCCGTTATCGGCCGAAAGCCTCGTAGGCGTGGGACTCGTGTCCTTTGATTCATCGTCGGATGGCGAAGTCGGTTTTGAGTTTTCAGAGTCTTTCGTATCAGCCTGGTAACAAAAGAACAATAGTATAAAGATCTTTTTGACCTGATTTAACATTATTATAGATCCTTATATAAAATTGATAATAAATAAATAAAACACAATAAAATTTGATTTAATCAAGACGAGTCTAAAATAGGTCTGATCACAACGAAATCATAATTGAATTGGTGAGATTAAAAAGGAAAAGATTCCATTTGACCTTATTTTCGGGAAATTGAAAAAAAGATTTTTACTAAAGAACTAATAGTCAAATGAAGAACTTATAAATACAAATATTTTAATAATTATTATATTATAACCACAAAAAACTCAACTCTCATTGTTGTATTTAAAAAACGGTCGTGTATCGACTGATGAGTTAATTAGTTATATTTATAACTTAAAAATTAAATCCGCTCTCGCATGAAGTGTGATTTAGTGTTGAAATAGGTATATATAGGAAGAGAACAGATCCCACTCTCGGGGCACTGTGTGAGTAAGGTAACTCAACCAGCCGGAAACTGGGAATTTCGGGTTCAAGTCCTGACAGTGGTCTTTGATTTTTTCCTTGTATATCTTAATTGTTTGACGATTAACATCACGATGGCATGTTCGCCGACTGATTACGTTAAGATAAGAAAAGTATTTATTTGTGGTTTGGCTAATATTGTCTATTTTAATAATTATTATATTATAACCACAAAAAACTCAACTCTCATTGTTGTATTTAAATACAAAGTTGTTCCTTATGGCTTTATTAAATTATTATATTCACATTTTTAAAATTTAATTTGTATAAAATATTATTTATAATATGCAAAAGATAGTGGAATCTTTTCCTTTTTGATTTCATTTCAGAACACTATTACTAGAAAATAATAAAAATCCATTTGTCAAACACGAAAATAACATTTATTCGTAAAGAATATGATTACAATAAAAAAATGCATTTTTTGTCCCTTCTGAAGCATTATAAAAAAATTGAGAAAATCTAAAAAACGGTTTTCTCAAAAATAAGTAGGTAATTCAACATTTGTTATTGAAACAAAGACAGGAAAGATTCCAACAATCCTAATGTATGGGTGAGCCGTTGTAGTTTTAACTGAGATCAAAAAGGTAAACATTCCAGGAATGTTTTCGTTCTATATCTCAGTAAAAACTACAACGGCTCACCAATACATTATGATTGTGGAAATCTTTCCCGTCTTTGCATCAGTAGATACGTCTTCAGTTTTTAATTAAAATGGCTATCTCACTTTATTTTTAACAAAATATGGAATCTTTCCCTTCTTAATCTCACCAATTCAATTTTGAATTCTTTGTTTGTTTCAAAAGCGTAGCTAATAGAAACTGCCAAAACAAAACAATGTTGTGGTCGACTATGTAGAGTATTATGTTGACTCAAAAAGACACAACAATAGGATACACTCAATCTACTATTTAAAATAAATGTTCGTCCGTCCGTATGTCTTTCAGTCTTATATCTAGATTTACGGCTGAAAATTGTATCAAGCTGAAATTTGGTATATAGTTATAAAACTTCTAACTCACATAATATATCTCAATTTGCAGAACAAAATGTCTGTATTAATTCCCTTTTTTAGAGGGTAACTAGCTCGCCTAGGTGTTTATATCGTTCTGCCACGCTGGCGCCTATTGTCATTCTGCTCGTAGTCTATAGAAGGGACCTTAAGTGACATTATAGACCAGCGATTCTCAACTGCCGTGTCGTGAGCTTATGTTAGGTACGCGCCTCAAATTTACGGGAAAATATTTTTAGGTTTTGAGGAATATAATAATAATTATATTCCTCAAAATCTAAAAATATTTTCCCGTAAATTTGGGGAGCGTACCTAATATAAGCTCACGACACGGCAGTTGAGAATCGCTGGTCTATAGTGTCACTTAAGGTCCCTTGTATAGACTACGAGCAGAATGACAATAGGCGCCAGCGTGGCAGAACTATATAAACACCTAGGCGAGCTAGTTATCCTCTAAGAGAGGGGGTTAATACCGACATTTTGTTCTGCAAATTGAAACATACGCTTAAAACAGTCGCCGTAAAAACATATTAAAATTTGAACCTTGAACTAATAATAAAAATTTCGTCGGGTACATGACACGTTTAGGGTGATCTGCCACCCTTTTAATACCGACCAATCGATCTGCAAATATTATAATGGAATTATTAGGTCACCGACAAGCTATGCAAACAAATTCAGCCTTGAAGCAATAATAATTGTGACCATTTTGTTACGTGTTGGGGGCGGTCTGCATCCCTCCCATACCGCTATCTAGCAAAATCCCTTACTCAGGGCACTTTAATATGCTTCCCTCAACATCTTCACAAAAATAAGGCCTCGAATAAATAACCTAAAAATTGTCACTAGCTCTCGGCTATATGTTTTGGCTATATTTTGACAGATGAGGATGCGTCAACTTTAATATTTTAATTTCAATGAGTCATTTTCCTGAGAGTAGTTCCTTCAATTATCCACGAGAGGCAGCACTTGTGGTAGGTACAAACATTATTTCATCCCCATTTGTGCCGTGTCATTTTAGTGGTATAACTTAATTATTTAATTAATTTAATAATTAAGTTATACCACTAAAATGACACGGCACTAATGGGGAATAAATAATGTTTGTACCTACCACAAGTGCTGCCTCTCGTGGATAATTGAAAGAACTACTCTCAAGAAAATGGTTCATTTTAAGTAAAAAATAAATGTATCTAAAGCAACATATAAAGATCAAGAGGACAAAGTATACAAATTCGGCTACTGGCCAAAGGCAAGAGTCAGGCCAATAAACATCACAAAAAAAAAACATAGCCTAGATTGTTGACTCCATTAATTAGTTACTGATTTGCCACTGCGATCACTGGAAGTCAAATTCCAGTAAGCCCCGCCTTTCTGCTTATACTTTTACTCTGAAGTCTAAACTAAAAAAAAGCCGTCTTAGAAAGAACTGATTAAAAACTTTACCTCATTATCTTTATTGACCAGTTTTTCGGACGGCGGCGTTTCAGATTTAATCACTCGTCTCTTCTTCCTCGAACTGGTAAGGTAGCCTCTCGCCCACGAAGGGACGCGTCGTTTGCGCGCTGGACTTATTCTAACTTGTTCGGCGGGCTGGTCAATGCCGTTCTGCAGACTGGACGTGGCCGGCTCTGTTCTTTCGGTTGAAACGGTTTCTTGTACTTTGCCTATTTAATTTTCAACAATTAATCAATCTGAATTCAATAGAATTATCGTTAGGCACTTGGTAGAACATGGTTGAAAAAAATAAATACACAATATTTGAAAAACTTCTACACATTTATTAATAATATTAGAAATACCTTGTATTATTTGGTGTCCGTCTTGTGACTTATTGTGTTGTTAACACGACGCGTTTCAGCAACGAGTTGCCATCTTCAGGTGTGGTTAATTATTTTTTTTAAAAACACACATTGAGTATTCGTAACAATATATAATTATGATTTTAAGCACTGTGTATTTAAAAAAAAAATTCACAGATTTCGCAATCCTTGCAACCATCGAGGACATTGGAAATGATAACAGCATATATGAATCATAATTAACTGTTTATTATACACACAATATTTATCAATGCACTGTTTAGTTTTGTCAGGAATAACCCTATTATTCTTCTGTTATATACGCGTTCACTTTTGCTTGATTACTTAACTTTTAAATGGATTTTTCTACAGTATTTATTAACATTTGCTCAAAAATAACACCGCAGATCGTCGCAAATACCTCTCAATTAACTAGACATGATATAAAACACATTTCGAAAAAATTGCACTTGTTCAATTTTGCATGATTGCTCCTCACTTGATCGCGACACCGTTGTCTTTTGACCTTGAACGAAAACTCGTAACTCTGCCCCCATATACGAACATAAACATTTCAAAATTGCACTTGTTCAATTTTGCATGATTGCTCCTCACTTGATCGCGACACCGTTGTCTTTTGGCCTTGAACGAAAACTCGTAACTCTGCCCCCATATACGAACATAAACATTTCCAATGTTAAAAACATAATTAACCACACCTGAAGATGGCAACTCGTTGCTGAAACGCGTCGTGTTAACAACACATGAAGTCACAAGACGGACACCAAAAATACAAGGTATTTCTAATACTTCTTATTATTCATATAGTGACTTGGAGACCTAACACTCTAAAAAAATGTATCACATTTATTAATCTTAACGATAGTTTCGGGTTTCTAGCCCGAAACGATCGTTGTATCGATATCGGTAGGTACTCACTTTCATCGGCCAAAGCTCTGATATGAGGAGGCAAGAACTGATGCGGATCGCCGTCGTTCCTCTGCTTCCTGTTTTTGGCAATCTTGCGGCAATTGTCTTCGAAGTCCGTGTCCATTTCGGCCTTGATCAAAGCGTAGGCGTAATCCCTAAACCAACACGCTCTGTGTCTGATCTGTTTATCGGCCGGCGATCTATCGAAAATTAAAAATGTTACAACTAACAATGCGCGAAGAGAAACTAGAAAATACTCTAAACTGTAACTATGTGAAAAAATATTTTTCACAATGCCGCTATTTAATTGTAGATTATAGACGCGTCGACAACTCAGGTCATTAGCGTCTTCAACACAACAATTAATAATCCATTTGTGTATTAGAATCTGCCAGCCGGCATACACAAACCGACTGGTACGAGCTCAGGCTCCTGGGAATTCCAATTCCCAAAGAACATTGGAATGCAATTGCATCCTATCACTAAATAAAAAGCTTGTAACAATTGAAGAACTTCCAAGTCTTCATGGTTTCCGGGCTTGTAGGCCGTGGTCCGGTGGTATTTCTACCTGACGTTTCGTCTACAACTGCGGTAGACATTCTCAAAGGCGATGTGGCAGCGGTCGAAGTGTCCTCCTTGGCGGCTCACAGGTCAGTGTGTCAGTGACTGGTGTCCTCCCTTCTTTTATGCTTAGCGCCAGTGTGTTCTCTGTTCGGTCGTAGTCCGGACTACGACCGAACAGAGAACACACTAGGCATAATGGTAGGGAGGACACCAGTCACTGATACACTAACCTGTGAGTCGCCAAGGAGGGCACTTTGACCGCTGCCACATCGCCTTTGAGAATGTCTACCGTAGTTGTAGACGAAACGTCAGGTGGAAATACCACCGGATCACGGCCTACAAGCCCGGAAACCATGAAGACTTGGACCAATGCCGACCCTGAAAGCTTGCACACCTGGATAAAACTGAAGAACTGTTTACTTACATGTCTGGGTTGTAGCTCAACGCGTTGTGTTGTATGAGATCAACATCGGTCAAAAATTCTTGCGCACTTGAATATCGATGAAGGTCTACTTTCGTCATCATCGTCTCTAAGTCCATCGGTTCTTGAACGACATCTAAATAGTCCGGTACTTCTTCTAAGTTCACCGGTTTCGTGAACATGTAGAAGCTGCAAACAAATATCTCACATTATGGCTGGGTTGCAGAAAACATTGTCAGAAAATCTAACTTTAAAAATTAATTGTCGAAATTTGCTTCAAATTAACTTTTAGAGACGGGCTTGAGAATAGCCGAGCGTGTAGCAGTGCTGTTGTTTACATGGCGTTGCTATGGTTCCTCTATTACAAATCCCCAGTTCCCGGGTTCTAGCCCAAGAGCTGGTAAGTCAATTGGATTTTCAATTTTATTATTATTAAAAAAAATAATGATTTGAAAATATGAATTGGTGCTAGGCTCAAATAACCTTAGCTGTTGGTGGTCTTTAAAACACACAATTTATTTAACTTTTAGAGACAATAAACTACTAAGCTGACAAAAATAAAGATAGTTACTTCTTACCACAACAGTTTTATTGATGGATGTACATTTCGAAAGCTATGCTTTCATCTTCAGCAAACACTATATATGTATAGTGTTTGCTGAAGATGAAAGCATTCGAAATGTACATCCATCAATAAAACGGTTGTGGTAAGAAG
Organism: Mongoloraphidia duomilia; assembly: GCA_039654895.1. Classification (NCBI taxonomy): domain Eukaryota; kingdom Metazoa; phylum Arthropoda; class Insecta; order Raphidioptera; family Raphidiidae; genus Mongoloraphidia; species Mongoloraphidia duomilia. Next base: position 22,882,957 of record CM077526.1, on the reverse strand, counting down.
TAACTATCTTTATTTTTGTTTTTATTCCAACCACAGTGCTCATATATTTGTACTAAATTGTCTCTGCCGAAATTGGAAAAATATCTTAGAAAAAAAAAAAGAAACAAGGTGCCTCGTTCGGCTTCGCCCGAGTGCATTCTGTACTTACGCTTTATTCCTAGCTAATTTTTTACAGACGTCTCTCAAGAAGATTCTCAATTCGATAAGAGTCTCTTCTTCTTTATCGTACAGTTTTTGCAGTTCGCCAGGCGTCAACGGAATTGGAGGAGGCGTTGGTGCGCGCGGTAATGGTTCGGGTGTTTTTTCTCGCGTCGGCTGTTTTACGACCGGCGGGAGTTCGGCGGCGGTGATTAAAACGGTACGGAAGAATTGTTCGCGCTCCAGTTTCGTTGGCACGTCGACGTGCAAAACTTCTCCGCGGTACTCGCTGAACAGCGAAGCTATCTGAAAATGTAAAACACACTTTTAGTCCAGCAGTCAGGTACTTTTTACCTGGAAAGTATTCCGAAGTTAATGATATTTTGGTATGTTGTTTGTGGGTACTCTGTGGAGTAGAATCTGAGTTTTCGACCTCGACGACCCTGTGCTAACGTGGGGGGAGCCGAAAAACCACGAAATTTTACCACTTTTTTTGCTTTTTCCGAAATCTCTCAGAAACGGTCGACTTAAGCAATTCTTTCGTTATGTAATGTTTTAAAGAGGATTACTTTTCCTACAATTTTCATTCCCACAACTTTTCTGTGGTACTAATGGTAAGCGCGCTGCAGCTTCTTGAAAATCACCCGCTCGGCTTTTTGTAACCTTGGTAACCAATGTGTAACATGTGTATTTTCAATTTAAAGTTCGATGAAGAACAAAATAAATAAAACTATTGAAAAGAACATTACATTTTAACCATTGGTTTTTGATAGCGGTATTCAGAAGTTTCGTACACTTTTTGACGCAATGTCTGGGCCAGCAACGTTTTTAAATGTTAATTTAGATAAAATGTTTTTAGAATACGCGTGCGACTGTGCGTCATTTTGACGGAAATCTTCAAAAAGAAGAAACCAACAAACAGGCCTAAATTTCTATTTATTGTAGATTATAGACGCGTCAACAACTTAGGTCATTAGCGTCTTAAATACATTAAATATAACTAAATGAATGCATAATAACTGCAAATAGTATATGAAACCCCTGTTGTAAGAACAATGACGTAAAACAATGCTGTAATCAGGAAAACTTCATTAATTCAAACCTATAATTGTGTTACGTCATTGTTCTTACGACAGGTGACTTCATATACTGTTTGCAGTCATTACGCATTCATTTAATTATGTATTTGGTCACGACTTATGTGTTAAATTTGTATTTATTAAATATAACAATTCTCTTAAAACTAAATGACATCACAAAAAATCCATGAGCGGAGGTGGGATTCGAACCCACGACAGTGTGGTCCAAAGGCCGCTACGCTAACCGTTACACCACACTGTCCTCCAACAGACCTAAAGATGGACCTTACCAAAGGTCTACATTTAAATTTTAACCTAAAAACACTAACCTCTGTTGACAGTTGACTATACTCCTTATCGGCGGTCGCTAAAAACATAACCGTAGCGTTCTGTTCGGGTGCCGTCAGTTGACTCTTCACAATTGCCGTTATTGCCGTTCCGGCCAAATTCCACCACTGGTCGACGTCGGCTATGTAAACGACGCTCGGTGCCGTCCGTCTCGCTTCGTTGAGCGCTTGGACACACGCCTGCTCGGGCGCTATGCCCGTCGAATACAGTGTAGTCAGGTTGAGCGAGTGGACGTGAACGTGTTCCATCCGATGCATCAATGCGGCAGCAACTCGGCACGCTTCGCCCGTTATCAACAGTCTCGGACGGTAACTAACGGCGCCGTCACTGCCCCACATCTTCATTCTGTTAGGACAACGAAAATATTAAAGAATATTTTTTTTAAGCCCACCAACAGCCAAGGTTATTTGGGTCTAATATCAATTTATACTTTTAGTTTCTTTTTTTAAATAAAAATTCTTAGATGGCGCTGGCTGGCTGATTAAAAATGCCCGGGTGAAAATCGGGGGTAATCTCAGAAGACCGATTTCAAAATGTCTTTCACTGTTCCACGAAATTGTGTTTTAAAGACCATCAACAGCTAAGGTTATTTGGGCCTAGCACCAATTCAATTTTCAAATCATTATTTTTTTTTTTAAATAATAAATTGAAAATCCAATTGACACTTTTACCAGCTCTCGGGCTAGAACCCGGGAACTTGTAATAGAGGAATCATAGCAACGCCATGGAAACAACAGCATTGCTACACTCTCGGCTATTCTCAAGCACTCATTGTTCGATGATGCTTTGCTTTTGGACATGGGCTACAATAACTGGTCGGTCCGGCTTGGCCCGGGTAAAAATCGGGGGTAATCTCAGAAATTACTGAGTCGATTTCAATTTTTTTTTTCAATATTCAATAGGTGCTACGACAGATATGTTGTGACTGTACTAACGAGCGACCCACCTTTTGATGGCTAGATTTGACAGTCGCATCTGTTAGCAGAATTCAAAAGCTTGAAATAAGTATGTGTGAGTTATAGTTGACTCAAAACGTAAGAGTGGTTCTGATCCTACACACTTAAAACAATCTCAATTCTCAAAATACAGAATAACTGTAGGTTTTTTATGGTATTATAATTAATCAAGAAATTATTAGTTACATATTAATGAATAACACAATTTATCAGACGACATATTATCGCCATGATATTTAATAGAAGGCTATAATATAAGAAAAATGTTAATGCCACTGTCGAGACTTGAACCCGAAACTCCCGATTACGCGTCAGGCAAGTTTCCATTTACTCCACAGTGCCAATAGTAGACTGTTGGCACTGTGGAGTAAATGGAAACTTGCCTGACGCGTAATCGGGAGTTTCGGGTTCAAGTCCCGACAGTGGCATTTACATTTTAGTTATATTATAGCCTTCTATTAAATATCATGGCGATAATATGTCGTCTGATATATTGTGTTATTCACTAATATGTGAATTTATTTACGGATAGGACTAATTTCTTGATTAATCTCAATTCTATTAAAATGTATATGTCGCTTTAGTCGCGGGATAATATTTAGATAATAATGTAGTCTTTTGCTGGCATTTATGACATTCCCCCTAATTTAAACTCCACTGAATTATAGAATGAGAAAAAATTACCATGCCTATTATAATTACTTATATTTAAAAATTTTGTTGACAAATCATTTTATTAGTTACCATTTTTGCCACTACGTGCCAGGAATGGATATTTTCTATAAATACCAAGATTTAGTACTGTATTTTGTTCAACACCCGCACGAAATATGTAATTTAGTGGCTCTACTGAGAGTGGGCGAAATAATGAATTCTCTGACTGTAGACGTAGAGAGTGGGCGAAATAACATTTCGCCCACGCTCTTGTAGACGTAGAGAGTGGGCGAAATGGCATTAGCATTTCGCCCACGCTCATTACGGGGAACATTTAGGCAAGTGTTGATAGTTTCGTCAATCAATCAGGTCACCCATTATTTCGCCCACGCTCAGCAGAGCCACGAAATGACATATTTCTTGCGGTAGTTGAGCAAAATATTGTGTGCGACTATTGGTCGAAAGAGGAGATTCCACTCGTGTGTTTTACCGCACTCAAGGAATCTCCTCTTTCCCCCACTAGTCGCACAATACACTATTGTTTATGTTTTTTGTTCATAAAATGACACAAATCATTCAATAAAGGCGCTCATAAGACGGACGTTTTCTCCCCCCTGGTGCTACTTTGCTTTAAGATATAAACTATGATAATTGTAGTAACGATTGAACCGAGTAATGTATTAATAAACCGTAAATTTATAGCACCCGAGCGAAGTCGGACCGGGCCGCTAGTAACGCAAAACTACATACCTCGAAGGCGATGCATCGAAAGCTTGCGCGAACGTTTTGGAAACAACGTCGACAGCTTCGGTGAGTGGTCGCGTCAGAAGAGGTTCAAGTACGGGTGGCAACTGAGCAGCAGGACCTAACATCATCCGAGCACCGGCCGGGACGAGTGTCGTAGCGGCTCTTGCGAAATCGCATTGTTCTATTTTCACTTTTGTCGGATCGATAAGCAGTCGATGTGACGACGTATAAAGTTGTGGATAGGTCCGACGTACCGCTTGAAGTACGGCTTCGGTGCATAGACTGCGCAAGTCGGCGCCGCAATAACCGGCGCTTCGCTCCGCCAAAGTCGCCAACACGTTCAACGCTGGCTTCTCGGGCCATTTTTCTACTTGGATTTTTAAGATGTCTTCGCGTTGCTAAAATTAAACAAAATGGAAAATTGTTAACTTAAGTTGGTTTTGGTTGCTTAAAATCGATAGAAAATCAAAACTTACCTTAGTCGCCGGAAGCGGGAAGAACAATTCCCGATCGAATCTTCCCGGTCTACGTAATGCCGGATCTATGGCGTCTGGTCTGTTAGTTGCGCCGATAACGATCACATCCGAACGAATATCCAAGCCATCCATGAGCGCTAATAGACACGATACAACGCTGACATGCACTTGTTCGTGGTGTGTCGAACGCGCAGGCGCCAATCCGTCCAACTCGTCGAAAAATATTATCGAAGGTTTCATCTGAGCTGCCTAAAGCAATAAAATTTGTTAATATTATTAAAATTCTTTATTTAACGCATACAGCTTTTTTTTAACCACCAACTACCAGGTTTATCTGAACCCAGTACTGATTCACATTTCTAATTTTTTTTTAATGGTAAACTGGAAAAACAAACTGGGATAGAATAGCCACAGGGACGTGGCATAAAAAGCATCACTTATTAGGATTCGACATAAAGGCATAGCAACCACATTTTGCTGTATTTTCATTTTCTGCCACCAGATGTCATCCCGTCAAATCCCTATAAGGGATCTAACATGGCGACGTGGCGATTGTCCAATCCCTATAAGAAATCTGACATGGCGATTGTTCAATCACTATAAGGGATAAAATAAGCACGGTACTAGCGCTAATTAGGGTTTACATTATGCTTGTAACATGCTAGTCGACTGGAGATAATTAACTGGTGGTCTAGAACTAGGAAAGGGATCGGCAACCTTTTGAGACGGAAGAGCCAAAAGTTACAATTTACAAAATTTCTCAGTTTTTAAAGAGCCACTAACATTTTTATTTCAATATTATGGTATTTGATTAGGATTATAACTAAACAAACAGAACAGTGTTGCCACATTTAAAAAATGTCAGCTGTCCGTATACTCTCTACTCCACCTATTCTCACTGTTCTCTGTTGAGTGTTTTTATCCTGTTTAAAGTTTTTTTTGCAGTATAATATTTTTTAAAAGTTTTGAAAATAAAATAATATAATTATTAATATTTGCGCACGGAAATGGAGAGCCGCATCTTGACATCATAAGAGCCGCAGGTTGCCGATTCCTGAACTAGGATGATGTCCACTTAAGACGATCTCAGCTTTTCTTTATTATCGACATGTTTTATTTTGATATCTCTAAATAAAAATGAAAATTTCTAACCTGTTCAAATAATTGCGTCAATTGTTTTTCAGTCTGGCCGAACCACTTGCTGAGGAGGTCGCCGCCCTTCCGCATAAAAAAAGACACTTTCCGAGCACCAAAACTGCATTCGTTAGCGAGAGCCCTTGCCATTAATGTTTTTCCAGTTCCTGTAGTAAAAAAAATATTAAGTCCAGTACTCTCATAATACGTGTAAACATCTTAAATAAAAAAAACGCCTGCAACTATTACAACATCCCTCGCATCTCACAATCGAACAAAAATTTTCAAAAACGACTGCTTCTACAGTTTAATAGAGAAAAAAATTTATGAAAACGGAAAATTCGCTCTTCTAGTCCTTAGAACTTTACAATTACAGACTAAGTTACGATTTAGTTTATTTTTATTAAAGTTATTAACTTCTGTATAAATCATTAAAAACACGACTCTCTCATGATGTGGACTTTGTACGCGCGATACTATATATAGGAACACATTGATCGATAGCCAGTAAGTGCTTGTATTGTACAAAGTGCGGAGATTTCGAATTTATAAGATGTAGAGATTGTACTTTTACGCACGCTTTGGACTTTCACGCACAGTGACTAAAATACGCCTCTTTACGCCCGCCTCATAGTGCTCGAATATTGAACTTTAGAAGCAGGAGTTATAAAAAGATCTTTATACCGGGAACTGGGGACTTGTAATAGAGGAACCATAGCAACGCCATGTAAACAATAGCATTGCTACACGCTCGGCTATTCTCAAGCCCTGTACAGGTTATAAAACCCGCCTCGCGAGTGTTGACGTCAGCAAAGTTTAAAAATCTGTATCTCCATAAATACTTAACGCCATTGTGTTTATGGCAATGATTTCTAATAGGAAACAGTCTTTTAAGAGGGCAGTATAGCCTAGAGGTTAGCATGCTTGGTGCCGCAACCTCTAGACTGGACTGCCGTGGGTTCGAATCCCGCCTGCGCTCATGGATGTTTTGTGGTGTTATTTGGTTTTAAGTTATTTGTTATTTAGTGTAGTTGAAAGACGCTAATGAGATGTCGACGCGTCTATAATCTACAATAAATAAATAAAAAAAACTCGGGTCGCAGTGCCAAACCCTGCCGACAATATAGTGTATTTGCTAATGCAGGCCTTGTGGCTTTAATACGTGAACTTAGGTTTGTTTTTGGACAAAATAAAAAATTTAACCCCTTAATACGTCCCTTGAAATAATATTTTTTTTCTTAATTTCAATATTATTATCAATGCAACCTCTGTACGAAATTAAATACACCCTTCAGTAAGTAAATCACTATCCGCAAACTAGTGTTTTCATAAAATTTGTAAGTCCGGTTCTGTCGGGCCGATTTTATTAAAATTTTAACAGCACATTTTAATCTTTACTAAAGAATTAAATTTCAATTTTGAAACGATTCTGACAATTTTTTCGGTATTTTTGGGCCCAAAAACTTTTTGGAACCCTTAAATACAACCCTGAAAATGGTCCGATCGGGCCCATTTTAAATAGGCTTCGTGCGGTGATGGATTCCAACGTGCCTACCAAATTTCGTCAAAATCAATTAACTCTTTCGAAAGTTATAGCCCGTACACATATATATATAAATATATATATATATATATATACATATATATATTTATATATATATGTGTACGGGTTATAACTTTCGAAAGAGTTAATTGATTTTGACGAAATTTATATATATATATATATATACATATATAAATAGACATTTCCAAAAATGGTGCCAAAGTGTTCAGGAGGGTATGAAACGTCGAGAAATTTTGGTCCGACCCCTAGGTCCCGCCATCCGACCGACGCCAATAGTGTATGTGCCATATGGCAAATACACTAATAATGTTCTTTATTTTTTACAGCCTCATTACCTGGCGGTCCATGGAACAGAACCCCTTTCGGCGGTTGCATACTGAACTGTTTGAAGATCTCTGGATAGAGCATTGGAAGCACGACCATTTCGCGAAGACACTTCACTTGTTCTTCGAGCCCTCCAATTGTTTTAAACGTCACCGAAGCGTCGAGCGTTATCGGATCTATCGGTCTAACGTCATTCTTCGACGAATCTTTGGCCGTTTTTCCTTTATCTCCTCGCGGAGGACTTTTCACTCTATAAAGAAATGTTAAAAAACAATTTTATGAATAGAGATAAGCACTGCTAAACTTAACCGCTAGGGGCGCTAGTTATATAACCACCTCGGTCTGTGGGCAGTTCATAAGAGTGTGTACAGAATAAGTATTAATTAAAATAATAAATCATTGACAATGCCGATGTGCTGTGCTTACCAATCTTTAATCATATAATATATACAGTAGAATCCGGATAGAATGATTTTTAAGGGACCGGCGACATTATGTCGTATTAACCGGACAACGCAGAAAGCGACCGCATAATTTAAGCTTGCTTTTATATAATATATATAAGTGTAGAATTGATTAATTTCTATTAAAAAATATATTAACATTAATAAATAAAACACACAAAACTGGCTATAGCTGTCCAACTTTATTTTTAATACTACGTTTCGGTCTGTTATAAGAGACCCTTTTCAATCACTACTGACTATACGCTGTTCATCAAACTTATGAATAACACAAATTCTTAAATTTATATATATATAATGGATTTTAGGATTATATTAATTACCTATTTTAAATTTAAGAATTCGTGTTATTCATAAGTTTGATGAACAGTGTATAGTCAGTAGTGCTTGAAAAGTGTTTCTTATAACAAACCGAAACGTAGTATTAAAAATAAAGTTGGACAGCTATAGCAGTTTTGTGTGTTTTTTTTATTAAAGTAATTTTTTTCGCTGTCGGTAGAAGCTAATAAGTGAAAATATATTAACACTTACAAATACATATGCATGTATGTATTATGTAACTTTAATGAAAATTAAACATTGCACATATGTGTGTATTACAGATCAGAAGAACAATATGTATTGTAATTTCGTTCTAACCGGACGATTGTTATAAAGTTAGGTCGCTAAAAGCAGTTGGTCGCTTAAACCGGAGTCGTAATATACGGATACGCTTTCATAGTACGTCTATATGAAACCTAGCTTGAGTTTGCATTTACGTTGCTAAAAACGGTTAGCCGTTATAAACGAAGTTGTAATAGACGAACTCTACTGTATATTATTTAATTCTAATTATTATTTGCCAGGATTCATGCCACAACAAGACACAATCTGTGAAAATTTCAACTAGCTACCTCTTACTGTCTGTGAGTTAGAGCCTTGTGACAGACAGACAGACGGACGGATTGGATCGGACTGACCGTCGGACAGACAGACATCGTAGGCTCAGTAATAGGGTTCCGTTCGGAGGTACGGAACCCCAAAAATGAGATATGACAACTTGTATGACAAAAATGATACGTAAACAGAAATTTTTTCTTTACCTGCCACGGGTCGGTTTTAGCTGCAGGGTAGTGTTCCCGGCCAACGTTTTGGGCCTGTCGTCTTCCGAAGTTGTAGAACTGCTACTCGACGAACTGCGCCTCCGTCTTCGGCAACGTCTTCTCAGTGTACTGCGACGAAGCTCCGCTTCTCGTTCTTTCATATAATCTGACGGATGCTCTGAAAACAAAACACAAGCATAAAACAGATTTCTCGAGACTCTAAATAATATTTTTTTGAATATGTCGATGGTAGCGTGTAGATGCATTCAAACGGCAATTGTGGTCGGTCCGTTTACCGGTACGTATAAACTCTGAAACAGCCAGTGGCAAGTCATTCGACTTCTGGACTTCGCACAATGCAAAGTGTATAAGTGCTTCTAGCCCTAATCGATTTTTATTAAGAAGTTCCACTTCGGTCGCGTGTTTTTCTTTTTTTGTAACCCAATCACTTGACACTTGAAAAGTATTAATACATTTTTGGGAAAGGTAAATACATCCTGTTTAGCACCCCTTCCTTTTGTAACAAAATCGAAATTACTTACTTTGTTCGGGTTTTGGCTTTCTTTGCCTCAATTTGTATTTTGAGCTCATAGCACGGTCTCTGCTGACGCGGTCTCTGCGATCATCTGATGTACTGTCACTATCTGCAAAAAAAACCCATCAAATTATGTAATCAACTATGTAATATACTTGTATGTATTATGGTATTAATAATTAATAAATAAATAAAAACAAGACAGCTGTTTTTTATCTACACTAATAACAGTTTCGTTCGTACATGCAAATTGCCAATTGATTGTCAATTTTTCTCTGCGCCTGCGCGGTTTTTGACACCAGTTGGAAATGTATGTATTCTAGTATTAATAAATAAATAAATAAAAACAAAAGACAGCTGTTTTTTATCTACACTAATAACAGTTTCGTTCGTACAAGAAAATTGCCAATTGATTGTCAATTTTTCTCTGCGCATGCGCGGTTTTTGACACCAGTTGGAAATGTTGTGCTCTGCAAACACGTTTTGTGAACAACCAAAGTTATATACGCCACAGTGTAAAAGCTTTACACTGAATTCACTCACTGACAGCATCTGTTCTGTTCACAAGTTTTGTTCTTTTTTCTTTACGCCAGCGACGGACATGCGCGTTATACAGCCAATGAGAAACCAGCACTCAGTGGCTGACTTTCTATAGAACAGTACTTGACTCAGTGCCCTAGACACATTAGCACGTGTATTGGGGATAAACCATAGACATAAATCACAGTTGGTACACTGTGCATAAATATAATATGGCGGCCCTGCCTTCAAAATTAAGCCAGGTCGACGCATGCGCACTGAATTTCTTGGGACAGAAATATTAGCGTGTAGAGAAACTACTTGTAAACGTTTAAACTGTGTATAAACTGACAGATGATAGAAACATAACCTAGTAAAGAAATTATATTTTTAGGAAGCTTGTTTGTTATATTCTTTTCAGAATGAGCCATTTTCCTGAGAGTACTTCTTTCAATTATCCACGAGAGGCAGCACTTGTTGTAGGCACAAACATTATTTATTCCCCATTAGTGTCGTGTAATTTTTATGGTATAACTTAATTATTTAAATAATTTACTTTAATTTAATAATTAAGTTATACCACTAAAATGACACGACACTAATGGGCAATAAATAATGTTTGTACCTACCACAAGTGCTGCCTCTCGTGGATAAATGAAAGAAGTACTCTCAGGAAAATGGCTCATTGTATACGTGTGTGAAAAGTCAAACGTTTTGCCGATATTTTAATTTTTGGTCGAAGGTGGTCACGGCTTCGGTCGGACTTTAATTGTGGTCATTATAGTCATCACACCAGACAGAATAACAAAATATATAAACCAGCAACAACTAAATCTTTCATTGCAAAGAATGTATATCATATGGCAGTTGATATATTTAATACTACACGTGCAAAAGTTACCTCTGCCTAAATTTAAAAAAAATGAAAGAACTCTTAATTAGTAAATGTTATTATAACAATCACTTCTTAAATGATCGTATTTTACAATTTTAACCTATGTAATTTTATGTGCCTTATTATTAACGTTTATTTCTGACCTTTTGTACACCATATTTATGGTTAAACGCAAATAATAAACATTCTATTCTATTCTACGTTCAAATGAAAAGCTTACCTGCGCACAATTTCCGACTGCTCCGCGTTTGTATCGGCGAGTAGGCATCGTCCGGCGAGTATTTGATGACGCACCGGCGCCGCCTCCTGCTCACTCTCTGCCGTAAAACGGGTCGTCTCTGTTCTTCTTCTTCTTCCTCATCTTCGTCTTCGTCGGCCGGCTGTTGATCCATAGCGTCGTCTGCGTCGTTGCTATTCGACTGTTCCGGTTGGCCGTTCACACTGGTCTCTGTACCATTCTCTACTGTAAAATAATACAGATTGAGAATAAATTTTGTTTTAACATTTTTAAAGTGTTTGTATATGTTTTTTTGTAAATGGATGGATGAAAGAAGGGCTTGAGAATGGTCGAGCGTGTAGCGGTGCTGTTTTTTACATGCCGTTGCTATGGTTCCTCTTTTACAAGTCCCAAGTTACCGGGTTCTAGCCCGAGAGCTGGTAAAAGTGTCAATTGGATTTTCAATTTATTATTAAAAAAAAATAATAATGAATTGAAAATATGAATTGGTGCTAGGCTCAAATAACCTTAGCTGTTGGTGGTCTTTAAAACACAATTTACAATTTTGGATGAAAGAAAAGAGATAGTGGGATCACTATACATCTCTCTCTTCGCCTCTAAATTGCGCTTTAAATTGTGTTTTAAAGACTACGATCAGCTAAGGTTATTTGGGCCTAGCACCAATTCATATTTTCAATTCATTATTTTTTTTTTAATAATAAATTGAAAATCCAATTGACACTTTTACCAGCTCTCGGGCTAGAACCCGGGAACTGGGGACTTGTAATTGAGGAACCATAGCAACGCCATGTAAACAACAGCACTGCTACACGTTCGGCTATTCTCAAGCCCTCTTCGCCTCTATCGTTATTCAGTAAAATGTCACAATGACAAAGAATGCGTCGGTCAAGAATGTACAATATTAAATGTGATACATAGTTCAAAGCGTACTCTAGTCTAATATCTCTATGGTTTACACACTGTATATGTGATTCCTTGATGCAAAACAAATAGTTACAACTTACCCGTTCCGTTGGGTTTTGTTTCAGAACTGTCACGTTGTTCAACTGTTTCCTGAGCGTTGTTGATCTCTGTATCGTTTTCGTCCTGACCTCTTCTACTGCGCAGGCTTTTGTCCCTGGTCATGTATTCATAAACATACTTTTTCGTAACTTCTTTCACCCCCGGATTTCGCCTAGCAAAACATTATTTTATGATTTAAGGAAACTTAATATTTGAGTGCAATTTAAAATTGTGATTTAAAGACCACCAACAGCTAAGGTTATTTGGGCCTAGCACCGATTCATATTTTCAATTCATTATTTTTTTTTTTAAATAATAAATTGAAAATCCAATTGACACTTTTACCACCTCTCGGGCTAGAACCCGGGAACTGGGGACTTGTAATAGAGGCGAGTACAATTTAAGTAAACAAGGATGGTATACGTCAAACGCTTACATTTTTATTCATTAGATGGCGCTAGTAGCAAGTAAGGCATATGTCAAACGCTTACATTTTTTATTTATTAAATGGCGCTAGTGGTAAGAAAGATATGTGTCAAACGTATACATGATAACTCAGCCGCCATGATAGATGAAGACAGGTTTGTGTTCAAATGATGACATAGGTTTAAAATGATTTTTTCTAGTATTATCTAAGTGTGCAAGCTTTCACGGCCGGCATTGTTCCAAGTCTTCATGGTTTCCGGGCTTGTAGGCCGTGGTCCGGTGGTATTTCTACCTGACGTTTCGTCTACAACTGCGGTAGACATTCTCAAAGGCGATGTGGCAGCGGTCGAAGTGTCCTCCTTGGCGGCTCACAGGTCAGTGTGAAACGTCAGGTAGAAATACACGGCCTACAAGCCCAGAAACCATGAAGACTTTTCTAGTATTGCATTGTAACATTACGTCGTTCGACGGGGGTTCCTAACAGTAATACTAACTTAAGAATTTAGTCGAACTTCGATAACTCGAACCATGACTTGCCACAAAAAAAATTCGAGTTATAAAGACTTCGAGTTATCAAATAATATTAATTCTCAGTCTTGACGCTACTGCCAACCGATTTTGTTCGAGTTATCAAAGTTCGACTGTATTTGTATAAAAAAAGTAAAGAATAATTGCAAACGTACCTGCTACGCGTGATTTTATAATCACTCATATCTAAAATGTCTGGCGGTAAATTTTCCGTTTCTCTATTTCTCTCTAAGTTATGATTTTTGTGGCGACGATTTTCCTGAAAATAAATTAAGACTATGAAAAATACGGCTAACTACAACCAAATTCAATTGAATAATCACGCCAATTGATTTTTTTTACGTTATTTATATATCAAAGATGAAGTTTATCCAAGTGTGCAAGCTTTCACGGCCGGCATTGTTCCAAGTCTTCATGGTTTCCGGGCTTGTAGGCCGTGGTCCGGTGGTATTTCTACCTGACGTTTCGTCTACAACTGCGGTAGACATTCTCAAAGGCGATGTGGCAGCGGTCGAAGTGTCCTCCTTGGCGGCTCACAGGTCAGTGTGTCAGTGACTGGTGTCCTCCCTACTTTTATGCCTAGTACCAGTGTGTTCTCTGTTCGGTCGTAGTCCGTCTCTCTGTAATTGGTCAACTGCACAGTGTGTACTCCGTCGTATCCCGTCTTTGTTCGATTGGTCATTGGTTTTGTCCAATCGTACAAGGACGGGATACGACCGAGTAGAGAACTCACCACTACCACTACACACTGTGCAGTTGACCAATTACAGAGAGACGGACTACGACCGAACAGAGAACACACTGGTACTAGGCATAAAAGTAGGGAGGACACCAGTCACTGACGCCAAGGAGGACACTTCGACCACTGCCACATCGCCTTTGAGAATGTCTACCGCAGTTGTAGACGAAACGTCAGGTAGAAATACCACCGGACCACGGCCTACAAGCCCGGAAACCATGAAGACCTGAAAGATGAAGTTTGTTTAATAATCACATTTTCGACTTGCTGACGCAATCACTTGTAACCCGCCATCTTGGGACGTGTTCTGAACTTGGCATGTCATGTAAAAATATTAATACAGTGAAATCTCTCTTGGACGGACACCGAGGGGACCACCAAAGCTTGTCCGCCCAAGAGAAGTGTCCGTCCAACAGAAAACTAAATTTAAATTCAAAGTTTATACGTACCTACATATTATGCGTATACATAATTGTATGTAATACAGTACATACAAATACATACATAAATACGTACGTATAATATATTTTCAATAAAAAATATGTAGATATATGTGGTCATATCTAGAAAATGAAACAAGCATTTAGATTTCAGAAGACGCTATTACGTATCTTAGATCGTCTCAAATCGATCGCCGATCGTGTATTTTTGATAATTTAGGGAATCCCCGAACTTCGCTGCGTCGAATTATGCCGTGGCGTCAGTAGCGGAGAATCACCAAAGCGTCAGGTACTAGTTAAGTTAGGTTAGGTGTCCGTACAAGAGAACATATTGTCGTCAGAATATTGAAAAATCAGTGTCCGCGTTCGCTTAAGGGAACGTCCGTTCAAGGGAGTTATGAAAATGCTATTCTTATGGAAAGCTGCCGGGACCATATATAGGAGGTGTCCGCCTATAGGGGGTGTCCGTTTGGGGAGATTTCACTGTATTAATATTTAAAATAAAAATAAGTAAAAAACTTTTAAGTTGAACGGTTTTATTTTAAATCATCAGCTGTACCAAAAACTAGAAAATAATTAGGACACAAACCAAGGGGCACTTTGTGTCGCTGCGTCAGCGGAATAAGTAATCATCTGGGACTTTTAACAGACGAAAATAAAAACAAGCTCTTACCTTTGCATCTTCCTCGTGGTCCGATTCGAAATGCTGTTTCAATTTCGGATATCCACGGATCATTTGGTGTTCAGTAATCCAACTTGTATTAAACGTATTGTATTGTAGTTTTCGTTGTCTTGTGCTTCTACGAACTGAAACGAAAATTATAATTAAATATCCTTAAACTAGACCCTACGTTGCGTCTTAAGTGAAATTCATTGCATAGAGTCATTGATTCCCAAAGTGGTCCAGGTGGACCCCCAGGGGTCCACGGGAGACTCGACAGGGGTCTACGTTGGCGTGACAAAAAAATGGGGGTTCACAATTCGTAAGCGGGGGTCCACGAAAATTTATCTGGTTTCGATAGTGAAGAACTAAAATGTTGGCTTGACTTCACCTATCAATGTAGGCAGATAATATTTTAAGAAGCTCAGCGACAGCTGTTACTTGTAATAGTGTAATAATTACATAGTTGAATAAATACAACACAAGAAAATATACTATTTTTCTTTTTATTTTTACCACTCCGAATGGGGAGTTTTCTAAATAAAATAAGTGAGAATTGATTGGTTTCTTGTGCTGTGAGTAGATGTCAAAAAAGTAAAGTTGGATTTTTATTTTATTTATTTATTGTAGATTATAGACGCGTCGACATCTAAGGTCATTAGCGTCTTTCAACTACACTAAATAACAACTAACTTAAAACTAAATAACATCACAAAATATCCATGAGCGCAGGTGGGATTCGAACCCACGGCAGTCCAGTCTAGAGGTTGCGGCGCCAAGCACGCTACCATCTAGGCTACACTGCCCTCCGTAAAGTTGGATGGAATCACTTTTTTGATTGGCCAACTTTACTTTTTTGACATCCACTCACAGCACAATCAATTAATTAATTAATTAACCAATCAGTTCTCACTTTTTTTTCGAAAACTGTTAATTCGTGGTTGGAGCTCAGCCGCAACGCAAATTTCCATAGTTAGATCTAATCTTCACATTTTTTGTCGAGTTTTGGGAATATGGTAGAAATGTAGCTGCAGGGTGTCCACCGGAACCAGCAAAATTTTTAAAGTGGTCTATGAGAAAAAAAAGTTTGGGAACCTCTGGTATAGACTATAGATCAATAATAAAATTATCCATACTCTCAATGTCCGGCTTTTCGTCGCTGCTCTGTTCTCCGTTTCGTTTCTCGTCGCTGCTGTCGTCCCGTCGCAGCGAACTGTTTTGTGAATACGAATGTCTCTCGCTCGAACGTTCAGCGTCGCCGTTCATTTGTTCCGATGCGAGTTTGTTTGTGGAGCTGCGCATGCGCGTTCTATAACCGACATCGTCGCTAGTCCTTTTTTCTCTCTCTCTTAGGCTACGTTTTTCTGGCATCGTGCGTCTTCTTCCAGCTCTGAACAAAACAATCGTTCAGTTACAGTAGAATCTCTATTTCACAAATTAATCAAGAAAGACTGGCAGAGTAATGGCCATACCCCGTGTCTGGTCTCAAAGGTGAACATAGTAGTGAGGCGGCTTAGTGAAATTACCGATATCTGCCGGTTAAAAGCACCAAATTTGGTATGTGGACTTTAAGGTACGTGCAGTACGCAGCTGGGATTCTAGATGGTAGCATGTATGGTAGATGGTGGCTGAAATTGTAAGCGCTTATAGGTTTGCACAACGAAGCTTTGATACAAGCTTAAGTCGCGTTTGAAATGTCAGATAGCGAAGACGAATATTTGTGTTCTTCTGCTACAAAGTGGTATATTTTAAATACAAATTTGGGTAGGAGCTATCATGTCCACCCTATTAATAGAAAACGATCTAAACATGGCGAATTTCATCATTTATACCAAGAATTAAAATTTTACCCAAACCGGTTTTTTGAATATTTACGTATGGAACCTAACACTTTTAAATACGTCTTAGAAAAAACTCAAAACAAATTAAATAAAAACTGGCAAAATTTCACTTATTAAACTAGTCACATCCATTGCGAAACTTGTAACGGCCATTTGACAGTTGTCACACGTTGATTGTAGTAGTCAGCGCGCTGAAAGAATGGTGCGATACATTCTTGAATCTACCAGCTCTTATAACAGCGCTTATACCTGCTACACTCACTGCTTCGTTGTGTACGCTCGCATATATGACAATGCATTAATTTAAGCAAGCCCTGCTATGATCTACGCTACCATCTAGAATCCCAGCTCCACACTGCATACCTTTAGGCTATACTAATAAATGTTAAGTCTAGGAGCCATCTGAGATTTCTAAAAGACAACTTTTGGCGACCGAAAAACCACGAAATTTTACCACCTTTATTACATTTTTCGACATATCTCAGAAACGGTCAACTTAAGCAATTCTTCCACTATGTAATGTTTTAAAGAAGATTACATTTCCTACAATATTCCCACAACTTTTCTGTGGTACTAATGGTAAGCGCGCTACAGCTTCTTGAAAATCACGCACATTTTGTAACCTGAGTAACCAATTGTTATAATGTTAAGTCCTTTTCAATAGCTTTATGTATTGTATTTTCTTATTATAGTCTACAGATTGTATCAAATTAAAGCTGTGCATAGGGCGTTCTGTGTGTAAGATAGAGATCGGTATAAAGCAATAAGTAAGAACGAGATAAATGATCGCTAATAGGAAGTCTCTGTAGTTACTGACTACTGAAATAAGATATTATTGATAAAATCACAAAACAAAGATGACGCTATCAGGTTGTATGGGTATTATTTATTTACAGTAACTACAGAAACTTCCTATTAGCGATCATTTATCTCGTTCTTATTTACTGCTTCATATATCGATCTCTGTCTTACACACAGAACGCCCTATGCACAGCTTTAATTTGATACAATCTGTACATATACGAGTAGAAGTAAAAGCCAAAATACTTAAAAATGGCACACATGTTTGACTTTGAGACCAGACACCCGGTATATTTACCTGGACGGCGCAGGTGTGAATATGACAAAATCAGAATCGTCCTGATCTAAATCATCGAGCATTCCTTCCGAATCGCCGTCGATCATATTACGCGCGGTGTACACGTGCTTCCTGTCTTCGACTGGCATTACGGCACTACCGGAATCGGCTTGGCATGACCTGATCACACGGCTCCTCACTAAACGATATGTTAGACTTAATAAATTAAATTTAAAAAAAAAAACCCGACCCAAAACGACTACCTAATGAGTTGTTCAAAAAGTATGTAATATAAATCTATATATACAAAAGTCAATGTGTGTGTTGTTTATGGACTCCTAAACCGTTCAACCGATTACGATGAAACTTTGGTGAGTTGTTCTGCGCACGCCGGTGAAGGTTTCTGAATTATAAAATTTCTGCATCGGCTTCGCCCGAGTGAAAAAAGTTGTCTCCGAAACAACTCGTCCGATCGCGATGAAACTTTAGTGAGTTGTTGTGCGCACGCCGGGGAAGGTTTCTGAATTATAAAATTCCCGGCCCGGCTTCGCCCGAGTGAAAAAGTTATCTCCGAAACAACTCATCCGATTGCGATGAAACTTTAGTGAGTTGTTGTGCGCACGCCGGGGAAGGTTTCTGAATTATAAAATTTCCGGTCCGGCTTCGCCCGAGTGAAAAAGTTATCTACGAAACAACTCATCCGATCGCGATGAAACTTGAGTTGTGTGCCCGCCGGGGAAGGTTTCTGAATTATAAAATTTCTGCATCGGCTTCGCCCGAGTGAAAAAGTTATCTCCGAAACAACTCATCCGATCGCGATGAAACTTTAGTGAGTTGTTGTGCGCACGCCGGGGAAAGTTTCTGACTTATAAAATTTCCGGCCCGGCTTCGCCCGAGTGCAAAAGTTATCTTCGAAACAACTCATCCGATTGCGATGAAACTCTAGTGAGTTGTTGTGCGCACGCCGGGGAAGATTTCTGACTTATAAAATTTCCGGTCCGGCTTCGCCCGAGTGAAAAAGTTATCTCCGAAACAACTCATCCGATTGCGATGAAACTTTGGTGAGTTGTTGTGCGCACGCCCGCGATGGTTTCTGATTTATAAAATTTCCAGTCCAGCTTCGCCCGAGTAAAAAAGTTATCTCCGAAACAACTCATCCGATCGCGATGAAACTGGTGCGTTATGCGCCCGCCCGCGAAGGTTTCTGAATTAGTTCAACCATTTTACAATAGGTGGCGCACCAGTCCTTGCAACAAACGAGTGTATCTCATATAATTTAGCGGCATTCGAGCGAATGAGCGAAGCGAGTGAGTAGTGTATTAATAAAATCAGCCCGGCTATTAAAATATAAATTCTTAGCACGTGGAAAATTCCTAGCACCCGGGCGAAGCCGAGACGGGTTCGCTAGTAAATAAATAAATAATAAAATAAATTATCTCAGTTTGGTGAAGCCCCGTCTTAACGCGTCCCATGCATAAAAACTGCCGCATATATAAATAGTGAAGTATAAGTGCATGACTCACTATCTTAAATTTTGGAACTTTACTATGTCAAATTTTTTTTATTCGTTGTAGATTATAGACGCGTTGACAACTCAAGTCATTAGCGTCTTCGACACAACAAATAATCCATTTGTGTATTATAATCCGACAGCCGGCATACACCAACCGACTGGTACGAGCTCGAGTCCCTGGGAGTGCTAATTCCCACAAAACATTGGAATGCAAACAACATTCCAATGTTTCCCCTGATAGACCTAATAGTCCGAGAGCTAGTGACAATTTTTTGGTGTTATTTATTCAAGGCCTTATTTTTGTGAAGATGTTGGGGGAGGCATATACTAAAGTGCCCTGAGTAATGGATTTTGCTAGATAGCGATATGGGAGGGCTGCAGACCGCCCCCAACATGTAACAAAAAAAAAAAATGGTCACCGACATTTTGTTCTGCAAATTGAAATATATGCTTAAAACAGTTGCCGTAACAACATATTAAAATTTGAACCTTGACTAATAATATTTCGTCGGGTACATGACACGTTTAGGGTGATCTGCCACCCCTTTAAAACTGACCAATCGATCTGCAAATATTATAATGGCATTATTGGGTCACCGACAAGCTATACAAACAATTTCAGTCTTGAAGCAATAATAATTGTGACCATTTTTTTGTTACATGTTGGGGGCGGTCTGCATCCCTCCCATACAGCCATCTAGCAAAATCTCTTACTCGGGGCACTTTAATATGCCTCCCTCAACATCTTCACAAAAATAAGGCCTTGAATAAATAACACCAAAAAATTGTCACTAGCTCTCGTGTCTATGAGGGAAATATGCCAAAAAGACAAACCTGTGCGCGAGTACGTCCTCTGCTGTGTGGTGCAAACGAATCGGTTCCGCAGCTCTCGGACCCTGTTGTGACTGTCGCTGCGCCGGGAGATAGTTCTCGACCAGTGCGGATACTGAGAACTCCACGATTCGCTTTCCTGTGATACCCGGTCACCGTCGGCGTCACTCGTTATACTACTGCCGTCTGATTCAACCTAGTTTAAACAAACGAACGACTGTAAATACAAACCAATCAGGTAAAAACACCGATCTCTATACTTACTAACTGGATAGCTGATTCATATGGAATAAAATTAAAAACATGGAACCAATTGATGTGGTAGCCAGCGCCACACAATATCGGGCCGAGAACTAAAATTAATTTTAATACACAGGGTGTATCACAGAAAACCGAACATAGGGAAAAGTACACAGTACAAATTAGTTAAGATCAGAGATTGCTTTGCACTCTTTTCATGTAAAAAACCATGATAATTAATTTAGTTAAGTTAGCCATGTGTATTCTATCTTTGTCACGCTGCTCATTTTGCTTATGTTTTCCTTGTTGCACTCATTACTTTTCTATGTATTCAATCCTGTGATACACGGGATCCTGTATACAAATAGGGCATGCAATTCGAATATTCCGAATAGAGCGAATATTCGGCTGCATTTATTATTCGAATAGTAATTCCTATTATTCGAATATATTCGAATTATTTGTTAAGAATTAAAATTGTTTAAAAACGGTTTACGGCGGCGCTAAAACATCTTACAAACGCTGCACTAGCTCTAAGTTCGCGCTAGGGCGTGGGAGGGGAATCGAAACGGGGCGAGGAAAGTTTTTTTTTGTTAATTATTGCATTTTTATTTGATATAACTATTTACTTACGTTACGTTACGTACGTGTACTTAATTGCTTGATTTGCTCTTCGCACGTGCTAATAGACGTATTATTTATTTGTGAAGTATTTTTTTTATAGGGGAGCAATATCCCATACTTTTGTGGTACTAATTAATAAAAATGCGTCTTAGATGCTCATTTAATATTTTTGTTTGAATAGGAAAAACAGAAGGAAAGAATTTTGAATTTTTTTGATTACTTAAATGTGTTCATTTGATCTATGGTTCTCGGAAGCTATGTGCGCTCTAATATTTAGTTGATTTGATCTGAATTTTTACGTAACTAAGTAATGTAAAAATGATTATTTGATCTCTTTTTAATTAGAAGTAAGCTGCTTTTGTTGTTAAAATATTGATTGGATTTATGGACGTGCAGTAGGCGTGTTGATTTTAAATAATTAAAAGTCATTTATTGAAGTTCCAGTGTTTTTATTATTTTTACCAATTATTCGAATATATTCGAATATATTCGAATATTGGCTAAAATTTGAGCGAATATTCGAATACCTGAAACATCCGAATATTTGCATGCCCTATATACAAATGAATGCTTAAGTTTGCATTCGTGTTTGAAACACCAATCGAAAATGACGTAACAATATGATGCAACAATGGAAAAATTCATTTTTCAAACCTATGTCACTGTCGGGACTCTAACCCGAAACTTCCACTTTCGCGGTGGTTGAGTTTCAAACACGAATGCAAACTTAAGCATTCATTTGTATATATTAATAATTGCGATACTTTAATCGTACGTACAATTTTCTGTATATTAATTTTAATTTAATTTATTTATTGTAGATTATAGACGCGTCGACAACTCAGGTCATTAGCGTCTTCAATACAACAAAATATAATATATTTGTGTATTAAAATCCGCCAGCCGGCATACACACACCGTCTGGTACGAG
The DNA here is from genome assembly GCA_039654895.1 of Mongoloraphidia duomilia. Taxonomy (NCBI): domain Eukaryota; kingdom Metazoa; phylum Arthropoda; class Insecta; order Raphidioptera; family Raphidiidae; genus Mongoloraphidia; species Mongoloraphidia duomilia. The sequence continues at coordinate 22,860,950 of CM077526.1, read as the reverse complement.
CTCGGGTCCCTGGGAGCGCTAATTCCCAAAGAACATTGGAATGCAATTGCGATAACAACTACATCCCAATGTCCCCCTGGTGGGTATTAATTTTAATATTTGCTATTAGAATTCCAAGTGGCTGGCCTCTGTTAGTTAACTGTAATTATTCCTAAGCGGGACGTAACAAATATGGCCGCTGCTGAATGTCAGAGCCTTAGACCATAGATATAGCAACGGACTTTCACTTAGTTCAATGTATAGTCCAGTCACGAGAGCTTAAAAAGGTAGGTCCACCTTGCGTTTTGCGCAGCAAATGATTTTATTTTTTTGTGTCCTCAAGCATGTTTAGGAGATGTCAAATCCAAGTTTGCGACCTCTAAAACAGAGCGGTGTAGTTTTGGTGGGCTAAAAACCATGATTTTTTTGCACTTTTTTACGTTTTTTGCGTATAACATAAAAACGGCTTGTCCTATCGAAAAAATGGTCCTATTCTAAATTAAAGAGCACAAAATTTACTTCAAAATGCACTATTCAAATATGTTTTTGTTCCGATTTTACCGACTCTACAGAACTTAGAAAAACAAAAAAAAAATAAACTCTTTTTTTGTTTGAAGGCGCTAATCTCAGGAACTACCAGTCTCTAAAAGAAGTAAAGTACTAATCAATGAGACCCTATACGAGTTTTTTAAAAATTCAATCCCAAAGAGTGAAAACGGGAGTGTAGGATTTATTGTAATAACAAAAAATCCTACATCCACGTTTTAATCCCTGTGGGATTGAATTAAAAAAAATAATCGAATAGCCTATAACCTTCCTTAATAAACGGACTATCTAACAAAAAAAATTGTTTTCAAATCGGACTGGTAGTTCTTGAGATTAGCGCGTTCAAACAAAAAAAATAAACTCTTTTTTTGTTTGAACGCGCTAATCTCAGGCACTACAAGTCCGATTTAAAAAAAAAAATTTTTGTTAGATAGCCCGTTTATTGAGGAAGGTTATAGGATATACGAGTTTATTTTAAATTTAACCCCGAAGGGGGTAAAACATGGGAGTAAGATTTTTTGTAATAACAAAAAATCTTACACCCCCGTTTTACCCCCTTTGGGATTGAATTTAAAAAAACTCGAATTGCCTAAAACCTTCCTTAATAAACGGGCTATCTAACAAAAAAAAAAATTTTTTAATCGAACTTGTAGTTCCTGAGATTAGCGCGTTCAAACAAAAAAAGAATTTATTTTTTTTTTGTTTGAACGCGCTAATCTCAGGAACTACCGGTTCGATTTGAAAATTTTTTTTTATTAGATAGCCCATTTATTAAGGAAGGTTATAGGCTATTCGAGTTTTACAATAGTTAAAAGCTTGAAAAAATGCTTTTTTTTCATTTTGGTAAATTTTGGCGATTTTCTAAGTTCTGTAGAGCCGGTAAAAATGGGAACATTAACATATTTGACTAGTGCATTTTGAAGTAAATTTTGTGCCCTTTAATTTTAAATAGGACCAGCCGTTTCCACATTATAAGCAAGAAATCGAAAAAAGTGCAAAAAAATCGTGGTTTTTAGCCCACCAAAACTCCCCCGCCCTGTTTTAGAGGTCGCAAACTTGGATTTGACATCTCCTAAACATGCTTGAGGACACGAAAAAATAAAATCATTTGCTGCACCAAACGCAAGGTGGACTTCCTCTCGTGACTGGACTAGTATTTCCATACATCAATATAATTTGTCATTTTTTGTTGATTATGTCAAAACACGGATCCAGAGTGATAAAAAATTGTGTTTTAAAGACCACCAACAGCTAAGGTTATTTGGACCTAGCACCAATTCATATTTTTAATTCATTATTTTTTTTAATAATAAATTGAAAATCCAATTGACCAGCTCTCGGGCTAGAACCCGGGAACTGGAGACTTGTAATAGAGGAACCATAGCAACGCCATGTAAACAACAGCATTGCTACACGCTCGGCTATTCTCAAGCCCGGTATCCAGAGTGAAGTTAGCGTTGCTAGTCCATAGTTGTATCATCAAAGGTCATAACAGAATTGACTTGTTAAAATTACAAGTTCATCCCGCTTAGAACATTGCCCATGCTGCCACCTATAGTTCGATTTAATTGCCAAAATGAATTTAAGTAACAAATTGAGCACTGATCTGCATGGCAATAAGGTACATTTTAGTTAGTGGTCCGATATTGTGTGGCGCTGATTACCAGTTCAAATGAAATAAAAGATATAGCGAGTTTTCCACTGTTTAAAAAAAATTGAAGGCTTTCCTTGTTGAAAAATGTTTTTATTGCTTAAATGATTACTTTAACATGTAACCATGTATGTTCCTGTATGTATATTATGTTTTTATATTAATTGTAAATTATTGTAACTGACTTCTCCTATGCAATTTTTCTTTTGCCGCTGCAGGAGTAATTAACAATTTGAATGTGGGACAATGGCGAACTACAGGATCAGATATCCAGCTAGTAAACCCTCGGTGTGCGATTCCGAATCGCACTTTACCGTACTTTTTCACAAAAATCCCTGACTTCCAATAAAATTCCCAGACATTTCCCTGACCAGTAAAATTCCTCGACTTTTCCAGGTTTTCCAGAGTGGTTACTCTACGGCAGGCCCGGACTTAAAGACCCAGGACCCCTAGGCACTTGACAGTTGGGCCCCCCAAGCCCAAAAAAAAGGGGAAAAAATAAAAAATGGAACTGGATGAAAATTTAGCAAAAAAAAAGTCGCCAATTGGGTTATCTTACAAAATTTTTGGACTTTTGTTTCTTTAATTTCTCCGCCCTGGCCGGGGCCCCCTCGGCGGTTGGGCCCCTAGACCGGTGCCTTGTTGGCCTAGATAGAAATCCGGGCCTGCCCTACAGTGAATAGCATAACTGAATTAAGAAGCCATTGAAGAATACTCCGCAAAAAAAATTCACATAACTTGTATAGGATAAAGTAACAACAGGATACAAGGCTTATAATTTAAAAACAGTTATTCACTTATCATTTTTAATGGCCAACGTTTCGGCAAACATTTTTTGCCTTCCTCAGGACCTATAACCAGTTATAGGTCTTGAGGAAGGCAAAAAAATGTTTGCCGAAACGTTGGCCATTAAAAATGATAAGTGAATAACTGTTTTTAAATTATAAGCCTAGTATCCTGTTGTTACTTTATCCAATCATTATAACCAAGGTCCAAGGTGTTCTTATTATTTTATTATAACTTGTATAGTCGAACAAAAATACACAGAAATTACGGTATTTTTTTTGCGGAATGTACATTCCATTGATAATTGCATGCACCATTTATTGTAAGCGTTAGAGTAAGCAATAACCAGGGTTTGAGAACTGTCGAGATCGTTGGAACATTGTTATTTATACGGCCTTACGATGATTCATCTATTACAAACTCCCAAGTTCCCATCTTCTAATCTATGCGATGGTGAAAGTATCAACTGAAAATATGACTAATTTAAATATGTATCGACATAATATCCGATTTAAATGAAATTTTGTATCGGTATACAGGGCCGTGGCTAGAGCTGAATTCAAGATAGGGCACTGAAAGTTTAAAGTAGGGCTGAAGCAAAAGACTACAATTTTTTAATTGGATTGCCCACCTCATCTGGTGATATCAAATTACAAAAGCAAGAAAACGGTAAATGACAATTTAATTAAAAAAAAAATACAGAATTTGCCATGTTATCAAATTTCCGAAGAACTTCATTTAGTCCAACGAATTTAACCTTGTTTTTCCAAATGCCAGATAGATCAAGTCTGTCATTCTGTCGTGACAGTCTTTGCGGCTTGTTTATAATTCCTTAAAGTAGGGCACTGGATGTTTTAAGGTAGGGCATTGACCCTTAATGCCTCCCCCCTAGCTACGGCCCTGTGGTATATTTATATTACCTAACACGTTTTGATAACTAGATGTTTAAAAAGTAAAAAATAAAAAATTTTGAAGAATCCGCGACATAGTTAATGTCATGTAGCAGTGGGTTCGCACCTCCTTACTTCGCGTAAAAAGGGTACGGTTATGCCCAACCCTTTGCCCCACTTGTATAAGACATTATTTTTTTCTTTTTACGGACTGATTTTTTTTCGGATTAGAACCTGGGAAATGGGGTAATAGTTTATCTTCGCCCGCGTAGACAACCTATTATCCCGAAATTACAACCAGTTTCTTAGGGAAGATAAAACTTACCCACGCGGGACGAAAAAAATTAAAATTAAATTGGGTTTTAAAAACAGCTAAGGTTATTTGGGTCTAGCACCAATTCATATTTTCAATTCATTATTTTTTTTTAATAATAAATTGTAAATCCAATTGACACTTTTACCAGCTCTCGTGCTAGAACCCGGGAGCTGGGGACTTGTAATAGAGGAACCATAGCAACGCCATGTAAACAACAGCATTGATAAACTCTCGGCCATTCTCAAGCCCTACAAACATTATGTATTCCCCATTAGTGTCTTGTCATTTTAGTGGTATAACTTAATTATTTAATTTAATTAATTTAATAATAATAATAATTTACTAATTAAGTTATACCACTAAAATGACACGACACTAATGGGGAATAAATAATGTTAGTACCCACCACAAGTGCTGCCTCTCGTGGATAATTGAAAGAACTATTCTCAGGAAAATGGCTCATTCATGATCAGGGGCCAATTTACCAATGGGGTTAAGTATGCTAGAGTCTAGGGCAGCACGTTTCACAGGGCATGGCCAAAACAGAACAAGTACATAAATCACAACTATACAATACAAGCAAAAAAATAAGTAAAATGCAAATAATAATTAAAAAAAAGATAGGTGGCATAAATGACACCTACCCTGTCCGAAGTAACAGGATGTCTTCTACTAGGTGACACTGTCTCCGATCTTCGGGTATTCACCATCTGTGCATCACAATATTATAGATTTATGTAACGACTTTCTGTTCTTTAATTTAAATCACATCTAACAAACCATGTTTCCAAATACAACTGTAGATTATAGATGCTCGACAACTCAGGTCAGCAATTCAATATTTTAGACTTGACTTCAAAGGGCCTAGTTCATAAATTTCGTCAATAGATGTTTTTATTTATTGTAGATTATAGACGCCTCGACAATTTAGGTCATTAGCGTTTTAATTAATAAATATTTGTGAGCTGGTATATATAAAGTGACCAAATCTTAAATATCAAAAAGCGGGACAAGGTCTATAAAAATCCGGCGCAAGAAACCGATGGGTTCCACGCCCAAAAAAGCCTTAAACGCGCTAGAAACCCCCCAAAAACTCGCTAGAAACCTCCAAAAACTCGTTAAAAACCCCTAAAAACTCGCTAGAAACCCCCAAAAACTCGCTTGAAATCCCCAAAAACTCGCTAGAAACCCCCAAAAACTCGCTAGAAATCCCCAAAAACTCGCTAAAAAACCCCAAAAACTCGCTAGAAATTCCTTAAAACTCGCTAGAAACCCCCAAAAACTCGCTAATATTTTTATTTTAAATATTATTTATTTTTTAAAGTAGGTATCAATTATATAATTATTGATAAATAAAATACTTTGATGGGTAAAAATATCTAATGACAAAAAATAAACATTCTTAATGCACGTGATTTAATGAAAACGGGACAAAAGCGGGACGCTTGTTGAATCGGGACTCGTGGCTCAAAATCGGGACTGTCCCGCCTAAATCGGGACGGATGGTCACTTTAGGTATACATGGTGTTGCTTAGAAAAGGTAACATAGGGAAAATAGCATTGAGAACACTTACAATTTTGTAGTCGGCTATGGGCCATAAGACCTAATGTAAATATGTAGTGGATTACGTAGCAAAAATAGTACAGTGAATTTTTTAAACACATTTCTATAGCAATTTATAAGCTAACTTGGAACCTGCTAAATAAAAAAAAACAAAGATTCTACTACATAATATTTACATTGGATCTTATGGCCCGTAGCCGACCATAAAATTGTGTTCTCATTTCTCAATGCTATTTTCCCTATGTTACCTTTTCTAAGCAACACCCTGTATATTGAAAAACATTGTCTACTGAATCTAGGGTTGCCACCTGCCGCTTGGTGATTAAAGGGTTACCAGTATAAAAAATACGGGTTTAGGATATTTTTACGGGAGACAATTAAAACAGCAATGTTTAATGAAGATAATCTATTTTTTAAATTTTTAAAAGCTCTTCATTTTGAGAAGCAAATATATAAAAATCTTTGCAAGATAACTTAAAATTACATTTGACTTGTAACTTGGAGCTTTATTTACCCCGTATTTTATTCTCGAAATTATGGGTTTTTGTATTATCTTAGCCTGAAAAACGGGGTAAACCGTAAAATACGGGGCATCTGGCAACCTTAACGGAATCTTTTAAGTTTTTATGTCATTAATTAATAAGTCGATGTGGGGAAAATGTCAAATTTATGTCAAAAAAGCGCTTTGTGATTTTCTTGAACGAATTTATGAATCGGGACGTCCGTATAGCATTAAGAACAATAGGTATCATCGTTTTCGATCATTATATAGTTAGTCTATTATTGATTTGTATTTCTATAAACATCAGAGATAAATGAGAAAATGATTGGCCATAAAAATGCATTCCACTTTTTTCTTCAAGTTTTCATTGTTCGTACCTCAGAGGCATGTTCAAGGTTACATAAATTTATTTAATGTAGGGTCGGATTACAAATACTTGGAAATAAAACACGTTTTAATAATTATATGCTTATTTACGATATATTATTTAACAAAATAAGACGTTCACTTTCAACAAAATGACAGACAGCGACGTTGTTTGCAGTTGATTGAAAAAATACAATAAACCGCCATTAAAGAAAATTAATAATGGTTTTGATGAGAGAAAGACGTGATTAAATTTCTCAACGATTTCACAGAGAAGTTTAGTTTTTAAAAATGAGCAAGCCAAGCAATTTGCTTTAAAATAAAAAAAGAGCAAAATTTGACAGCCAGTAATTATCATTATGAAACACAAAGACGTGACCTTTGAAGTAATTTTAAGGAACTTTTCATCTATTTACATTTATTTTAAATATAAGAAATGTTCAGAAAATATCAAAATAAATCTTACCTTTATTTCCAATCACTTTTCTGAAGAATTTTAGTAAAAAAATACATGCCACAACTAACTTTTGCTAAAATCCTTCACAGATAAACTACAACATGAAGTACCTTTAGTAATTTGACTGCTCGTTTCACAAATACGCCCAGCTCAAATGTCCCTAGATTCACCACTAATCGGTACAAGGAGTATGTAACATCAAATTTACCTGTTTTTTTTGTATGATTTCTGTTTATAACCGTTTATTCTTTACATAGAGGTATTCTCTATCTCTATGATTCTTTACGTTAATATTTTATTCAAGGTACGGAAACTATTTTGTTATCAATTAATGTCTACAAAAACATCTCGAATTTTACTTTTTTTGGATTCGTGTAATTTATACCATAGAGCTTTACGTGCGGTTCCAAAAATGTATTTTTAAGGATCTGTCAAACTACTGTTTTTCGTTAACCTCAATTTGTGGGATATCGTACCAATATCGTAAATAGTATATCGGTCTGCACTATACGTTGTCTAAAACTATATTTTGATATATATTTATCGTACCAATAAATGCCATTTTAAGGTGCCAACCGACTAATCAGGGCAGAGGTTCATTGACCAAAATTGCTTATTTTCTTCTACAACCTCTGTAAGTTTCGCATAATGTTTATGAAACCCTGTATAATATATGATATGGAAAACGTATACCTACTTATGTTCATAATAATATGCTGTAATGAAACGTCTTATAAATATTAATACGAAGAAGTATTGTACGTACATCAATATATAGTTTCAAATTACCTTTGTTTCTTCAATTGTGATTGGTCGGTTGGCACATTCGAATGGCATGTATTTGTATGATTTGTTTACATCTACTTCGTCTTGAAAATGAATAGACTATAGAGTATAATATAGCTACTGCTATTTCATTAATCTCACTATCGCTCGTTTTTACATACTTTCATCACTCGTCGTAATATTGTTCATTACACATCTAGATATACGATCTACTATTGTATCACCCACTCCAATGTTATACATACAATTACGTGAGAGCTGGTAAAAGTGTCAATTGGATTTTCAATTTATTATTAAAAAAAAAAATAATGAATCGAAAATATGAATTGGTGCTAGGCCCAAATAACCTTAGCTGTTGGTGGTCTTTAAAACACAATTTAACCATTTTTACAAATATGCCATTCGAATGTGCTGATCAACACATCATAACTCAAGAAACAAAAGTTAAACGCAAGGGAGAAAGGCCGCCAGACAGATTCTCAAATGAGAAACAAGTTTATAAGTATTTTTAATATTATTTAGCCTTACGTAGACACTTGAGAAAAAACATAGCCAGCTCTCCGTCTACAAAAGAATGCTCAACAAAATATGGTATGTATCAGTCTTTATATAAATTAACAACAACAAAATATAAATAAAATAACCTCCCATTCCGCAGGTTAGGTTTTTGTTTTTGAACGATATCCGTTGGATGGTCTGTTAATGATTAATAATATACACTTCTACTTAAATGCAAATATATAAAATATATCTATATTTATAATTTAATAATTAGAATATATCTATAATATTTGTAATTTAATAATTACTCAACACTATTTATATTTAGTTCAACCTGATGTCGTTTAGAATACTAATTTTCATGATAAGTTAAAACACTCGATTCAAAAAACCTATCAAAACTATTGACCTCTATACTAGCCGGATAGACGAATTGTATGGAATGACTTTTTCTACCACCCGATAGCGCCACTGGCAAGCAAGGTATAAAGTTACTAGATTTAACAACTTTAGTTTCATCACGTTTCATGTAAAGAGAACTCTATAGCTTTCCAACCACTCTGAAAACCGTAATATTACTGTCACGCTCATGCGCAGTGGGTAGAACGCGTTCCAACCGAATTTGTGATCGTTTGTGAACGGTTTCCGAACGATCATTTCGGTACATGGTCTATGTTTGTATCGTCACAGAACTGTGCTAAATCGACGAATGCGCACAAAACCGATACAAACAGTTTCATTACCGTTTCAGAACGATTCATTTATAGCAGGTTGGAACAGAGCTTATATGTAAATTTCTTGTGCGCTTACGCCAAATGCGTAAACAATTGACGCTAACTGATTGGATTGTTCAAACGTAACTCTGACGATGTTTTATGTCGACGCATGTTCTGTTTAATACTTTCTCCATTTATGAGAGGCGCTGCTGAACATTCTTTTCGGCACAATGAGTCAAAGACGAATATATAGAATTATCTACCTAGATAGTAAAAATAATGAACAACAAAATTTAATTGGTATCTTGAATCAACCGTCTTTTGTTTTGTCATAAAACACAGTAACTTAAGTAATGCGCAGTATGTTGCTAAAACTTTACTGCGTCAAAGACAGGTGACTGAAACAAAAGTACTATAAATTATTTGTTTTCTTCTTGTTTATTGATAACATCGTAGAGCCCACATATTTTATTTGCAGGAACGGCTTTATCTGTAATAAAAACAACGATAATATTTAATAAGTTCTGAAATTCAACAATTTTCAACAAACTCTGTCGAACATCTTGACTGTCACGCAATCTAGCGGAATTTGAAATTTTAGTTTTTTTTTTCAAATTTTGCATTGTGTTAGTATTATATAGTTAATAAAGATATGTTTCCAAATATATCGTTATTTAAGTTTTTTTCAAACCTCGAAAAAGTAAAGGGATTTTGCCACAAAAAAAAACACTTCAAATTTGACCCCACAATTGCCAAAACTCTGTCAGGTACATTATGATCATTCGTTGTGTTAATTACTCTTTGTCGTGTTGTGTGCCTGGATGTAACAATAAAGGTTCCAAAGTGCTTATAAAAAATCAAAGTATATCTCATAATCAGTAAGTAAAAATATTTTTTTATATTTTCGATTGTTTCAATTGTTCCTTGCACGTCTCGACTGGCTTTAATTACAAGCTGTGATATGCCACTTCTATCTTTTATTTATTGTAAATTATAGACGCGTCGATAACTCAGGTCATTAGCGTTTTGATTATACATTAAATAACAACACACTTAAAACTAAATGACATCACAAAACATCCATGAGCGGAGGTGGGATTCGAACCCACGACAGTCTGATCCAGAGGCAGCGACGCTAACCACTGGACCACGACTGTCCTCGCCACTTCTATCTATCTCTGTTCTGAGATTATAAAGTTTTTTGTGTATTACTTACCGATCATTTTCGGATACGCCAAATTAAGATTATCCATTATTTCAACGAATTCTTTTAAACTCTTCGTTAACCTAGGATTGTAAGCTTTTTCTTCCGCAACTGATGTCACCGTAAATCCTTTATAATCATGTGCAGGAAACAGTCGGAAATTGTCCGGCAGTTTAAATATCTTTTCGTGTACAGAACAGTACAATGTAGTCGAATTTCCTTCCTGGAAATCGGTACGACCGCAGCCCCGTATTAACAACGTATCGCCGGTAAACGCAATGCCCTTAAAAAAAAGTAAACGGCGTCCTGTAGTGTCACCTTTTTTTAAGGTCACTAACTGCTAAGGTTGTCACCGGCTGAACTGTAAACTTTATCTATTTACAAACTGGTCTTCTAGATCGCTGACTCGAATCATTTTTTGAAAGACGGCGTTTTAGACCGAGATCTAGTGACAATTTTTTGGTGTTATTTATTCAAGACCTTATTTTTGTGAAGATGTTGAGGGAGGCATATTAAAGTGCCCTGAGTAAGGGATTTTGCTAGACAGCGGTATGGGAGAGATGCAGACCACTCCCAACATGTAACAAAAAAAATGGTCACAATTATTATTGTTTCAAGGCTGAAATTGTTTGTATAGCTTGTCGGTGACCCAATAATGCCATTATATTTGCAGATCGATTGGTCAGTATTAAAGGGGTGGCAGATCACCCTAAACGTGTCATGTACCTGACGTAATTTATATTATTAGTTCAAGGTTCAAATTTTATTATGTTGTTACTGCAGCTGTTTTAAGCATATATTTCAATTTGCAGAACAAAATGTCGGTATTACTTCAGTGGGTAGTACCAAATGCTACCACCAGATTGCTTAAATTCTAGACATGCAGTCAGATAGTTAAATACCTGTTCTTTGCTGACATACGTGACGCACCCGTTCGTATGTCCAGGGGTTGACAATACATCGAGATAATGTCGACCGAATTCGATTTTATCGCCTTCAATAATATGTATGTCCGCTTGCGCTCCACTAGTTTTAGATATTACGCTCTGGCAGCCCGAAATGAGCTGTTTGAGTTTTCCGGTTCCGGTTATATGATCAGCATGCATATGTGTATTCACTGTACAAAATCAAAAACTTTTCTTTGCACCGATGAGGTAAATGATCGGATGAAAATAATTGGATGCGTATCAACTTACTGACATATTTGAGAGTGAGGTTAAGTTGTCTGACCAGATCAGCGTCCCGTTCTGCATGCTCAAGAACTGGATCTATTAAAACAGCTTCTCGGGTTTTCGTATCCGCTAACAGGTACGTATATGTACTGCTGACTGTATCGAACAACTGTAATGTAACCGTGCCATTAAAAAAATTATCTTGTGCCAATTATCGACTGTTCTCCATCTCTACCCCTCCCTAACTTTTAAATTAAACCAGTATTATTTTTGGAAGCATTATGATTGTTCTAGAATAGCGATCGGCGCCACAATTTCTTAGGCCCTACTTCTCCCTTTTTACCCGAAAATGTAAGGAGAAAGGTAATGTTTTTATGCTGTTTCTCTCATTTTTTAAAAAAGCTTCGAATGACAAATTTGGTCCGCAAGTCGCTAAGATCGCTGGTTTAGAATCTATTGGATCATCTTTGTTCAAACGAACACTCGTATCCATGGCAACTAAGGGTGCATTCCACTTGGCGATCGCAACGCTTACAACGACCAAACGTAATGAACGCGGCCATAAGGCGCGAGCGTAGTGGGCGAAATGGTCGCCAAGTGGAATGCACCCAACTAGGCTAAGTAAACAAGGTTGAAAAACATTAGAAATATTATAGTCCATACCTGTCTAAATATAAAATCCTTTGAAAATGGTATTTGTTCATACATTTTTATCGTTGTTCCTGCCGTTGAATTACAAGAACTCTGCGTTAGAAATCTGAATATTGAACTATTAAGACGAATTAAACTAATTATCTTGAATGACATTATACAATTACAGGTTAAACAACTAATTACAGATAACAAAAAATTAACACATCTGACATAATGAAATGTCACGTAGACATTTTAATTGCATAAGATGTTGGCAACAGTTATTAAAGTTAGCTGCACACGCATTGTTGAGCTTGTGTCATAAAACAAATAAGTCAGGTGTCACACAAAATAATTACCGACTGATTTTTTTAAATAATTACCTATTCAAATTGGTTCAAAGCTGAATTTATATTGGCTTAAGATTGACTTGTGTAAAATAGATTTTTATAATGATTTATACATGGTGTAATTGGAAATATGGTCACACTGTTTATTTTTAATTGATAGATTTAAAAGCCAATTTGACGATTTAGAATGTTTAGAAGCTATGGTCAATCAAAAATTCTATTTTTTAATTAAATATACTTCCCTTTTAACCCAAAAAAGTCTACACAAACTTTCTCTAACTTATCTAACTCGGCGTGATATGTTTTTAGTGTATTTGCCATATTATTATGGCACATACACTATTGGCGTCGGTCGGATGGCGGGACCTAGGGGTCGGACCAAAATTTCTCGACGTTTCATAGCCTCCTGAACACTTTGGCACCATTTTTGAAAATGTCTGTTTATATATATATATATATATATGTGTGTGTGTGTGTGTGTGTGTGCGGGTAATAACTTTCGAAAGAGTTAATTGATTTTGACGAAATTTGGTAGGCACGTTGAAATCCATCTCCGCACGAAGCCTATTTAAAATGGGCCCAATCGGACCATTTTAAGGGTGGTTTTTAGGGGTTAAAACATGTTTTTGGGCCCAAAAATGCCGAAAAAATTCTCAGAATCGTTTCAAAATTGAAATTTAACCCTCTAGTAACGATTAAAATGTACTGCTAAAATTTTAATAAAATCGGCCCGACAGGACCGGACTTACAAATTTTATGAAAATACTAGTTTGCGGATAGTGCTTTACTTACTGAAGGGTATATTTAATTTGGTACCGAGGTTGCATTGATAAAAATATTCAAATTAAGAAAAAAAATATTATTTTAAGGGATATAATTAAGGGGTTAAATTTTTTATTTTGTCCAAAAACAAACATAATAAAGCCACAATAGACATCTCTATAAGTATACAAAAACAAAATAACGTCAAATAGAGAATTACAAATTGTTTATGTTATAAGGCGCTAGGTTTAATATATTATATAGAAGTTGAGGGCGCTCGAACATTTAAATTTTTTAGTAGTTTAATCATAACTTCTAAAGCGAAAAAACTGATAAGTTCTCGGCTTTTTGAAACCAAATGCCAGTTTCGAAAATGTTTATGACTGTTTTTCTTGTTAGCTTTATACTAGAAACTTGTTTCTGTTACACCCTGTATAAGTATCATAATAATTTTACGAAAAATGACACGGTATATTATTCAATATATTATATATGTACTAGAAAAAAAATAAAAATAATAGAAAAAAGCAAGCAACATTCACGTAAACAAGATATGAAGCGATTATATTTTTATTATTTATGTAAATAAGATAATAACAATTAACAACGATACAGCAAATAAAAAAAATATGAATAAGTAGTGCACGCATTGGCGGCGAAAGGGGGACCAAAATAGCGTCCAGTCCTCTAAAATTTTTAAACTAGGGCGTTTTTACAATGTAAGTTTTCATGCCTCCCCCCCCAAAAAAGTCGTTTCGCCGCCAGTGCACGGTAATGAGAAGTATCTCGGAAAAACTTTTCATTATTCGAGAATTTCCGAATTTGATTTTCGGTGGTTACACATTTTTTATCATTTTATTGTAAACTTTTGGGAAACTAATATTTTAAATTATTATTATTAAATCTAATTATCTAACAGACAAATGATGAAAAACATCAACTCGGTGGCAGACTAATTCAATTTTTTTATAATTTTTCAAAGCAAAACTTTATTATTAGCCTCGTTTTTTTCGTTCGGTTACGCATGTCGCGCGTCAAGTCGCGTCAATTTATATTGTACGACTGCATACAAGTGAAATGGTAGTCGACCAGACCACTACTCATCGAAAAGCAGCGACGTTATATTCCATGATACATACTGTACGCCAATTTTGTACGTATATTAGTCAAGCAGCATATTAAATACCCACTGACCACAATCGATAGAACAACATTTACGCAGGTACCTATCTATTTTTATTAAAATTGCGATTTGTTGACTTGACCCGCTCAACAGTACTTCATACAGATTATAGAGAAGGATACATTATTTATAACTAGCTGTACCCGCGGGCCGCGACTCCGCTCACGTGCATTTCGAACTTCTGCTGAGTTAATTTTGATATTAAATAGGTAATAAGGTAGCTAAGGAATGTAATTTCCACCCTGATCAGTATGGAAAGGAACATAAGAATTCTTGTTGTTTTCGTTGGTCTTCAATGCATATTTGATGTGCCGCTCGACCGAATAGTCGCCCAATATAGTTAAGAGATTCTATAAATCGGTGACATAATAGAAACAACGGCGGCTCAACAATCGCTTATTTGTTAACTGCGAAATTCCACAACAAACATTCAAACATTCAAAATTAAGTATTAAAACACTCACCTGACAAAGTAAACGGCGTCAAATCAGTGACAACAATAATAGCGAATCAATATCACCCGGAAACGGGTTGTTTCTATGAATATAATAATTTATTTAACTTTCATAACAATCAATAATGTAAATAGTGATAAGTGAATAAGGGTATGTACCTACCTACACAGGGTGGCACATCTTAAACAATACAGTCAAATATCTCGTAAACTGTACAAACCATAAAAAAATGTTTTATACAAAATGTATAGAGTGTCAAGGGGGACAGAAGACTGTGATATCAAATTTAACATAGGTGGTGCTGTGAAGGTCAAGCGAAGGTCAGCTTCGATTTTTTAATTGTAACGGTGCATTTTTATTCCAGAATACGATACAGTATTTAACAGTGAACAATAAATTATTAAGGTACATATCAGCTAAAGTTAATAAATATTGAGATATTTGGAAACTCAGTTAAAGTTTTAAATCGCGATTTAAAACTTTAACTGAGTTTCAATCAACCCACGGTCCAAGTTCCCGTTAATCTCTTGTATATTATATTTTATTTTATAATTACGTAAGTATATATGACAAGAGTATATTATACTTAGACGCTAATGACATGAGTTGTCGAGCGTCTATAATTTACAATTAATTCATTCAAGAGTATATTATAATAATCTACATCTATCTCTCTAAACAAAAATAAAGGGATAATTGTAATGCAGTTAAGAAGTTCTTGTTCATTTAAAACCAAGTTGTTTCCTCATCAAGAAATCCTTCGTCCGTCGCCATATTTGATCATTGAAACGTATTTTAATCATGTATTTTTTAAAGGCTACCTCGGCACTGAGAACAATCAAACTGACCACAATTCCAGTACCCAAAACTATGAAAGCTGAATACAAATCTCCCAGTCCAGTTTCAACAATGGACGAGCTGGTAGTGAGGACGCAAATCGGTTTAGTCGGGAATGTAGTTAACTTTATACGCGATAATATACCTCGTTCCCGTATTAACTGCAATCTGGAACAAGGATTAATTGTTGATCTGTCTCAAGTACATAGTAAAATTCTGCGCGTCTACGAATTACAAAAACTCGGGTCGCAGTGCCAAAACCCTGCCGACAATATAGTGTATTTGCTAATACTGGCATTGTGGCATTATTATGTGAACTTAAGTTTGTTTTTTGACAAAATAAAAAATTTAACCCCTTAATACATCCCTTAAAATAATTAAATTTTTCTAAATTTCAATATTAGACATGGATTTTATCAGTACACCCAATTAAATACACCCTTTCATAAGTAAATCCGTATCAACAAACTAGTGTTTTCATAAAATTTGAAAGTCCGGTCCTGTCGGGCCGATTTTATTAAAATTTTAGCAGCACATTTTAATCTTTACTAAAGAGTTAAATTTCAATTTTGAAACGATTCTGACAAATTTTTCGATATTTTTGGGCCCAAAAACTTTTTGGAACCCCTAAATACAACCCTGAAAATGGTCCGATCGGGCCCATTTTAAATAGGCTTCTTGCGGTGATGGGTTCCAATGTGTGTACCAAATTTCGTTTCAATCGATTAAGTCTGTCGAGAGTTATCGTGTACACACAATATATATATATAAATATATATATATATATAAATATATATATAAATATATACATACATATATATATAAACATTTTTAAAAATGGTGCCAAAGTGTTCAGGAGGCTATGAAACGTCGAGAAATTTTGGTCCGACCCTTAGGTCCCGCCATCCGACCGACGCCAATAGTGTATGTGCCATATTATGGCAAATACACTAATAACTTCCAATTGGAAATTAACTAGAATTTATAGGTACAAAACCTCGGAAAATTCGCCCCCAGTTTCCAGGTTATAATCTGATAACTGGTAAAAGTATTAATTGAATTTTCAATTTATTATTAAAATGCAATACATTGAGGCCCAAATAACCCTGGCTATTGTTGGTCTTAAAAAAAGGTCTGGGTTAACCTAGGTTGCCTGAGATTAGTTCAGTTAAATGAAAATAGGTTTAGTCGTGGTCCAGTGGTTAGCGTCGCTGCCTCTGGGTACCTATTGTGTAACTCATTTCTAGTGATATCACTAAAGTGAGATTGTTCACGCGAATATGCATTTTTCGCACTAGTGAAATAGAACCATTTAACGTGAATTTATTCGCCATCGAATTTGTCAGTGAAACGTGAAATATTTCACCGTGCACTGACAAATTCGATGGCAAATAAATTCACGTTAAATGGTTCTATTTCACTAGTGCGAAAAATGCATATTCGCGTGAACAATCTCACTTTAGTGATATCACTAGAAATGAGTTACACAATAGGTACCCTGAATCAGACTGTCGTGGGTTCGAATCCCACCTCCGCTCATGGATGTTTTGTGATGTCATTTAGTTTTAAGTGTGTTGTTATTTAATGTATAATCAAGACGCTAATGACCTAAGTTGTCGACGCGTCTATAATTTACAATAAAAATAAAATAGGTTTAGAGAAATCTTTTCAGTTATCAATTATTAATGTGAGTTATAAGATGTCTTAATTGCATAAAACATGGAGATAATCTCAGAAAACTGTTAGAGCCACGTTTTCGAGCCTTTTTTCACGTTTTTAAAAAGGTCTATAATTTTGCAGAAAACATCAGAGAGGTAAGAACCTAAGATCGATGTCATGAATGTCTGTCTGATCTAAAAGAGTGGAATTAACTGACAAATAAGTAATAACACACAGGAACTCAATTAAACAAAATTAAACTCAGAATTAGTTTAAAAATTGTGTTTTAAAGACCACCAACAGCTAAGGTTATTTGGGCCTAGCACCAATTCATATTTTCAATTCATTATTTTTTAATAATAAATTGAAAATCCAATTGAGACTTTTACCAGCTCTCGGGTTAGAACGCGGGAACTGGGGACTTGTAATAGAGGAACCATATCAACGTCATGTAAACAACAGCATTGCTACAAGCTCGGCCATACTCAAGCCCTCAAAATTAGTCTAAATTCATGGTATAGACAATTTGATGAGAACAGAGGGCTTATAACAGCTACTTTCAATAGAATACGTATAGGACATTGCAGTAAATATCTACTCTCATTTGGGGCTTGAGAATAGCCGAGAGTGTAGCGGCGCTGTTGTTTACATGGCGTTGCTATGGTTCCTCTATTACAAGTCCCCAGTTCTCTGGTTCTAGCCCGAGAGCTGGTAAAAGTGTCAATTGGATTTTCAATTTAATATTAAAAAAAAAAAAATAATGAATTGAAAATATGAATTGGTGCTAGGCCCAAATAACCTTAGCTGTTGGTGATCTTTAAAACACAATTACCAAAAAAAAAATCTACTCTCATTTGAACAGGATTACACGTAATTCAAAGCCCTTTGTGCATTTGTGGAACCGGTGAAGGGAAAACCTATCATCTTCCAGTGTCTTCATTTCTCTCACCTAAGATACATCCTCTTCAATGTTACTAACTGGGATGATGTGATCCATATCTTAGCCGAACAAGAATATTCCTCCTAAAAATCAATCTATGCCTACTTAATGTCGAATAAATCTCTAATAACCAACTCAACCTAACAAAGCTCATACATTTGGTTACTGGCCAATGACAAGAGTCAAACCATAAACTGTTATAATAAAAAAAAGTACTCACCCAATAGTAAACAGTTCACGGAATGCAGAATGTTTCTGCAATCCGATAGTAGCCTTCGAGTTGGACATCGGCATGATTTGGGTTAAATCGCAGATAGCTCGTTCTGACCAAGTTTCTGTGATGATGCCGTATGACCTACGCAAGATTTAAGATATAATCATAAATAAAAAGTTTGGATAATGTGAACTTGGACGTTCCAAGTTTGTTCCGTATTTGGAACTATTTTGCGCAAGCCTAGAAACCATGGGAAATTTCAGCAAGATGGTCAGTACAAGAATTACCTGCGAAAGGCAGTAGGATAAAGTCTGACCCTGCCGGAATTCGAACCCAGTGCCTTTCGAGCATGAATCTAACACTACGCCGCTCATTCGGTGTTGAGGGGAACATTTTAACATTTATGATTATTAAAATTAGTATCGTCCATAATAATGAATAGAAAGTATACAATAAAAAATGGTGGAACCTTTGGTGTAAAGATACGAAATGTTACAATTACCACAAAACACCAAACCATAACAAACACTCTCGACGTACGTTTCGCCAACCAAGTTGGCATCATCAGGAGATGATGATGCCAACTTGGTTGGCGAAACGTACGTCGAGAGTGTTTGTTATGGTTTGGTGTTTTGTGGTAATTGTAACATTTCGAATAGAAAGTATGATTAATCTTGGACTGAATAAATAAAGCAAATGCCATATTTTATAAATTTGCAACGTTTCGTAGATGTTTATCTACTTCCCCAGGCAAGTTTGTAGGTTAGCATCTAAGAAGTAGATAAACATCTATGAAACGTAGCAAATTTATAAAATATAGCATTTGCTTTATTTATTCAGTCCAAGATTAATCACACTTTCTATTCATTATTATGAACGATACTCATAATAATCATAAATGTTAAAATGTTCCCCTCAACACCGAATGAGCGGCGTAGTGTTAGATTCATGCTCGGAAGGCACTGGGTTCGAATTCCGGCAGGGTCAGACTTTATCCTACTGCCTTTCGCAGGTAATTCTTGTACTGACCATCTTGCTGAGATTTCCCATGGTTTCTAGGCTTGCGCAAAATAGTTCCAAATACGGAATAAACTTGGAACGTTGCACTTGTGGAGAGCACATGTTTCTGAGGAACGATTTCGTTCCCCTGACACCTTTGCGTTGAAGGAAATAAATGACATTATGAGTGTTCGCCGATTGCGGTCAGATTTCGTCCCATAGTTCTAAAGTCTAAACAAAAAGGAATATACTTCGTAGTGTAGAACGCCGAGCCTACCCAAACATGTCGGACGCTCGATATAGTACATAAGTGCTCTCATTCGGGAACGAACGAATACTGTGGTCGTTGTTGGATTTGATGAATGACGACAGATCTCGTGAAAAAATCAGACTATAAGCCGGAATATTGACATGTCCTAAGGAAAACTAGGACATGATCCCGACAGAAGACATGGCTCCTGTGTTTTTGTGTTTTTAAAGATCACCAACAGCTAAGGTTATTTGGGCCTAGCACCAATTCATATTTTCAATTCATTATTTTTTTTTTTTTTTTTAATATTAAATTGAAAATCCAATTGACACTTTTACCAGCTCTCGGGCTAGAACCAGAGAACTGGGGACTTGTAATAGAGGAACCATAGCAACGCCATGTAAACAACAGCATTGCTAAACGCTCGGCTATTCTCAAGCCACATGGCTCCTGGAGCTATGCATGTCCGTAAGTATCCAAGTTGGTTTCCCTCAATAAATCCCATATAAATATCGGGATGGTTCCTTACCTGTGAACGTCGGTGTAGAATGCAAACTGTCCGATCGACGCCCTTTTCAAACCTTCGGACAAGGAATAATATTGGCTGCCACCACCCGCTGTCCATTTTATCTTCTTGATGTACAATTCAACTATTTTTGGATCAGTACTTGTCTGAAAAATATGTCCACTTTTTACGACCAGATAAATGTATGTAAAGTTTACGTCCTATTATTAAAAATTAGCTTTTACCCGCAAACTCAATTGTATTAGTGTCATTTTTGACAACAACTTCATCATTCAAACGTAGCAGAATAAAAATTGTCCCCGACACTTCGAGTACCAATTAGTAATGTAAGTACTGTCATCCAAATCATCCAAAAAAACGATGGAAAAAAATATTTAAAAAAATTGAAAAAACCTTTTTAAAAGAACAAAATAAATTATGTAAAAAAAACTTTTTGCAGTACGGAACTCTCGATGCGTGAGTCTGACTTCCACTTGGCCGGTTTTATTCACAAAAAGTCGAACATGTGAACTGTGAAGCTGGAAATCGACATTGGTGAACGCTGTCAAAACTGATGATTTGTCAAAATATGACAAGTTTTAAAATTAATATAATGAAAGAAATATCGATAATTGGGTCTGGTGTAAGTGCAATGTGTCGATTGTGCTTATCAAGTGGCGTTACACTGTTAGATATATTTTGGTTTTCATCGAAAATGCAGAATAGCGTGGCTGGTGTAATCATGAAATATGCTCCTGTTCAGGTAAGCTCTATTCGTTTCAAGTATACGGGCAGTTCAGATAATGGTTATTTTAATTCCTAGCTTGTCACAAACAAACCATCGTTTCAAATATATCATAACGTGGTTTTTAACAACAAAGTTTAATTTTGCTTCTTAGACTTGTTCAGTTAGCTTAATATTTCTCGAATTAAGGACTTATTTTTTATACATACTACCGCACCGCTAGTGCCATAAATAGCAAATTTACTCTGAAAAAATCAGTATCTATTAACATTTGAAAATATAATACCAATCATTTAAGAAACATTTTTTTTAAATAAAATGATAAATATCAATAATTTGAAAGTAATTAAAATGTCTCTCGATTATCAGATAACCAGAGGTGATGAAATGCCGAATTTCATTTGTCAATCGTGTTACACACAACTGGAGAAAAGTCACCATTTTCTGAAGCAAATCGATCAGTCCGACAGAACACTGCGACGTTATCTTCAGCTATTATGCGTTTCTGACAAACCGATAAAAGCTGAATTTTCTGTTCGACCTTCTGAGGATAATTTATTCCTTAACACTAATAACGACATTGTGAAATGTGAATCTTTAGAGGTCAATGATGTGTTTGATATGGATCATAAATGGAAAGAGACCGGACCTGGAAATTTCATTCAAGAAAATAAAAATAACGAGGAAATATCTTTAAATTCTGAAATCAAAGTTGAACAGGTTGATGAAGATTTATATTTATCAACAGAAAGTGCAGCTGGCACAGACGACATTGCGTCGAATGATGATAAAGAAATCAGCAGTGAAGACTTAAAAATCGATATTGGTGAGACAAAAGTGAGCGAAGACAGGACAGTCAATTGGAATGAGAAAGAAGCGGAAAATTACTTTGTAACGAAGAAATTAATGGACGAAATATCTTTAAAATCCGAAATCAATGACGAAAAGGGTGTCTAACACGAACCAGTCGATGACACGGAAAACACTTCATCTAACGGTGATGGAAATGAAATTAGCTGCGATGTAACGAAGATTAATATTGGCGATTCGTGTTTACGTCCAGCAAAATATGTATCTGGGAACTTCAGTAAATGTGACGAAAAAAATAGAAATATTTTGATAACTCGTAAGCACAAAGAAGCAATTAAATTGAAATTGTATCAATGCGACATTTGCAGTAAATGTTTCTCTTACCCTTCTGGTTTGCGTTATCATAAACGAACACATACTGGTGAAAAGCCATATACCTGCAACGTTTGTAATAAATGTTTTGTTACACCCGAACAATTGACGATTCACCAACGGTTACATACTGATGAGAAACCTTATCAGTGTGACCTTTGTAATAAGTGTTTTTCAAAATCAAATACTTTAAATGAACACAAACGTACTCATATCGGTGAGAAACCTTATCAGTGCGACCTTTGTAATAAGTGTTTCTCTCAATCATGCAATTTATATACTCACAAACGTACTCATACCGGTGTGAAACCTTATAAGTGTGACTTTTGTAATAAGTGTTTCTCCGATTCATCTACTTTAAAAAAACACAAACGCACTCATACCGGTGAGAAACCTTACCAGTGTGACCTTTGTAATAAGTGTTTCTCTCAGTCAAATACTTTAAATGAACACAAACGTACTCATACCGGTGAGAAACCTTATAAGTGTGACCTTTGTAATAAGTGTTTCTCAAAATTAAATACTTTAAATGAACACAAACGTACTCATACCGGTGAGAAACCTTATCAGTGTGATCTTTGTAATAAGTGTTTCTCTCAATCATCGCAATTATATACCCACAAGCGTAAACATACCGGTGAGAAACCTTATCAGTGTGATCTTTGTAATAAGTGTTTCTTTCAATCATCGCAATTATATACCCACAAGCGTAAACATACCGGTGAGAAACCTTATCAGTGTGACCTTTGTAATAAGTGTTTCGCTCACTCATGCAATTTAAATAATCACAAACGTACTCATATCGGTGAGAAACCTTATCAGTGCGACCTTTGTAATAAGTGTTTCTCTCAATCATGCAATTTAAATACTCACAAACGTACTCATACCGGTGTGAAACCTTATAAGTGTGATCTTTGTAATAAATGTTTCTCCGATTCATCTACTTTAAAAAAACACAAACGCACTCATACCGGTGAGAAACCTTATCAGTGTGACCTTTGTAATAAGTGTTTCTCTCAGTCAAATACTTTAAATGAACATAAACGTACTCATACCGGTGAGAAACCTTATCAGTGCGACCTTTGTAATAAGTGTTTCTCTCAATCATGCAATTTAAATACTCACAAACGTACTCATACCGGTGTGAAACCTTATAAGTGACCTTTGTAATAAGTGTTTCTCAAAATCAAATACTTTAAATGAACACAAACGTACTCATACCGGTGAGAAACCTTATAAGTGTGACCTATGTAATAAGTGTTTCTCTCACTCATCCAGTTTGTATAAACATAAATGTTGACTTTGTAAAAATATGCTCGACTTACAGACTGTTCCAAAAACTATGGTATTGCAATGGTTAACAGTTTTAAAGGAAAACAAGCCTATTCAAAGGTAAAATTAGATACATTGAACCTTAAAACAAAAACAACTATTCCTTTTTAATCTAGACTCAAAACTGTTAAATTTAAATAATAATATAAATTAATGTTTCATAAAATATTATTTATTAAAATATAAAATCATTTTTAAAACAATGTTAAAATATTATACTATTATGATGTTCATGATGTGAGTAGACAGTCTCTCAGTCTGGAAACTTTGTCCTTAGTTTACTAGATCTGTCTTTGCTATTACATAATACCTAAGTAGCTATTATGACATCTCCTTTCTTTAAACAAATAATTTTATACAGAAAGCCATATATAAAAATTAATCAATAAAAAATCAACAACAAATATTTATTTAGTTACATAATCTTTAAGATACACTGGAGTTTTAACAACCCTACCAGAACGCGTTGTTAATTCTTCAGGCAATGATCCATTCACTTTATTTCTGTCATTTTCATTCTTGTATGTTGAGTTTTTTAAATCTATTTCTAAGTTATTATAATTTGAATTTTCAGTTTCAGAATCCGGTTTAGTTTTTTCTTTCTTTTCTGATACACTACTTGTTGATCCATAAGAATTTGATATGTTCGGTGCCTTGTGCATGTGTGCACGATTTCTTTCAATGTTTCTTTCGCTCGGTAATTCAATTTCATAAGAACGAGGTCTATCACAAATGTTTGTAATCTTTCCTGGTTCCAATGGTTTATTCTTTTCCTTACGGACGAAAACTCTATCGTGTACATTGAATGGTTTCAAATAGTGAGCTGTTCGATCATGATAATTCTTTTGTTCAATTTGTCTTTCTAGTAATTTACTCTTAACTTCTTGATTACGTAACACATTTTGTTGTTCAATTTTTACTGGTAAAAGGCCTCGCGTTTTGTGACCAAACATCAATTCATTCGGAGATTTGATTTGATTTGAAATCGGCGTATTTCTATACTCCAAAAGAGCGAGCCATGGATCTTTGTCACTGTTTTCAAGTTTCTTAAACATGTTTTTTATAGTAGCAATGTGCCTTTCCGCCATTCCATTTGACCTAGGGTAATTCGGGCTTGATGTTATATGATTGAAGTTCCATGATTTTTCAAAATTATTTATGTTTCCATTATCGAAATGAGATCCGTTATCTGAAAACACTTTTTTAGGAATTCCGAATCGTGAAAATATAGTTTTTAGTTTCGCGACTATAGTGACACTACAGGTATTTTCCAATTTAGCAACTTCTACAAATTTACTAAAGTAATCAATTACAAGTATCCATTCAGCATCTCTAAAATGAAATAGGTCCATGCCTATACTTTCCCAAGGTCCATCTGGTACTACGTGTGGCAACAGAGGTTCTTTTGAATTTTCTTTTTTAAATCTAATACAATTTTCACAATTTTGAACAATATCTTCAATATGCTTGTTCATATTTGGCCAAAATAAGATCTCACGTGCTCGATTTTTACATTTTTCAATTCCCAGATGACAATAGTGAATTTTTTCAAGCATTTCTTTTCTAAATTTTCTTGGTACAACTAATCTTTGACCTTTAAAAATTAATCTATCAATAACATTTAATTCATCAGCATAGGTATAGTATGTTTTTATTAAGTCAGGTACATGTGATTTTTGTTGAGGCCAGCCATTTTTTATAAATTTTTTTAACAATATCATCTCTTCATCATTTTCAGTTTCAAGTTGAAAGTCATCTTTTTTATCTAACCAAATTGGAAAGTTTTCCATCAATAAGCAAACTTGAGCTTCCACTTCTTGTTCAACATCTTGATTTTCATTTGGAATATATGCACGAGACAACGCATCTGCTAACAATAGTTCTTTTCCCGGCTTGTACTTTACAATTACCTGTATTAAATTTCTGTAGTTTCAATCGCAATCTCAACAATCTCATTGGACAATCGTTCAATGGTTTTTTAAAAATGTATTCTAATGGTTTATGATCGCTTTCGAGCAGTTGTGTATCTCTATAAGTTGTAAAGATTACAAGTGAATTGGATGTTATAATAAACTTTCAAACAAAAAAAACCTTCAAAAAAGCCACTCAAAAAAAGGAAAATAATAAAATTTTGAGGTCGGCGCCAATTTAATTGCTAACATCTCAAAATCTTATTTGCCCCTTTTTTAGTGGCTTTTTTAAAGGAGGTTTATTTATTTTTTACTTTTTAATGGCTTTACAATACCTACGTAGTTTGCACGTTATTAACCGACTTCTGTCTTGATAATTTTGATTACTAAACTAAAAAAAGAAAACTACTGAACCGATTTTACAAAAAAGTTACGTGGAACCACCCTAAAGTTAAGCCCTATTATATAAAACAAGAATCATCAAAATCGGTTCACAAATGCAGGAGAAATCGGCGAACATACATAAATAAAACATAGGTGCCGAATATAGAACCTCCTCCTTTTTTATTAATGGTGCTATTCTGTATGTTCAATGTAAGAATTTACAGTGCTGTTAATTTTTCGTCACTTTCTAACAAATTTAACAATACATAAGTTTAACAGCACTGTAAATAGTAAATACTAACATTGAGCATACAGAATAGCGCCATAAAAATTTAAAAAAAAGATTAATTACGGTTTACTGCCTTGGAATAGTCGTAAAAAAGCTATTATAATGTTGAAGCCGAATGTTGGAAGCATATTTTATTTTCGAGCAATCGATTAGTGATTACGAAGAGTGAAGGGGCCAAAATTAATTGTACGTTTCGGACGCAATTTTTCTTTCGCACGACCATGGGTTTGAAAAATGTCAAAGCAAACGGGTCGCTAAGCAATTTTTTTACAAAAAAAAAAAAACGCGACTCGCTATCCGATAAATAGAGATCAATGGTAACGCCTTTATGCGACTGCAGTGAGTTGATGATTTGTCGAGGTATGACAAATTTTAAAATTAACACAATGAAAGAAATATCGATAATTGGATCTGGTGTAAGTGCAATGTGTCGATTGTGCTTATCAAGTGGCGTTACACTGTTAGATATATTTTGGTTTTCATCGAAAATGCAGAATAGCGTCGCAGGTGTAATCATGAAATATGCTCCTGTTCAGGTAAGCTCTATTCGTTTCAAGTATACGGGAAGTTCAGATAATGGTTACTTTAATTCCTAGCTTGTCACAAACAAACCATCGTTTCAAATATATCATAACGTGGTTTTAAACAACAAAGTTTAATTTTGCTTCTTAGACTTGTTCAGTTAGCTTAATATTTTCCGAATTAAGGATTTATTTTTTATACATACTAACGCACCGCTAGTGCCATAAATAGCAAATTTACTCTAAAAAAATCAGTATCTATTAACATTTGAAAATATAACACCTATCATTTAAGAAACATTTTTTTTAAATAAAATGATAAATATCAATAATTTGAAAGTAATTAAAATATCTCTCGATTGTCAGATAACCAGAGGTGATGAAATGCCGAATTTCATTTGTCAATCGTGTTACACACAACTGGAGAAAAGTCACCAGTTTCTGAAGCAAATCGATCAGTCCGACAGAACACTGCGACGTTATCTTCAGCTATTATGCGTTTCTGACAAACCGATCAAAGCTGAATTTTCTGTTCGACCTTCTGAGGATAACTTAATCCTTAACACTAATAACAATATTGTGAAATGTGAACCTTTAGAACTCAATGATGTGTTTGATATGGATCATAAATGGAAAGAGACCAGACCTGGAAATTTCATTCAAGAAAATAAAAATAACAAGGAAATATCTTTAAATTCTGAAATCAAAGTTGAACAGGTTGATGAAGATTTATATTTATCAACAGAAAGTGCAGCTGGCACAAACGACATTGCGTCGAATGATGATAAAGAAATCAGCAGTGAAGACTTAAAAATCGATATTGGTGAGACAAAAGTGAGCGAAGACAGGACAATCAATTGGAGAGAGAAAGAAGCGGAAAATTACATTGTAACGAAGAAATTAATGGACGAAATATCTTTAAAATCCGAAATCAATGACGAAAAAATGGATGATAATTTACTAATTCTAACAGAACCAGTCAATGACACGGAAAACGCTTCATCTAACGGTGATGGAAATGGAATTAGCTGCGAAGATACGAAGATTAATATTGGCGATGCATCGGAGAATTCGTGTTTACCTTCTGCGAATGTGACCGGAAATTTTAGTAAAAATGAAGAAACAAACAAAAACAATTCGATAAATCGTAAGAAGTACAAAAAAGCAAATAAATTGAAATCGTATCAATGCGACATTTGCAGTAAATGTTTCTCTTGCCTTTCTGGTTTGCGTTATCATAAACGAACACATACTGGTGAAAAGCCATATACATGCAACGTTTGTAATAAATGCTTTGTTACACCCGAACAATTGAAGATTCACAAACGTATTCATACCGGTGAGAAACCTTATCAGTGTGACCTTTGTTATAAGTGTTTCTCTGAATTATGTACTTTAAATGATCACAAACGCACTCATACCGGTGAGAAACCTTATAAGTGTGACCTTTGTAATAAGTGTTTCTCAAAATCAAATACTTTAAATGAACACAAACGTACTCATACCGGTGAAAAACCTTATCAGTGTGATCTTTGTAATAAGTGTTTCTCTCAATCATCCAATTTAAATAGTCACAAACGTACTCATACCGGTGAGAAACCTTATCAGTGTGACCTTTGTAATAAGTGTTTCTCTCATTTAAATAATTTAAATGATCACAAATGCACTCATACCGGTGAGAAACCTTATCAGTGCGACCTTTGTAATAAGTGTTTCTCTTACTCATCCAGTTTATATACACACAAACGTACTCATGCCGGTGAGAAACCTTATCAGTGTGACCTTTGTAATAAGTGTTTCTCAAAATCAAATACTTTAAAACAACACAAACGTACTCATACCGGTGAGAAACCTTATCAGTGTGACCTTTGTAATAAGTGTTTCTCTCAATTAAATAATTTAATGATCACAAATGCACTCATACCGGTGAGAAACCTTATCAGTGTGACCTTTGTAATAAGTGTTTCCCTTACTCATCCAGTTTATATACTCACAAACGTACTCATACCGGTGAGAAACCTTATCAGTGTGACCTTTGTAATAAGTGTTTCTCAAAATCAAATACTTTAAATGAACACAAACGCACTCATACCGGTGAAAAACCTTATAAGTGTGACTTTTGTAATAAGTGTTTCTCTCATTTAAATACTTTAAATGATCACAAACGCACTCATACCGGTGAGAAACCTTATCAGTGTGACCTTTGTAATAAGTGTTTCTCTTACTCATCCAGTTTATATACTCACAAACGTACTCATACCGGTGAGAAACCTTATAAGTGTGACCTTTGTAATAAGTGTTTCTCAAAATCAAATACTTTAAATGAACACAAACGCACTCATACCGGTGAGAAACCTTATAAGTGTGATCTTTGTAATAAGTGTTTCTCTCACTCATCGCATTTAAATACCCACAAGCGTAAACATACCGGTGAGAAACCTTATAAGTGTGACCTTTGTAATAAGTGTTTCTCTCAATCATTTAATTTAAATACTCACAAACGTACTCATACCGGTGAGAAACCTTATCAGTGTGACCTATGTAATAAGCGTTTCTCTCACTCATCCAGTTTGAATAAACATAAATGTTGACTTTGTAAAAATATACTCGACTTACAGACTGTTCCAAAAATTATGGTATTTGCAATGGTTAACAGTTTTAAAGGAAATCAAGCCTTATCAAAGGTAAAATTAGATACATTGAAGCTTAAAACAAAAACAACTATTCCTTTTTATTCTAGACTCAAAACTTATTGTTATCAGTTATTTTTCGATATTTGTCATGTGACATGAAACGCAATGTGACGTCACTAATAAGTAAACAGAATTTTTCACAAACACTGTATACAACAGCTGAAAATGTTGCGGATGCAGACTAGTTTACTTATACGTGACGTCACTCGAACTGCCACGTCGTGTCGAGGCGTTTTCGGGATCGAGAATAGCCGAGCTGTTATCAAAGACGTTTATATGGCGTTTCCGTGGTTCTTCTATTACAAGCCCCCAGTTTCCAGGTTCTAATCCGAGAAGTATTTAAATTGGACTTTTAATTTGTTATTAATTGCTACTAGGCCCTAGCTGTTAGTGGTCTTAAAAAATAAATAAAAAGGAGTTTTCGCGCAAGTTTTAATTTAAATTTGCAATAACTTTATATAACTTTAAGCAGAAAAAATGGGATCGATGCATTGAGTTGTTCTTATTTTGAAAATAAATGGTTTTCCAAACATGATTTTTTTTTTGTAAAATGCACCTTTAATTTTCCACCATTTGTGTATCACTATAAGTTGTAAAGATTACAAGTGAATTGGATGTTATAATAAACTTTCTAACAAAAAAAACCTTCAAAAAAGCCACTCCAAAAAAAGGAAGATAATAAAATTTTGATGTCGGCGCCAATTTAATTGCTAAAACTTTTTATATATCTACTTTTATTTTATTAAATTGGCCCCGACCTCAAAATCTTATTTGCCTCTTTTTTTAGTGGCTTTTTTAAAGTAGGTTTAATTAGTTTAAAAGTTTTTTATTTTTTACTTTTTAATGGCTTTAAAATACCTACGTAGTTTGCACGTTATTAACCGACTTCTGTCTTGATAATTTTGATTACTAAACTAAAGTTACTGAAAATTTATTTGGAACCATCCTAAAGGTAAGCCCTATTAAATAAAACAAGAATAATCAAAATTAGTTCACAAATGCAGGAGAAATCACAAGCGTCTACAGACAGGCACGTTCAGCTCGCATAGTGTTGCACAGCGCTTTTATTCCTTTACGTCATGTATTGTCTGCGAGGTGAAGAGGGGGTGTTTGTTTGTGCGATGGTTTTGTCTGCGTGATAAAAAGGGGGGGGTGGAGGCGGCGCACACCCCCTCTTCACCTCGCAGACAAAACATGTAAAGGAATAACAGCGCTGTGCAACATTATGCGAGCTGAACGTGTCTGTCTGTAGACGCTTGTGGAGAAATCGGCGAACATACATAAATAAAACATAGGTGCCGTATATAGAAACTCCTCCTTTTTTAATGGTGCGATTCTCTATGTTCAATGTAAGAATTTACAGTGCTGTTAATTTTTTGTCACTTTTTAACAAATTTAACAATACATAAGTTTAACAGCACTGTAAATAGTAAATAATAACATTGAGCATACAGAATAGCGCCATAAAAACTTAAAAAAAATATTAATTACTGTAAAAAAAGCTACTATAATGTTGAGCCGAATGTTGGAAGCATATTTTATTTTCGAGCAATCGATTAGTGATTAGGAAGAGTGAAGG
This sequence comes from Mongoloraphidia duomilia, assembly GCA_039654895.1. Taxonomy (NCBI): domain Eukaryota; kingdom Metazoa; phylum Arthropoda; class Insecta; order Raphidioptera; family Raphidiidae; genus Mongoloraphidia; species Mongoloraphidia duomilia. The sequence goes on along the minus strand of CM077526.1, from coordinate 22,830,092 downwards.
AGCCAAAATTAATTATACGTTTCGGACGCAATTTTTCTTTCGCACGACCATGGGTTTGAAAAATGTCAAAGCAAACGGGTCGCTAAGCAGTTTTTTTACAAAAAAAAAACGCGACTCGCTATCCGGTAAACAGAGATCAATGGTAATTGGTAACGCCTTTATGCGACTGCAGTGAGTTGGTGATTTGTCGAAGTATGACAAGTTTTAAAATTAACACAATGAAAGAAATATCGATAATTGGATCCGGCTTAAGTACAATGTGTCGATTGTGCTTATCAAGTGGCGTTACACTGTTAGATATATTTTGGTTTTCATCGAAAATGCAGAATAGCGTGGCTGGTGTAATCATGAAATATGCTCCTGTTCAGGTAAGCTTTATTCTATTCAAAGAATATGAGCAATCAGTATTGTTATTTGAAATAGTATCATAGTTTTTCTTTTTCCATTTTAATTCGCAACTTGCCACAAGCAAGCCATTGTTCCAGATCTATCATAACATGGTTTTTAACAACAAATTTTAATTCAGCTTCTTAGACGTGTTGTTCAGGTTTCTTTAAATTTTTTGAATTACCTTCTTAATTTTAAATTCTACCGAACCACTAGTGCCACAAACAGCAAATTAACTCTGAAGATAATCTATCATTTAAGAAACATTTCTTTTTATAAAATGTTAAGTAAGTACTATAACTTGAAAATAATTAAAATTTCTCTCGATTGTCAGATAACCGGAGGTGATGAAATGCCGAATTTCATTTGCCAATCGTGTTACACACAACTGGAGAAAAGTAACCAGTTTCTGAAGCAAATCGATCAGTCCGACAGAACACTGCGACGTTATCTTCAGCTATTATGCGTTTCTGACAAACCTATCAAAGCTGAATGTTCTGTTCGACCTTCCGGGGATAATTTATTCCTTAACACTAATAACGACATTGTAAAATGTGAATCTTTAGAAATCTATGATGGGTTTGACATGGATTTTGATTGGAAAGAGAGCGGACTTGGAAATTTCATTCAAGAAAATAAAAATAACCAGGAAATGTGTTTAAAATCTGAAATCAAAGACGAACTGATTGATGATTATTTATATTTACCAACAGAAAGTGCCGCTGGCACAGACGACATTGCGTCGAATGGTGGCAAAGAATTCAGCAGTGAAGACTTAAAAATCGACATTGGTGAGACAAAAGTGAGCGAAGACAGGACAGTCAATTGGAATGAGAAAGAAGCGGAAAATTACATTGTAACGAAGAAATTAATGGACGAAATATCTTTAAAATCCGAAATCAATGACGAAAAGATGGATGATAATTTACTAATTCTAACAGAACCAGTCGATGACACGGAAAACGCTTCAACTAACGGTGATGGAAATGAAATTAGCTGCAAAGATACGACAATTAATATTAGCGACGCATCGGGGAATTCGTGTTTACCTTCTGCGAATGTGACCGGGAATTTTAGTAAAAATGAAGAAACAAACAAAAACAATTCGATAAGTCGTAAGAAGTGCAAAGAAGCAAATAAATTGAAATCGTATCAATGCGACATTTGCAGTAAATGTTTCTCTTGCCTTTCTGGTTTGCGTTATCATAAACGAACACATACTGGTGAAAAGCCATATACATGCAACGTTTGTAATAAATGTTTTGTTACACCCGAACAATTGAAGATTCACAAACGTATTCATACCGGTGAGAAACCTTATCAGTGTGACCTTTGTAATAAGTGTTTCTCTTACTCATCCAGTTTATATACTCACAAACGTACTCATACCGGTGAGAAACCTTATAAGTGTGACCTTTGTAATAAGTGTTTCTCAAAATCAAATACTTTAAATGAACACAAACGCACTCATACCGGTGAGAAACCTTATAAGTGTGATCTTTGTAATAAGTGTTTCTCTCACTCATCGCATTTAAATACCCACAAGCGTAAACACACCGGTGAGAAACCTTATAAGTGTGACCTTTGTAATAAGTGTTTCTCTCAATCATTTAATTTAAATACTCACAAACGTACTCATACCGGTGAGAAACCTTATCAGTGTGACCTTTGTAATAAGTGTTTCTCTCACTCATCGCATTTAAATACCCACAAGCGTAAACATACCGGTGAGAAACCTTATCACTGTGACTTTTGTAATAAGTGTTTCTCTCGATCATCCAATTTCAATACTCACAAACGTACTCATACCGGTGAGAAACCTTATAAGTGTGACCTTTGTAATAAATGTTTCTCTCGATCATCCAATTTAAATACTCACAAAAATACTCATACTGGTGAGAAACCTTATCAGTGTGACCTTTGTAATAAGTGTTTCTCTCAATTAACTAAATTAAATGATCACAAACGCACTCATACCGGTGAGAAACCTTATCAGTGTGACCATTGTAATAAGTGTTTCTCTCATTTAAATACTTTAAATGATCACAAACGCACTCATACCGGTGAGAAACCTTATAAGTGTGACCTTTGTAATAAGTGTTTCTCTCGGTTATTCATTTTAAATGTACACAAACGTACGCATACCGGTGAGAAACCTTATAAGTGTGACCTATGTAATAAGTGTTTCTCTTACCTATCCAGTTTAAATAAACATAAATGTTGACTTTGTAAAAATATGCTCGACTTACAGACTGTTCCAACAATTACGGTATTTGCAATGGTTAACAGTTTTAAAAGAAAACATTAAAACAAGTCTATTCAAAGGTAAAATTAGATACATTGAACCTTAAAACAAAAACAACTATTCCTTTTTAATCTAGACTCAAAACTTATTGTAATCAGTTATTTTTCGACATTTGTCATGTGACATGAAACGCGATGTGACGTCACTAATAAGTAAACAGAATTTTTCACATACACTGAATACAACTGCTGAAAATGTTGCGGATGCAGACTAGTTTACTTATACGTGACGTCACCCGAGCTGCCACGTCGTGTCGAGGCGTTTTCGGATCGAGAATAGCCGAGCTGTTATCAAAGACGTTTATATAGCGTTTCCGTGGTTCTTCTATTACAAGCCCCCAGTTTCCAGGTTCTCGTCCGAGAAGTATTTAAATTGGATTTTTAATTTGTTATGAATTCCTACTAGGCCTAAATAACCCTAGCTGTTAGTGGTCTTAAAAAAAATAAATAAAGAGGAGTTTTTGCGCAAGTTTTAATTTAAATTTGCAATAACTTTATATAACTTTAAGCAGAAAAAATGGGATCGATGCATTGAGTTGTTCTTATTTTGAAAATAAATGGTTTTCCAAACATGATTTTTTTTTTTGTAAAATGCACCTTTAATTTTCCAGCAATTGTGTATCACTATAAGTTGTAAAGATTACAAGTGAATTGGATGTTATAATAAACTTTCTAACAAAAAAAACCTTCAAAAAAGCCACTCAAAAAAAGAAAATTAATAAAAAGTGATGTCGGCGCCAATTTAATTGCTAAAACTTTTTATATAGGTATCTACTTTTATTTTATTTAATTGGCGCCGACCTCAAAATCTTATTTGCCTCTTTTTTAGTGACTTTTTTAAAGGAGGTTTAATTAGTTTAATAGTTTTTTTACTTTTGAATCCTACGTAGTTTGCACGTTATTAACCGACTTCTGTCTTGATAATTTTGATTACTAAACTAAAAAAAGAAAACCACTGAACCGATTTTACAAAAAAGTTACGTGGAACCACCCTAAAGGTAAGCCCTATTATATAAAACAAGAATCATCAAAATCGGTTCACAAATGCAGGGGAAATCGGCGAACTTACATAAATAAAACAGGTGCCGAAAAGAGAACGTCCTCCTTTTTTAATGGTGCTATTCACTTTCTAACAAATTTAACAATACATAAGTTTAACAGCACTGTAAATAGTAAATAATAACATTGAGCATACAGAATAGCGCCATAAAAACTAAAAAAAAAGATTAATTACGGTTTACTGCCTTGGAATAGTCGTAAAAAATGCTACTATAATGTTGAAGCCGAATGTTGGAAGCATATTTTATTTTCGAGCAATCGATTAGTGATTTCAAAGAGTGAAGGAGCCAAAATTAATTATACGTTTCGGACGCAATTTTTCTTCCGCACGACCATGGATTTGAAAAATGTCGGAGCAAACGGGTCGCTAAACAGTTTTTTTACAAAAAAACGCGACTCGCTATCCGGTAAATAGAGATCAATGGTACCGCCTTTGTGCGACTGAAGTGAAGTTGCATGTTGATGTCTGATGAACAGTAAACATTAAACAGCGAAGTGTGAGCGTTGTTACAACTGATGATTTGTCGAAATATGACAAGTTTTAAAATTAACACAATGAAAGAAATATCGATAATTGGATCTGGCGTAAGTACAATGTGTCGATTGTGCTTATCAAGTGGCGTAACACTGTTAGATATATTTTGCTTTTCATCGAAAATGCAGAATAGCGTGGCTGGTGTAATCATGAAATATGCTCCTGTACAGGTAAGCTCTATTCGTTTCATGTATACGGGCAGTTCAGTTAATGATTATTTGAAATAGCAATATAGTTTCTAATTGATAGCATAGCTGTTAGCTTCATATTTTAAGAATTAAGGATTAATTTTTTATTTCTACAGCTAGTGTCACAAATAGCAACTTTACTCTGAAGAAAATCATTATTAACATTTGAAAATATAAAATATCTATCATATAAAAAACATTTTTTTTATAAAATAATAAGTAAGAAAATAATAATTTCTCTCGATTGTCAGATAACCAGAGATGATGAAATGCCGAATTTCATTTGCCAATCATGTTCCACTCAATTGGAGAAAACTCACCAGTTCCTAATGCAAATAGAACAGGCGGACAGAACACTGCGACGTCATCTTCAGCCATTTTGCGTTTCTGACAAACCAATCAAAGCTGAATGTTCTGTTCGACCTTCCGAGGATAATTTATTCCTTAACACTAATAACGACATTGTGAAATGTGAACCTTTAGAGCTCAATGATGTGGTTGACATGGATCTTAAATGGAAAGAGAGCGGACCAGGAAATTTCATTCAAGAAAATAAAAATAACGATGAAATGTGTTTAAAATCTGTAATCAAAGTCGAACAGGTTGATGATTATTTGTATTTACCAACAGAAAGTGCAGCTGGCACAGACGACATTGCGTCGAATGATGGTAAAGAATTCAGCTGTGAAGACTCAAAAATTGACATTGGTGAGACAGAAGTGAACGAAGACATGGCAGTGAATTGGAATGAGAAAGAAGCGAAAAATTACATTGTAACGAATAAATTAATGAACGAAATATATTTCAAATCCGAAATCAATGACGAAAAGATGGACGATAATTTATTAACTCTAACAGAATCAGTCGATGACACTGAAAATGCTTCATCTAACGGTGATGGAAATGTAATTAGCTGCGAAGATACGAAGATTAATATTGGCGATGTATCGGAGAATTCGTGTTTACGTTCTGCAAAATATGCAACTGGAAATATCAGTAAATGTAACGAAAAAAATAGAAATATTTCGATAACTCGTAAGCACAAAGAAGCAAATAAACTGAAATCATATCAGTGCGACATTTGCAGGAAGTGTTTCTCCGGCGCTTCTGGTTTGCATTATCATAAACGAACACATACTGGTGAAAAGCCATATAAATGCAATGTTTGTATTAAATGTTTCGTTACACCCGGACAATTGAAAATTCACCAACTGTTACATACCGGCGAGAACCCTTATAAGTGTGACCTTTGTAAGAAAAGTTTCTCTCGGTCAGAGGATTTAATTCGACACAAACGTACTCATACCGGTGAGAAACCTTATCAGTGTGACCTTTGTAATAAGTGTTTCTCTCAGTCATCCCATTTAAATACACACAAGATTAGACATACAGGCGAGAAACCTTATCAGTGTGACCTTTGTAATAAGTGTTTCTCCGAGTCATCCACTTTAAATGATCACAAACGTACTCATACCGGTGAGAAACCTTATCAATGTGACCTTTGTAATAAACGTTTCTCTGCGTCATCCAATTTAATTAGTCACAAACGTACTCATACCGATGAGAAACCTTATCAGTGTGACCTTTGCAATAAGTGTTTCTCTCGATCATCCCATTTAAATGATCACAAACGTACTCACACCGGTGAGAAACCTTATCAGTGTGACCTTTGTATTAAGCGTTTCTCTAATTCATTCAATTTAAGTACTCACAAACGTACTCATACCGGTGAGAAACCTTATAAGTGTGACCTTTGTAAGAAGTGTTTTTCTCAGTTATCCACATTAAATGAACACAAACGTACTCATACCGGTGAGAAACCTTATCAGTGTGACCTTTGTAATAAGTGTTTCTTTACGTCATCCAATTTAAATAGTCACAAACGTACTCATACCGGTGAGAAACCTTTTCAGTGTGACCTTTGTAATAAGTGTTTCTCTCAGTATTTCACTTTAAATTATCACAAACGTACTCATACCGGCGAGAAACCTTATCAGTGTGACCTTTGTAATAAGTGTTTCTCTGCGTCATCTACTTTAAATGATCACAAACGTACTCATACCGGTGAGAAACCTTATCAGTGTGACCTTTGTAACAAGTGTTTTTCTCACTCATCAAGTTTGAATAAACATAAACTTGCACACTCCTGAAATGTTGGCTTAGTAAAATTATGCACGACTTACAGACTGTTATCTAAGACGTTTATATGGCGTTTCCGTGGTTCTTCTATTACAAGCTCCCAATTTCCAGGTTTAATCCGAGAAGTATTTAAATTGGATTTTCATTTTGTTATGAATTGCTACTAGGCCCTAGCTGTTAGTGGTCTTAAAAAAATAAATAAAGACGAGTTTTCGGGCAAGTTTTAATTTAAATTTGCAATAACTTTTTAATATAACTTCAAGCAGAAAAAATGGGATCGATGCATTGAGTTGTTCTTATTTTGAAAATAAATGGATTTCCAAACATGATTTTTTTTGTAAAATGCACCTTTAATTTTCCAGCAATTGTGTATCACTATAAGTTCTAAAGATTACAAGTGAATTGGATGTTATAATAAACTTTCTAACAAAAAAAACCTTCAAAAAAGCCACTCAAAAAAAAGGAAAATAATAAAATTTTGAGGTGGGCGCCAATTTAATTGCTAACATCTCAAAATCTTATTTGCCTCTTTTTTTAGTGGCTTTTTTAAAGGAGGTTTAATTTGTTTAAAAGTTTTTTATTTTTTACTTTTTAATGGCTTTACAATACCCACGTAGTTTGCACGTTATTAACCGACTTCTGTCTTGATAATTTTGATAACTAACCAAAAAAAGAAAACCACTGAACCGATTTGACTAAAAAATTATGTGGAACCACCGTAAAGGTAAGCCCTGTTAAATAAAACAAGAATCATCAAAATCGGTTCACAAATGCAGGAGAAATCGGCGAACATACATAAAAAAAACATAGGTGCCGAATATAGAACCGCCTCCTTTTTTAAGGGTGCTATTCTCTACGCTCAATGTAAGAATTTACAGTGCTGTTAATTTTTTGTCACTTTCTAACAAATTTAACAATACTTAAGTTTAACAGCACTGTAAATAGTAAATACTAACATTGAACATACAGAATAGCGCCATAAAAATTAAAAAAAAAAGATTAATTACTGTTTACTGCCTTGGAACAGTCGTAAAAAATGCTACTATAATGTTGAAGCCGAATGTTGGAAGCATATTTTATTTTCGAGCAATCGATTAGTGATTACGAAGAGTGAAGGGGCCAAAATTAATTGTACGTTTCGGACGCAATTTTTCTTTCTCACGACCATGGGTTTGAAAAATGTCAAAGCAAACGGGTCGCTAAGCAGTTTTTTTACAAAAAAAAAACGCGACTCGCTATCCGATAAATAGAGATCAATGGTAATGGCTTTATGCGACTGCAGTGAGTTGATGATTTGTCGAAGTATGACAAGTTTTAAAATTAACACAATGAAAGAAATATCGATAATTGGATCCGGCTTAAGTACAATGTGTCGATTGTGCTTATCAAGTGGCGTTACACTGTTAGATATATTTTGGTTTTCATCGAAAATGCAGAATAGCGTCGCTGGTGTAATCATGAAATATGCTCCTGTTCAGGTAAGCTCTATTCGTTTCAAGTATACGGGAAGTTCAGATAATGGTTACTTTAATTCCTAGCTTGTCACAAACAAACCATCGTTTCAAATATATCATAACGTGGTTTTAAACAACAAAGTTTAATTTTGCTTCTTAGACTTGTTCAGTTAGCTTAATATTTTCCGAATTAAGGATTTATTTTTTATACATACTAACGCACCGCTAGTGCCATAAATAGCAAATTTACTCTAAAAAGATCAGTATCTATTAACATTTGAAAATATAATACCTATCATTTAAGAAAATTTTTTTTAAATAAAATGATAAATATCAATAATTTGAAAGTAATTAAAATATCTCTCGATTGTCAGATAACCAGAGGTGATGAAATGCCGAATTTCATTTGTCAATCGTGTTACACACAACTGGAGAAAAGTCACCAGTTTCTGAAGCAAATCGATCAGTCCGACAGAACACTGCGACGTTATCTTCAGCTATTATGCGTTTCTGACAAACCGATCAAAGCTGAATTTTCTGTTCGACCTTCTGAGGATAACTTAATCCTTAACACTAATAACGACATTGTGAAATGTGAACCTTTAGAGCTCAATGATGTGGTTGACATAGATCTTAAATGGAAAGAGACCAGACCTGGAAATTTCATACAAGAAAATAAAAATAACCAGGAAATGTGTTTAAAATCTGAAATCAAAGACGAACTGGTTGATGATTATTTATATTTACCAACAAAAAGTGCAGCTGGCACAGACGACATTGCGTCGAATGGTGGTAAAGAATTCAGCTGTGAAGACTTAAAAATCGACATTGGTGAGACAAAAGTGAGCGAAGACAGGACAATCAATTGGAGAGAGAAAGAAGCGGAAAATTACATTGTAACGAAGAAATTAATGGACGAAATATCTTTAAAATCCGAAATCAATGACGAAAAAATGGATGATAATTTACTAATTCTAACAGAACCAGTCGATGACACGGAAAACGCTTCATCTAACGGTGATGGAAATGGAATTAGCTGCGAAGATACGAAGATTAATATTGGCGATGCATCGGAGAATTCGTGTTTACCTTCTGCGAATGTGACCGGAAATTTTAGTAAAAATGAAGAAACAAACAAAAACAATTCGATAAATCCTAAGAAGTACAAAAAAGGAAATAAATTGAAATCGTATCAATGCGACATTTGCAGTAAATGTTTCTCTTGCCCTTCTGGTTTGCGTTATCATAAACGAACACATACTGGTGAAAAGCCACATAAATGCACCGTTTGTATTAAATGCTTTGTTACATCCGCAGAATTGAAGATTCACCAACGGAAACATACTGGTGAGAAACCTTATCAGTGTGACCTTTGTAATATGTGTTTCTCTCACTCATCGCATTTAAATATCCACAAACGTACTCATACCAGTGAGAAACCTTATCAGTGTGACCTTTGTAATAAATGTTTCTCTCAATCATCAAATTTAAATACTCACAAACGTACTCATACCGGTGAGAAACCTTATAAGTGTGACCTTTGTAATAAGTGTTTCTCTCGATCATCCAATTTAAATACTCACAAAAATACTCATACTGGTGAGAAACCTTATCAGTGTGACCTTTGTAATAAGTGTTTCTCTCAATTAAATACTTTAAATGATCACAAACGTACTCATACTGGTGCGAAACCTTATAAATGTGACCTTTGTAATAAGTGTTTCTCTCGATCATCCAATTTAAATACTCACAAACGCACTCATACCGGTGAGAAACCTTATCAGTGTGACCTTTGTAATAAGTGTTTCTCTCACTCAAATACTTTAAATGAACACAAACGTACTCATACTGGTGAGAAACCTTATAAGTGTGACCTTTGTAATGAGTGTTTCTCTTGGTTAAATACTTTAAATAATCACAAACGTACTCATACCGGTGAGAAACCTTATAAGTGTGACCTTTGTAATAAGTGTTTTTCTCGGTCAAATATTTTAAATGAACACAAACGTACTCATACCGGTGAGAAACCTTATCAGTGTGACCTTTGTTATAAGTGTTTCTCTCAGTCAAATACTTTAAATGAACACAAACGTACTCATACCGGTGAGAGACCTTATAAGTGTGACCTTTGTAATAAGTGTTTCTCTCGGTCAAATATTTTAAATGAACACAAACGTACTCATACCGGTGAGAAACCTTATCAGTGTGACCTTTGTAATAAGTGTTTCTCTCAGTCAAATACTTTAAATAAACACAAACGTACTCATACCGGTGAGAAACCTTATCAGTGTGACCTTTGTAATAAGTGTTTCTCAAAATCAAATACTTTAAATGAACACAAACGTACTCATACCGGTGAGAAACCTTATCAGTGTGACCTTAGTAATAAGTGTTTCGCTCACTCATCCAATTTGAATAGACATAAATGTTGACTTTGTAAAAATATGCTCGACTTACAGACTGTTCCAAAAATTATGGTATTTGTAATGGTTAACAGTTTTAAAGGAAAACAAGCCTATTCAAAGGTAAAAAAACTCGGGTCGCAGTGCCAAACCCTGCCGACTATATAGTGTATTTGCTAATGTTTTTGGACAAAATAAAAAATTTAACCCCTTAATACATCCCTTAAAATAATATTTTTTTTCTTAATTTCAATAATATTATCAATGCAACCTTTATACCAAATTAAATACGCCCTTCAGTAAGTAAATCACTATCCGCAAACCAGTGTTTTCATAAAATTTTTGTAAGTCCGGTCCTGTCGGGCCGATTTTATTAAAATTTTAACAGCACATTTTAATCTTTACTAAAGGGTTAAATTTCAATTTTGAAACGATTCTGAGAATTTTTTCGGTATTTTTGGGCCCAAAAACTTTTTTCAACCCCTAAATACTACCCTTAAAATGGTCCAATCGGGCCCATTTTAAATAGGCTTCGTGCGGTAATGGGTTCCAATGTGTGTACCAAATTTCGTTTAAATCGATTAAGTCTGTCGAGAGTTATCGTGTACACACACATATATAAATATATATATATATATATATATATATACACACACACACACACACACACACACATACATAAACATTTTCAAAAATGGTGGCAAACTGTTCAGGAGGATATGAAACGTCGAGAAATTTTGGTCCGACCCCTAGGTCCCACCATCCGACCGACGCCAATAGTGTATGTGCCATAGGCAAATACACTAATTAGATACATTGAACCTTAAAACAAAAACAACTATTCCTTTTTAATCTAGACTCAAAACTTATTGTAATCAGTTATTTTTCGACATTTGTCATGTGACTTGAAACACGATGTGACGTCACTAATAAGTAAACAGAATTTTTCGCAAACAGTTCTCTGTATACAACAGCTGAAAATGTTGCGGATGCAGACTAGTTTACTTATACGTGACGTCACCCGAGCTGCCACGTCATGTCGAGGCGTTTTCGGGATCGAGAATAGCCGAGCTGTTATCAAAGACGTTTATATAGCGTTTCCGTGGTTCTTCTATTACAAGCCCCCAGTTTCCAGGTTCTAATTCGAGAAGTATTTAAATTGGATTTTTAATTTGTTATGAATTGCTACTAGGCCCTAGCTAGTGGTCTTAAAAAAATAAATAAAGAGGAGTTTTCGCGCAAGTTTTAATTTAAATTTGCAATAACTTTTTAATATAACTTCAAGCAGAAAAAATGGGATCGATGCATTGAGTTGTTCTTATTTTGAAAATAAATGGATTTCCAAACATGATTTTTTTTGTAAAATGCACCTTTAATTTTCCAGCAATTGTGTATCACTATAAGTTCTAAAGATTACAAGTGAATTGGATGTTATAATAAACTTTCTAACAAAAAAAACCTTCAAAAAAGCCACTCAAAAAAAAGGAAAATAATAAAATTTTGAGGTGGGCGCCAATTTAATTGCTAACATCTCAAAATCTTATTTGCCTCTTTTTTTAGTGGCTTTTTTAAAGGAGGTTTAATTTGTTTAAAAGTTTTTTACTTTTTAATGGCTTTACAATACCCACGTAGTTTGCACGTTATTAACCGACTTCTGTCTTGATAATTTTGATAACTAACCAAAAAAAGAAAACCACTGAACCGATTTTAGTAAAATGTATGTGGAACCACCCTAAAGGTAAGCCCTATTAAAAAAACAAGAATCATCAAAATCGGTTCACAAATACAGGAGAAATCGGTGAACATACATAAATAAAACATAGGTGCCGTATATAGAACCTCCTCCTTTTTACCTGGTGCTATTCTGTACGCACCATGTAAGAATTTACAGTGCTGTTAATTTTTTGTCACTTTCTAACAAATTTAACAATACATAAGTTTAACAGCACTGTAAATAGTAAATACTAACATTGAGCATACAGAATAGTGCCATAAAAATTAAAAAAAAAAATTAATTACTGTTTACTGCCTTGGAATAGTCGTAAAAAAGCTACTATAATGTTGACAGCGGGAATAGAACCGACGACCTGTACTGTATGAAGTAGAAGCGTTAACCACTACACTACGCAGCTGTACGATACATAGCTGTGTAGTGTACTTCTACGACATAGTAAGTAGTTTGTTAACCTACTAATTCTGTAATACATCCCTATATATTAAACGAGCAAATCTTGTATATATGTAGCTATATAAATATTTTCTCGAAAACGGCTCTAACGATTTTGATCAAATTTACCGAAAAAGGGTTTCGGGGGGCAAAAAATCGATCTAGCTAGGTCTCATCCCTGGAAAAATTCGTTTTCTTATCGATTTTATCATTTAAAAAAACAGTTTTTTTAGCGTTATAAAACAGTGTCGTATGGTGAGTAGGCTTTGGAAAAAACAAACTATTTTCATTATTTATGTCAAATTACTCTGACAGTCAATCTTTAACTCATTAAAATAATCAGTAATTATTTGAAAAGTAAAAAAATAACAACCATAAAATCTAAACATAATTATACTTACATAATTATGTTTAGATTTTATTGTTGTTATTTTTTTAACTAATATTTAAATAAATAGGTATATTACTTTTATATTACCTATATAAAATATGTAGGTACATACGTTATGTAGTATGACGTACACTGACGTATATAATATTATCTACTTATAGGTATGTAATTTTTTTTCTTAAAAACGACTAACGATTTTGATGAAATGGGAACTTTAAGTACTATTTTTTTTGAACTCATCCGAGCAAAGCTCGGCCATCCAGATATTAAATGATTAACATAGGTATATTTTTTAAACTATTAGCTGTCAAAAACAATAAAATAAAATTGTTTATAAAAATTAAACTAGGGAACGCATTTCAGTAAATTTAAATAAGGTTCTAGTCTGATAGCAAACAAAGCAATTAATAAAATATAAACCAAAGCAATTCGTCAAAAATTGCAATCTGTAGAGGTCGGACGTACATACAGACCAACCAACAACTTCTGTTCACGATTTTCAGTTGCAATTTTAAGAGTAGGTAATTATGAACTCGTATCAATCTAAAAATGGTTCCATTTTAGAATCTCCCCTTTTCAAAAAGCTACAAATTGGATTTCGTGCGAAATTAGCCTAGATATAACTTCTTGTATGAACGAAGATCAGCTTTGACGCGCAAAGCGATAATAGAGCACATCCGCTAGTAGTGTAGCGGTATGTGCAATTTAGAAAACCCGCAAGAAAACTAAATTACAAACAGAAGAAATAAAATCGGTCAAGCCGTTTTTGAGTTTTAGCGAGACTAAGTAGCACCCGGGAGTGAACGAGCGAAGCAAGTGAGTAATGTATTAATAAATCATAATTTCATCATAAATTCATACCACCCGGGAGCGAACGAGCGAAGCGAGTGAGTAAGTTCGAGCGAACGAGCGAATCGAATGAGTAGTGTATAAATAAAAATCGAGCGAAGCGAGTTTGTAACGTAATTATAATATTCAAGCGAAGTGAGTGAGTAGTGTATTGCACTCGGGCGAAGCCGGACCGGGACGCTAGTCTATCTATAAATTAAGAGAGTAGCTATTTAAAGAGAAAGCCTATAGGCTATACGTACTTCAATCCAGCGTCTGTTAAGGTTAGTATCTTCGATCCCAGCGTCCAAATCGCTTTCCAGAAAGGAGCTCATATCGTCAATTGTCCTGGGAGGTTCGGTCAAGGCCGAGAATACTAAACTGGACGAGTAGTACTGGTAGAGTATCGACATGGATACTAAAACTGTCAGAGCTATCGTACGACCGGACAAAAATTGTGGACTGAATGTCATGTCTGTAACAATGAAGATGGGCTGAGAAACGTAACATAGATGCCACCTAAGTTATGATTGGTTTTCATAAAAAACGCGCGAGTAATCAAGTTTTTTTCATTATGACTACTTCTTTTTCAGTTCCGGATCCTTTGGAAATAATAATAATAATGCGTTTAGCGTCCGTTTCTCGACAATTATGTCATAACAGACGCCATTCGCACCATTACTATTTTCCAATTTTACCACTTCGCGTTTTATACATTTTTATACATCAACTTAATTAATAGCAATGTGCGAATGGAGGAATTATTGGACATTAGAATAAGGTAGGCAACTTTGGGAGCATAGGAGTTTGACAGGTAATCGGCCATGGCCTTGAATAAGGAACCATCTCGATATTCATCTGGAATTATTGAGGAAAACCATGGAAAACCTCAAACAAGATGGTCTGTACAGGAACTACCGTTTCTCGGCGTGAGGCAGTAGGAAAAAGTCCTAACCACATCTGCCCCCGCCGGGATTCGAACCCCGTACCTTCCCAATGCGAGTCTAGTGCTGTACCATTAAGCTACATCGCTGGGTGGATCCTTTGGAAATACAAAACCTCTATGACTTAAACATTGGTAAACACAACACATCGATATTGTCAATGATTTCTTATTTTAAATAAACTTATTCTGTATACTACTATGAACACGGGCGACTAGCTATAGCCGTAATTGTCGTTTCTGATTGGCCGAATACCCCACCTTGCTTTCGTTTGACACACGCAGACACTGATACAATTTACCAGTATCCGAACGGCCGAACCTAGCTCTGTTTAACGTCGCTTTTAAATAAGAGCTTTGTTTAACATTTATCTAATAAAGGGTCTTTCAATAAGGACATAACAATTTTGTTTTATAATACGGAACATAACCTACAAACTTTTTTATGATCTGTCAAAGTCAAAACGTCAGTCAAGGCTTACATTTTTATCATGGTGAAGTTCACGGACGAGCAACGTTTGGAAATCGTTAAAACTTACTACCGAAATTCTGAGTCGGTAGTCGCAACTTTGGTAATCGTTTAATCTCGAGAAATGGTCCAGTCGAATGGCCACCTCGCTCATGCGATTTAACGCCGTTGGATTTTTTCTTATGGGGTTACCTGAAGTCGAAGGTTTATGCCAACATTCCAACAACGTTAGAGGAGCTCAGGAACAATATTGAACGCAAAATTGCCAACATTCCAGCTGATATGTGTGAAAGAGTGATTGAAAATTGAATCCAAAGGATCGATCGCTCCATCGTGCTCGTGGTGGTCATATGAACGACGTCAAATTCTATACATAATTGTAGCATGTGTACTACACCTGGAATAAATTTCAGCCCGATATTATCTCAATTATTCTGTGTTTTATTTAAATACCAAATTGTTATGTCCTTATTGAAAGACCCTTTATATAAAATTCTCGTGTCACGGTGTTTGTTGCCAAACTCCTCCGAAACGGCTGGACCGATTTCGATGAAATTTTGTGTGCTTATCGGATAGGTCTGAGAATCGGCCAACATCTATTTTTCATACCCCTAAATGTTAAGGGTGATCCACCCCAAAAATTTTTTTTTTATTTTTTGGACAAAATTTTTTGTTTTTATTTATTCATGATTCAGTATTGAAAAATACATACAATTCTAAATTTTCACCCTTATACGATCAACCCCTGATTTTTAATCGCGATTTTTATATTATTCTGTTCCAATCACAGATTTTATTTTATTTAGCTTTAAAAAATACATATATGGCGAATGAGCGAAGCGAGTGAGTAGTGTATTAATAAAATTCAAACGAACGAGCGAAGCGAGTGAGTAATGTAATTATAATATTCAAGCGAACGAGCGAAGCGAGTGAGTAATGTATTTATAATATTCAAGCGAACGAGCGAAGCAAGTGAGTAGTGTATTGCACCTGAGAAATTCCTAGCACCCGGGCTTTTTAACATCTGGGCGAAGCCGGACCGGGTCCGCTAGTTTTTCTATATAATTGTCCAGTTCCTTAAGAATACTGTTAATGTATAAATTTTGGACATGAATAATTTCTCAAACAATGAACAGCCCACAGACCGAGGTGGTTATATAGCTGGCGCCCCTATTGGTCAAGTTTGACAGTGCCCATCCCCATTGATTTTTTCAAGGGCATCAACAGATTATTTGGGCTAAGAACCAATTCATATTATTATAATCTATACTAATATTATAAAGCTGAAGAGTTTGTTTGTTTGGTTGAACGCGCTAATCTCAAGAACTACCAGTCCGATTTGAAAAAAATTTTTTTTATTAGATAGCCCATTTATTGAGGAAGGTTATAGGCTATTCGAGTTTTTTCAAATCCAACCCCAAAGGGGGTAAAACGAGGATGTAGAACTTTTTGACTACAAACCGCTGAAGCTATTATACTAATACGCTTCACAGAGGGAGAATTTCTCGCGAGGGGGGGATAATAAATCATAAATTCTTAGCACCCGAGCGAAGCCGGACCGCGGGACCGCTAGTTTTACGTTTTGTATTTTTATGACTTTCGCATCCACTTTGGCTACGCGAAGAAATAAACTATCTATCTATCTATTATATAAACTGACAATCCTACATCGGCCAAATTGTTTGTGACAAAATACTGTTAAAATTCTAACTCTTCCTTTTCCGCAGTCGAGTAAAAAGAAAATAGTACCTCGTTGGGTGACAGCAGCCACGACAGAAACCACAAGCAGACTCGACGAGCTGTCACCTGAATGACGATACTTCCAACGAGTTTCTTCGCACATCGTCAATTTGAGCAGAGCAAACGAGACCAGGCAGCTGATCGCGACACAGCACCAGGTCACATCGGTCATCTGACTTAGAAACATGTTGCGCTTGGAATAAACGGTTCGCGGGTGACGGAACATGAAGCAATTTCTGCAAACAGAAAATAACACTGTTAATATAAATTCTATAGAATTATCGCTAGACACTTGGTAGAACATGATTGAATAAAAATTAATAAACAAACACTTGAAAAATTCTACACATTTATTCATCTCAACGATCGTTTTGGGTTTCTAACCCATCTTTAGGAGTTTAAACTAAACTAAACTAGTTTTAGTTTAAACTCCTGATGATGGGTTAGAAACCGGAAACGATCGTTGAGATGAATAAATGTGTAGAATTTTTCAAGTGTTTGTTTATTACTTTTTTTTAACACTGTTAAGGTAGTATTATAGCCTCTTTTTCGGGTGGCAAAGTAACAAGCATGCCAATTATATGCATCTGCGCATGCAATAGGAGGCAAAAAATGCATACCTACTCTTTGCTTTATGCATCATAATATTTACGCGTACGAATTCGTTTCACTAATGGCTGAAGTAATGGATGTGTATTCACTGTTTGGAGGTGTGTGTACTGTATTAATTATTATAATAGCAAAGAACAAACACGGTAAACGAGGAAGGTGGGGATCCCGGAATTGTTGGAAGAAAAATAGCCTATTTTTCCCATAATTCTTGTAGGGCGTCACAGAATGCCACATGAAAATTGTCTATATGATTAAAAATTCTAGAGTTTTTCATTTTTACAAGCTTTTATTTAACTTGCAATGTATGTTAGTTAGTTAGTTTGTTTGTTTAGGTCAAAACTTGCAAGTCAATTTTGAACGACTTCCACGTATCCGATCGATTTGAAATGTTGTACACATATGTATTTCCGATGACAATACATGAATAAATCGTTTTTAGAAATAAATTCAACCCCTAAGGGGTTTAAACGGGGATGTAGATTTTTTTGACTAATCAACGCCCAGGCCAAATCGCGGAAGCAAGAAACTTGAAATTTGGACAGTTGGTTCTTTTTCTGACGTAAGCATCCACTAAGAAAGGATTTCTCGAAATTCAACCCCTACGGGTGTCAAAGGGGAGTAAAATTTTGAGACTACTTTTTAGAGACCAGCTTTTATTGAAATGTACTAAAAAGGAAAAAATAATATTTAATAATTTTGGTTCATAATTATTATAAAAGCGGGGGTTGCGAATAATGAACTATCATAGAGATTACTTTATCAAAATGTTTTAATGATGTATGTGTTTATTATTGTATATTTATATGTTTTTTAGGACAAGATGAAAACGGCTTCGGCCATTCTTGCACCTATAATAAAGATCATTATTATTATTATTATTACAACCCCCGCTTTTATAATAATTATGAACCAAAATTATTAAATATTATTTTTTCCTTTTTAGTACATTTTAATAAAAGCTTGTCTTTAAAAAGTTTTTTTTTTACTAATATTTTATTCTATTCAATGTTTACTATAAAAAACGCCTATTTAACCTATTTCTTTGTTCAAGACGCACGAATGATACAACAGAGTCCCATCAGACTTCGGGGAAGAGGCGTCGTGCAAAGCTCTGTGAGTTACTTGAGTACTTACGTACTTGATTTCATTAATTTCTACAGTGTAATCAAATAAATTGTAATTTTCTTCGGATAGTTGAACTGTAGTTCCACTGATATCAATTCTCTTCTCTTGAAGATCTCTGATTATTTTTTCGAAATCCTCGCCGTCTTTATCAACAACCATGTTCCATTCGATTCTATAGGATGTCAGAATCGATTTTACACGTACCCAAAAAAAATTAGAAAAAGTTTTACATGGCGCATTCTATCTCGAAACCAATGGGCTGTAGTAGAGCGCCGTGATATTATAAGCGCATTGGTGTTTGTGACGCCAGCTGCTTGAAAGGAAATGCATTTCCAATCGCGTTGACTGCAAAATTATATACTCCTGTATAACCAGACCGCCTATCTCCCTTACAATAATCTCGCACGGACAGAATGAAATAGATAATGTATTAAATATATGGACTGTAGTAGTGCGCTGTGATATTTGGCGTTAGTGACATCATCATTGACGTAACTAGGGATTTTTTCCAGGGGGGGGGCATGGCCCTTTCAATCTGAGAACTGAAAATCACTATTATGAGATCTTTTATTGTCTATAATTTAATAGTCATTAAATGCTATATTTAAAAAAAAGAGTAAAAGTTGCTTGTCTTGTGAGATTTTTATTTTGAGTGACTATTTTTTAAGTATATTAGATGAAAATACAAAATTACAGAATATGGCGCTTGGCTCAAGTTTTGGTACCCCCAAACGGTCAGCACCCCGGGCGGCCACCCGGCCCTTCCGCCACCCGAATTGTCTACCACCTATATATAATTTTATGTTTGTTATGTTTGTTATACCACCCGGGAGCGAACGAGCGAAGCGAGTGAGTAAGTTCGAGCGAACGAGCGAATCGAATGAGTAGTGTATAAATAAAAATCGAGCGAAGCGAGTTTGTAACGTAATTATAATATTCAAGCGAAGCGAGTGAGTAGTGTATTGCACTCGGGCGAAGCCGGACCGGGACGCTAGTCTATCTATAAATTAAGAGAGTAGCTATTTAAAGAGAAAGCCTATAGGCTATACGTACTTCAATCCAGCGTCTGTTAAGGTTAGTATCTTCGATCCCAGCGTCCAAATCGCTTTCCAGAAAGGAGCTCATATCGTCAATTGTCCTGGGAGGTTCGGTCAAGGCCGAGAATACTAAACTGGACGAGTAGTACTGGTAGAGTATCGACATGGATACTAAAACTGTCAGAGCTATCGTACGACCGGACAAAAATTGTGGACTGAATGTCATGTCTGTAACAATGAAGATGGGCTGAGAAACGTAACATAGATGCCACCTAAGTTATGATTGGTTTTCATAAAAAACGCGCGAGTAATCAAGTTTTTTTCATTATGACTACTTCTTTTTCAGTTCCGGATCCTTTGGAAATAATAATAATAATGCGTTTAGCGTCCGTTTCTCGACAATTATGTCATAACAGACGCCATTCGCACCATTACTATTTTCCAATTTTACCACTTCGCGTTTTATACATTTTTATACATCAACTTAATTAATAGCAATGTGCGAATGGAGGAATTATTGGACATTAGAATAAGGTAGGCAACTTTGGGAGCATAGGAGTTTGACAGGTAATCGGCCATGGCCTTGAATAAGGAACCATCTCGATATTCATCTGGAATTATTGAGGAAAACCATGGAAAACCTCAAACAAGATGGTCTGTACAGGAACTACCGTTTCTCGGCGTGAGGCAGTAGGAAAAAGTCCTAACCACATCTGCCCCCGCCGGGATTCGAACCCCGTACCTTCCCAATGCGAGTCTAGTGCTGTACCATTAAGCTACATCGCTGGGTGGATCCTTTGGAAATACAAAACCTCTATGACTTAAACATTGGTAAACACAACACATCGATATTGTCAATGATTTCTTATTTTAAATAAACTTATTCTGTATACTACTATGAACACGGGCGACTAGCTATAGCCGTAATTGTCGTTTCTGATTGGCCGAATACCCCACCTTGCTTTCGTTTGACACACGCAGACACTGATACAATTTACCAGTATCCGAACGGCCGAACCTAGCTCTGTTTAACGTCGCTTTTAAATAAGAGCTTTGTTTAACATTTATCTAATAAAGGGTCTTTCAATAAGGACATAACAATTTTGTTTTATAATACGGAACATAACCTACAAACTTTTTTATGATCTGTCAAAGTCAAAACGTCAGTCAAGGCTTACATTTTTATCATGGTGAAGTTCACGGACGAGCAACGTTTGGAAATCGTTAAAACTTACTACCGAAATTCTGAGTCGGTAGTCGCAACTTTGGTAATCGTTTAATCTCGAGAAATGGTCCAGTCGAATGGCCACCTCGCTCATGCGATTTAACGCCGTTGGATTTTTTCTTATGGGGTTACCTGAAGTCGAAGGTTTATGCCAACATTCCAACAACGTTAGAGGAGCTCAGGAACAATATTGAACGCAAAATTGCCAACATTCCAGCTGATATGTGTGAAAGAGTGATTGAAAATTGAATCCAAAGGATCGATCGCTCCATCGTGCTCGTGGTGGTCATATGAACGACGTCAAATTCTATACATAATTGTAGCATGTGTACTACACCTGGAATAAATTTCAGCCCGATATTATCTCAATTATTCTGTGTTTTATTTAAATACCAAATTGTTATGTCCTTATTGAAAGACCCTTTATATAAAATTCTCGTGTCACGGTGTTTGTTGCCAAACTCCTCCGAAACGGCTGGACCGATTTTGATGAAATTTTGTGTGCTTATCGGATAGGTCTGAGAATCGGCCAACATCTATTTTTCATACCCCTAAATGTTAAGGGTGATCCACCCCAAAAATTTTTTTTTTATTTTTTGGACAAAATTTTTTGTTTTTATTTATTCATGATTCAGTATTGAAAAATACATACAATTCTAAATTTTCACCCTTATACGATCAACCCCTGATTTTTAATCGCGATTTTTATATTATTCTGTTCCAATCACAGATTTTATTTTATTTAGCTTTAAAAAATACATATATGGCGAATGAGCGAAGCGAGTGAGTAGTGTATTAATAAAATTCAAACGAACGAGCGAAGCGAGTGAGTAATGTAATTATAATATTCAAGCGAACGAGCGAAGCGAGTGAGTAATGTATTTATAATATTCAAGCGAACGAGCGAAGCAAGTGAGTAGTGTATTGCACCTGAGAAATTCCTAGCACCCGGGCTTTTTAACATCTGGGCGAAGCCGGACCGGGTCCGCTAGTTTTTCTATATAATTGTCCAGTTCCTTAAGAATACTGTTAATGTATAAATTTTGGACATGAATAATTTCTCAAACAATGAACAGCCCACAGACCGAGGTGGTTATATAGCTGGCGCCCCTATTGGTCAAGTTTGACAGTGCCCATCCCCATTGATTTTTTCAAGGGCATCAACAGATTATTTGGGCTAAGAACCAATTCATATTATTATAATCTATACTAATATTATAAAGCTGAAGAGTTTGTTTGTTTGGTTGAACGCGCTAATCTCAAGAACTACCAGTCCGATTTGAAAAAAATTTTTTTTATTAGATAGCCCATTTATTGAGGAAGGTTATAGGCTATTCGAGTTTTTTCAAATCCAACCCCAAAGGGGGTAAAACGAGGATGTAGAACTTTTTGACTACAAACCGCTGAAGCTATTATACTAATACGCTTCACAGAGGGAGAATTTCTCGCGAGGGGGGGATAATAAATCATAAATTCTTAGCACCCGAGCGAAGCCGGACCGCGGGACCGCTAGTTTTACGTTTTGTATTTTTATGACTTTCGCATCCACTTTGGCTACGCGAAGAAATAAACTATCTATCTATCTATTATATAAACTGACAATCCTACATCGGCCAAATTGTTTGTGACAAAATACTGTTAAAATTCTAACTCTTCCTTTTCCGCAGTCGAGTAAAAAGAAAATAGTACCTCGTTGGGTGACAGCAGCCACGACAGAAACCACAAGCAGACTCGACGAGCTGTCACCTGAATGACGATACTTCCAACGAGTTTCTTCGCACATCGTCAATTTGAGCAGAGCAAACGAGACCAGGCAGCTGATCGCGACACAGCACCAGGTCACATCGGTCATCTGACTTAGAAACATGTTGCGCTTGGAATAAACGGTTCGCGGGTGACGGAACATGAAGCAATTTCTGCAAACAGAAAATAACACTGTTAATATAAATTCTATAGAATTATCGCTAGACACTTGGTAGAACATGATTGAATAAAAATTAATAAACAAACACTTGAAAAATTCTACACATTTATTCATCTCAACGATCGTTTTGGGTTTCTAACCCATCTTTAGGAGTTTAAACTAAACTAAACTAGTTTTAGTTTAAACTCCTGATGATGGGTTAGAAACCGGAAACGATCGTTGAGATGAATAAATGTGTAGAATTTTTCAAGTGTTTGTTTATTACTTTTTTTTAACACTGTTAAGGTAGTATTATAGCCTCTTTTTCGGGTGGCAAAGTAACAAGCATGCCAATTATATGCATCTGCGCATGCAATAGGAGGCAAAAAATGCATACCTACTCTTTGCTTTATGCATCATAATATTTACGCGTACGAATTCGTTTCACTAATGGCTGAAGTAATGGATGTGTATTCACTGTTTGGAGGTGTGTGTACTGTATTAATTATTATAATAGCAAAGAACAAACACGGTAAACGAGGAAGGTGGGGATCCCGGAATTGTTGGAAGAAAAATAGCCTATTTTTCCCATAATTCTTGTAGGGCGTCACAGAATGCCACATGAAAATTGTCTATATGATTAAAAATTCTAGAGTTTTTCATTTTTACAAGCTTTTATTTAACTTGCAATGTATGTTAGTTAGTTAGTTTGTTTGTTTAGGTCAAAACTTGCAAGTCAATTTTGAACGACTTCCACGTATCCGATCGATTTGAAATGTTGTACACATATGTATTTCCGATGACAATACATGAATAAATCGTTTTTAGAAATAAATTCAACCCCTAAGGGGTTTAAACGGGGATGTAGATTTTTTTGACTAATCAACGCCCAGGCCAAATCGCGGAAGCAAGAAACTTGAAATTTGGACAGTTGGTTCTTTTTCTGACGTAAGCATCCACTAAGAAAGGATTTCTCGAAATTCAACCCCTACGGGTGTCAAAGGGGAGTAAAATTTTGAGACTACTTTTTAGAGACCAGCTTTTATTGAAATGTACTAAAAAGGAAAAAATAATATTTAATAATTTTGGTTCATAATTATTATAAAAGCGGGGGTTGCGAATAATGAACTATCATAGAGATTACTTTATCAAAATGTTTTAATGATGTATGTGTTTATTATTGTATATTTATATGTTTTTTAGGACAAGATGAAAACGGCTTCGGCCATTCTTGCACCTATAATAAAGATCATTATTATTATTATTATTACAACCCCCGCTTTTATAATAATTATGAACCAAAATTATTAAATATTATTTTTTCCTTTTTAGTACATTTTAATAAAAGCTTGTCTTTAAAAAGTTTTTTTTTTACTAATATTTTATTCTATTCAATGTTTACTATAAAAAACGCCTATTTAACCTATTTCTTTGTTCAAGACGCACGAATGATACAACAGAGTCCCATCAGACTTCGGGGAAGAGGCGTCGTGCAAAGCTCTGTGAGTTACTTGAGTACTTACGTACTTGATTTCATTAATTTCTACAGTGTAATCAAATAAATTGTAATTTTCTTCGGATAGTTGAACTGTAGTTCCACTGATATCAATTCTCTTCTCTTGAAGATCTCTGATTATTTTTTCGAAATCCTCGCCGTCTTTATCAACAACCATGTTCCATTCGATTCTATAGGATGTCAGAATCGATTTTACACGTACCCAAAAAAAATTAGAAAAAGTTTTACATGGCGCATTCTATCTCGAAACCAATGGGCTGTAGTAGAGCGCCGTGATATTATAAGCGCATTGGTGTTTGTGACGCCAGCTGCTTGAAAGGAAATGCATTTCCAATCGCGTTGACTGCAAAATTATATACTCCTGTATAACCAGACCGCCTATCTCCCTTACAATAATCTCGCACGGACAGAATGAAATAGATAATGTATTAAATATATGGACTGTAGTAGTGCGCTGTGATATTTGGCGTTAGTGACATCATCATTGACGTAACTAGGGATTTTTTCCAGGGGGGGGGCATGGCCCTTTCAATCTGAGAACTGAAAATCACTATTATGAGATCTTTTATTGTCTATAATTTAATAGTCATTAAATGCTATATTTAAAAAAAAGAGTAAAAGTTGCTTGTCTTGTGAGATTTTTATTTTGAGTGACTATTTTTTAAGTATATTAGATGAAAATACAAAATTACAGAATATGGCGCTTGGCTCAAGTTTTGGTACCCCCAAACGGTCAGCACCCCGGGCGGCCACCCGGCCCTTCCGCCACCCGAATTGTCTACCACCTATATATAATTTTATGTTTGTTATTCTTAATAGTTTGTAATAATTCTAAGTTGACTTCCTTTATTCTTACGTCAGCACTCTGAGCTACGTGCCATAATTATTCTAGGGGGGTCGTCAGCTTCCAGGGGGGCCTGCCCCCCTTAGTTACGCCAATGGACATCAGCCACTCGAAAGGAAAAATAGAGGTGTTGTCTATTTAACAAACTTAAATTATTGTGATGACGAATCTAACGGAATTATTTAAGTAAGACGAAACTAATTCCAATGATTAATAAAAGTCGTTTAAAGACTCATTGTTCTTATAAAAAATCTAAACTTACGTGAAATTGAACATTTCTTTTAAAATGTTTATTAAAAGAAAACTGTATTTTTCTTTCAACTCCAAATTTGCCCAATCGAAAATATCTAACTTATGATTTAACTGCAATAAAATTCAATTTCATTAACAGACTGGATTAGATGCATAAAATTTGGTTTCGTTTTTAGAGAACTAATTCACTTTTTTTTTATTAACTTCCCATTGGAAGTTATTGACATTTTTTTTTGACATTATCTGGACGTTTTGAGGTCCCTAGAGTCTCTCTCTCTCTCTCTCTCTGTGTGTGTGTGCGTGTACATTCGTTTGTACGTTGGTGAACTTTTTTTCGGTTCGCATATCTCGAGAACAAATAATGATATCGACTCCGGGCCAGTTTCATTCGACACATATTAACATAATGAACACGTCCTGGTTAGGTTGGCAGGAAATTTCAATTAGCGATTTTTTTAATCTCTAAGGACACCTAATGGTTTTACCCACACACCAAGCCTCTTTTTACTTATTAAAATATACTAGCTATGCTTGTAAAGTGTACACCTCGATGACGGGGCAAAGATGGATTCAACATTTAAAAAAATGGCAAAACAAAGCAGAGCTGGCAACTATAGGGAGGTATCTATAAAAACATTGTCAAAATCCGTCCCATGGAAGACACTGAAAATTCTAGGACAAAAAAAACACCTCATAGCTTACTCTTATCGAAGTTTTGAGAATTAGTTTGCGTAAGTTTTTTCGATATTTCAATTTGGAGAAAGTATTATAAAAATTAAATCCTTTACTTCGAGACCATTTTCCTATAGATATAATTTCAGTTTGGCCACCTTGACGTTGTCCAGGGTTGTACATATCGAGTATTTTCCATTCGTCTGAATTTAACTAAAAAAAAAAACACTAATGCCCATTTTTTGGTATAGACGGTGAACTCATCGTAACTCAACCCTAATTTTATATCATTATATGTGAGAAGAAGAAAAAGAGAATAATATTTCCAATCACTGAGGTCAGTTGCGGATTTAGCCCGTCGGAGGCTTGGGGCGGCAGAACTAAATGAGGCTCCGGTCTGCTTAGAAATTGATGTATTTATAGTGTAAATTTCGTAAAAAATTAATAATATAGATGTAATGGCTCTCAAAAAAAAAAATTTTATAATAAACGCCCTACATACGTTTATATTTCGCATACGTACGGGGCCTCCAACTCCAAACTGCCTCTTACTTACTAAACATATTTTGGCCTTGTTTGGGATTTGATTAAGAAGGACTTCTCGAGATTTGGAGGCCCTCCAGAAGCAGAGGCCCGGGGCGAGCCGCCCCCTTCGCTCCCCCCATTAGTCCGCTACTGACTGAGACTAAAGCTATAGAGGGAGCATAAGCATTTTAAATTGAAGCCAATCGCCATTGTAATGAGGCCCTCATTTTATATGAGTGTTTTGTCGCCATGTTTGATGTGCCCTACGACGTCAAACCTGGCTTCAATTTTGTATAAGCAGTTGTATACGGTATGCGTCCTCTATAGATTTTACCTCAGTGATCCCAATTCATCCCGTGTTTTGCCGCCATATTTACTCGGCCCTGTGACGTCTTTGTATAAACAGTTGTATAGGGAATGTATCCTCTATATACAGGGTGTTTCATAATATATGCGCAGGACTTCAGGATGTGATAGCTCGTCCAAAAATATGAAAAAAGTTTCTATTAACTTACCCTCTAAAATGCACCATTTTAGAGATACAGGGTGTTTGGGGAATTTTGAAAAGACAGCTTTTGTATCATTTTTTCATTTTTTTTTAATTTTGCAATTATGAAGTTAACGTTTGGTTTTGTTACTTGTTCTAACGTTTAAATAAATTTTGTTTAATTAATAAGAAAAAAATGTTATTTAAAAAAATTGATCATGTTTTTCAAAATAAAAGTTGATTTTTCTCGAACACGATCGACTTTAGAGCTTATGACCAAGAGTACCTTCTTTGTGTAGAAAACATTGGCGGTTCAAATGGGCGTCTCAAAACCGTACTTTTTCCAGTAGCGTAGAAGTTGAGGAGAAAAACATCCACTATCCCTTCAAAACCTTCACCAATTATGACTTAAAAAAAAAAAATCCGCACAAAACATAGCTTATTATGAGTAGAAAATGCTTACAAAAGCTGTTTTCTGTACGATAAACGGTTCCGGAGATATTCGCAAAAAATGAAATTTTTTTTTCAATTTGAACACCCTGTATCTCTAAAATGGTGCATTTTAGAGGGTAAGTTAGTAGAAACTTTTTTTCATATTTTTGGACGAGCTATCACATCCTAAAGTCCTGCGCATATATTATGAAATACCCTGTATTTTACCTCAGTGCTATTAAATTACTACGTCTTTACCTTTTCAGCCAAAGTCATTTCAGAATCTGGCCCTAAACTTAGACAATTCAAACTGGAAAGCGTTGGAAAATCTTCATTTGGAAAAATTAACCAAAAGTACGATTTTTTGAAGAACTTATTTTTAGATGCCTAAAACAATAATTAAATACAAACTGACATTGCAATGAGCTAATGAACTTTTTTTGGAAACGTTTTTAATAAAAGCTTGAAGCTTTGTAGAATTGTATTTCGATACCTTTCCTGATGAAGGCATTGTATTAATTAATTGTAGATTATAGACGCGTCGACAACTCAGGTCATTAGCGTCTTCAACACAACAAATAATGTAGAAATTAGGAGAGAAAAACTCAGTGGCAATAGGATCAAATAAAATTTGCAATACTGATGATTAAATTTGCATTTATAAGTTTACGTTTCGGTGCTCATTGCACCATCCTCAGAGCATCAATGCTGTCAAAAATTTAGTATATTGTACACTGTATAATTTATAATTAAACATCATGAAATTTTTTGTGATTTTTTAAAAAAGATGTAAAATAGTCACTGGATAAAAATCTTAAATTGGACATCTTTCCAATGTATGGTTATTCTCCTAATTTCTACATCATCTACGGATCACCATTTCTCTATATCATAGAGTTCTTCAACACAACAAATAATCCATTTGTGTATTAGAATCCGCCAGCCGGCATACACAAACCGACTGGTACGAGCTCGGGTCCTTGGAAGCGCTAATTCACAAAGAACATTGGAAAGCAATTTGTGATAGCAACCACATTCCAATGTCCCCCCTGGGAGGAAGGCATTGAAGACCTGCCACTTGCCACTTTCGCACCAAAAGCTGTTAGAATCTTTTAGATAATTTAATGATAATAATAATGATAATAATGCGTTTAACGTCCGTTTCTCGACATGATGTCATAACAGACGCCATTCGCACCATTACTATTTTCCATTTTACCACTTCCCGTTGTTTTCTACATTTTTTAAACTTCAATTTTTTTTTATTATTAATAGCCATGTGTGAATGGAGGAATTATAGGAAATAGGATAAGATAGGCAATTTTGGGAGCATTATAGGAGTTTGACAGGTAATCGGTCATGGCCTTGAATAAGGAACCATCTCGATATTCATCTGGAATTATTGAGGGTAACCATGGAAAACCTCAAACAAGATGGCTGGTACAGGAATTACCGTTTCTCGACGTGAGGCAGTAGGAAAAAGTCCTAGCCACATCTGCCCCCGCCGGGATTCGAACCCAGTACCTTCCCAATGCGAGTCTAGTGCTGTACCACTAAGCTACATCGCTGGGTGTTTTAGATAATTTGTCACCTGTAGTCGACAAAATGACAGCTTTCAAAACTTTAAACAGCTTTTAGTGCGAATGTAACTACTGCACTGTCGACCTGGCAAGTCTTCGATCAAAGAAGGTAGAAATACAATTTCGATGAAATTTCAGCTTTTATCAAAAATCTGCGCAAAAAAAATCACTGGCAACTCTATTTCAGTTGGCAGCCTTTACCAACAAACTTCGGGTAAGTTCGGTTTTGCACTCGATTGATCGAGCCGAGCGAACAGATTTTTAGTCACGTGATAAGCGAGCAAATTGAGCCATCTAATACTATTCTTTGAATAAATATTATTCGTGTATTTTTACCTATTGAAAAATTACCTCATATAAATAAACTTCGAAATTTATCCATTCTCTCAACAAGGGTTTCCGCTCATTTTTAAAATGAATGCTCTGAAGACGGTTAAATCTGCTTGCTCGCTCGCTTTCCTCGGAGCTCATAGAGCGTGCTCGATCTCCTCCAGATTTTAAATCCGAACGCAGGATAGAGATCTTTCAGAGCATATAAATGTTAAATTCGAATGCATAAGAGCAATCAGATCGATCTGAGCTCAAAACCGAACTTACCCTTAATAAAAATTCTAAGGACTTACAAATTCTAAAACATCGATACTTTTCCTACAATTAGACTCTAAAATTATTCCCAAATTGCTATTCGTTTTGTTTAATATTTTTTCCAATTTAAAGCCATCCTTGTCAATATCTACACTAATAAATTTTATATTTTCTGACATCATCAATTTATTCAAAGAAAATAAATTTTCACCACAATGAAAATTTATTCCTGTTGTTAAGGATTTAGTTTTGAAATAATTTAACACAAATACATTTTTTTCATAGTTATTCGGATAACAAATGACCGTTGATATTTTTAAAACAAAAACCAAAATAATGGACAATAAACTTGTCATTATGAACGTTAAATGAACAATGCAAACATTATTGCAAAACTTTTCTGCATACAGCAATTTGCAATTACAGACAGCTCTTTCTCAGGGATGGAAAAAATATATAAATAATTAAATCATAATGATTGTTGTTGCTTTTTGTCAGTGGCGGACTAAGGGGGGGGGGCGGCTCGCCCCGAGCCTCTGATCCTGAGGGGCCTCCAAATTTCGAGAAGTCCTTCTTAATCAAATCCCAAACAAGGCCAAAATATGTTTAGTAAGTAAGAGGCAGTTTGGAGTTGGAGGCCCCGTACATATAAAAAATATAAATGTAGGTAGGTCGTTTATTATAAATATTTGATTTTTTTGTCAGCCATTACATCTTTATTATTCATTTTTTACGAAATTTACACTACAAATACATCAATTTCTACGCAGACCGGGGGCCTCGTTTAGTTCTGCCGCCCCGGGCCTCCGACGGGCTTAGTCCGCCACTGGCAGCGCAAGTTTGATAAAATTGTATTGTATTACACCTTGTATAAATTGATAAATAAATAACCTCACTTCTAAGATTGTAACTGTCAACTTTGACATCCGATTTTGACATCTCTAAACGTCTACTGAATAATTGAGATAAGTCTTGTTATTATTATACTATTTTTGTTGTTATTACTAACAAACTATGCCATGAAGAAAAATCAATACTAAGGCCTGGAGTATACAATCAATTTTTAATCGCTCAACTGTTTAGTACTCCCAGGGGGGACATTGGAATGTGGTTGCTATCGCAAATTGCATTCTAATGTTCTTTGGGAATTAGCGCTCCCAGGGACCCGAGCTCGTACCAGTCGATTTGTATATGCCGGCTGGCGAATTCTAATACACAAATGGATTATATGTTGTGTTGAAGACGCTAATGACCTGAGTTTTCGACGCGTTTATAATCTACTATTAATTAATATATATGTGAAAGAAAAATTGTATACTTTGCTGGGCCTACCCAAAAGAAATATAAAATTACTTTGTCCCCCCAGGGGGCACATTGGGATGTAGATTGTAGTTGTTATGGCAATTGCATTCCAATGTTCTTTGGGAATTAGCGCTCCCAGGGATGCGAGCTCGTACCAGTCGGTTTGTATATGCCGGCTGGCGGATTCTAATACACAAATGGATTATATGTTGTGTTGAAGACGCTAATGACCTGAGTTGTCGACGCGTTTATAATCTACTATTAATTAATTAATTCAACTGTTTGGTTGGCTGTGAAAAGGCTATTGAATCAGAAAGGACTGCTCATACTATAGACATTGTAGTTGAACGACAAAATCAAAATATCGCATTGATCGTCTTTTGACTTTTCTGTTGAACAACTATCGATTCACAGCTATGTATTGACGCCAGCATACGCTCGACTAAATAGTTGTTCGGCAGTCCATTATTTTAATAGTGATATTATGGCACAACTGATTGATTGTATGCGCACCTCTAACAACTAAACCAGCGCTGGATTTACACTAGGGGCTAGTGTCCAGGACGGCAAATTTTCAGGGGCGGTAAAATTTGGAACGTAAAAACATTAATAAATTAAAATAAATAAAATACCTTTTCTCATTATTAAGAATGTGTGTAAAATTATGAACACTGCACTTTTATTTACAAAATTGTGAAAAAAACTTCAGTGTGGGGCGGCATTTTTCACGGTGCCCTAGGGCGACACTTAGGGTAAATCCGGTCCTGAATTAAACAGTTTAGTCGTGGAAACAACAATGTGTATGCGCCTAGCCTTAAAGGCGAATTGGATCGTTCCGTATTTTTTTGAAATCAATACTTCTTATGCGACCCTAGGCGCTTTTGCGCAAAGCGTTAAAGGATGACGCACGCGTCCCACTACTTCCATGAGATGTAGATGCGGGGTACGGGGAGTTCTGTCCGCCGTCTCAGTATCGAGTACTGCGATGCAAGGTCACGCAATATCAATGTTGTCTCTCTTTCGCTCTTCTATGTTATTCAACTAATTTGATGTAACGACTAGTGATGTGCCGGATATCCGTATCCGTATCCGAGGGAAAAGAAAGATCCGTATGCGTATCCGTTAGTTTTTTGGCGGATCTTTTACCTTATCAATTTTCAATTCATAGATAAAATTTTATATATATAGGTGATTAGGTAATAATGAAAAACAGTTAAATTCCATTCAGATTATTTTTTAATATCGTGGTCAATAACTTTTTCCCATAACAGATAGTCTCTTTCCAAAGGTCGATGTGCAATATTTAGTATTTACCGCCGCGTACTCTAAGAAAGTTAAGATCCGTATCCGTATCCGTATTCGCGGATCTTGAGACCAAATATCCGTATTCAGATCCGTATCCGCGGATATACATTTTTAACGATCCGGCACATCACTAGTAACGACACACAGTATTAATTATTAACTTGACCTGTACCTATGTTACAAATCTTTCAGATTAATTTTCACCCACTTCCAGACGTCTGAATAATTTGAAATTTTGCATAAGTATTAAGAATCGATGACAATACAATAATTTCATAACTTTGACCTAATGTCCTGACCAGGATTGTCAGGATAAAAAAATGCTTATTACTTCCCACCTCTACTATGGTAGGGAAGTAATGGATTTAGTCCGAAAAAAATATTTCGAGATTTTAACAGATTTTCACGTTTTGAGACCCTAGCAATCGTTTAAGATCATTTTCTGTCTGATGTCTGTGTGTGTGTGTGTGTGTATGTGATCAATTTTTCGCCTTCGATATCGTAAAAACGGAACAACATACGGCCATGCCGATTGTTCTATTGTGTTTATCAGCTTTTAACTTAGATCTGATTAGATTTTAAGTCAAATCGGTTCAGTGGATCCTGAGATATTAAAAAAAACGTTCTCAATGTCACGTATTAACATAGGTAAAAAAAATATAAATGAATATTAGATGTTATAATATGAAAAAAATGTAAATATTTTTTTTCTCTAAAATGTACAGTTTTTGAGAAAAAAAATATTTTACTAAAAAAAATAAAAATTGTACGTAAATCAAGGTAACCATGTTTTTTGCTATATTAAGCTAGCCATCAGTACATCACTAAACAAAAAAGAGGGCCATGCTTTTTTTCAAAGAATAAAAAAAGAGTGTTTATTTTTTACAAATATTTACTAGGTGGGAAGTATAGGACTGGTCATCAGTCGAATTTTTTATACCTATACCTGCAAGAGTTCTCTACAGCTACGTTGAGTGGGTTGTCTGCATCACAGGCAATTAAATTTGTGTTTTAGGGCAAACTTCGACTTTATTCGCCATTCTAACGATGTGAACAAGCTATTACTTTCATTGTTTTGTTTTATGACGAAAAAAAAATTAGTTTTAAAAAAGAACTAAAAAAAACTCGTTTTAATAGCAATGTGAACTTAAAAAGAAAAAAATAATTTTTAAATGTAAAGATTTTGGTCAATAGCGATAGGAACTACTGAACCGATTTAAATAAAAATTATATGGAACATATGGGACCATTCCGTAAACATTCTGAACCCAACGGCGTCGAAATTTTTCAAATCGGTCAACTCTTCGAGAAGTTATGGCTGAACACACATAAAAAAATTCGACGGATGACCAGTCCTATACTTCCCACCTAGTAAATATTTGCAAAAAATAATCACTCTTTTTTTATTCTTTGAAAAAAAGCATAGCCCTCTTTTTTGTTTGGTGATCTACTGATGGCTAGTAATATAGCAAAAATCATGGTTACCTTGATTTACGTACAATTTTCATTTTTTAGTAAAATATTTTTTTCTCGAAAACTATACATTTTAGAGAAAAAAAATATTTACATTTTTTTCATATTATAACATCTAGAATTCATATATATTTTTTTTTACCTATGTTAATACGTAACATTGAGAACGTTTTTTAATATCTCAGGATCCACTGAACCGATTTGACTCAAAATCTAATCAGATCTAAGTTAAAGGTTGATAAACACAATAGAACAATCGGCATGGCCGTATGTTGTTCCGTTTTTACGATATCGAAGGCGAAAAATTAACCACATACACACACACACGCACGACACACACACACACACACACATACAGACATCAGTCAGAAAATGATCTTAAACGATTGCTAGGGTCTCAAAACGTGAAGATTTGTTAAAATCTCGAAATATTTTTTTCGGACTAAATCCATTACTTCCCTATCATAGTAGAGGTGGGAAGAAAAAATATAAGTCTCGAGTTATTAACCTCTGTTCACTCATACCTTTTATAAATACTGAAGTAAAGAAATCTATAGCAAATAAAATGCCCTAAAGCTGTACGATGCTCTTATGGAGTTCTGTGTATGCATTGGGCTGAAATTATTATTTTTTGGCATCGATTAAATCTATTTAATCATCTCCTGATGATGTCAACTTGGTTAGCGAAACGTACATCGAGAATTTTTAATTGGTTTGGTGTTTTGTGGTTATTTTTAACATTTGGTATTTAAGTAAACGATTTACGTAAAATTTATGTAGTACCACATGAAGGTATGCCCTAATAAATAAAAGAGGACAGTATGGCTCAGTTGGTAGCGTCGCGGCCTCTGAATCAGATTGTCGAGGGTTCGAGTCCCACCTCTGCTCATGGATGTTTTGTGATGTTATTTAGTTTTAAGTGATAAATGTATATTTATTGTATTTAAGACGCTAATGACCTAAGTTGTCGACGCGTCTATAATCCACAATAAATAAACCTAATAAATAAAAAAAAGAATATTCAAAATCGGTTCACAAATGCAGGAGAATTGAGGTAACATGCTTAAAAAAAATAAATTGAATATGACTTTTTGAATTTCTTTTTATCGAGTTGATGAAAGTGGTGCCAATAATTTTTTCATAATTTCAATTTCTGTTGGTGAATTGATGTCTATGGGATGTTTTAAAAACTTCGCCTTGAGTTTTTCTTTTTCCGCTGAAAGATCCTTTTTAGTTTCCTTATTCAACTGCGTTTCGTTCGAGCCATTGTCATTACAACGAACATATAAATTATCATCATTTATATCTTCTGAGATATCTGTATAAAAAAAATACCAATCAGATATTCAATCAAACGTTATGCACAGTAAACATTGATTATTATGAAGTATTAGAAATATCTTGTATTATGTCCGTCTTGTGACTTCTTGTGATTTAACACTACGCGTTTCAGCAACGAGTTGCCATCTTCAGGTGTGGTTAATTATTTTTTAAAAACACACATTGAGTATTCGTAACACTATATAATATTATGATGCTAAGCACTGGGTATTATGTCGTGGTTTGTGAAGTACTGATTTAAATTTCGAGATTTTATGATTTATATAATAGGTAGATGAATCTCGAAATTTAAATCAGTACTTCACAAACCACGACATAATACACAGAGCTTAGCATCATAATATTATATAGATAGATAGATAGATAATTTTATTGTCAATAAGAGATACATAGATCTTATGACATGTCAAAATAAAATTTGTTAAACACGATATTAATTTAAGAAATCTAAAAATTCATTCACACTATAAAATGCAGTTTCCAGTAAGAGTATTTTTATATTTTTTTTGAAGGCATTCATTTCGTCAACTTTTAAACTTACCGGGTTTGTTGTATAGTGTTACGAATACTCAATATGTGTTTTTTTAAAAATAATTAACCACACCTGAAGATGGCAACTCGTTGCTGAAACGCGTAGTGTTAAATCACAAGAAGTCACAAGACGGACATAATACAAGGTATTTCTAATACTTCATAATATTCATATAGAAAAATTTCTTTAATAGCACCTTATTAATAATTTGCAGAACCGTTTTAATTTTTAATTAATTTAATTTTTTAAAAAAATAATATATATTCATATAGCCTTTTTTCCTGTTTAATTAAAACGGTTCTGCAAAATATTCATATAGTGACTTAGAGACCCAACGCTCTAAAAATGTATCAAACATTGATTGTTTGAAACTTAAACTTTAACTACAAGCTAATTAATTGCGAAGTTCTCCTTACGCCAAGGGAACTCTGCAATAAAATTACCGCATGATGTAAAGTGTACACGCCAAAGTAATAATAATACTGCCCTAAAAAGGCACATGGCAGTAAGTGACATTTGTTTACAAAATGAGTTAATACTGAGAACAATGAAAGCAGTAAGTGCTGCAGCTTTTAAACCGACCCCCAGATGAATTACGTACTTCCTTCCTAGGTAGATTGATGAGGCAAAAACAGCAGTATCTGATTTTTGATTATACTATGTTTAGGCAGAATCAGATAGCAGTATTTGTGCGAAATACCTAAAACTGCCATTTAACTTACTGCCCTTTACCTTATACATAAACATATTACCCTATAGATCAAAAATCGTGAAGCCAACATACGTGCGGGTATATATTTCTGTCTTTTTTTATGGGGGCTCAGTTGGCAGGTTCCTGATTGGCTACTTCCATAGACAAAGACAGAAATTTTAAAAGAGACCAGGTATACTATTGATCACTGGGGCACTGAGGTTTTACGTCAATGGCATCCATGACATATTTCTTTGTCTTTATATATTACGTTTCAAGTGTTGTTTATACTTCAGTTCATGGAATACTTCAGTTGGTAGTGATATTATTATGCCCAAAAAGATCCGAAACCTGTGTTTACTTCTTATATCACTATGAATTTCAAGGAATATCAGTAAAAAAACTGTTTTTAACAAAATTAAACTAAATAAAATATAGTTACTTCTTACCACAACAGTTTTATTGATGGATGTACATTTCGAAATCTAAGCTTTCATCTTCAGGTAGTGTTCGCTGAAGATGAAAGCTTAGCTTTCGAAATGTACATCCATCAATAAAACTGTTGTGGTAAGAAGTAACTATATTTTATTTTGTTTTTATTCCAACCACAGTGCTCATATATATTTTTAAAATTAAACTAGGTTACGTTATGATGACAACAGCTGTCAAGCGTTTTGTTTACATTTTGTTCGAAATGAAAGATATCTTTATTTCAACATTTTGTTCAGATGGAACGTCCGCACATCGACCAATGACATCATCGGAATAAATGCAAAATTACTTCGTCAAAAGAGACACAGATATATTTTTTCTCTCTTTGTGGACTTCACTCACCGCACATTGAGTAAATGGACAATGCGTGGTATATAATTTAAAGTATATGACCTTATATTATATTATCAAACGGTTCAGACATATTTACTTAATCTTGATTTATTCAAATTCATAAGTTGGTCATTTACTGCCATTTGCTTTTTTAGGGCAGAATACCAAACCCCAATTTGTTACAAGTACTGTTACTAGGATACCAAAAAGTATACATCTTCAAAATATGACAAGTTGACTTGAGAGGTAGGAGAACCCATAAAATAAATGGGTACCTATTTCTGTTCAGTCAATTGTTAAGATGGAACAGTGTAATCAATTAAATTAACAATTATACAGTTTCTTACCATCAGCCAAAGGGTCGTTAGGGTGTTTTACAGATGCAGCATTGAGATTAAAAGAGTTCCTAATATTATAAAGATCCCTTTTGTTGAAAAGATGAATTCTCTTTAAATCTGAATCCACAATTGAATCTCTAAATTCATCCAAAATATCATCAATTGGGATATTTGCAGCTACATCACGACGTTGTGATTCTGTTAAAGTAAGGTGACCAATATCTATCTGGTGTCCCACATGGGTGGGAATAAACTTGGCTATACATCCACCTTTGGCTTTTTTTATTAATCGTATGCTAGCTGGGCAATATGCATTTATTTTTACACTGCCCTGCGTCTTATGATGTTCTGGAGTTTTGCTTTTTGGCACGTAGTTCCCAGATCTATGACATGCATAATGCAGTATGATGCGATGTTTCAAAATCTCCTTTTTATTACCGACGAATTTTACAGATTCTTTGTTTTCTAGATCACTTTTCCACTCTACAAAGTCCTCAAATGACTCAAATGTAATTTCTTTTGACTGTACCGTAATGTGATGCTCATTATCGAAATGAGTAAACAAACCCTTTGTAGAAGACGTGCGGTAACTACATAATGGACATTTCTTCGAATTTGATGACACACCAACCTTTTCTGAAATTCCAACAGTTTCTGTGATCCCATTATGAGTTTTCATGTGGAAGTTAAGATGATGTTTATAGTTGAAATTCTTATTGCAAACATCGCATGTAAATTTGAAGTTTTCACTGTTTTTATAGAGAGAAGGATACGTTTCAATTTTATCTGGATGCAATCTTTTAACGTGCTTTCTCAAATTAAATCTGGTGCTGAAATCATGACCACATTCTCTGCAATTATGTTTCATGCCTGGTTCTATGTTTGCATTTGAGGTTATATCCATCTACAATAATTATCGAAAACAAGACGTGTAAACATCGATCTCTATATTTACTAATAGCTTGATGCATGTGTAAATAGTATATTGTGCAACAAGTGCGGTAAGTTGTCGATTGCCCACTCGAGCGAATGAGCGCACGAACGAATTGAGTGCGCTCAATCGACAATCCCGCACGAGTTACAGATACTATTTTAACATTGGAAATGTTTATGTTCGTATATGGGGGCAGAGTTACGAGTTTTCGTTCAAGGCGAAAAGACAACGGTGTCGCGATCAAGTGAGGAGCAATCATGCAAAATTGAACAAGTGCAATTTTTTCGAAATGTGTTTTATATCATGTCTAGTTAATTGAGAGGTATTTGCGACGATCTGCGGTGTTATTTTTGAGCAAATGTTAATAAATACTGTAGAAAAATCCATTTAAAAGTTAAGTAATCAAGCAAAAGTGAACGCGTATATAACAGAAGAATAATAGGGTTATTCCTGACAAAACTAAACAGTGCATTGATAAATATTGTGTGTATAATTAACAGTTAATTATGTTTCATATATGCTGTTATCATTTCCAATGTCCTCGATGGTTGCAAGGATTGCGAAATCTGTGAATTTTTTATTACTAGTGCGGGATAAGTACTATCTTGGCGCTCGTTATTTAAACTTTTCATTTAAATGTAGTTTTTAAATTTCAAGAAATATTTATTATCTGTCACTTGAATGTCACTTTTTTAGTTTATTTAATTATGGCTTAAATTGACCTTAGAATCGATTTGTGTGTTTTATTTAAAAGCGTGCGCCAAGTGTGATTTACGCACGCAAATAATACGCTAAAGCAATGGAAACAGTAAAGTGGACAATAATCTATTCGCCGACTAAAATAACGTGCGCCAAGATAGTACTTATCCCGTATGTGTAACAAAAATAAATAAAAAACATAGAACCTCACATTAAACCAATTGGCATGGTAGCCAGCGCCACACAGTATCGAACCGAGAACTAAAAAGAATTTTAGAATTTTTAAACTTTAATTACCATAACATTAATATTTAGTTAAGTAAAACTTACCTGTACAGAATCAAAAAATGGCGTCTGACGTTCAGTGTCAACTGTCACGACGTTACCACTTACCAGTGGCAGCACAGATTCACAGAATAATTGACCTGGCAGTGTTGAATGTTGTATGCTGTGCCTAGGTGCCGGAAACATCCAGATTGTGGGAGTATGAAATTATTAGTTGTGTCGTCACGTCTAGCTAGGCAGCCAGCTGCCAGAGGTTTTTTAGTGTTGGTACACGGGCTGGGTTGGTGTGCTACTCTATGCAAACCCATTAAGGGCTAGGCAACATTAATTATGATGGCACTAGCTATACGTGTGTTCAATTCTACTTAGATCTATGCTTGTACTTATTCTTTATGCATGATTTATACTACGCATTGTATGTATTCTTTTTATTATGAAAATAAATCGCCTATACAGGAGGATGTCTTCAAAGACACTTAACACACTCCTACCAGATGTTCCTGAGACCAAAATAAGCCGATTTAAGCAAACTTACCTTACTATAGGTGGTTATTAAATCCAATAAAAAATGGTGGAACCTTTGGTGTAAAGATACGAAATGTTACAATTACCACAAAACACCAAACCATAACAAACACTCTCGACGTACGTTTCGCCAACCAAGTTGGCATCATCAGGAGATGATTAAAACTAAAGACTAAACAAAAATTACTGCCTATTTATAGGCTACCTAATTTTAATTACCTGAAAACTAAACTAATTTACTAAATCAAAAAGCAGGCTACCTGGAATTGGGCCTTTGTCACTGTTCATAATATTATGTTTACACTTATGAATCTCTAGACTCTCTACGGCGTCTAGTTGTCTAATATTAATGACGTTTCTAATTAATTTTAAATTACTATTGTCTATTTTATGGTCATTTTCAAATGCATGTTGGGCAACACTAGATTTATCAAACCTGCCATATTTTAGATGAGCCATATGCTCTTTAAATCTTACTGAAATAGATCTTCTCGTTTGGCCAACATACTTTTTATTACAATTTTGACAACTAATTTCATAAATCCCGGACTTTTCTTTTTCTTCTACTTTTTCTTTAGGGTTCCCTAATTTTTCTTTCAAACTATTACTTGAAGAGTATACAATATTTAATCCTACTTCTTTAAAAATCTTTTTTAACCCTCTGGTGAAGCGCGATTCAAATGGAATCGATACATATCTAGAAATTTCTGTTTCATTACGAAAAGTCGAGGAATTTTCCAAAGCATTCTTAAAACTACGTTTTCTAATCATTTTATCTATTAAATCTACATTATAACCATTACACAAAGCTATGTCCTTAATTAAAGTTTTTTCTTTCTCAAACCTTTCCTTGTTGAGAGGGAAGCTGAGTAACCGGTGTATTAAAAAGTTGAAACTTGCCATTTTATGTTGAGGGCAATGATGTGAGTCTTTAGGGATATATCTTAGTGTATTGGTGTCCTTTCTGTATATATCAAATTCTAAATTATTTGTCTCATTCTTTATGACTAATACATCTAAAAATGGCAGTCTAACAATATACTTTTAAAAAAATTATTTAATTTATTTACTGATGCATGTTTCGACAAATTGCTTTGTCATCTTCAGGCATAAAGATGACAAATCCTGAAGATGACAAAGCAATTTGTCGAAACATGCAGCAGTAAATAAATTAAATAATTTTTTTTAAAAGTATCTTGTGAGGATTTAATTACCACCTATAGTAATATTCAACACACAAGTGATTCGAAGTCATATTCATCAAACTTACCTTATTACAAAATTGCTTAGTTTGGGCGCTATACGGCCCTGAAGTTACAATTTTGAAATCGTTTTTTTGTTATAAATTTAAAACGGCTTGTGCGATTTTGCTAAAATTTGGCACGTTGACATAGTTTTATGTAACAAAAAAAACCCAAATCAAAATTATGATTAATATTAATCCATAGGCGTAGAACTCGGGTTTTTTAATATTTGAACGTTTCAAATTTCTACTCCAATGGAAGAAAAGGGGTTTAAGTATAAAATTTAGATTCAGTAACTTATTTGCTACAAAAAAGCTACTCTTAATAAGACTCGATTATTTTCATGGTTTTTGAGATGTCACGTTCATAGTTCATACTAAGCAAAATGGCGTCACACTAAGTTATGTGTCTTAGAAAAGTTTTTGCGTCCCGGCTAAAAACTAAGAAAGTCGACAGAGTAACTTGCTAAGTTGACTAAGAACTTAGTTCGGCCAAACACGCCTATTGTATTAGCATTTATGCATATCGAATTTTTAATTGAAAAATCGAAATGACATTGAAATGCACTTTTTAAAGCAACATTTTATTTATTTTAAGGACAGTATCTCTTTTATTTATTTGACTTGTCAAGCTATCATGACTACCTACAATCTATTACTCCAATGAGAACGGAGAAAGGTCATTACAAATTGTCATATTGTCATTTTTACAACAGACATGACCAACAAAATATGAAACATCACTGATAATCCAAGCTCTAACCGTACAAAAGTCTACTGTACAACAGTACAAAAATTTTATTATTGAATTTAAACATCAAGTCGGTGGCAGATTAATACCACTGATGACATATAATACAGATAAGTTGTGGCTGTGCTAACTAGCGACCCACCTTTTGAAGACCAGATTTGACCGTCGCATCTGTTAGCAGAATTCAAAAGCTTGAAATAAATATGTGTGAGTTATAGTTGATTCAAAACATAAGAGTGGTTCTGATCCAACACACTTTAAAACAATCTCAATTCTATTAAAATGTATATGTCGCTTTAGTCGCGGGATAATATTTAGATAATAATACAGTCTTTTGCTGGCATTTATGAAACATTTCTCCAATGGGGTCGTCCCACATTTTTACTTCCCACTTCTACTATGGTAGGGAAGTAATGGATTTAGCCCGAAAAAAATATTTCGAGATTTTAACAGATCTTCACGTTTTGAGACCCTAGTATAGCAAACTCGTTTGTTATAATAACACGCGTTCTCGATATGAATTTGTCAAAATTATATTTTCTTAGTTACGCTATAAAATTGAAGTTTGTTTTGGATAACAACAAAAAAATTGATTCAGAATTAATCAACATTTAATATTGAGAACACTTATTTCATTGATATTTTGTTCAACTGAATTTATTGTGTTTTATTATTTTATTAAAGTAAGAACATAAATTTGTTCTTACACTAGCAATCGTTTAAAATCATTTTCTGACTGATGTCTATATGTGTGTGTGTATGTGGTTAATTTTTCGCCTTCAATATCGTTAAAACGGAACAACATACGGCCATGCCGATTGTTCTATTGTATTTATCAGCCTTTAACTTAGATCTGATTAGATTTTGAGTCAAATCGGTTCAGTGGATCCTGAGATATTAAAAAAAACGTTCTCAATGTCACGTATTAACATAGGTAAAAAAAATATAAATGAATTCTAGAAGTTATAATATGAAAAAAATGTAAATATTTTTTTTCTCTAAAATGTATAGGTTTCGAGAAAAAAAATATTTTACTAAAAAAAATAAAAATTATACGTAAATCAAGGTAACCATGATTTTTGCTATATTAAGCTAGCGATCAGTAGATCACCAAACAAAAAAGAGGGCCATGCTTTTTTTCAAAGAATAAAAAAAGAGTGCTTATTTTTTGCAAATATTTACTAGGTGGGAAGTATAGGACTAGTCATCAGTCGAATTTTTTTTATTGGAATCTACATTACAAATCGACGAGTTCTGTATTGCCAACATAAACTTTAGTAGTTCAAAACCAGAACTTGCCAATAAACACACCTATTATTTACCCTTCAGAAAGGGCTTGAGAATAGCCGAGCGTGTAGCAGTGCTGTTGTTTACATGGCGTTGCTATGGTTCCTCTATTACAAGTCTCCAGTTACTG
The DNA here is from genome assembly GCA_039654895.1 of Mongoloraphidia duomilia. NCBI lineage: Eukaryota > Metazoa > Arthropoda > Insecta > Raphidioptera > Raphidiidae > Mongoloraphidia > Mongoloraphidia duomilia. The sequence goes on along the minus strand of CM077526.1, from coordinate 22,786,630 downwards.
GGTTCTAGCCCGAGAGCTGGTAAAAGTGTCAATTGGATTTTCAATTTATTATTAAAAAAAAAAAATAATGAATTGAAAATATGAATTGGTGCTAGGCCCAAATAACCTTAGCTGTTGGTGGTCTTTAAAACACAATTTCAATTTTACCCTTCAGAATTTGTTTTCCACTCCCTTTGCATCAAAAATTGCTTTTCCCTACGCAATTATAGCTGTCAACATAAATAATTTGGAGAAAGACTTTTAAAAAGGAAATGTATCGCGGAATATATCCATGTTTTACCAAAATACACGCAGTAACTCCTCACCGCTTCCGAAAAGCAGAGCATATTTTAAATAATTTTCACTGGGCGGCACTAGAGTTCGAGAGTTAGGTCCACTAAAAAAATGTGGCAAAGCGTCAAGGATAAATAAAAAATACGCAATTTTAAAGCATAGTACATTTTATTGTAGGCATTTAATGAATAAAAAACTAAAAATTATAGTGTTGGTGTCTTTTGCATCTAACCTCACTCATACTCTAGTGTGCAGATTGCTGATACAATAATATATTATGCCGAAAAATTAAAATTCTAACTCTTGTGCCGCCGGCACAACCGACTATCACTAGGCGACACAAACTCGTCACTAGGCGGCACTAGTGCCGCCTACTTTATATGTTATTTTATGCTCTACCGAAAAGTATGTTGCTGGCAAGAGTGATATTTGCATTATTATGGACGATCAGTCGTGCTAAAGATATAGATCATGATTATAAAATAAGTCTTGCTAGAGATTTCGTCAGTTCAAAGAAACTAACACTTATTTCAGCTATTGTGTGCTGGAAATATCAAGGTAAAGTTACAACGCATGATAGTATCATAGTTACAACGTATCAAGTAATGAGTTTTCCAATTTGGGAGGGTCGATGTTGAAATGGAATAAAACAAGCTGTGTGTGAGGTATTAACGAAATTCTTTATTTATTTGAAAGGCCCATGTATGCCATTATGTATGAAATATGACATCGTTCAAATGTACGCCGCGCCGATGGACATTCTGCATGAACGATTCGAGGGTATGGTTATCTCTGGCAGAGGTGACGTGAATTGGCCACCAATATCATGCGATTTGACCCCGCTAGACTTTTTCTTGTGGGGTTTTCTGAAGTCGCAGGTCTATGCCAATAAGCCGCAATCGACCGATGCCCTCAAAGTCAACATAACTCAGGCCATCGCTCAAATTCAGCCGGATCTATGCGGCAGAGTCATTGAAAATTGGACCTCTCGGATCCGTGCCACCGTGCGAAGCCGCGGCGGACATTTGAACGATGTCATATTTCATACATAATGGCATACATGGGCCTTTCAAATAAATAAAGAATTTCGTTAATACCTCACACACAGCTTGTTTTATTCCATTTCAACATCGACCCGCCCAAATTGGAAAACCCTTTATATCATAAATTCTAATCTCTGGAACTATTGAACCGATTCTAAAAATTCTTTCACTTATAGAAATCTACACTATCCCTGAGTGCTTTAATAATTCTCACGGGGGGGGGGGGTAGTTTCTGTGTGATAATAACAGTGGCGGACTAAACCCGTCGGAGGCCCGGGGCGGCAAAACTAAAATATGAGGCCCCCAGTCTGCTTAGAACTTGATGTATTTGTAGTGTAAATATCGTAAAAAATGAATAACATAGATGTATTGGCTGACAAAAAAATCAAATATTTATAATAAACGACCTACCTACGTTTATATTTTGTATACGTATACGGAGCCTCCAACTCCAAACTGTCTCTTACTTACTAAACATATTTTAGCCTTGTTTGAGATTTGATTAGGAAGGACTTCTCGAGATTTGGAGGCCCCCCCAGGATCAAAGGCCTATTGTGAGCCCCCCCTAGTCCGCCACTGGATAGTAACAAAACGTAACTGCAATTCTCTTGCATTTTAATATTATTAACACCACCAGCCCGACTTGGCCTCGCAGAGGAAGAATTTCTCGCGGGGGGGATAATAAATTATATAAGTCGAAATTATACAGGGCGAAGTCACGGGTAACGGCTAGTATTTTAATATGATGTATCAACAAATAAGTCAAACGATTAAAATTTTTAATTTTTTAGAAAAGCTTGCGCTTGCCAAAAGCGTCAACAAAACCAGCTTCCAGCTGGTAATTTATGACTTAAATACACAGTTTTTGAAGTCAGAAATTGTTCTTAAAATGGATTATTATAAAATCGGTGTTATTTTAGACACGCGCTGTAAAAATGTTAGCAACTTTTTAAAAGAGGTACAAATCAACTTATGTCGGCACGGCACAGAACAATCTAAACTTTCACAAAACTCTATGCAGGGCCGGCGTTAGATGGAGGTGTAAGTGGGGCAAAGGTATCCCGGGTTCGGGCCCCCGACGGGGGCCGTCGGCCCGGAGCTTACCTATTATATAAACTGTGAGCAATAAAACATTTTCCCAACAAAAAAGGCGTTTTTTGCTTTTTCTGACAATTTCCAAAAAAAACCAAATTTTGGAGTACATTTTTTTTTTTGATGGGACAGGGGTCTGAGAACGCTTACCCGGGGCCCGAAAATTCTAGCGCCGGCCCTGACTCTATGCTATAATCAACTAAAGCCAAATAATCGGTTTTCCATAATACAGTGAGTGCGACAAGGACGGGCTATGTGAAACCACCCATGAACAGTTTTTTGTTTTCCAGTTGTCAGCCCTAGATATTATTTGCTGCACTTTGAGAAGATTTTTAGAGAGAGAAAACCTGCTGGATAAGCACACCATGTAATATTTTCACCATGGTCTAGACCAGCATTTCCCAAAATATGGGTCGCGACCCACTGGTGCAAAAATTGGGTGGGCCCTGAAAAATAGGACGATACATCGACCGACCGGCCACCCAAGAGGTGAGTCTCGAATTTGGAAGTTATTGTTAGGTGGGTCGCGGTCCAGTCAACTTTGGGAACCACTGGTCTAGACTCTAGTTAATATTTATCAGTAATTTTTTTTTAGTGCGCTTTGAACAACATGTTTAACCAATCCTATTTCTGGTTGATGTTCGATTCTGAACAAACTATTGTACCAATTTTGAAAAATATCAGTATGGGCGTTAATGCTGATATAACGCTTGCTCAGCAGGTAAAATATTTTTTCTTCTTAGTTTGTCAGTTTTCAATATTTTTTTAGTCGAGAAACCGTAAAAAATTGAAGCACTTCCCCCCCACATAATAAGTCATGGTGTGTGGGTAAAACCACATTGCAACCTTCCCATTGGGTGCCTTAAGGTACGTGCAGTATGGAGCTGGGATTCTAGATGGTAGCGTAGATCATAGCAGGGCTTGCTTAAATTAATGCATTGTTATATATGCGAGTGTACACAACGAAGCAGTGAGTAGCAGGTATAAGCGCTGTTACAAGAGCTGCTAGATACAAGAATGTATCTCTTCATTCTTTCAGTGAGCTGACTACTACAATCAACGTGTGACAACTGTCAAATAGCCGTTACAAGTTTCGCAATGGATGTGACTAGTTTAATAAGTGAAATTTTGCCAGTTTTTATTAAATTTGTTTTGAGTTTTTTCTAAGACGTATTTAAAAGCGTTAGGTTCCATACGTAAATATTCAAAAAACAGGTTTGGGTAAAATTTTAATTCTTGGTATAAATGATGAAATTCGCCATGTTTAGATCGTTTTCTATTAATAGGGTGGACATGATAGTTCCTACCCAAATTTGTATTTAAAATATACCACTTTGTAGCTGAAGAACACAAATATTCGTCTTCGCTATCTGCAGACATTTCAAACACGACTTAAGCTTGTATCAATGGTATCAAAGCTTCGTTGTGCAAACCTATAAGTGCTTATAATTTCAGCCACCATCTACCATACATGCTACCATCTAGAATCCCAGCTGCGTACTGCACGTACCTTTAGAGATTTAAAAAAAACGCTAATTGAAATTTCCTGAAAACCTAATCAGGTGTTCATTATGTAAATATGTGTCGAATGGAATTGGTCCGGAGTCGAGATCATTATTTGTTCTCGAGATATGCGAACAGAAAAAAAGTTCACCAACGTACGTACACACAGACATCTGTCTAAAAACGTAGAATCGGACTCTAGGGACCTCAAAAGGTCCAAAAATATCAAAACTTTTCATTCGCAAAATCGGACCCATAACGAGTTATGATAAGAAATTTTGGGTAAGTTCGGTTTTACGCTCGATTGATCGAGCCGAGCGAACAGATTTTTGGTCACGTGACAAGCGAGCAAATCGAGCCATCTAAACAATTCCGAACGTAATCTAGCAGATTTTTCCAAACGTCAGAATAAAATGGCCCCAGCAAGTTAAATTCTTATTACTAAAGCCAAAATACATTCTTTATTGCTCCTCATTTTAATTTAATTCAACATTGTTATAATAATAAATCATGATTCACAATTTTTTTCGTTTTTATTCCTTTATTTTAAAATTAATAGTACTACCGGTTGTTGATTTTTTCGACCCATAGATATAATAAATATTTTATTTAATCATTCTGTGCGATATAGACTTATTGGTTATTACTATTCCTTGAATAAATATTATTCGTGTATTTTTACCTATTGAAAAATTATCTCATATAAATAAACTTCGAAATTTATCCATTCTCTGAACAAGGGTTTCCGCTCATTTTTAAAATGAATGCTCTGAAGTTGGTTAAATCTGCTTGCTCGCTCGCTTTCCTCGGAGCAAATCGAGCGCGCTCGATCTGCTCCAGATCTTAAAACCGAACGCAGGATAGAGATCTTTCAGAGCATATAAATGTTAAATTCGAACGTATTAGAGCACTCCGATCAATCTGAGCGTAAAACCGAACTTACCCTTTATTACCTTTATTATTTTGCGATCGACGCTCCATCTTCAACCAGTAACCTGAAACAATAAATTTTTTTAGATTAATGATACTCAACAATTTTCGTTATATGACGTATATAATCCAGGGTTTGATCATGGTGGTATTTTGAATATGACCAAAATTGGATTTTGGACCCCAGCCACGGGTTTTCAAATAAACTCGATTCAGTCAAAATACGTCAACAGATGGGATTTTCGAGGCATTACTTTAAGGGTCGGAATTGTGGTAACTAATAATATTTATTTATTTATCACCTATAGCGGCCCGATACGGCTTTGTTCGTGTATAAATTTGCTAATATAATATAATTTTAAATCTTATACAGTAGAATCCAGATAGAACGACCTTCAAGGGACCGGCGACATTATGTCGTATTAACCGGACGACGTACAAAGCGGACGCATAATTTAAGCTTGTAATCTATACGAAACTTAACTTGAGTTTGCATTTACGTCGCTAAAAACGGTTAGTCGTTATAAACGAAGTCGTAATAAACGGACTCTACTGTATATCAATTTAAACTTATTTATTTAAAACTTGGAGAAACTTCGGTTCTCGGAGAAAGTTTCGCTTCTTATTGTGGAGCCTTCGGCTTAGTGATGCGTGATACGAGATGTTTTAGTCGATTGTCTCGATTTTTCAGACATCTCGATGGTTGTCACTTGGACTCGATTGTTGTTGTTTCATAGTTCACCGAGACCGAGTCGCACAGTACTGAATTGTATACTGTAGAGAGCCACATAATATACAATCAGTCGACTAGCATATAATCTTGAGTCGCGATTGTATGTATTCTCATTCGCTGCTATTGTTATAACCTATGTGACAAATAAAATAATCGACTTGAACAATCGAACATTTTGATTGTAAAATCAAACTCCGAATCGATTGTGGACTCGATTGTTATTATGAACGATTACAATTGTTTCGATTGTAAAAATATCTCGTATCGCCCATCACTACTTCGGGAGTTTAGCTTGCAATTAACAAGTAATAGTCCAGCGTTATTTTCAGGTAACCAGGAACATAAATATTCCATTTGAAGAATACATTTCAAGAGAAGACAAAATCAATTACGACACGCAGTCAAGATACTTATATTCAATTTTGCAATACTTTCCACAGAAATTCAATTACACGTGTGTATTTAGTATTTACGTTTAGCCCGTTGCAGACGGCACGGCATACGTCCGTCGGTCAACATTTGCTTGGCTACGTTTGCCATCCCGTGTGCATAGTATATCTTATAATCTTTATACTAAGCCGTGTGGATGGTAAAAACGAAAAACATAGCGCTGGTCTACGTTTTTTAAGGCAATCAACAGCAAATTTAATAACAAATTGATTAGAACCTGGTAGACCTCGCGCGGCGAAAGATAAAGCCACCGCGTCATAGTAACGTGAATGCATTGCGCCCGCCTTCTAGCTTTCTATTGGTTGTTTTGGAGATCCATGAGCGTCGAGTGTTTTCTAACCTAACGTCATAAAACCCAATGTGCAGTTTTGTGTACACGGCACTGTCTGCGGGCAAGCAGGCGTTCACTAGCATATTATTGATGACGTGCCTGGCTTCATCTCTCACCGCGGGCACTCTAACATGGGGGCTTGTACCCGTCAGTGTGTAACCAGCCTTTGCAGCTGGTGCTTCATTGCAGCAGGGGGAGGCAAACATTGGAAGCAAATATTTGCAAATGACTATTGAACCAGGCTGGACATGAGTGTGGCCCTACTTTATTCTTGACCCCCCCCCCCAAGCAAAATTCTGCGTACGCCCTTGTCAGTGCCTTTAGTTTAAGCACGTCCGGCACTGTGACGTCTTTTATCTTCAGTGCTGCTTCAATAATCAGTATCCCCGCCGCAATAATTAAAATACGTCATTGTTTGCAGTATTCACATTTCACTGACGTGTTTTTGATTGCGGTGAGAAAATTAACGCAATAACATGAATTATTTATTTCGACAAGACAAAAAAAAACACGTGTCAAATATTTGTTGTTACTAAATCCAAAAAGAATTTAAAAAAAATATATTGTAACAAAACTATTTCCTACGTGGGCGGAATAAGCATTTATTTAGTATAATTAACAATTCAATAACAATGAACTCAACAACTAGATGTCGATTCTAACAATCAACACGAATAATAACAAACAGTAATTCTTAAACAAAGTGAAGCACTTCGGTAACACTGAACAGATAGCTAGATTTATATGTATTTATTTGTTGTTTGTATATACTATCACGACACTATTTCACGACTGACTGACTCCCGTCGACAGCGCTGCTTATATAGAGGCTGCGTGGCTTAAGCACAGCGCTTTTAGCGATTCGAGAACATTCCGGCAGGTACTCGTATCTTCGATACCACTCCACGCCTCACCACTGTGACCTATTCTCGACGCTTCCATTGCAGCCAGCGGCGTAACATCTTGGGGTTCGCTACAATATGTTATACAGAACCAGAGCTGCAGGACTGTTGTCGGGCGTCCATAATTTACAATTCATTACCAGAGCTGGGGAGTATCTTGTATCTTAGATACTGTTTTGTATCTTAAGTTTTATTGAAAGTACGAGTATGTCTATGTGAAAATGAAGATATTTCTCAAAACTACCTGATATCTAAGATACTTTTGAAGTATCTAAGACAGGGGTTCCCAAAGTCGGGGTCGCGACCCCAAGTGGGGTCATGGCCTGTTTCCGTGATTATAGAATTTATAACTCTCGTGATTACATCATTAAATTCGAATAATATAGGAAAAAAAATCGACTGATGACCAGTCCTATACTTCCCACCTAGTAAGTATTTGCAAAAAATAAACGCTCTTTTTTTATTCTTTAAAAAAAGCATGACCCTCTTTTTTGTTTGGTGATCTACTGATGGCTAGTAATATAGCAAAAATCATGGTTACCTTGATTTACGTACAATTTTTATTTTTTTTAGTAAAATATTTTTTTTCTCGAAAACTATACATTTTAGAGAAAAAAAATATTTACATTTTTTTCATATTATAACATCAAGAATTCATTTATATTTTTTTTACCTATGTTATTACGTGACATTGAGGACGTTTTTTTTAATATCTCAGGATCCACTGAACCGATTTGACTCAAAATCTAATCAGATCTAAGTTAAAGGCTGGTAAACACAATAGAACAATCGGCATGGTCGTATGTTGTTCCGTTTTTACGATATTGAAGGCGAAAAATTGACCACATACACACATACATACACACACATACACATACAGACATCAGTCAGAAAATGATCTTAAACGATTGCTAGGGTCTCAAAACGTGAAGATCTGTTAAAATCTCGAAATATTTTTTTCGGACTAAATCCATTACTTCCCTACCATAGTAGAGGTGGGAAGTAAAAATAGTAAATAAGAAAACGAAATCAAATAAAAACGGAGTGAAGAAGCCGGAGGGGGTCTAACGACTTAAATTTTAATTGCTGCATTTTTTTATTGAAAAATCTTTTTTATAGACTAGTTTCTACATTGTGGAGAAAAAATGTTTAAGGGTCGCGAAGGCTTTTGCAATTTTAAATTAGGGTCATGATCAAAAAAGTTTGGGAACCCCTGATCTAAGATATCCCTATTACTGAGTCTACAATATCTGTTTAGACGCTAATGACCTCTGTTGTCGTGCGTCTATAATCTACAATTCAATTCTACAATATCTGTCCGCAAACGGAAATGGTCAATCGACCTAATAAACTAATTATTTAGTGTTAACAAAGTCAGAAATAAATTATCTCTAAAATAGTGTAGTGCAGGGCATCGACCCTTAATGTGGTTCTATCATTAAACGTTTTCATAATCAGTCAACAATACCATGAAATAGCCCCTGTGTGCTGAACTGAGAACACCCCTTAAAAAAAATTCACAGATTTCGCAATCCTTGCAACCATCGAGGACATTGGAAATGATAACAGCATATATGAAACATAAACTGTTTATTATACACACAATATTTATCAATGCACTGTTTAGTTTTGTCAGGAATAACCCTATTATTCTTCTGTTATATACGCGTTCACTTTTGCTTGATTACTTAACTTTTAAATGGATTTTTCTACAGTATTTATTAACATTTGCTCAAAAATAACACCGCAGATCATCACAAATACCTCTCATTAACTAGACATGATATAAAACACATTTCGAAAAAATTGCACTTGTTCAATTTTGCATGATTGCTCCTCACTTGATCGCGACACCGTTGTCTTTTGGCCTTGAACGAAAACTCGTAACTCTGCCCCCATATACGAACATAAACATTTCCAATGTTAAAAAGAAATATCTGTCCGTCCGTCCGTCTGTCTGTCACAAGGCTCTATCTTAGAAACGGTAAGAGGTAGCTAGTTCAAATTTTCACAGATTGTGTGTTGTTATGGCATGCATCCTGAATCATTAGATTTAAATAATCAATTAATAATGTTTTTTATTTTACTACACACTGACTCCAGCCGTACTTCTATACTGTACTATAGAGCGTCTAACATCAACGGTCGACCCGCTCAGTTAATTTTTTTGAAGTGAAAACTTGTTTAGGCGCACTTTGCGTTCTTTCTGAATAGTGAAAGAAAGTGAACCGTCACGTTCGGGTCGGTGACGCTGAATCGGGTTTACTCGACTCCACTCGACATCAAGCGCGCTCGGGTCGGTGACCACGTTTACTGTCTAACAAGGAATGCATCGTTTCAAGAATTACGCTTTTATTATTACGTGTATTATAATAATTATAATATTATGTGTGTTTTGCATATAATCAAGTTTTCACTTCTGTCGTGTGGTCATAAGCACACACCCACTTTTTTTAAAGTATCTTCTTAGCTCTGTGCAGAACGACCCGTTGGGTTCAATATTGTAACAAAACTGTTTTCTTACGTGGGTGGAATAAATTTTTTATTTACAACAATTAAAAATGTAACAAAAAAATGGATAACAATAAACTGTAACAATTATACCTCAATTCTAATAGTCAACGCTGTTAGACAATAATACACGAACAGTAATTCTCAAACAAAATGATAGCATTGTAAAAACACTACAATTTATATGCGGTATTTATTTTCGTTATTTATAACACGACATTCGTTGTTCTCTCTCCGGTGACCGCTCCTCTTATATAGAGCTAGCAGCTTGACCCCACCACGCTCGCCACGCTTTCTAGAACATTCTTGTGTCTTCGATATAATGCCACGCCTCACCATTGTTACTTGTTCTGGATGCTTCGATTGTCGCCAGTGGCGTAACATCTGGGGTTTTCGCTACAATATTTTCTGTTCAAATTTTAGCACGAAAGTGAAACGGACAAAATCGTGGGGTTTCATGAGAAATGGTAAAATGGATGGAATAGTTTCAATGCTGGGAAGGAGTGAGATAGACTATTCATCGGCACCGATTCAGATAAGAATAGAACGATATCCATACATTACTTATACAACTAACGTTTGGAAATTGGAGTAAATTTTTTTAGTGTATTTTTGTTTACATAGTCTTTTCGGTGCGTTCGTAGAAATTGATCGTTTCGGCTCTCTGTTTCAGCTGTGCTTTTATATTCAGACATCCGAAACGACTCGCCACAATTCGAAACGTATTCTTTCGACCTTTGACTGATTCCTGTTGGGGGAGCACCTTCACGGGAATCGTTCTCATCATAATTCTGATGAAGATCATTCTATTTGTTGAGAAACGTTTCGTTGTTGACAGATTATTGAATGGCGACACATCTTCGATAGAACCAAGCTGGATGTATTTAATAATTGTATTCAGTATTTCTGCCGTGGCACAACAAGGTTTATTTTCTTTATGACTTTGTGATACGGTGTAGATAGAGACAAGCGACTAAGCCCTGCAGTCAGGGTCCATTCTGATTGGTGCAATAGCCCATCTTGATGTCGTTTGACACACACACACACCTAAACGAACGTAACAACTAACTAGTGAACTCTGTATACTAATATAGATAGTTAATAGCGATTAAAAAATGGGTTTTGTATGTGGAGAATGTTCAAACACATATTCTTCAAGACAGGCATTAATGTTCACAAAATTAGAACGAAAACTTCAGGTAAGGCTTGTAATCTAATTCTTTCTATAAAAGTCGATCAATTTTTTGACATTTCAAAATAAAACCTAATTTAATATTATTGTTTGAGATATTAGGATGTCCAAAATTTATTATCATTATCTTGAGAAATTGGAATAGAAAAATAAATTTTAATTAAGTTTTATTTTGAAATGTCAGAAAACTGATCGACTTTTATAAAAAGAATTAGATTACAATCTTACCTGAAGTTTTCATTCTAATTGTGTGAACATTAATGCCTGTCTTGAAGAATATGTGTTTGAACATTCTCCACATACAAAACCCATTTTTTAATCGCTATCAAACTATCCATATTAGTATACAGAGCTCACTAGTTAGATGTTACGTTCGTTTAGGTGTGTGTGTGTGTGTCAAACGACATCAAGATGGGATATACGACCAATCAGATTGGACCCTGACTGCAGGGCCTAGTCGCTTGTTAGATAGAGTATTAAGACGATGCTTTTTTCGTGCGGATTGCGGAAAAGCATGCCTCACAGAAACATGAAAATTGACTATATGATTAAAAACTCAAGAGTGTTTCATTTTTCAATTCCATGTCTCTATAATAAACAACGCCTATTTAACCTATTTCTTGTCAAAAAATCTTTTTATTTCAGGTACACCTCAAATTCCTATTGTTCTGTCGGGACGTTTGTTGGTCATTGTATTATTTATTTTTACAACAATATTGTTTCAATTTTACTCAGCGAGTATTGTTGGTTCATTGTTGATGGAAAGTCCCAAATCGATCACAACCATCAAAGCACTTTACGAAAGCGACCTCCAGGCCGGAGCTGAAGACATCGCGTACATCCATGACTGGTTTAACGTAAGTTCCAATTTTTACTTTCCCATAATAGATATACGAATTGAGGTGGAAGTCTTTAGTCTTGTGAATGAGCAAAAATTTAGATTTGAGTTTTTGGTGAATTTACGTATTCAAGTCTCCAAAAAAGTTGTTATTAAAAATGTATGTGTGTCTGTAGTCGCAACTAGAGTCTAAACTATTGGATTCACTTTCCTCTTATTATTATTGTAGATTATAGACGCGTCGACAGCTCAGGTCATTAGTGTCTTCAACACAACAATTAATAATCCATTTGTTTATTAGAATCTGCCAGCCGGCATACACAAACCGACTGGTACGAGCTCGGGCTCCTGGGAACTCCAATTCCCAAAGAACATTGGAATGCAATTGCGAGAACAACTACATTCCAATGTCCCCCTGGGGGATCGATTTTCCTCAAGTCTTGCATAGCACGTATAATTTATTTCTCAAGACGAAATCGGTCTTAGCTAAATGTGAGATACGTAACCTTCTAAAAACCGGTAAAAACTGTAAAATATACATTTCTTTTCGACGCTACAGATTTTGATTAAATTTTACATATGGATACTCTCTTACTACCAGTTTGAGATGAAATAACTTAAGGTGACCAGACGTCCTCCTTTGGTGAGATTTGTCTTCCTCAGTGATAATGTCCTCCTTTCCAGTGATAGTGTCCTCCTATGTCCTCCTTTCCAGTGATAGTGTCCTCCTATGTTCTCCTTTCGAATGATAACGTCATAACGACCCCATTTGTCCTACTTTTTAGCGATTTCTAGAAATGTTTTTGTGGTTCTGTAGACAATCTCACAACCGGTAGAGTAGTCACAGCATTCTTTAATGATTTTATTATTATACAGCAAATACGAATACCGCTATGGACTGTTAGATGGCGCCACTCCCGTATGTTTCACTCTTAGATTATAAGGTTTAATGTTTCACTTTCGACAAAAGTAGTTTTTGAAGTGAAAACTTCCTTAGTCGCGCTTTGCCTGGTTTTTGTGTCTAGTTGGTGTTAAAATTCTGGTCACGTTAAATAACTACTCCTAGGCCCGTATTCACCGAGCCTAGTTAGTTATTTATTCCGTTGATTTATTCCCCTGGTAACTATTACTCGGAATAAATAGTGATAATTCAAATTACCAAACATAGTTAAGTTTACTGCAGGTATAAATCGTAAGAATAGTTATTCTGTTCAATTTCAAGGGTATAAATATTTATCCGCCTAGTTAAATAGGGTGTGCACGAAATGCATAAATTACTTTATGGCCTGGCGACCTTTTCAGGTAAATATTAATTTCATATCTTACAGGTAAAGGTTTTTGTCAGTAAAATATGTCAATATTCACCATTTTATATTTTCGATAGATGCGCCATCGGTCGGATCTTTGGTAAACGTGCTTTATTTGACAAAATCTGCAAGGCGTATAGTATATAGTAAATTTTTACCTGCAGTTACTATTCTATCGAATGAATTGCTTGGTGAATAGAAAGTTTATTTTATTCCAAGGAATAAATTTATTCTAAGGTTAGTAACTTCTATCTTTAACAGTGTTTGGTGAATACGGACCTTAATGATTTTATTTGGTATATCTTACAACAAAATATCAAATTTTATCAAATTTAATTTAACAGAACGCCATCGACCCTAATTATGTCGGTTTGTACGAGAAGAAGATCAAGGCTACAGATAAAAGACCAGCGCAGTTTTATCCGGTCGAAGAAGGTTTGAGGAAAGCTTTGTCCGAAGGTTTTGCCTACCATCTCGAGAAGTCGACAGCTTATAAAATCATCCAAGACACTTGGTCCGAGAGAGCCATTTGCGACGTCACGGACATTCCTTTTCAGGAACCGGTTAGGACAATGTTTGTCGTTTCAAAAAGATCACCGTTTAAGGAAATATTTGCTCATTTGTAAGTGAAGAAATACAAATGAATGCTTTTGAGCTAAATAAATAAAACTTGTATCGCTTGTGGTCAAAATTCGACCAATTGTGTCTGTAAAGTCAGGCCTGGATTTCTGCCTAGGCCAGCAAGGCACCGGCCTAGGGGCCCAGCCGCCGAGGGGGGCCCAGCCGCCGAGGTGAGCCCAGCTGCCGAGGGGGGCCCGGCCAAGGCGGAGATGGAAATTAATGAAAAAAAGCCCAAACATTTTGTAAGATAACCTAATTGGCGACTTTTTGTTTGCTAAATTTCCATCCAATTCCATTTCCCCCCCCTTTTTTTGGGCTTGGGGGGCCCAAATGTCAAGTGCCTAGGGGCCCTGGGTCTTTAAATCCGGGCCTGTGTAAAGTATCGATATTCTAATTGGAATTTATCATATAACTGTACCGACAACGAAGAAATCCGACAGAACGATATCGTCTACATATTGATAGTTTATAGAATCTCCGTGGTGTGTCACCAGAGGTCACAAATCACACCAAACAGCGAGAGAAACAACGCTATGCATTTGCATGTATTATTCTCCCGTGCAGGGAAACTTTATTTTACCTGCCTTAACGGCAACATACACACATGATTTTTTGTGCACATCTATGACACAGTACCTATCTGTAGGGAGTTTTATTCGTTAAAAAACGAGACAAAAATAAATTATCTCTGCATAATAGTATATTGTGCAACTAGTGTGCTAAATACATCTTTATGCGTTAGGCGCGTTGTTTTCAGCACTAGTAGTAGGCGAGCCGTATTCGAGTGGTGAAAGCATCGCGCCTAACGCATAAACATTTAGCACACGAGTTGCACACTATACTTTATTCAACAATAACATTTCAATTTGTATATCCGTAGAATGTTGATAATCAAACAGCGCGGTTTGATGGACCATCAGCTGAAACGATGGACCGTCGGGAAGCCAAAGTGCAATTTGGACGCCGCCGACAAATTGACCAGCGTCGACATGACAGAACTGTCGTCCGCTTTTCTGTTGTTAGTTTGCGGCGCTGCCGTCAGTTTCGTCCTGCTTCTTGCAGAAAAATTCGTTTACCGTCAACAGCGAAATATTTAAAAAAGAGTTTATCCAAAATAGAAGGAAAAAACAATAATTACAAGATAGTTCACCAACTGGATAGTCACGAGTTTTTTACAGCATTATCAGAATCTCAGAGAATTGATACACAACCTAGAATAATGTACAACTGACATTCTCGCAGGGAGCAGTGTAGCCTAGTGGATAGCGTACTTGGTACCAGCCTCTAGACTAGACTGTCGTGGGTTCGAATCCCACCTGCGCGCATAGATATTTTGTGATGTTATTTAGTTTTAAGAAAGTTGTTATTTAGTGTAGTTGAAAGACGCTAATGACCTGAGATGTCGACGCGTCTATAATCTACAATAAATAAATAAAATTAAATAAAGACACGCTCGCCGAACTATTCTATGAGAAACCATAAAGTCGTCAATAATAAAAGCGCAGTTAAAACGTGCGTTAGACGTAGCGTAATCTGACGAACAAGCGAACGAATTGTCGCCCAGCGTTCATTAATGCATGATTTACCGTGATGACGTTGTAATACCGCTATTGGCTGGACTGCTCGAATCAGATTACGTCACAACAGATGTCAAATGTTATACAGAATGAAATAAACATGAATTTTAATCTCGCTTAAAATTGTGATTTTCTTCTGCCTAATCCTTATTATGTATCTATGTTAAACAGTATCGGAGGACAGTGTGGTCCAGTGGTTAGTGTCGCGGCCTCTGGATCAGAATGTCGTAGGTTCGAATCCCGCCTTCGCTCATGGATGTTATGTGATGTAATTTAGTTTTAAGTGAGTTGTTATTTAATGTTATCAAGACGCTAATGACCTAAGTTATCGACGCGTCTATAAATTTCAATAAATAAATAAAATTAAACTGTATCTTAGGTCAGATTAGCTCAACAGCTGTCCCCATTTGTATCTTAGGGTTATATTAGAAACGTGATGTCTAATTTAGTTGGTCGAGCCCATTAGGATAAACTAATTACAGTAAGCTCTCTCTAAGAACATGCAAGTAACAACGTTCTCTTCAGCTGTTTCTTCAAGGACTCCACCCGGCGTTTTCCGCGAGGTGAAGAAGCAGATAATAAATTGTTCGCACAAACACCTAGCTTACTGTGTCTGATATCTTAACATAGTTATACATGCTGCGTTTTGTTTCCGCTTCCTACTATTTCCGTGTCATATAATATTTCTAAAATGCCACCCCAGTATGAGACATTATAGACCGAGAGCTAGTGACAAATTTTCGGTGTTATTTATTCAAGGCCTTATTTTTGTGAAGATGTTGAGGGAGGCATATTAAAGTGCCAGCTGAGTAAGGGATTTTGCTAGATAGCAGTATGGGAGGGATGCAGTCATGTAACAAAAAAATGGTCACAATTATTATTGCTTCAAGGCTAAAATGTTTGTATAGCTTGTCGGTGACCCAATAATGCCATTATAATATTTGCAGATCGATTGGTCAGTATTAAAGGGGTGGCAGATCACCCTAAACGTGTCATGTACCCGACGAAATTTATATTATTCGTTCAAGGTTCAAATTTTAATATGTTGTTACGGCGACTGTTTTAAGCATACATTTCAATTTGCAGAACAAAATGTCGGTATTAACCCCTTTGCAGAACGATATAAACACCTAGGCGAGCAAGTTTCCCTCTAAGAGAGGGGGTAAATACAGACATTTTGCTCTACAAATTGAAATATATGCTTAAAACAGTCGCCGTAACAACATATTAAAATTTGAGCCTTGAACTAATAATATAAATTTCGTCGGGTACATGAAACGTTTATGGTGATCTGCCACCCCTTTAATACTGACCAATCGATCTGCAAATATTATAATGACATTATTGGACAAGCTATACAAACAATTTCAGTCTTGAAGCAACAATAATTGTGACCATTTTATTTTGTTACATGTTGGGGGTGGTCTGCATCCCTTCCATACCGCTATCTAGCAAAATCCCTTACTCAAGGCACTTTAATATGCCTCCCTCAACATCTCCACAAAAATAAGGCCTTGAATAAATAACACCAAAAAATTGTCACTAGCTCTCGGTCTATTAAACGTTATTCACGTTAAAAAAGTTGAAATTTCACTTGCAATAATACAGACACATTTGAAAGATCAAGTTGTGTACAAAAAAACAAGGAAAAAATTAACAAAATTGATAAGGAAAAAATAAGATGACGTAAGATCTATGGTTGGCGAGTGACGGTGAAAAAGCCAAAATCTAAATATATATGCAAGAGGTTAATGTTTTATATAATTTTACGTATGTTTCTAAGAATGGGTTTTACCAAATTTAGTTTGAGGTAGATCAATTCATTGCACTGTTGCTCACAGCCAGGGTCTTCAACCGCATCCGCCTCTCAAACATTTTGGCTTTTCTTAGAAATAAAGTGAACTACGAGAGGCTGAGATTTTTGGCTGTACTTTCCATTCACTGAAATGTTAGAGACGATTCAATCTTTAGTGTTAGCGAGTAGAAGTCGTGCCCTGAGGGTTCCGTACTCTTATAACAATTTAATATTTAAATTAAGTTTGTCACATAATAATTCCACATAGAATTAAAAATTAACGCGATAAGTTGATGCACTAAGTTTATATTCATTTTTCTTTATGTTGTTTTGTTATTTTTCTAAATAAAAAAAAAAAATTAACGATTTTCAGACATTTTCTTTACTTGTGCTATGAGACCTTTCGCAGCGAAATTTCAAGATTCGAGGACCTAGGTCAACGGGAAGTATTATACAGCTCGCCCCGGGCCTCTGATCCTGGGGGACCTCCACATCTCGAGAAATCCTTCTTAATCAAATCCCAAACAAGCCGTGAGGTGGGTCGTTTATTAGGACTAAAGTGCGACCCTTGAGGTCCACACGACGAACTTCCCAGTTTGATAAATATTTAATAATAATAATTAAATTAGATATTACACAGAAAAGTAATCATTTTAATCATTAAAACAATTATTATTTATTTTTAACAATTAAAAAAAAAAAACGACTGAACCGATTTTTATAAAATTTATGTCGGATCAAAATGACGTTAACACGCCTCGATTGACATCCTTACGAAGTCGATATAATTTTTTATTCGCGAGATATTGTGTAAAATCTGTTTTTGGAATCTATTTGATTAAGGAAAAAGAACGGCTGAACCGATTTTGAAAAAATTTCTTTCAGATCATATTTACGTTAATACGCGTCGATTGGCACCCTAACGTAGTCGATATCATTTTTCATTCTCGAGATATCGTCTTAGAAAGAAATGGACACATACGTACGTACGTACACGCATACACACATCTTTCTAAAAATAGTGTAGTGACCTTGAAACATAAAAATTTGTTATACATTTTGATTTCGATTTTCGGACCCATTACAATAACTTAACTTCCAATGGGAAGTTAACAAAGCCAAAATATGTTTAGTAAGTAAGAGACAGTTTGGAGTTGGAGGCCCCGTACGTATACAAAATATAAATGTAGGTAGGTCGTTTATTATAAATATTTGATTTTTTTTGTCAGCCATTACATCTATATTATTCATTTTTTACGATATTTACACTACAAATACATCAATTTCTAAGCAGACCGGGGGCCTCATTTAGTTCTGCTGCCCCGGGCCTCCGACGGGCTTAGTCCGTCACTGACATTGATATACTCACATGATGTTTGATAATTAATTAGTGTGAACTGTGAAGAAGGAACGATAATTTACTGCGTTAAAATCGTGACGTTGCATTCTACCGAACATAATGACATGGTTGATTATATCAGAAGATATAGAGACCAATAAAACTTATATTAAAAAAATAAAAAAAAAATCGTGATGTTCAACATTTTATCTTTGATTTTCATTAGCGGAAACCGCACCACCGCGATTGACGACATTTCTGCACGGCGTATGTCTTTTTGTAATAACAAAAACGACCTGTATTTCTTAACATTAAAAAAGCGGCCAAGTGCGTGTCGGACCGCGCACAGTGAAGGGTTCCGCAGTCGGAAAGAACGTATCCGTCATGTTGGATTTTTAATGATTTTTGATTTCTCTAGTAATTATCACCTTAAACACTATCTATGTTCCAAATTTCAAACCTCTAGCTCGATTGGAAGTGCACTGTAAGAAATGAGAAGGCTGATTACATCGATTATCGATGGTCCATTTGTAGCCAGCGATTAATCTGGTAATAGGCACACAAAGAGACAATGGCGTCGCAAACAGATATCGCCTGCACATCGCGTAGATTCCATAAAAACATTGCGCATGCGTGGTTACTAATTTTACATTAATTTGTTTTGTATTAATCCATTTTATATATGTAACTATACATTTTATTTTGTAATTTTTACACACTTTATTGGAATATTACACAAATTATGTAATTTTAATTTACTTTATGTAAAAATCACAAATTTATTTAATTTTACAGTAAAAGTCCAAGTTTTTATGAAGTTTTCAGTGTAAAAATAAATAATAATGTAAAATCACTTAGAAAATCGAGCGAATTCTACCTAACTTTCAAAGTATTTTTACATCCATTTTTTACAGTGTACCCTAGAGTTATGATGATCTATCAGTCAGTCAATATTTATGATGTACTCACTCGCTTCACTCGTTCGCTTGAATATTATAATTACATTATTCACTCGCTTCGCTCGTTCGCTTGAATATTATAATTACATTACTCAATCGCTTCGCTCGTTCGCTCTCGGGTGGTATGATTTATATACAGAATAATACATCACTCACTCGCTTCGCTCGTTCGCTCCCGGGTGAATTTTTCTGATGTTTTAATAGTTATTCTGCTATTCTGGGCGGAGACAAATCCAAAAAATCAAATATCATAAAAATCGGTCCAGCCGTTCTCGAGTTATAAATGGTGTAACTAACGTAACTAACACGACTTTCTTTTATACAGGGTGAGTTCGACCACCCATATCAGTCGTTTTTTTCGAAAACGGTTAGTCGTAGAGAGTTGTGTCAAAAATTTGTATTATTTTCGAATAAAACGACTGATACGGGTGGTCGAACTCACTCTGTATACATATACAGGATGCTGAATTGCTTTGCGGGTAATAGGGATTTAACCCGTAAAATCAAACTTTCGCGATTTCCTGCTTCCCTAATTATTTTAGGAAAAATATCTTCGAATAAAAGTTTTAGAACAAAAAATTCTGCATCTAAATCATTAAACAAAATTAATTTTGCATGCTTTGTAACGGCAGAAATTTGATATGAAAATGTCAAAATTACCTCAAAAACAGATAGTGATAGCCATGGAACTTAAACAAAATGATGACGTTTTAGCTGTCAGAATAATTTCTAATCATTTTGTTCAAATTCCATGGCTATCGCTATCTGTTTTTGAGGTAATTTTGACATTTTCATATCAAATTTCTGCCGTTACAAAGCACGCAAAATTAATTTTGTTTAATGATTTAGATGCAGAATTTTATGTTCTAAAACTTTTATTCGAAGATATATTTTTCCTAAAATAATTAGAGAAGCAGGAAATCGCAAAAGTTTGATTTTACGGGTTAAATCCCTATTACCCGCAAAGCAATTCAGGAGTATAGATTTCTGATTTAGCACACTATAGTTACACAATATACTATTTTGGTATATAAAAGTAATTTAAAAAATCTTAGGAACACTACATGCAAGTATGGCTTAAGGTATGTGCAGTATGGAGCTGGGATTCTAGATGGTAGCGTAGATCATAGCAGGGCTTGCTTAAATTAATGCATTGTTATATTATATGCGAGCGTACACAACGAAGCAGTGAGTGTAGCAGGTATAAGCGCTGTTACAAGAGCTGCTAGATTCAAGAATGTATCTCACCATTCTTTCAGCACGCTGACTACTACAATCAACGTGTGACAACTGTCAAATGGCCGTTACAAGCTTCGCAATGGATGTGACTAGTTTAATATGTGAAATTTAGCCAGTTTTTATTTAATTTGTTTTGAGTTTTTTCTAAGACGTATTTAAAAGTGTTAGGTTCCATACGTAAATATTGAAAAAACCGGTTTGGGTAAAATTTTAATTCTTGGTATAAATGATGAAATTCGCCATGTTTAGATCGTTTTCTGTAAAGAGGGTGGACATATGATAGCTCCTACCGAAATTTTTATTTAAAATATACCACTTTATAGCAGAAGAACACAAATATTCGTCTTCGCTATCTGACATTTCAAACGCGATTTAAGCTTGTATCAATGCAAGTATCAAAGCTTCGTTATGCAAACCTATAAGCGCTTATAATTTCAGCCACCATCTACCATACATGCTACCATCTAGAATCCCAGCTGCGTACTGCACGTACCTTTACACTCGACCAGTTTTTTGAGCTTTAAATAGTGGTTTCGTTTACTGAAATAAAACGGTTTCGGCTTCAATCCTTGATTTTGGCACTTGCCAATTTAGTTCAATGGAATGCAACCTTCTATTTTATCCTTATATTTTTTATAATAATGTGAATCATTGTGGTTTTAAGTAGTGATAGATAATTATTAGCATATTTGCAGTTTCTTTTATTTTAACAGCTACACATGCTTTAGAAGTTTGCACGAAACCAGTTTGTTTTAGACCTTGGCTCGCTCAACGTCATGTGTTGATGCGGTTGATGATTTTTAATCATCTAAAATTACAGTAATTTGGTTTCAAAAATAACATTTTTGTTTGTAAAGTTATTCATTTTTTATTTTTGCCGAATGGGATGAATCAAAAACTATTGACAATCAATTTCTAATTATCGAATCAGTTTTATTTTTAAGTCATGCAGTGTTTATGAAAGTGTATTCTAGAAATATAAGGTTAGTAGGCAAATACATTTCTTTTTAGTGTATTTGCCATAAATATGGCACATACACTATTGGCGTCGGTCGGATGGTGGGACTTAGGGGTCGGACCAAAATTTCTCGACGTTTCATAGCCTCCTGAACAATTTGCCACAATTTTTGAAAATGTTTATATATAGTATATATGTGTGTACACGATAACTCTCCAGACTTAATCGATTTAAACGAAATTTGGTACACACTTTGGAACCCATCACCGCACGAAGCCTATTTAAAATGGGCCCGATCGGATCATTTTAAGGGTAGTTTTTAGGGGTTGGAAAAAGTTTTTGGGCCCAAAAATACCAAAAAAAATCTCAGAATTGTTTCAAAATTGGAATTTAACCCTTTAGTAGAGATTAAAATGTGTTGCTAAAATTTTAACAAAATCGGTACAACAGGACCGGACTTACAAATTTTATGAAAACACTAGTTCGCTGATAGTGATTTATTTGCTGACGGGTGTATTTAATTTGGTACAGAGGTTGCATTGATAATAATATTAAAATTAAGAAAAAAAATATTATTTTAAGGGATGTATTAAGGGGTTAAATTTTTTATTTTGTCCAAAAACAAACTTAAGTTCACGTATTAAAGCCACAAGGCCTGTATTAACAAATACACTATATTGTCGGCAGGGTTTGGCACTGCGACCCGAGTTTTTATTTTCTTAATGTTGGTTTGACGTTCACGGGAGCGAAGCCGCGGGCAAAAGTCAGTCGCGACGCTAGGATTTTTTTGTTAGGATGGGCCAAACTGGGGCATGATGTTCTGAAGATGGGCCAATAACATTTGTTCCCAAAATTTCAGTGCTCGTCAAAATTTTAACCCATTTACTTGCTATAGAATTTACAAGAAAAATTGTTGACATTTCGAGGGTTAAAAACGTGTTCAAAAGATAAACTAGACATTGGGGATTATTTTAGGATGGGCCAAGACAGTTTACGGTGGGCCACGGACCACCTGGCCCACCCTCTAACGCCGCCACTGGCAAAACCTATAAATATATACATAACTAGCCGTTACCCGTGGCTTCGCCCACGTATTTTTCGATTTATGATTTATTATCCCCCTCGCGAGAAATTCTCCTCCTGCGAAGCGAAGCCGGGCTGGTGATGTTTATTCGCTCGAATTTTATAATACATAACTCACTCGCTTCGCTCGTTCGCTCGAATTTTATTAATACATTACACACTTGCTTCGCTCGTTCGTTTGAATATTAATTATACATTACTCACTCGCTTCGCTCGTTCGTTTGAATATTAATAGTACATTACTCACTCGCTTCGCTCGTTCGCTCGAATTTTATTAATACATTACTCACTCGTTTCGCTCGTTCACTCGAATATTAATAATACATTACTCACTCGCTTCGCTCGTCCGATCGAATTTTATTAATACATTATTGCTCACCTACGTTATATAAGGAACTCCTGTGCAAAATTTCATGCTAACTTAAAAAATTACGAACTTCCATACAAACTTTCATCCCCTATTTAACCCCTTTAAGGGATGACTTTTCAAAAATCCTTTCTTATTACTCATCTACGTTATATAAGGAACTCCTATGCAAAATTTCATGCTTCTAACTTAAAAAATTACAAACTTTCATCCCCTATTTAACCTCCTTGGGGGTTGAATTTCGAAAAATCCTTTCTTATTGCTCACCTACGTAATATAAGGAACTCCTGTGCAAAATGTCATGCTTCTAACTTCAAAAATAACAAACTTCCATGCAAACTTTCATCCCCTTTTTAGCCCCCTTAGGGGTTGAATTTTCAAAAAAAAATTTCTTAGTGCTCACCTACGTTATATAAGAAACTTCTGTGCAAAATTTCATGCTTCTAACTTCAAAAATGACGAATTTCCATACAAACTTTCATCCCCTATTTAACCCCCTTAGGGGTTGAATTTCGAAAATTCCTTTCTTAGTGGGTGCCTACGTCACAAAAGGAACCTACTGTCCAAATTTCAGGTTTATATCTTCAGCGGTTTGACCTGGGCGTTGTCTGTCAGTCAATCAATCAGTCAGTAACGGAACTGTTTTATATATATAGATAACGCAAGCGAAGTCACGAGTTCAGGCTAATATAATAATAAGAATATCTTAATTCACAATAATTTATTTTACAGAAATAAAGTTTACCAAAGTTTTTAGAGGTACTCTAAGTAGGCCAGGAATGGCAAACCATTGGCACGCGTGCCATAGGTGGCACGCGACGAAATATTGTTGGCATGTCATTGATTGACGTACCTGGTACACAATCGAAATAATAAAAAAAATATAATTTAAAAAAACTAAAACACACGCTTTAATGGTAAACTGAACTAAAAAGTAAAAAATAATTTTTATTGTAAAAAAGCGTGGGGTGCTCGATATCAGTTGTTATAAAGTATGAAAATATGGTACAAAGCACCCCACGCTTTTTCACAATAAAAATTATTTTTTACTTTTTAGTTCAGTTTACCATTAAAGCGTGTTTTTTAGTTTTTTTAAATTATAATTTATTTTTGTTTTTTACTCCTGGAGATCCTGGTCAGGATAATGGGGCAAACTTATTGAATTATTGTATTGTCATCGGTCCTTGATAAGTGTACAAAGTTTTAGTTCAATCTGAAGTTTTTTCCTTTTTTTTAGTCCTGAAGATCCAGGATCTCCAGGACTAAAAAACTTATTGAATTATTGTATTCTCATCGGTCCTTGATAAGTGTGCAAAGTTTCAGTTCAATCTGAAGTTTTGAAGTGGGTGAAAATCGCGTTCAAAGAATCCGTTACTTACATACATACATACATACATACATACAGGTGGAACTAATATAAGCGTGTTAAAAATATGTTAAATGCTGTCGAAAAAAATTGACTATTATTCAAAAAAAAATATAAAATGAGATCGGCACAAGTCGACGAAAGTTTCATTACACTCAATGCGAAATAATTCTTTTATGGTTTTGCCATTTGCATTTCTTCCAAAATTTTCGAAAAGTTTTTCAGTTGTCCAGTTAAATCGAAAAATTGTTTTACATAGAAATTCAATGTGAAATTTTTCTCGCCACAGCCCATCTATCATTTATTTATTTGTTGTTAAGGCCGCCAACTGCTAGGATAATCTGGGCCTAATACCAATATAATATTTTCATGTCTCCGAAATAAAGCTTGCTAATTTTTTTTTCAAACTTATTACATTTTCATCCGAGCCGATTGGAAACTTTTTTAAAAATTAGTAGTGGTCAGTAGATCTCGGGGAAGTCCCGGGCTTCTGAATGATTTAAACACTAGATTATTATGAGCAACGTGAAAAGTTACAAAAAATTAAATTGTGTTTTAAAGACCACCAACAGCTAAGGTTATTTGGGCTTAGCACCAATTCATATTTTAAATTCATTATTTTTTTTTTAATAATAAATTGAAAATCCAATTACACTTTTAACAGCTCTCGGGCTAGAACCCGGGAACTGGGGACTTGTAATAGAGGAACCGTAGCAACGCCATGTAAACAACAGCATTGCTACACGCTCGACCATTCTCAAGCCCAACGTAACAAGTACATTATAACATTAAGAGCTTGAAAAAGTATGAATTTCATACGAAACGTTGCTTTGTTCATAGGGTAAATGCGGGAGAGATGCCGCGTTAGGAGAGTCGCTGCATGGCTATTAACTTATCTATTTACCATTAATGGATGGTGTTACAAGTACGTATGTTCGTTCATCTTATCTTGCCAAGATAAGATGAACGAACTTGTAGCACCATCCATTAATGGTAAATAGGTAAGTTATAATAATAATAATAATAATTGCCTTTATTAGGGCGGAGTTCAGCTATGCTGCTCTTCCACTCAACCCAAAAGATACAGGAATACATAATAAAAAAAGAAATACATGGACACTGGTTAAAACAATGTTAAAATAGCCATGCGGCGACTCTCCTACCGCGGCATCTCTCCCGCATTTACCCTAATAATCTATAATGTTATCATTCAGAAGCCCACTTTCCCATGATCTACTACTAATATTCAAGAAACCGTGGACACGATCAACAATTTCTTTTTAAAAATTGTAACTTATTTTTTAGAAAAAAAACCATCATGGACGGCGAAGCGGTCAAAGGATACGTTTACGAAAACAAAATGTGCGGGTTGATTGCATTGAGGTTATGTGCCGATCAACAAATAAAAGATTTCAAAATCGGAACCAACGTTTTGGCAGCGAAACCTTTCGACGACATCGTCATCATTTATTACCTTGGAACCAACGAAACGCAACCTCGCACCGTTTGCATGCAATTAAAACATAAAGAAGGCGGAAGCATGGTGATTCAAAACCAGTCGTTCTATAATCCGAAAGGTGACTTTAGTTTACTCAAATATGCCGATGGTTACATAAAAATATCTGATACAACGTCTAAAAAACTGTGGAACGGTATCGATAAAGGTGAGGAACTTTACGTGCTTTACACAAACGCAAATGTCGATCCGAAAAAATGCGATTTGCTGAAGGCGCAAGATGGAAGAACTTACAACGAAAAACTCATGTCGACTGGAAATACCGGAACAATATTTAAATTCATGCTATCCGACGACGAGCAAATAAATAGCATTAAACTGGACGACAAAAAGAAAGAATTCTTCGAAAAATTATCGGAAGATCCGAAAAGAAAAACGTTTTTCGATAAGTTGTTATTATTCGCCAATCAGAATAACGAAAGCGGTTTAGATGAACAATTGAACAACGCCATACAGACGTTGTTGAAACATCAATGTCATTCGTCTAAATTGAACGAGATCCGATTAAAGTATATAAACTTTATCGAACATAAACCAAAACACAAACCGCTTTCGAAAAAAGAAGTTATCGATAGTGTTATTTGGTTCTATGCTGAATCGTTCCATATCGGAGGAAGCAGTTCGAATGGAACCGAAGTTGTCGACGTATGGAATCGATTAACGGAACGGAAAAGGCTTGTCGTTTTGACTGAACACAATTCGGAATACATAAATGCTGTAAGGGAAGCGATTAGAAGTAACGATCCGAATCATCAGAACTATTTGCATTTGAATTTGAAGAACATCGAAAACAATAAATGTTTGTCAGAAGCGTGGAGAACTGTCGGCTATCCGACTCTTCTTCTCGAAATCGATGACACAACTGACATTAAAGAAACTGAACAATGCCTCGTGGACTTGGTCGATGTATTAGCGGACAAGCCAACCCACAAATTGGTGCTAATTTGTAAAATCGAATCAATAATCGATGCCATTTGCAAAAGAGAATATATCAAGGACGTTCCAAAATTCGTCAGTTTGATGGATCTAGAAGACGACGAGGATCTCATGTCCAAACAAATTTTATATTACGGGATAACCACAACTTTGGGAACGATTGTCAGCAAGGATAGTAATTTGAAGTCGTGTTTTAAAGCTCATCATATACTTACTCTTTTAATGACAGGTCTCAAAATTGGATCTGATCACAAAACAAATTTTGACTTTTACCTCGACAGAAAAATAGGAGTTACTGCAATCAAGTCAAGTATTTTTAAATGTAAAGATTTTGAAGGGAACATAATGTGTATATCCGGTGATGTTACCAAAATCAAATTTGACGAGATGTCGTTTATCGAATCGGAAAAAGTAAACAGTGAGAGAACTTTGAACGATTTGGAAATAATAAAAATGTGTCCAGAAGATCCGAACACAAAAACATTACAGGAATTTAATAGACTTAAAAAGGCGTTGCCTTTGTTGAAAATGTTTCTTGTCAATGTTGAAAATGAAGGAGATGAAATAATTTTAAAATTGATTACTTCGTTCAACGATTCGGCTGAATTTTTAAAACCGTATTTATACGAAGAAGAAGTGAAATTGGATGCTAGGGATGACGTTACAATTCTTGCCGGTGAACCCGGAATGGGAAAAAGTACTTTCTGTGAATATTTATGGCGAAAGAATATTAACGACATTATTCCAACGTTATTCATTACCCAAAATGATTTAAGGAATTCGAAAAGTTTATACGAAATATTTAAAAAGTTTCAAATGAATAATTCTGACTTGACAACGTCTATATTTAAATATCATCGCAAAAACAAAAATTTACTTGTAATAATAGATGCTTTCGATGAGTTATTTGAAGTGGCTAGAGGAAATGCTTTGAAAATAATAGATGATTGTACGTCGGAAAATTACAGCGTACTCGTTACAACTCGACCGGCTACGGCTGCGAAAATCGAAGAGAAGACCTCTGTCCTGTCTCAAAAACTGAAACCGTTCGATAGAGATCAACAGGTTCAATTCCTTAGGGAATATTGGATCAGGGCATTGAATCTTATCGACAAACATGTCGAAAGAGTCGTGGAATTCAGTTTGCACTTGCTTAATCGAACTGAATCTTCGGTCAACGACAAAGAACGTTCCATCACCGGAATACCTTTACAATGTCGAATGATAGCCGAAATTTTCACAGAACACTGCGAAGAATACGTAACAAAGGCAATAAACGTCGACAATTTACTGAAAAAGACACTCAACATTGTCGAATTGTACGAACAGTTTATAGACAAGAAAATGGAAATCTTCCTTGTCCATAAAATGGAATTAGGTCAAAAGGCGATCGAAATTCTTGAAGAAGACATTAAAAAATCACAGATTAAACACTGTCAAACATACGCTTTGTTGACAATATTCAGCAAAGCTTTGAATCAAGCTTTGTTCAATGACCTTTTTAACGACGAAACAAAAGCGCAGAGCAGCAACGAAAAATTATGCGCCGCCGGTATATTTTCATCTCTCGAAAGTAGAACTATCAGTGACATCACAATCGATTTTCCAGTTTTCGTTCATCGAACGTATGCTGAATATTTCGCCGCTTTGTACTTGTCCGAAAAATGGGAATATGAAAGTGAACGAATAACTGAAGTGTTAAGCAGCAGGGAATATGACACGGTACGTTATTTCTTCGACCTTATCATGGCCAAGGAATGTCCTTTGATCACGGCAGTCATACGAAACGATATCGAGCAAATCAACAATGAAATCTCTTTTATCGATCAGACAGACAAAGGAGGTCGTGGTCCACTACATCTTGTCGCAATGTGGGGAATTCGATTCACCGATTTTGATTTCGACGGAAGGCACGAAGGTTACAATAACTTAGAAATCTGCAAATTACTTCTTGAAGCAGGCATTGATATTACGAATAAAGATTTAATTAATCAATGGACAGCGCTCAAATATGCCGATTCGATTCGAACGTTGCATATAGTTAACGAAATGATCGATAAAGAATATGCTAACGACAACGATTTGACAAATTTGATGAACGATTTGTACAACTCACAATATTACGCGTTCCATGACGAAAAACGTGGGAATACCCTTTTGCATCACGTGGCAATGCAAAACCATAACAACATTTTGAATTATTTAATTAACAGGATGACAAACGACAGATCGAATTTGTTTTCGATGTGTGGTCTCTACATGAAATATAAACGGAACAAAAAAATCAATTGCATCAATCGATTTGGATACACTTCGTTACATACCGCAGTTGAAAGAGGGTATATTCAAATCGTCGACACGTTGCTAGCAGTTGGGGCTAACGTGGATGCCATAGACAAAAACGGTGATACGCCCTTGCATTGGGCGGTACGTGAAGGTCACATTCTCATTGTAGAACGATTATTGTCTAGCCCTAAGATCAAATCAAGCATCAACAAAACGAACGCCAAAGGTCTTACGCCACTTCATTTAGCCGCCGGTTCTGGCCATTGCGACGCCCTCGAAAAGTTGATCGCATTCGGTGCGAACATAAAAGCGACTGACTTAGGCGGCAATAACGTTTTACATTCGGCCACTGAGAAAGGAAACACAGAAATAGTCCTTCGACTGCTCAACGTCAAACAAATAAAGGACAACTTAAACTTTCCGAACGGGCAAGGTCAGACGTCGCTTCATTTAGCTGCCGCAGGAGGTCACGTTGAAACCGTCGAGACGCTATTAGCCGCCGGTATCGATTTACATGCCGCCGATTGGAACGGAAATACGGTATTCCACAACGAAGCACTTCGAGGTGATACAGCTATGCTACGCCGATTGCTTGAACAAACTCAATTCAAAGACGTGGATTGCTTGAATAGAAACGGCCAGACGCCTTTACATATGGCGACTCAAGGCAGACATCTTGAAACTGTAATGGCGTTGATCGAAGCAGGTGCAAATTTGAACGCCGTCGATGAAAATGGAAATACATTGCTTCATCAAGCGGCACGTTACGATTCCATCCTTGTGATTCAACGCCTACTTAACGAATCGACAGTCAAAGAGAACGTGAATCGTGTAAATCACCAAAATCAAACTGCGTTGCATACGGCTGTCGAATGGGAACACGTCGATATAGTAGAACTCTTGTTGGAAGCCGGTATCGATGCGTTTATCAGCGATAAGTCTAATAGCATTGTGTTACACTGGGCGGCACGGGAAGGTCGAACTGTTATTGTGCAACGACTTTTAGAAAACGCCACAGTTGTCGATAAAATAGATTTCGCTAATGCAGATAATAAAACGCCGTTGTATCTTGCGGTGGAATGGGGACGCGTCGATACGATTATTTTACTCTTGACGGCCGGAGCCGATGCCCAGATCTCCGACGATGACGGAAATGCAATGTTGCATAGAGCTGCACGTGACGGTCCAACTGCAGTTGTTGAAGGTTTGTTGACCAACTCTAACGTCAAGAATAATATTGATCGCGGCGGACAGTGGGGATGGACGCCTTTGCATTTCGCTGTGATGGCCGGAAAAGATGAGATTGTAGATTTTCTCCTAAAGGAAGGCGCGGATGCGAATGTGGGAGACCAATGGCATGGAGAAACGCCCCTTCATTGGGCGGCCTACAGGTAAGGTCATTGAGTAATTACTTACTAAACACAGTTCTGATCTCGCGCCTTCAAAAAATCCCTGACACTACGATGATAACTACAAGTAACCCGACCGATAATTAAAATTGAACTTTGGATCGAAATGTTTTTAGAAAATATTTTAGTTTCTTTCCAAAAAAAAAAATAATGAATTGAAAATATGAATTGGTGCTAGGCCCAAATAACCTTAGCTGTTGGTGGTCTTTAAAACACAATTTAATTTAATTTACAGGGGACAACTCAACGTGTTGATAAGACTTCTCGATGAAAGATCGGTAATCGACAGTATCGATCGAGTGAACGAATGGAGCCGAACGGCACTGCATCTCGCCGCGGAAGGTTATTGGTGCGTTGGGAAATACAGGGAACAGTGTCGCTACGAGAGCCGATTGATCCAGGCGGCTCAGGTCTTATTGGAGAAAGGTGCCGACGTGAACCGAACCGACTCGAGCGGTCGAACTCCGGCACAGGTTGCACTCGAAACAGGTCACCTCAAAATCGCTGAACTGATTGAAGCCAGTCAAGATTTCGAACCAAATTGATATTAATATAGCATAGGGCAGCGTTTCCGAAACTGGGACCCGTAAGTATATCCGAGGGATCTGCGGAATCATCACTACCTACACACTACAGAAGTGAAACTTACTTACGCAATCTGTATACGCCCGGCAAAAAGTTTAGGAAACGCTGGTATAGAGGGAAATCTATTAAGCGAGACGGTCGCTTATTAAAGAGTGATTAGTTAGAGAGAGATGACTACTCTAAAAATTTGGCTGTGATAATTAGAGCCGAAACAAATTTGAATCTAACAAGAATTAACTCAGGCAATTAAAATTTTTTCGCGACTAAATATTCACTTCAAATATTGTTATTTTATACTTATAGTAGGTATCTTATATTTTCATAAGAACTATTTCTTATAATTTGTGGCTTCACAGTTTGACCTGTTAGGTCCAAAAAAAGTTTCGGTTCTAGCTGATAATCTTAAATAAATAAAAACTCGGGTCGCAGTGCCAAACCCTGCCGACAATATAGTGTATTTGCTAATACAGGCCTTGTGGCTTTAATACGTGAACTTAGGTTTGTTTTTGGACAAAATAAAAAATGTAACACCTTAATACATCCCTTAAAATAATATTTTTAACTTCCCATTGGAAGTTATTGTAATGGGTCCGAAAATCGAAATCAAAAAGGAAAAAAAAAATTTATGTTTCAAGGTCACTACACTATTTTTACACTACTTTTAGAAAGATGTCTGTGTGTGTGTGTGTGTGTACGTATGTACGTACGTACGTATGTATGTGTCCATTTCTTTCTAAGACGAAATCTCGAGAACGAAAAATGATATCGACTACGTTGGGGTGCCAATCGACGCGTATTAACGTAAATATGATCTGAAAGGAATTTTTTTAAAATCGGTTCTGCCGTTCTTTTTTCTTAACCAAATAACCTCCAAAAAAGTAGATTTTACACAATATCTCGCGAATAAAAAATTATATCGACTTCGTAAGGGTGTCAATCGAGGCGTGTTAACGTCATTTTGATCCGACATAAATTTTATAAAAATCGGTTCAGCCGTTTTTTTTTTTTTTTTTAATTATTGATGTTTTAATGATTAAAATGATTACTTTTCTGTGTAATATCTAATTTAATTATTATTATTAAATATTTGTCAAACTGGGAAGTTCGTCGTGTGGACCTCAAGGGTCGCACTTTAGTCCTAATAAACGACCCACCTCACGGCTTGTTTTTTTTTAATTTCAATATTATTATCAATGTAACCTCTGTACGAAATTAAATACACCCTTCAGTAAGTAAATCACTATCCGCAAACTAGTGTTTTCATAAAATTTGTAAGTCCGGTTCTGTCGGGCCGATTTTATTAAAATTTTAGCAGCACATTTTAATCTTTATTAAAGAGTTAAATTTCAATTTTGAAACGATTTTGACAATTTTTTCGGTATTTTTGGGCCCAAAAACTTTTTGGAACCCTTAAATAAAACCCTGAAAATTATCCGATCGGGCCCATTTTAAATAGGCTTCGTGCGGTGATGGGTTCCAATGTGTGTACCAAATTTCGTTTAAATCGATTAAGTCTGTCAAGAGTTATCGTGTACATACACACATATATATATATATACCGTGCGAGTTTTTTCAAAACGTACATAGGCTGTTTCACAATTTGAAATCGTGATATAGATATTGTTAGAATCTATGGAAACGAAAGTTTTTATTTACAATTTATTATTACTGAGTTGTGATAATAAATTTTATAAGTTCAGAGATTCATTTAATATTTTTTCTATAAAAAATGTACACCGTGGAAGAAAAGGTTCTTATGTACAATAATTTTGTGTTCTGGTGGAAATAGTTGTCGGCAAGTCTCTGCGTTATTTAGTGTGCAGTTTTGCAGGCAGACCAGATAGATACCAACAATGTCTATACCACGATTTTAAATTGTGAAACAGTCTATGTACGCTTTGAAAAAACTCGCACGGTATATATATATACATAAACATTTTCAAAAATGGTGGCAAACTGTTCAGGGGGGTATGAAACGTCGAGAAATTTTGGTCCGACCCCTAGGTCCCGCCATCCGACCGACGCCAATAGTGTATGTGCCATATTATGGCAAATACACTAAAAAGGCATTGGTCACCGCACACGCGTCCGAAGTGGTATAATTGATTATTCTATAATTAATGTGAAAATTGTTATACATTTTTTTATTTAAATCTATATAAAAGTAATGGATCAGAATGAGCCATGACACTACATTCATAATTTATTGATTTATTTATGGTTGTTACTTGTTATAGTAACTCGCGTCACCATAATTTTTGTCACACATTTTCGTTTCATCTAGCCAGTCCTGCCGGCATTTTACCCTTCAAATCGTAGAGGCAGCGCTGCCTAAGAAGTTTCACTTCAAAAAATTAGACTAAATGTCGCAATGGAATTAATATTTGCTCCCCTTGAGGAAATTTTCTGCTGACGCTCACAGGGCCGTAGCTAGGGGGGGGGGCATTAAGGGGCAATGCTCTACCTTAAAACATCCAGTGCCCTACTTTAAGGAATTATAAACAAGCCGCAAAGACTGTCACGACAGAATGACAGACTTGATCTATCTGGCATTTGGAAAAACAAGATTAAATTCGTTGGACTAAATGAAGTTCTTCGGAAATTTGATAACATGGCAAGTTCTGTATTTTTTTTTTTTTTTTTGAATAAATTGTCATTTACCGTTTTCTTGCTTTTGTAATTTGATATCACCAGATGAGGTGGGCAATCCAATTAAAAAATTGTAGTCTTTTGCTTCAGCCCTACTTTAAACTTTCAGTGCCCTATCTTGAATTCAGCTCTAGCTACGGCCCTGGACGCTCATCATGATTCATGGCTGTATAGCAAATCATAAAATATGTACCTAGTCCTACTACCTACCTGTTATTTTTTGTGCCATGTTACATTTTAAATTCTGAAAGAGTTTCTGTAAAAATGGTTCGTTATTCGTATTACAGTAATATAAAAATATCAGGACAAAATTTTGCTGGTTTCAGATGAAAGTAAAATTAGAATACAATGTATATATTTTTTTAAATAAATAAATGTAAATATTTTAACTTGATATATTTTCTATTCCCGAATTTGGAGAAATGGTCAAACTACACCGTCAGACATGTCAAAAACTTACAAAGTTTCGATTTTATCAATAATATGCAATAATTTGCTTCGAAAAATACTAGCAACTACACAACTTACATTTTAATTAACTATTTACAGGCCTTTAAAAAAATTGCTAATGCTTTTTCAATATAATATTTTTAAATTCGTAGACTGATTAGAATACAATGTATATATTTTTTTAAATAAATAAATGTAAATATTTTAACTTGATATATTTTCTATTCCCGAATTTGGAGAAATGGTCAAACTACACCGTCAGACATGTCAAAAACTTACAAAGTTTCGATTTTATCAATAATATGCAATAATTTGCTTCGAAAAATACTAGCAACTACACAACTTACATTTTAATTAACTATTTACAGGCCTTTAAAAAAATTGCTAATGCTTTTTCAATATAATATTTTTAAATTCGTAGACTGCCCCCGTAGAGGCTTCCAAAAATTGCCGTAGCGGACGGTATTTCACGTCCACAAGGCGGGGTATTGGTTAAAGTTTTCAACTAGCAATAATCGCACCTCGGTTAGACCTCATTGGTTACGATATCGCCACTGCGCAAAGCTGACGAAACCTATGAATTCATCACAAGTCATGTAAAATAAGCATCGTCAATAGTACGGACGACCGATAAATATTCTATATCAATATGTTCGTTTATATTCGTCAATAGTCGTGCACTAACGAAATATATACTACTGGGAGCGTTCAGTAACGTGTACATAGCAAAATACGCTACATTGTAGTTCGATATAAAATATGTACATAAATTATTATCTTTCGTAGGTGACAGGTGTCCATTTATTTTTGTTTAATTTACCATGATGGAGACGGAAATTGTTTTATACAAAGACAAATATGTGTTTTTTCGATCTTCTGTGACTGTCACAATAGCGTTTAAAATTTGTTTACACTGAGCTGCTAACCTATTCATTTCTTTTTTGTAAAATTTCAGCTTCGGGAGTAATAATAATAATAATAACAAGCCGTGAGGTGGGTCGTTTATTAGGACTAAAGTGCGACCCTTGAGGTCCACACGACGAACTTCCCAGTTTGATAAATATTTAATAATAATAATTAAATTAGATATTACACAGAAAAGTAATCATTTTAATCATTAAAACATCAATAATTAAAAAAAAAAAAAAAAAAAAAAAACGGCTGAACCGATTTTTATAAAATTTATGTCGGATCAAAATGACGTTAACACGCCTCGATTGACACCCTTACGAAGTCGATATAATTTTTTATTCGCGAGATATTGTGTAAAATCTACTTTTTTGGAGGTTATTTGGTTAAGAAAAAAGAACGGCTGAACCGATTTAAAAAAAATTTCTTTCAGATCATATTTACGTTAATACGCGTCGATTGGCACCCTAACGTAGTCGATATCATTTTCCATTCTCGAGATTTCGTCTTAGAAAGAAATGGACACATACGTACGTACGTACGTACGTACACACACACACACACACACAGAGACATCTTTCTAAAAGTAGTGTAAAAATAGTGTAGTGACCTTGAAATATAAAATTTTTTTTTCCTTTTTGATTTCGATTTTCGGACCCATTACAATAACTTCCAGTGGGAAGTTAATAATTAAGAAACTTTATTGTTTGCAGAACAGAGCGTCTGCATAATTGCGTCAACAAACATTTAAAATTTACAATGGTTATATAAAAGTATTAAAATAAATATTCATTTAGGTCATAGTGACATCTGCTTTCTAGGTGTGTTTTTATTGCACTTTTAAATTGTGGTAGTGATAAGCACTTAATGTGATCGGGAATTTTATTATATATTTTTCTAATGTTATTAGATGCAGCAGTTGAAACTGTATTAATTGTGGTCGTTATTTGTTTAAAATTTCCTTTATTACGCGTATTATATAGATGGTCGGGAATGGAATCATTAAATATTTGAGGATGTTTTTACTTCCCACCTCTACTATGGTAGGGAAGTAATGGATTCAGTCCGAAAACAATATTTCGAGATTTTAACAGATTTTCACGTTTTGAGACCCTAGCAATCGTTTAAGATCATTTTCTGACTGATGTCTGTATGTGTGTGTGTATGTGTGTATGTGTGTGTGTGTGTATGTGGTCAATTTTTCGCCTTCGATATCTTAAGAACGGAACAACATACGGGCATGCCGATTGTTCTATTGTGTTTATCAGCCTTTAACTTAGATCTGATTAGATTTTGAGTCAAATCGGTTCAGTGGATCCTGAGATATTCAAAAAAACGTCCTCAATGTCACGTATTAACATAGGTAAAAAAAAAATATAAATGAATTCTAGATGTTATAATATGAAAAAAATTCGACTGATGACCAGTCCTATACTTCCCACCTAGTAAATATTTGCAAAAAATAAACACTCTTTTTTTTATTCTTTGACTAGGCCCAAATAACCTTAGCTGTTGGTGGTCTTTAAAACACAATTTAATTTTTATTCTTTGAAAAAAGCATGGCCCTCTTTTTTGTTTGGTGATCTATTGATGGCTAGCTTAATATAGCAAAAATCATGGTTACCTTGATTTACGTACAATTTTTATTTTTTTTAGTAAAATATTTTTTTTCTCGAAAACTATACATTTTAGAGAAAAAAAATATTTACATTTTTTTCATATTATAACATCTAGAATTCATTTATATTTTTTTTTACCTATGTTAATACGTGACATTGAGGACGTTTTTTTGAATATCTCAGGATCCACTGAACCGATTTGACTCAAAATCTAATCAGATCTAAGTTAAAGGCTGATAAACACAATAGAACAATCGGCATGCCCGTATGTTGTTCCGTTCTTAAGATATCGAAGGCGAAAAATTGACCACATACACACACACATACACACATACACACATACACACACACATACAGACATCAGTCAGAAAATGATCTTAAACGATTGCTAGGGTCTCAAAACGTGAAAATCTGTTAAAATCTCGAAATATTGTTTTCGGACTGAATCCATTACTTCCCTACCATAGTAGAGGTGGGAAGTAAAAATGTAAATATTTTTTTTCTCTAAAATGTATAGTTTTCGAGAAAAAAAATATTTTACTAAAAAAAATAAAAATTGTACGTAAATCAAGGTAACCATGATTTTTGCTATATTAAGCTAGCCATCAATAGATCACCAAACAAAAAAGAGGGCCATGCTTTTTTCAAAGAATAAAAATTAAATTGTGTTTTAAAGACCACCAACAGCTAAGGTTATTTGGGCCTAGTCAAAGAATAAAAAAAAGAGTGTTTATTTTTTGCAAATATTTACTAGGTGGGAAGTATAGGACTGGTCATCAGTCGAATTTTTTTACAAACAGTCCACATTCATAAATATATATATCATACACCGTTAATATCTTGTATTTTGAAAGTAGTTAAGCAAAAGTAGTCAGAAACAAAACAAAATCAACAAAACAAAAACAAACGCACGCGTTGGCAGTGTGACGCGCTGAAGCGAAACAAATATATAACATAACCTAACATACATGAAATAACAATACATTATTTTATGGTATCCAAAGATAAATATGTCATTAATGTTCCTTGCAAAATTAGCTTTACATACTTTTTTTAAGTGTACCTTCTTATGCAAATCCGGGCCGTTTAACGCGTTAAATATTTAACGCAACGAAAAAAATTTTACTATGTAACCTTTGAGCATTGCATAATAAGTTAAGTTAGACTTCCTCCAAGTTTCGCGATACATGACTTTTAATTTATGTGTCCTAATTAAATAAAATCATTCAATTGCAAAAAATACAGGATTTAATTTTTTTGAGAAAATCGCTTGTTCTTTTGAACGCTCACTTCCACAGATTATATAAAAAAATGGCCGATAATTTATTTATTTTTACGGTTATATAATTAATTTTTAAAAGTGAAAAATGCGCGATCTGTCAAATTAGATCAAAAAACAACATCTAAAAATTATGTTAAAATCTTGTAAAGTATAAACCATATACAGTAAAACCTGTTTGATTTCTAACTTGTGTAACTCGAATTTTTGGTTAAGTCGAATTTTCATTTTGGGACAATCCAGCGAAATTTTTTAACGACTACATTGAAGTCATTGTTAATCAATTTTGATTCTCGAATTTTAATCGCAACTGTAAAGTTACATGCCTATTTAATATTTATGAAAATTTTCAAATAGCCGCGCCCCTCATGGTATCAATACTTCAAGTAGATACCTTATCAAAATGAAAATATGGAAGCGGTTTTTCAAATTTTAATTTCAAAAATACAATAATAGAATTTCGTTTAAAATGACTTCAAGGAAGTGCAAAAGTTTGACCGTATTTCAAAAGGTT
Organism: Mongoloraphidia duomilia; assembly: GCA_039654895.1. Taxonomy (NCBI): domain Eukaryota; kingdom Metazoa; phylum Arthropoda; class Insecta; order Raphidioptera; family Raphidiidae; genus Mongoloraphidia; species Mongoloraphidia duomilia. Next base: position 22,748,069 of record CM077526.1, on the reverse strand, counting down.
CAACTCATCCGAGAAGTCGAAGCCGGTGGTAAAAAAAAGAGAGACATCGCTAAAAAATTCGACATTCCCGCAAATACGCTTTCTACGATACTAAAGAGTAAAGAAAAAATTCTGGCAGCTTTCAGAAATTACAAAAACGAAAATCGAAAGCGATTACGGCACGCCGAAAACCCAGATGTCGACAATCTAGTCAAAGAATGGCTCGACCGAGCAAAAAACGATGATGTCCTTCTAAGTGGACCGCTTATTCGACACAAGGCTAAAGAATTCGCTAGAGCTCTCGGTAAAGATAATTTCAAAGGCAGTGCCGGATGGCTGACCGCTTTTCAGCAAAGAAACGCCGAAACTCTTAAACAAATAACTGAAGAAAGAACAAATAGATGTCTTTCGCCTGAAAAAATATGTCTGTCGACGATGGGTTTCGGTGAAGAATTGACAGCTACGGGTGAAATAACCGATGTATACATTAAACAAGAAGTGATGGATTTCCCGAATGATTCAACATCAGATGAGGATTACGAACAAAAAGAAGTGCTCCATAAAAACGTTCCTTCGTTGAGCGACGTTGATAGTGCTACGAGAGTGATTCGAACATTTTTTGAAAATGAAAGTGATGCCGATCCTATGTTTGTGAAGTTTTGTGACGAAGTGGAAAAGTTTCTTGACTCGAAACGAAGAAATAATAATTTAAAACAAATGACTGCTAGTAATTTTATTAAATGTGAATATGGCAATAGTATATTTTAGTTGGTTACACTTTCGAAGCCTATAAGAACTTTATTGATAAATATGGTTTTAACCGGAGCTGGGCAAAGCCTCGAACCTAAGTGCTAGAAGCACCAAGCATCAAGACCTTTGTTATCGATTTTTATTCAAACGACAAGCACGGGCATATTCTGTTTCAAACATGGCGTTGCTATGGTTCCTCTATTACAAGTCCCCAGTTCCCGGGTTCTACCCCGAGAGCTGGTAAAAGTGTCAATTGAATTTTCAATTTATTATTAAAAAAAAATAATGAATAGAAAATATGAATTGGTGCTAGGCCCAAATAACCTTAGTTGTTGGTGGTCTTTAAAACACAATTCTGTTTCAACATTTAGATGTGATTATGGTAGAGCCAGTAAGAAAACGTCAGAAAGAGGCAAACATATGCCCTAACTTTATCGCCCATTTTTTCCTGCGCCTTTGAATGCGCAGTGGTAGGCTAGCAGTTCAGTTCTTTGAGTCAATGAGTTTACTTTTTGAATGAAAGGAAAATTATAGGAAAGGGAAGAATTTGAAGGGAATGTCGAAAAAACAACTTATGTCCTTCTGACAAATTGCTGAGTAAATTGAATTTAAAGTTATTTACATTTCTTGTTCTTTTGCCATCCAATAATTTTAAGTTTAAAATACACGGTGACCTACCTATTTCTTTTACCCCGCAATTTACTCAGTGCTGAATACCGTTACGGTCTATCAGATGGCACTAACAGCTCAAAAATCAAAAAAATGTGACACCCTGTTCTTTCCCCATTCCCTTCATTTAATAAAACAATTTTTTTGGTTTTAAGTGTTATATTTCTTTGATACATATCGAAAATATTTTATAACTATTTTTAAATGATAATTTATTACATTATTTTGAAAGTCATATTGATAATTATTAACTGTAAGACTTTAAAAAATAAATGTTTAAACATAATAAAAAAATAATAATTTAAACAACGTTACTATTATTAAAATAATTCTACATTCTCAACCCAAAAGTCCAAGTTTACAAAAAGGTTGATTTGCACTAGCCGCCATTTGCAGACTACGGCGCTAATGACCTCAGTTATCAAGCGTTTATATACAAAGGACAAAGGCTTTCTATCCCGCATGTGCACTCAAAACGCTCGTATGTGTAATCTGATAGCTTTAACTGATAATTTGCTCGAAAAAGTTATTAAAATGGACTTACAGCTTTATATTACATGGTGTTTCAAAACAACATGTAGATATTTTAAGAGGCGGTTATTGACGCGATTTTATGAAGAAAAGTTCATATAAACATCAAAACATGTGTTTTCCAATGTACAGGGTGTTAAAAATTGAACCGTGAAAATGGTTTTCTTTAATTATTTTCGAAACGTTTGAAGATACGTAAACACAATTTTGTACACGCACTAAACTTTTTATGCATAACAAGAAAAAATTAGAGTTACTGACGAAAAATTATGACGGGCGGGTTAATAGTTCAATTTTTAACACCCTGAACCATGCATGTTTTCTTCATAAAATCGCTCCAGTAACCTTCTCTTAAAATATCTACATGTCGTTTTGGAACACCCTGTCTACGACCCCAAATCAGGTTTACACAAATTACAGTTCATGTAAATAAAAATAAAACAAATGATATCTTAATGCTGTATGCTTTTGTTTTTTTAATAACCGAACAGTACCATAGTTCATTACATTCGATTATTTTGTACCAACTTAACAGAACGGAACGATCGATGATCCTAAAGTCAAGAACTAATTCTAAAACATATCCAAAATTGTTTTATGTACAGTGATCCCTTTTCAACCGTGAAATTTGAGGCAACGAGTTTCTTTTTCTATATAAAACAAATAATTATCCACAAATATTTCTAGAGTTCGCGAAAGAAAACTTACTTTGAAGGAATTTTATTCCTAGACATCCGGTTACTTTTAAACGTTTAAGTGTTGCCAACTGTCGATTTACAAAACACAGGAGTTCGTTCAGAAATACCTCTCGACGAGTAAGTCAAAGTGGTTTCTGCGCATGTCGATTAAATTTTTCCCGACATCACTGAGCAGGGTAATACAGTTACACTCCGGGGAATGATTCGAACGCACAGAGATGAAGTTTTCCGATTTGGATAATCCGTGGAGCTTTCTGAACGCACTCCATAGTTTTTTAAGTTGGCAAGAGATTACTGTATCGCAATTTCAAAATTATAACTATAAATTCGTAATAACAAAACACAACATAAGAATTTTGTTGAGTTTAGAATTTTTTTGCTTTTCTAATCAACGCCATTCTTTGTTTATGAGCGTCCGTCACGGCCGATCTCTTATACGGTCTCAGTTCATCTGTTCCGAAACCTGGTATCCACATGTTGTAAGCTTTTTCGAGATAAAGTTGGACGTCTCTAACCTCAACGCTAGGTACGTGTCGATGTTTGGCGATTTTACAAGCTCCGCTCATCACAGTATCGACAAAATCATCGGCGATTTGTAATAACATTTCTTCTACGTCTTCATCTAACTGTAACGTCGGATCTACATCTCGTACCAATTCCATCAAACGTGGTTTATTTAAGATCTATCAAATAAAAATAAATTATAAATTTTTTTTCATTGGAGAGCAGCCAATTGGGTTTTTAAACGAATTTTTTTTTTTACTTAAATGGAAAGACCACATCAAGTTTTATAGCAAAACTGTTTTTATTTAATTTTTTGCTTACTAATTAAAAAGTTATATTTAAATAAAAATTAATTTTTAAACTCAGTTCCGATAACGCGCCGAAAGAATCCGAACGCGTGTGACGTCATTATGTTATATATGGTCTTTGTATCCATGGTTACCAAGTTAAAAATTTATTATTTTTGATAGTATGAGTAATACATATACACAAATACCAACAAATCCAGACACATTTTAACATAACGACGTCACAAACATTCCTGGCGCGTTTTGAAGTCACGTGATATTTTTTAAATTTTTATACATGTTAATTAATTTTTAGTAATTTATCTATAGCTTTAAAAAAATTTTTCTTTTCGATTTTCAATATTATTTATGTTAAATTATTAGAAAAAATTAAAAAATTAATAATTTTTTTAAACTTAAATACCTAATTATATAATTGTTTCAAAACATATTGGAAAAAATCAACCAGTGGTCACAGTCAGGATTCTAACCTGAACCTTTCCACTTTCGCGGCGGAATGAGCTTACAATACTCAACCGTTGCATGATTGCTAAATTAACATTCTCCTTATTCTGAAGCATATAAGGAGAATGTTAATTTAGCAATCATGTCACGGTTGACTATTGTAAGCTCATTCCGCCGAGAAAGTGGAAAGGTTCAGGTTAGAATCCTGACTGTGACCACTGGTTGGTAAAATGATTTTTTCCTATATGTTTCGAAACAATTATATAATTGGCTGCTCTCCAACGAAAAATTTTTCAATTGCATTTCAGCCGTATAAAACTATTATTTTTCTTAAAAATAAATTATGTTTTTACTTCTGTGTTCCGTAAGAAAATGGGAATTTGGTGATAGATGAGATCGTTGCTTTCTTCTTTTTAAAAATGTACTTGAAAATGATAGGCGCGCATGCGCAGTCTATTTTGAGGCTCATGTATGACTGTGCGCGCGCAGCTTCCATCATTTTGATGGAAATCTGCTAAAAGAAGAAACCAACGAATAAACTCATTTTCGAAAAATAGTGTGGAATTTCTTTTGTTCGTAATAACTTCTGCAAAAATGCACAAATTTAAACTTTTTTTTATAAATGTTTGTTTCAGTAAGAACCTTCTCATCTCATAGCCAGGCCCGGACTTAAAGACCCAGGGCCCCTAGGCACTTGACAGTTGGGCCTCCAAGCCCAAAAAAAAAAGGGAAAAAAATGAAATTGGATGGAAATTTAGCAAAAAAAAACGCCAATTGGGTTATCTTACAAAATTTTTGGGCTTTTTTCCTTTAATTACCATCTCCGCCCTGTTGGCCTAGGCAGAAATCCGGGCATGCTCATAACACTTGCCACCCTTGAACAAAATCCTGCGTACGCCCTTGGATATATTTTATTTATTTATTGTAGATTATAGACGCGTCGACATCTAAGGTCATTAGCGTCTTTCAACTACACTAAATAACAACTAGCTTAAAACTAAATAACATCACAAAACATCCATGAGCGCAGGTAGGATTCGAACCCACGACAGTCCAGTCTAGAGGTTGCGGCGGCAAACATGCTAACCACTAGGCTATACTGCCCCCTCCCTTGGATATAGAGCACAAGACAGTGCTTTTCGCAAGATCTATTGAATGAGCGCGCCAGTCAGCTGATATTAGAGGGCCTGCGGTGAGAGATGAAGCCAGGCACGTCATCAATAATATGCTAGTGAACGCCTACTTGCCCGCAAACAGTGCCGTGTACACAAAACTGCACATCGGGTTTTATGACGTTAGGTACAATTTCGGAAAACTGCTATTCATGACAATAAACAGCCAATAGCAAGCTAGAAGGCGGGCGCAATGCATTCACGTTACTATGACGCGGTGGCTTTATCTTTCGCCGCGCTGACCGCTAAGATAAATTCACGTAATATTGTACACTGCCCCCGTCTAACTACTTCACAATATCACCACTTAGCAAACTTTTTGGGGAGAACACTGAAGTAAGATTCAATAATACTGAAAAAACAAACTGACCTGTTGTGGTCCATCGTTTGTCGAATTTAACTGTGAACTATTCATAGAAGAATTCGGAATAGGAGACGGTGTCGATACAGTATTACTTTTAGATGTTACGGTTGTTGTAAAGCTCTGTGTACCGTTAACAGACGTTTGTGCCGATAAACTGTTAACACTAGTTACGATCGATGTTGGTACAGTCAAACCGCTTAAATTTTGCACATTCATACCACTGATATTAGAATTGCTTGTGTGCTGAGGCATACCGGATGAACTGTTCACTATGTATGACTGTACGTTTACTAGATTAGGTACGTTCGATACCATATTTTGATCGTTACTTGTTGTTAACTGTTGCTGAGATATAACTTTCGACTGGGCTATATTATTTACTATTATTTGTTGTTGTAATGATGGCATTCCTGTTGTATTTACTTGATTCATTTGTTGAGACATGTTTACTACAAAAATAAAAAATGATTAATTTTTATGCAAAATGATTCTACAAAATAAAAACTTGCATTTCATTTACAAGTATGTAATGTGAAAAAAACAACTATCAATATTTTCAGTCAAATTTTAATCGACAAAACAAATGCTGATACAAAAATTAAAACTTCTATTCCACATACAGGTTATGTTAGTAAAAAAACACTACCGATATTTTATAAAAATTCTAACCAAGCAAACAAAATGTATGAAAATTAATATATAAAGTAAAAAATGCAACTAACCTGTTTTTAAATAATATTTATGACTATGTTATATAAATAACAATTTTTTTAAAACTGCACTAGTCTGTACATTATTTTACAAAATTGGCATTCGATGAATTGAATTTTTATCATAAATGTAAAAAAACACTTTTAAGTTCTCCCCTGACAATAATAACAATATTTTTACCTTTCCAAAATCAAATTTCAACTCACAAATTCGTTTTAGAAAATAGAAATGTCACTTCCAGAAACTGAAAAGTGAAAACAACAGTTCCAGTTCCCCTTCCCAGTTTAGGTTAGTAAACCATAGATGTAACAGAATTGCTCATGATTTTTCACTCTATTTCACATCACTTTTTTAATGTCAACAAAACAACAAATGTTTCATTTGTTCATTGAAGACTCGCTGACCATTAATTATAACCAAATAATTGTTCACGAACATAGAAAAACTGAAATTAATGTTGCACCCACAGTTTGGGAGCAATTTCGACAAATATTTTTACCTCCTAATTTATAGTTTGACAGTCCAATTGTCAAAGTGCCATACAAGTTTTAATTTTTTTTGAAGATATATTTTATATTATTGTTTTATTTCATTGTATTTTACAAATAAAATAATTAATGCTATTTAACCTTCTATAAAAAACGACTATACGCGAGTATTGAAATTATAACCTGAAATATCAACAAAAATGGCGATGTTAAAAAAAGATGTGGTTCTAAAACCAGATTTGCCATCAACATTACTATTAGACAAACATGCAACATTTATAGCAGCTTACGGTAAAAACAAAGACGACTATGAATACGCCATGACCGACTATTTGCGAATGTCAGGTGTTTATTGGGGTTTAACAGCTTTGGAATTAATGGACAAAAGCCATCTTCTACCGGTGGACGAAATCGTCGACTTCATTAAACAGTGTCAAGATCCTGAATGCGGAGGCATCAGTGCAAGTATAGGCCACGACCCCCACATGCTTTACACGCTAAGCGCCGTTCAAATCCTAACGATACTCGATAAAATTGATTCGATCGATGTGAATGGAATCGTTAAATACGTTTCATCTCTTCAGCAGCCAGACGGCAGTTTCACGGGCGACAAATGGGGAGAAGTCGATACGAGATTTTCGTTTTGCGCCGTCGCTTGTTTATCGTTACTTAAACGTATGGACGCAATCGATATCAACAAAGCGGTCGAATTCGTTAAATCTTGCATGAACTTCGATGGCGGTTTTGGATCGAGACCGAAATCAGAAAGTCACGCCGGTTTGATATATTGTTGCATTGGATTTCTTTCTGTAACGGGCAATTTACATATAGTCGATGCAGATACTTTAGGTTGGTGGCTTTGCGAGAGACAACTAGATTCGGGCGGTCTCAACGGCCGACCGGAAAAGTTACCGGACGTATGTTATTCGTGGTGGGTTCTGTCGTCGCTAACAATGTTGGGAAGATTGCATTGGATCGATTCGAAAGCGCTTGAGAAATTTATACTGGCGTGCCAGGATTCCGAGACCGGTGGGTTTAGCGATCGACCTGGAGACGTTGCTGATCCGTTCCACACTTTATTTGGATTGGCCGCTTTATCGTTGCTTGGAAACACTTCGCTGAAAGCTGTCGATCCTACATTTTGCATGCCGAAACATGTTATACAGAAATTGCAGCTAAAACCTCATGTGCTTAGTATATGAACAGGCGTGTATTAGAGTGATTTTGAACTTTACGATCTTTGTGTTGGTTAAACAAGTGCGGATAATTTAGCGAACTAAACTGTATAATTCGTTTATACACAAACGTCATATACTCTTGTTATCGAGCGTCTATAATCTAATCTCAGACGCTTATGACCTCTGTTGTCAAGCGCTTATAATTTACAATATCTATGTACAGATTGTATCAAATTAAAGCTGTGCATAGGGCGTTCTGAAATAAGAAATTATTGATAAAATCACAAAACAAAGATGACGCTATCAGGTTGTATGGGTATTATTTATTTACAGTAACTACAGAAACTTCCTATTAGCGATCATTTATCTCGTTTTTATTTACTGCTTTATACAAGGTGATTCTGTAATGAGTACCATAAATGATACAGGATGTACCCACTGTCAAAATAATACGAAAACCAAGAATAACTTTTTTTCCAAAAGTGCTTTTCTAACAAGATACAGGGTGTTAAAGGGTCGATTTGGAGAACACTTATTTGCTCGTATCTTTTAACTGGGTTGAACAATTTAATTCATTTTTGGTAGACATCTACTACATAATAAGGACCGTAAACGGACAAAATTTTGTTGCATTTGAACAACCCAGTGGCGTAGAATTGGGGGTCATGTGACACTTTTTCCCCCCAAAAAAAGTTGCTGTTGGGTTTTTTTCCATTTTTCTTTGTTTTTTTAGTATTATTGGTTCAAATACAACAAAAAAGGTACACTTGTTACATTTGCCCAGAAGCGTCCGTTTCCGAGATATTCTGACTTGCGTGTCACTATGTGAAATACCAGGCTGCAAAGTTATCACAGAAAAAGTTTTATTAACAAACAAATAAAATACTTAAAGTCGAATACATCTAGGTAATAAAGTTTAATTAACAAAAAAATAAAAATTAGTAAAAATAAAATTAAAGTAAGTTTTCAAAGTGTCCTCCCTTGGAACATGACCCCCAATTCTACGCCACTGGGTTGTTCAAATGCAACAAAATTTTGTCCGTTTACGGTCCTTATTATGTAGCAGATGTCTACCAAAAATGAATGAAATTGTTCAACCCAGTTAAAAGATACGATCAAATAAGTGTTCTCCAAATCGACCCTTTAACACCCTGTATCTTGTTTGGGAAGCACTTTTGGAAAAAAAGTTATTCTTGGTTTTCGTATTATTTTGACAGTAGGTACATCCTGTATCATTTATGGTACTCATTACAGAATCACCTTGTATATTAATCTCTTACACACAGAACACCCTATGCACAGCTTTAATTTGATACAATCTGTATAATCTACCAGAATGCAGTGGAAGCGTATTTAATTCAATTACATAAATAAAACTGTAATCAAAGGGAAAAAAATGAACCGGTTATGAGATCACTCATTTGTCCGTCTGTCTGCCAGTTGAATTTCTCTAACAGATATCAAGCTGAAATTTGCCATAATATCTATAAACCTTACTATAAAACTATAGTAACTATCGAAATGTTTCCTTAACTCCGCCATGTTTTTTAAGCCACTCCCATTTGACAGATCCCAATAATACTTCAACTTTTTTTTGTGATGAGCAAAAAATTTGGTTTCTTGAATATTTTCGCAGTATACCTCGGCGTAATATGACGTTTCTATACAACCGAATTATACGCATGAAGTATGCATGAAAAAAAAATAGACACAAAACAAAAATCTATTTTTGAGGTTATGTTTAGGTACTCACATGAAGTGTATTAGAACAAGTATAATTTTTAAAAAGCATTTATTTTGTACAGTTATAAAATAAATAACAAACTTATAAATAAATTGAATTAAATTAATAAATGCCCTTTATTTTATTGCCTGTAAATCGAAAATATGTATATAATTAAAATCATATCAATAAAACTGTAAGTAAATAATGTTAAATAAAAAAAGTTTCGAAACTCGAAAAATGAGACATACCCCACTTCTGTAATTTCGATACTCTTCTTTTTTTTAAATACTAGGAACACAATAATCTGAATAAAAAAATAATTACATATCTCAAAAGCGTTTACCGATGAAGTACTAAGTCGCTATAAAATATTCTATTTTACATAATTCATTTTGTCTAGCAATGAAATTAAGTATTATGATATCGTTCTGGAAAGAATTAACCTATTACAGATGCAATCGATGAGTTTAAACGTGTAACCAGGGTGGCCACAAATATCACGAAAAAATCCCTAGATTTCTAGTACCAGCAATATAGCATAACTATAGGAATAAAACGTCAAGTGCTTCAGCTCTACTGGCAGTAAGAAGGTGAGCGGACAGATTTTTCATCGATAAATTCAAAGGCCAACCCTAAAATATCCCGGGTCCAAAATTTGTAGTTAAGTCACTGGTAAGAACGGAAGTCGATTGACCAAATTAAATAAGATCGCACAGGGTCAGGGGTGGCCAACTTGGCTGGGACTGAGATCTACTTTTTCTCGAATTCTAGCGATTACAATTGCAAATTTCTTCTTCCAAATTTTTTCATTCACAGCCATACCTATGCTGTTGATGCCCTGTAGGTAGAACCTTTGGATATGTGTTTGAGGTAAATAATACAAATTTTAGTTCATTAACAATCGATAGATCGCGATCGACGTGTTGGCCGTCCCTGCTATATGTATTCGTAATTAAATTCAAAGTGGCTAGCCTCTATAGTCAGTAAATTAATCCTAAGCGGGATGACCTCCAAACAAATATGGCCGTTGTTGAATATCAGAGCCTTAAAGAAATGGACAGCTAGAATGAAGTAGAGGACAGTATGGTTCAGTTGGTAGCGTCGCGGCCTTTGAATCAGACTGTCGTGGGTTCGAATCCCACCTCTGCTCATGGATGTTTTGTGATGTTATTTAGTTTTAAGAAGTGATATATGATATTTGTTGTATTTAAGACGCTAATGACCTAAGTTGTCGACGCGTCTATAATCCACAATAAATTAAATAGAATGAAGTACTCTATAACCTTCTTCAATACACCTAACTCAACGTTTTTCATGCATGTCGCCTTTACTTAGTCCAACGTATTTCCATACATTTATATAATGTAATGCATAATCTGTCATGTTTTGTTAGAAACTGTGTTTTAAAGACCACCAACAGTTACGGTTATTTGGGCCTAGCACCAATTCATATTTTCAATTCATTATTTTTTTTTAATAATAAATTGAAAATTCAATTGACACTTTTACTAGGTCTCAGGCTAGAACCCGGGAACTGGGGACTTGTCATAGAGAAACCATAGCAACGCCTTGTAAACAACAGCACTGCTACACGCTCGGCTATTCTCAAGCCCGTCATGTTTTGTTGGTTCTGTCAAAACACGGAGTGATAGTGAAGCTAGTGTTGCTAGTTCATAGTTGTATTGTCAAAGGTTAGAGCAGGATGGAGACTCCACTGACGTGTTAAAATTACAAGGTCGTCCCGCTTAGAACATTACCCACGCTACCACCTATTGTTCGATTTAATTGCGAATACAAAGGGCAAAAAAGGTGTGACTCCATGGTTAATTTTACGAGAAAGTAAATAACCAAGATTTACTCACTAAAAATCGAGAACAAGCGAGCACTTGTTAAAATTTTGATGAGTCGAAATACTGAAGACGTTTAATTTCTTTACACGTTTAAAAAAATACCGCTAAGCCTTGCATCTTACTATATTTTATAATACTAATACCGATACAACCGATTTAATTATGAGTCACCTCGTGCCAACTGTTGATCGAAAACCTTCTTCACGTCTTCGAACACCTTCTCTGGAGGATTTGTCGCATCGATGCGTCTTACGAGCGCCTGTTTTTCGTAATGCTCAATAATCGGCATTGTGTCATTTATGTACGTCTGAAAACGTTTCTTTAAGCTCTCTTCATTGTCGTCTGAGCGGCCGCTGCCTGCAGCGCCTCGCGACAAACAACGTTTTGAACAAACCTAAAATATTTGATACATTTTTAGAGTGTTGGATCTCCAAGTCACTATACAGGGTGTCCAAGTTGACGTTGGCTAACATGGGTAACTTTGTTATTAGTGGAGATAGAAAGTCGGTTAAATGGGCAAAGTAGTGCAGAATTATGTGCTCATTAACGTCCCGTCGAAAAAACAATTGAATTTTGACACACTATGGATCTATTTAGAAAATAGTGAAAATTGCCGTTTTTGAAAACTGGCCATAACTTTTTTATTTATGAAGATATCTGAAAATTTCTTTAACCATTTTTTGATAACTTTTTATGATCTTTTCAGTGGCGTAGGTTTAATTTTTTTATATCCACTACATAATGAGATATTGACATGAACTTTGGTTTTTCTTATGGACGCCATTTTGGAGTTTAGATATTCGAATTCTGCTTATTTTTCTGATTAATTTGGTGTATCATATGCTACATTTAAAAAAATGCAATTAACGTCCCATATTAGAGGCACTATAAAAACAACTGACAGTCAAATTATATTTCAGTTCTGCCAAACTACGATTTATTATTAATTTTACACTTAAAATGTTCGCACTACTTAATTATAACTTGATTGTCAGTTGTTTTTAATGTCTCTTTTATGGGACGTTCATTGCAAATTTTTTAAATGTGGCATGTGATACACCAAATTAATCAGAAAAATAAGCAGAATATTTTTCTTTAATAATAAATTGAAAATCCAATTGACACTTTTACCAGCTCTCGGGCTAGAATCCGGGAACTGGGGACTTGCAATAGAGGAACCATAGCAACGCCATGTAAACAACAGCATTGCTACACTCTCAGCTATTCTCAAGCCCTGTGTATTGGTTCTAGAATTTCTAATTACCTCTTGAGTGCAATCGAAAAACAAAACAAACAACAATTGCACTTTCTGTGACATCTGTTTAGTCCATCCGTCCAAATTATCTTTATTGCGTGGAAAGCCATCGATCAAAAACTGATCTTTATCGGACAGTTCCATGGCTCGTTCAATTAGACTACATGTTATTTCGACGGGAACGATCTTCCCCTCTCGTATATGTTGCTCGATAAGTTCACCATATTGTGATCCCGGTTTATTGCGTTCCTCGCGCAACAAATCGCCCGCTGATAAATGGACGAAACCGTATTCCTAAACAAAGAATCATAAAGTACAGTAAAGCGACGTTAATGTGAAAAATTATCCCAACATAAGTAGTTAAAATTGCGACGAGTCGACATTAATTCAAAACGGAAAAATCGAACCCAAATCTAATCTGTTATGGCGCCCAACGTGGGGCGCCACTTTTCATCGAAACCATGTATGTGTGCAAAGTTTCAAGCCAATCGTATGGAGAAATTGGTCAAAATTGGATTACAAGATTTGACCCTAAACAACTAACTATCAAGTGAAGTTAATAAAAACCTTATAAAGGGCTTTTCAATTCGAAATTTCACACGTAATCAAGTAAGTTTATATAGATGCTAATCTCCAAAACTACTGGACCCATTTGAATGAAACTTTCACCAACATATTCCTTAGAATTTAGATAATGTTGATTCATCAGAATTATCATAGGATAGGCCAGGGGTCGGCAACCTTTTAAGACGGAAGAGCCAAAAGTTACAATTTACAAAATTTCCCAGTTTTTAAAGAGCCACTAACATTTTTATTTCAATATTATGGTATTTGATTAGGATTATAACTAAACAAACAGAACAGTGTTGCCACATTTAAAAAATGTCAGCTGCCGTAAACTCTCTACCTATTCTCACTGTTCTCTGTTGAGTGTTTTTATCCTGTTTAAAGTTTTTTTGCAGTATAATATTTTTTATGTTTTGAAAATAAAATAATATAATTATTAATATTTGCGCATGGAACTGGAGAGCCGCATCTTGACATCATAAGAGCCGCAGGTTGCCGACCCCTGGGATAGGCTATTCAATTCGATTTGTACCTGGGCAAATCCGGGGGCCGGCTAGCAGGTATTACAACAAATTTATATATTGTGTGTGGTTACAGATGGTTCGAATAAACGGGGCTTTACTGTCTCAGATTACTTTCGAGAAAAAAAAATCGATTTACTTACTTTTACGATATTGAGACACTGGGTGCCTTTTCCCGCACCAGGTCCGCCAAGAACAAAAATAATTTTCGGTGCCATTTTTATTCCCGTTTTCAAGCACTTAAATGCACTGTTCATTCAAACCTAAAATATAAATTAATATCAAAATAATTAAAAAACATTACCAACAAAATGTACTTGCGTCTTTTGGACAAATAACCGTTTTTCATTGGATAGATACCCTTCCCAAACTTCCACCCAATTCAAAGATACATTGTCTTAAACCTTCCTAAAAAAATTCTATAAAACTCAACTAAATCGGTTCAGTGGTACGAACGTACCTTTAGTAACAGAAACTTTGCTGAAATATTTGTACTTCCCAGAGGTTCCCATACCCCCGTTAATGACTGATAGCTTAAAACGTTCCCTGGGAAATAACATAATGTATAAAAACCTCATGCAAATCGATTCAGTGGTAAATATTACATTTATTTTGTTATTATTGGCTTACTGATGCTTATAAGCGTAATTAACAAACGCGATTGTGGAAGTTCTGGGTTCGATTGAGAGTTTCATACAATTTTCTATACAGACGCCAGTACACTTTTGTAGATTCAAGTAATAATACAGTAGAAATTCATTAATAAGACGCTTCATGTTCAACGGTATTGCGGGAGTACCGTAAACGCCGGCTAAAACTTATAGCTAATCAGTGGCGTAACTTCACTTCGCGGGGCCCATGTGTAAAATTTTTTTTGGGGCCCCCCTCCACAACTTTACCCAACTAAGAAAAATTTCCAATTATTCATGACATCATCATCCCATCAACATTTGATTGTATTCTCAAAATGTTCTACGTCATATATAAACGACTCTAATTAAAAGAAGTTCTACTGGTATTCTTCAGACAATAATATTGCGCTCTTTTATATTTAAGGATAAATAAATCCTCCAGTCGTCTTCATCAAATCATAATTATTCACATAAACGATACAGAGTTTAGTAAGAAAATTTATTACAGTAATGTCAACTATTATTACAAATTTTTTTCCATTCACAAATTGTAGAAAGTTAGGTAATGCAGTGTATTGTTAAACTCACATGTGCCATACTCAACTGTGCTCAACTGAGTGTACACATTCAGTGCATCAGCATGTTAGCATGTGGCAGCAGTATAAAACTGCTGCCAACTGCGTGCTCATGACCATTATAATACCATACAAGCGGTAAATATTGAGTGCGCGCCCTGTCGAAATCCCAAATAAGGTACACTCTAAAATCTAAATCAAACATGGCGAATTTCATATTAAAAAGCAATTGATTGAAACAATAGTATTTGAATCTAGAAAGTAAATGCAATCTGCGCTTAGATCATATATAATTGGACTGAGAAAAAAATCGAGTGTAAAGATTAATCAATCAGTAGTTGACCCGAAAATTGGGGGGCTCTCGAGGTTAGGGGGCTCCGGTGATTGCCACCTGGAACACCTGTGGTAGATACGCCACTGTAGCTAATGCATTTTAGTAAGCTAGATTACTGACAACCTGATTTGTGAGATCCTACTGTATTATTTAAATGTGATTATTTTTTAACGTAAAAGATTTAAATGTTAGTTTATATTGAAGCCTTATAAGAAAAAACATTTGAAGCAACTTTAATTTATGAATTTTTTTACTGTCGATAACTTTCCAGTAAAAATATTTACAAAACAAATAAAATAAAACGCTGCTTCTTTTTGAACTAAGAGGATTTTTGGTTTTAATGTTCTTAAGGAAGGCGTAAATCCCAGCCACTAAAAGTTTTGTAAGTGGCAAATTAAAATTCTATTTAAAATTCAAAATATAAACATCTTTGTATCTATTTTTAGTAATTGGCAATAATATTAAAAACAAAAAATCGCTGTATAAACCAGACGATACGCTTCAAAATTTAGAAAAATCATTTCTTTTTAAGGCGCTAACCGCTGTTTAAACAAAAGGTCTAAATAAAAAAGTAAAAACCTTGTGAAAAGGTGAACAGGAATTGCTTACTAAAGATATAAAATTCATGCCAATAATTGATTGAAAAATATATTCAATTTACAAATAAATTAGCCATAAATCTAATTAATGAAATCCACTTTTTATTTTCTAATAAAGTAAATGGTTATTTTTTTTAATCCATGCTTTCATGTTTTGTTTTTAAATCAGTGATGATCTATAATTATACATATATCAAAAATTATGTTAATTAGTAAATGAATCAGTACTCACCTCATAGAACGCCACGTATATATCTTTTAATTCACCGAAGCACAATTTACCTTAAACCCACTTAACAAAATTGACATAAAGATGTCATAAAAAATTACACATGATTGACCATAGATAAAATCGCCCTACTAGCGATATCTAGCGGTCGAACGACGAACTGAAATCCTATTGATTTTAATGAAACAAAGATAAGAAACCAACTATTAGTTGGGACCGCAAAGATTACCTGAATCAAAACCGATTAGTATTTTCAATGCACTTTGTTCGATAATTAAATCGAATTGATATTTTCACCAGTTCTCAGGTTAGAATTTGAAAACTGAGGGTTTTTACCGTTTTCATTATTTATTATAGCCAGGTCTGTCTAAAAAGACGCTAGCAACGATGTTCCTTTCAATTCTCTCTCGGCTAAGTACGAGAATTATTGTAACTCCCGCTACACACGTCTCGCCGCTCTTTCTCAGATCTATACATCCATTTTACCTAAATCTCCCTACTTGGAAGATACGTAGGGATTTTTTGTAAGAACATTAATTACTCATTAGATGAGATTTTGGTCTCAGCTCGCGTTCTTAGAGTGAGTTGACTATATTTCATTAACTATATAGGCTTCTTCGACCTACGCTATGGCCGTATATTAAAAATTAAAAACAGATGGATATTATCCATTATTGACGCTCGACAACAGATGTCATAAACGTCTATAAAAATATTAAATGTTTACTGATATTTTGAGACCTGATACCATGGAGTATTAAGTTTGAGACCCCCCCCCCTTCCCAGACAGTTGTGCAGCTTGGCTTCGCCCAGCCTCCAGATGCAAATCGGTATGAAAATTGAAATCATGTTATTGTCAAATATATTTTCACTCCAAGAAATAAGCTATCGAAACCACATTCAAATCCGTTCAGTCGGACATTATTTTCAATCAGTTTTTTCAAATTTTTATGAACATTAAATTCTCGCACTAAATTTGGAGCCTCAAGAAAAACAATTTTTCCAAAAATTAAACAGGAACTGATCCCAGCGATAATTCAAATTGCAAAGAAAATGTTAGAAAATTTTGCGATAGCTTTCTAGCAAAAAAACCTGGTACATGCTCCCCTAATCTATTCCCCGTCACGGAAACTGGTCCACGCCCGAAAATTAAAAAGTTTTACACTGCAGCTGAAGCAGCATTCATTTTTTAAATATAAAGAAATTAATTGGTATATAATAAAATCAATCGATTTAAAACCCCTTATATCCACACCATATTATTCACATAACAATTAGAGGTGAAAATAATATATATCTCAGACAGCTAGGCTGCCATGATTTTTGAGCTATATCTAAGAAAAAATCAAATGACCACTGTCGGGACTTGAACCCGAAACCCCCAGTTTCCGGCTAGGTGAGTTACCGATTTCTCCACAGTGCCCGAGAGTGGAAACCGATCTCTTCTTATATATAGCAATTTCACGTTGAAAACACACTACATGCGAGAGTCGACTATTTAAATAAACTGCAAAGCATAGTACAGCTATTAACCAGTCGAATCATTATACATGCGAGAGTTAACATTTTATAAGTTTTATCAACTTAATAAAGAAATTAATTAATAAAAAACAACTGTTAGTAATAAACTGTACCGTCAGAAATAGGATGTTATTAGTGTCTAGTCGAAATACAAATTAAGTATCGAGAAATTGTCGTCATTGGAAATTCAAGATAACAAATTATCAATTTAGTTTTTGAACTTTCACCTAACACAGTGGCGTTGACTTTTATAAATCCTTGTCAGAAAATATGAATTTATAATACCTATTTGTGAAATTTATTACAAATTAAAGATTTCCAGACATAAAGACCTTTAAATATAACAAAAAATTCACAGATTTCGCAATCCTTGCAACCATCGAGGACATTGGAAATGATAACAGCATATATGAAACATAATTAACTGTTTATTATACACACAATATTTATCAATGCACTGTTTAGTTTTGTCAGGAATAACCCTATTATTCTTCTGTTATATACGCGTTCACTTTTGCTTGATTACTTAACTTTTAAATGGATTTTTCTACAGTATTTATTAACATTTGCTCAAAAATAACACCGCAGATCGTCGCAAATACCTCTCAATTAACTAGACATGATATAAAACACATTTCGAAAAAATTGCACTTGTTCAATTTTGCATGATTGCTCCTCACTTGATCGCGACACCGTTGTCTTTTGACCTTGAACGAAAACTTTTAACTCTGCCCCCATATACGAACATAAACATTTCCAATGTTAAAAACTGTTTTCGTACGCTTACATGGTACATACTACCCGGGCGTAGCCGGGACGGGCCGCTAGTTAAGTATATAAAATGGACAAATGGTACGTACACATACGATATTCTATTCTCCCCATGCGACCGTTTTTTTGAGAATTTACTCCTGCACCAGTCTTTTCAGCTTTCAAAAAACGCCATTGCGCCAACACCCCCCCACGCTCCGTGATAAACTCACCCTATACAAGGAACCTTGCACCCCGCGAGGGTTCGTTTAAATATCACCAAAAATCTTGTGTCCATTTTGTAATTTTACCTTTTTTTTATTAATTATCTCAAACGCAAATGAATTCTTTTTTGTGAACTGTTTTTAAAATGTCCACCTATATTATTGTATTACAAACACATTCTGATATGATGATATATCCCTTTGTTGGCATTTCAGCGAATTTTTACAGAAACTCAAGTTACACAATCTATCATTTCTTGGTTAGTGTACATTGTAGCATAAATTTATTTGTTGGATGCGTTATATCGTTAATATTATTTACCAAAATGGATAAATTTAACGTACATTTACCAATAATATGTATCAACAGGCCGTCAAACGTATATTGTTTATAAAAACAGATTCGCATCTATCAGCTGCGGTTGGACCATTTATTTCAAAGTTATTATTTAGCGATTAAAACAATGGCATGGCGAAATAATTGTTACAATAATATATTACAGCAATCTTACCTTAGATTTTCTAATAGCAGTTGAATTTTAATCCAGTTTTTGTAACACAAAACACAAAAAACACACACAGAACTCACGTTTTACAAACCGTTTTTAATTATGACAGTCTACTGTTTTTTTAAATGTCGATAATTTCCTTGCCTATTTTTTTATGAAACCGCGCTTCAAAAACTGTTACGAAATTTAAATAAAAATGCATAAAAACAACTTACGCATGCGTATAAATTTACAGTGTAAACTATTTAACCTACCAATTAGTTAAAAAAAGCCCTCTCATAAATTGTATTAATTGAATTAAATTAATAACAGGATGAATAACACTATTGCACGCCACTGTTAAACCAAGATGCGTATTTTATGTTGTTATAGACTTTAGTTCTTAAGAAAATAGAATGAAATCTGTTCATTTTATTAGTTAATTAAATAAAACTATCATTATTAGTGAAAAAAAGTGAAATGCTTCTAAAATGGATTTTATTTCTGCATTTTGCAGTTGTAAGTGTTCTAGCGGTCCTTCAAGAGGAACAAATCGAAGGTATAAATAAATATTAACATAACAGTTCATTGGTTTTATTAAAATTAAATTATTTCTGTAAAACACAAGAACGAACAGTAATAACTAGGTAATTGTTTTTTTTTTAAACAAAAGTAATACAGAAACAAAGGAAATGTAACATGTTGATCTTCAACTTCTTTTTTTTAATATTATGTACGCACAGGGAAAGTTTGGTAATTGACCATTTATAGAATATGTATTTGCATATGGACGATGTTTCTTCAATCGATGGCATTTCTTTGTAACAAATTAAAACTCAACTCACAGGCACTTTTACCCCCGGATAAGTTTAACTAAAGAAGAAAGATATCAACATTGATTTTTTTAAACCGTACACATGTTAACACATATTCCTATTTTTTTTAAAGATGCTGTTCCAAAACCAGATGAAGAATCGCTCGCCACGGCTGAAAAAAAACTCAGCGATCAAATACTTCTTATACTGGACCATTATAAGCAAGAAGATCCGGTCGGAATACCAGGAGTGCCCATTCCGGATCCAATGCCGATACCTCCGTTGAAACATTCGTTTTCGGTGGCAACGATGAATTTCAAAGATGTCAACGTTTACGGTCTTTCGAAATTCAAAATTGTATCGATGAAGTCTGATCTAAACGCAATGCAAGTACGTTCCAAATTTTTATAATCGAATTTTTTTTTAACTATACGGTCAGAGCTTCAACTAGTATACTTTTTATCCGGCTAGTGCAGGGGTCGGCAACCTGCGGCTCGCGAGTGGCATGCGGCTCTTATGATGTCAAGATGTGGCTCTCCAGTTCCATGCGCAAATATTAATAATTATATTATTTTATTTTCAAAACTCATAAAAAATATTATACTGCAAAAAAAAAATTTAAACAGAATAAAAACACTCAACAGAGAACAGTGAGAATAGGTGGAGTAGAGAGTATACAGACAGCTGACATTTTTTAAATGTGGCAACACTGTTCTGTTTGTTTGGTTATAATCCTAACCAAATACCATAATATTGAAATAAAAATGTTAGTGGCTCTTTAAAAACTGGGAAATTTTGTAAATTGTAACTTTTGGCTCTTCCGTCTCAAAAGGTTGCCGACCCCTGGGCTAGTGATATTAACGCAAGCGAAACCGCGTGCCTAAGCTAGTATAAAAATCTTGTTGATGATATATTTAATAATATCATCCATCTCTATATAAAATTAAAAATAAATAAACACAATAACATTTGATTTAATCAAGACAGGTCTAATAGACCGAGAGCTAGTTACAATTTTTTGGTGTTATTTATTCAAAGCCTTGTGAAGATGTTGAGGAAGGCATATTAAAGTGCCCTGAGTAAGGGATTTTGCTAGATAGCGGTATGGGATGGATGCAGACAGTCCCCAACATGTAACAAAAAAATGATCACAATTATTATTGCTTCAAGGCTGAAATTGTTTGTATAGCTTGTCGGTGACCCAATAATGCCATTATAATATTTGCCGATCGATTGGGCAGTATTAAAGGGGTGGCAGATCACCCTAAACGTGTCATGTAAGAAAACAATGTTGTGGTCGACATTGTAGGGTATTGACGTTGTCACAAAAAGACCCAAACACTAATAAGTTTCAATTTAGGAGAGAAAACCTCAGTGGCAAAAGGATCAAATAAAATTTGCAATATTGATGATTAGAATAACCATACATTGGAAAGAGGTTCAATTTAAGATTTTTATCCAGTGACTATTTTATATCTTTTTTAAAAAAATCACAAACAATTTCATGATGTTTAATTATAAATTATACAGTGTACAATATACTGAATTTTTGACAGCATTGATGCTCTGAGGATGGTGCAATGAGCACCGAAACGTAAGCTTATAAATGCAAATTTAATCATCAGTATTGCAAATTTTATTTGATCCTTTTGCCACTGAGTTTTTCTCTCCTAATTTCTACATGATCTACGGATCACCATTTCTCTATATCATAGAGTTCTTCAACTATAAGTTTCCTCAAATATTTTTTTTTTTCAAAAAGGTAAAAGTGGCGTTGACAATTGACACGATGTTAGTGCGTGGGAATTACACAATGTCAACGTGGATAAGTAAATCTCAAGGTCCTTTTACTGTCAAAATGACCAACGTGTTCGTCGAAGGTGTCGCTCGATTAGAAGTGGAACGAGACGGTAAACTTCAGGCGCAAGACATACAGATGGATATTTCGTTCCAAACTATCGATATGAATTTTGAAAATCTCGGGTTCATGGGCAGCGTTTTTCAGGTAAAAAATATCTTTTCATATTTTTTTTTGTGAAACAGTGCTGAATATTTGGGTATACGAGTACTCAGTACAAGTTCCGTAACGTAACTCAATACTTGGATGCACACTGAACTCTTTGTGAAATACTAGGGCAGAGCTGCCGGAGTGTTCGTATCTATAAAAAAGTGTTTGTATTTTTCCATTTTTACTTTTTGTTAAATTGTATTTTAAAGACCACCAACAGCTAAGGTTATTTGGGCCCAGCACCAATTCATATTTTCAATTCATTATTTTTTTTTTAATAATAAATTGAAAATCCAATTGACACTTTTACCAGCTCTCGGGCTAGAACTCGGGAACTGGGGACTTGTAATAGAGGAACCATAGCAACGCCATGTAAACAACAGCATTGCTACACGCTCGGCTATTCTCAAGCCCTTTACTTTTTGTTTTATTTTATATTTTGTGATTGGAAAATACAATGGTTTTTAAAAGTAAAGTTCAGAGTTTTAGGCGGACAACCTAATTATTAGTATAACTAAATAGTTCCAAAATTTAAGACAGTGAGTCATGCACTCATACCTCACTATTTATAAGCGGAACAGTTTGTATGCATGGGACTCGTATGCTTGCATTGTTTCATTGCTTTTCCGCTCCATTAACCTTGTTACTCACTTAAAGTCTTCATGGTTTCCGGGCTTGTAGGCTCACAGGTCAGTGACCTGTGAGCCGCCAAGGAGGACACTTCGACCGCTGCCACATCGCCTTTGAGAATGTCTACCGCAGTTGTAGACGAAACGTCAGGTAGAAATACCACCGGACCACGGCCTACAAGCCCGGAAACCATGAAGACTTGGAACAATGCCGGCCGTGAAAGCTTGCACACTTGTTACTCACTATCTTAAATTTCGGAATTTGACTATAGTTAAATCATAATTAAACTAGTATCTTATTTTTAAACGCATTATAAAATAAATAGGTAGTAATATTTAAATAATAGCTGCTGTTATGCAGGTAGGTACTTAGTTGGAAATAATATTGTTTATAATAGTATATTGTGTGAGTTGTGACTAGTGTACTAAAAACATCGCGCCTGACGCATAAATATTTAGCACACGTGTTGCACACTATACTTTATATTAACACCGAAAAGAGGTACATAATGTTCATTAGATAACGGGTTTTTCAAATGTTTTTCCATTATTCATCGAAAAGCGTTTCATAATGGATCATGACGTCACTCATCAATAAACGGTCATTTAAGGTCCGCAAAACTGATACGAAAAAACACTAAAAGCGTGCATGTGTTATATAATAGTATATTGTGTAACTAGTGTGCTAAATACATCTTTATACGTCAGGCGCGATATTTTCAGCACGAGCAGTAGGAGAGCGCTCACGAGCCTTGGCGAGTGAGCATCGCGAGCCGAATACGAGTGCTGATGTTTTCAGCACGAGTAGTAGGCGAGCGCACACGAGCCTTGGCGAGTTTGCATCGCGAGCCGCATACGAGTGCTGAAAATATAGCGCCTGACGCATAAAGATTTAGCACACGCGTTGCACACTATACTTTATATAACACATGCATGGTTTTAGAATTTAAATGAATTAAAAAAAAAAACAGTTACATAATGGTTCATTATGTAACTAGTTGCATAATGGTTCATTATGTAACTAGTTACATAATGGTTCATTATGCAACTGTTTTTTCATTATAGCACTGAAAAGCGTTGCATAATGGATCATCATGTAACTAGTTACATAATGAACCATTATAGCACTGAAAAGCGTTACATAATGGTCACTAGTCAATAAACGGCTATTTAAGGTTCGCAAATCAGATACGAAAAAACACTAAAAGCGTGCATGTGTTATATAAAAATTATTATAAACAAAAAATTGTTAGGGCCGGCGCATAAGAGCAGTCAGTAACAAACAATATAGTTACCGGATCTCTGTGAACACGGTATGCGCACGCATACAGATAAAAAATATATGTGGATTGGTTCCATGTTTTTAATTTTTTTCCATATGCATTAGCTATCTAGTTAGTAAATTGTAGAAATCAGTGCTTTGTACCAAAAGAATTAAAGACAAATTTTGTTTAATATTTTTTACAGAGCATAATAAATTCAGTAGGAAACTTCCTGTTCGATTCCATTAAACCGTTTATTTTGGATCAAGCGAACCAAAATATTCGCGGTGACTTAAACAGAGAGATTTCGAAAATTCCAAGCACGTTCCCGAATTCCATACCACCGTTCGATATGGCTGTCGCACAAGCGAGGAAATACGTTCGAGACAAAGGCTACGATCCTTACAAAATTGATGACTACAACCACACGGTAACTAGATAATAGTTCTTTTTATGATTCCGTACCAAAATGGTAAAAACGGAAACCTTATAGTGAGACTTTGCTGTTAATTAAAAAAAAAATGGGATGTGCTTATGACCACACGACAGAAGTGAAAACTTAAGATTTTCTAATTTTTTGTGTCATCTATTAGCGCATTTATGAACTAAAAATAATTTACTAAAATAAAAAAATATATAAATAAATATCATGTAGAATTTAGAAAAAAAAATATGTCAAAAATTATACGGTGCCATCAGGTTTCGAACCGAGGTTCCTATGCATATAACGCAAAGACGCTGCTTACTTAGCTATCGGTGCAACTGTGTAGCGTGCATTTTTTATGATATAAGTATGTCAGCCGGGCACAGTTGTAAGAGACCAGTCAGTACCCAGACGTGTATTAACAGCATACTGCAAATATGTGTTCGTGTTTGAGCCGAGTAACCCCGATTCAGCGAATCTCACTGTCGGGTTGCGAATGCGAACGTGCAACCCAAACGGTTCACTTTATTTCACTACCCAGGCAAAGAGTGCCTAACGCGCCTAAGGAAGTTTTCACTTCAAAAACATTTTAAGCTCAACTGATATTCAGATATGGAGTTTTACGAAACAAATAAATACTTCTTATTCAGTTGTTTTCTTATAATACAGTGTCATTTATTTTACTATAACTATAAAGCATAGAAAAAAAATTGTGTTTTAAGGACCACCAACAGCTAAGGTTATTTGGGCCTAGCACCAATTCATATTTTCAATTCATTATTTTTTTTTTTTTTTTAATTGAAAATCCAATTGACACTTTTACCAGCTCTCGGGCTAGAACCCGGGAACTGGGGACTTGTAATTGAGGAACCATAGCAACGCCATGTAAACAACAGCATTGCTACACGCTCGGTTATTCTCAAGCCCCTATAAAGCATAGAGCATGTAATTATTTTTCACAACAAATTAATAGATTTTCATAAGTTTAAAAAATACGTTATTAAGCTCATCAATATTTGGATTTGTAGTTTCACGAAACAAATAAATACTCCTTATTCAATTGTTTTCTTATAACACAGCTGTCTTTTGTTTTTTAGATCGGTTTGTTCGATATTCAAATGACACATACATGGTTAACTGGACTGTCGTCATTTTATCGTTCTGGTGATATTACGATAGAACTGATTGACAAAAAGACAATCAGAGCGATGGCCGACGTCGGTACACAAAAACTCAAAGGTTCCAGTCATTGGGAGATCGGAGTCATAGGTGGAATGTTATCAAGAGCTGGAACTGTTGAATTTTCTGTCGAATACTTTAAGGTAATCTATACTAATATTTTAAAGACGATACGTTTGTTTGTCGCGCGTGATTTTAGACTGACCCGATTTGAAAAATTCTTTCACCGTTTAAAAGTCTACTAATTTCCGTTAAGACAAAAGGGGGATGAGCAGTGAGAGAAAGCAGCTGAACCGGTTTTTATGAAACTTGGCACTGTGTCAATTGGTACCCGGCTATGCTTGAGTAATTAAGATAGGGTTTTCATAAATCGCGCATGCGCACAGTATACTTTTAGACTGCGCGTGCGCTTTCATCATTTTGATGGAAATCTTCAAAAAGTAGTAATTAACTAATACACCTTCTGTTGAATTTTATAAATGTTTCTAATTTTACAGGTTCAAATTGCTCTTAACCAATCGGTGGACACTCGTAATCATCCGATTCTCGATGACTTGCAGCTCGATTTAGGAAACATTCAAGTTCGGTGTAACGGTGCAGGCACTGCCGATTACCTCATAGAATTCGTAATCAATGTTTTACCAAATCTCTTGCGTTATCAAATAATGGACGCTCTCGAAGGCCCAGTCAAACAACGTATACAAGAAAAACTTGACTTAATAAATGTTGAAAAAATAGCAAGAGAAAAATTACCCATGTTAGATGCGGCGCAGAAAAATGGGTTTAAATTTTAGATTTAAATTTTTTTTTGGGATCTGTACCTCCGAACGGAACCCTATTACTGATTCTTTATTCTGGGGCGAAAAAAAGGCATCGATACTGGTTCCTTGTACAGATTTCTCAAAAAAAACAAAACTAATTTTGAAATTTTTGATATATTATAGATTTTATAAAAAATATCAAATTGACGGAGCGTACAGACTAAAACTTTGAAGAAATCGCAAATTTAATATTTATAGATATTGTAACGTAAATTGTACAAAGTATTGTAATTAAAAGTTTTAATTTGTATTTATCACTATAATTATATTATGAAAACAGACTATTTGAATTTGTAAGTCACAATATAAATAATAAAGACTTGGAATATAAATATGGACATAAAATAATAATAGTTAAATTATCATGAATTTTAATCTCTTTTAACTGCCTTATCAGATCATAAAAACTATCCCTTTACAAACCCAATCAACCATAAAAACTCAAATAAAATTTACTTTTACGGAATAACATTCGCAACAATTCCATTGTTTTGACCTACCGACGTTTTATCTCAAATTTTTCAATAAGTAAACAACTTACATAAATATTTTCAACTATTCCATTTGATTACAAAAACCAAAACGTATTAAACTCTTGCTTATAATTAGAATGTTTTCACGTAACAATTATTAATACTTTGATGATTGCAAAATACAAATTTTCTTCTTGTCCTACTGTTGCACTATTCATTGACAGCTGAGAGGAGATCATAAGATGGTAATTTATTGTTAACCATAACATAATACTCGATCATACCAATTTTATGGAAGCACTAAATTAAGGTACAGTAACTGATTATTTTATTGTTACTAAATTATTTATTATAAAAATACGTAATTTACATTCGTCAATGTGAGGTTATAATATATGGCATTTGTTTTGAAATAATACGAGGGCTTCTCAAAAGTTTGTCATTATTAAAGTTTATTTGGTGATAAAAACGATTTAAAATAGGCGTAAAAATACATTTGAAAATAAAAATCAGCGTTGAATCATAAAGAAATCGTAAATGTAGATTATATATTTTTAATTCTTGTTTTTGATTTGAACTGAGGCCGAAAATTTGAAAGTCCAAGGGCTTGAGAATGGCCGAGCGTGTAGCAATGCTGTTGTTTACATGGCGTTGCTATGGTTCCTCTATTACAAGTCCCCAGTTCCCGGGTTCTAGCCCGAGAGTTGGTAAAAGTGTCAATTGGATTTTCAATTTATTATTAAAAAAAAATAATGAATTGAAAATATGAATTGATGCTAGGCCCAAATAACCTTAGCTGTTGGTTGTCTTTAAAACACAATTTGAAAGTTCAGAACATATCAAGACAATCATATTATTAACAAAAGTAAAGCATAAATACAAAGTTCCAATTTACTTGAAGCTTAAACCTTGTAATACCATGCTTGGACGAATTAGAAAGTAATCACTGATGCGATTGTTTTTTTCAGATTGGTTTGGTGATAACAAAAGATATATTAAACAGTAAAAGAACAATAGCGATTCAAACCCCGCAGTTGCACTAAGCAAAGTTCAAAAACTAAACGATATATTTTCAATTTTCAGAAAGAAAATGTTTCTACGAAGATTAATTTCATCACTGTTCGAGACGCCATCTGAATCAGTAACCGTAAATCCCTCGAATAGCATGAACACGTTTACGGATCCACGTTTAATATCTTTATCTTGGTTGTATAAGTTTGCGCCATGTTTTCCAATCAAAAGTGACAGAGTAACAATTATAACTGAACCGAAAGTATTTTACGATACCATTTTACTGAAATGTAAAACAGCTGTTCGTCGGATAACGTTAGCGAGTTTATATCTCGGAACGGGGAATTTAGAACAGAATTTCATCAGTACAATAGCCAACAATACAAATCTAATCAAAGGTCATTTGAAAGTCAATATTCTATTAGACTTCACTCGTGGTTCTCGAGGAAAAATTAACTCGAGAACATTACTGTTACCACTACTGCAGAAATATGACCATTCGGTGAATCTTTCGTTGTATCACACGCCTCGACTTCGAGGAGTTTACAAAAAGTTTTTACCTCAACGTTGGAACGAACTGATAGGTCTACAGCACATGAAGTTGTACATATTCGATGATACGCTGATAATCAGTGGTGCCAACTTATCAAACGATTATTTCACTAACAGACAAGATCGGTATTTCATGATCGAAGATAGAAATCTTGCTGATTTTTATAGTGAATTGGTTTCAAGAGTGCAGGAGTTTAGTTTGAAAGTCGACCACCAGAATAACTTAGGGTTGTCCGACGAATGGAAATTGTTGCCATATTCCGGAGATTACAATGAATTTGTGGATGCTGCTAATCAACGAGTCACTTCGCTTTTTCGAGATACTATTGTGAAACAAAACAATAAACTGTTCCATTCTGAGGGCGGTAAGTAGAAACAAGTGAATAACGACTAATTTTTTGTTTTGTTAGTGGAACGTGTACTTTTTCGGGGTTAAAATCCCTACAAAGCATCGACGTACAGAACTGGACTGCTAGTCTACCACTGCGCATACAAAAGCGCAGGAAAGAGAGGGCGATAAAATTGAGGCATATGCATGTCTCTTTCTGACATTTTCTTATTGGTTCTTTACCATCAGCAGGTCTATCTGTTTTTGTTATTGTTGAACGAAGACGGAATATGCCCCAACTCTATCGCACCATCTGGCTCGTACAGCCCAGACTAACTACAAGGTACAAGAAACCATTTTGACCTATCACTGCGCAGCCAAATGGTGCAGAAAGAGAGGGCGATATAGTTGGGCCATATGCGTGTCTCTCTCTGATGTTTTCTTATTGGCTCCTTGTTTTTGTTGAACGAAGAAAGAATATGCTCCAACTGTATCGACCTCTCTTTCTGCACCATTTGACTCGTGCAGCCCAGACCAGCTACAAGACACAAGAAACCATTTTGACATTTACCTAAAATGTTGAGGAAGGCTTAAACTTTCTCGACAGAAAATAGAGCAAAAAATAGGCCTATCACGCTGGGATTCGAACCCAGTATCTTTCAATCTAGCGCTTTCACATTAAGAATTCTCGCTCGGTATTTTTATTAAAATAAAGATGTCCTAGATTTAACGAATTTCTTTTTTAAAAAGGAAAATGAAACAATAACAAAATTAATTGATTTCTTTCTTTTTTTTTCAGACACTTGGATATTTCCTTTAGTAGAAATGGGCCAATTGAATATACGCAACGATAGTCTAGTAACAAAAGAATTCATATCAAGGTCGTTACCCAATTCGAAAATATGTTTGTCTACTGGTTATTTTAATTTAACAAAAGAATATATGAACACCATTATCGAAACTTGTCTAGCATCCTGTCAAGTGATAATGGCTCACCCCGACGTAAGTTTTGTTTGGATTTGTATTAGATCAGTATTGACACTTGACAGTATGGGCGAAGACAGACGCGGCAGTTTTAACCGAAGCGTTTACCGAGTCGATACGTCATGTAATTTATGTAATTTAGCATAATAGTGTAAAACACACATAGCTGTGCCGTTCGGTGCGTTTCGTGCGGCGATTTTGAAACAGCTGTGTGTGTTTTACACTATTATGCTAAATTACACGACGAATCGACTTGGGAACCGACTCGGTAAACGCTTCGGTTAAAACCGCCGTGTCTGTCTTGGCCCTAAATTTGACTAAACAACTTTAAAATCTGCGACTTGCCCATACAAATATAACGAGAGCAAGCATGTTCGAATAATGATTTGCACAGGGATGTAGCATAGAGGACAGTATAGCCTAGTGGTTAGCGTGCTTAGTGCCGCAACCTCTGGACTGGACTGCCGTGGGTTCGAATCCCACCTGCGTTCATGTATGTTTTGTGATGTTATTTAGTTTTAAGATAGTTGTTATTTAGCGTAGTTGAAAGACGCTAATGACCTGAGATGTCGACGCGTCTATAATCTACAATAAAATAAAAAGGGATGTAGCCAGCATTTTTTTGCATGGGCCAGGATTGGGTCACACTGATGTAGATCTTCAACCCCATATAATCCAAGACGCCTTGAGTTTCGTAAAAATGACAATGTAAAACCACAAGCGTTTAACGATACTTTTTGTTTATTCAATAATTTAATTGCTTAACAAACTTTTTTTCTGCCATCAGCGCGGTGTTATGTAAGGTTGAATGTTTGTTTAATTTATTTATTGTAGATTATAGACGCGTCAACATCTAAGGTCATTAGCGTCTTTCAACTACACTAAATAACTAACTTAAAACTAAATAACATCACAAAACATCCAGCGCAGGTGGGATTCGAACCCACGGCAGTCCAGTCTAGAGGTTGCGGCGCCAAGCATGCTAACCACTAGGCTATACTGCCCTCTTTGAATGTTTGTGGTTTTATTTTTTACGTCTTGGGTTATCGCATGGGCTATGGCCCACCCGGGCTCATCCGTAGCTACGTCCATGTATTTGCATGTTTGTATTAATTCAAAGTTTGTCGACTAATTAAACAAGCATTAAAATAATTTTAGGCAAATGGATTTCAAGGAGCCCGTTTCCCAGCGGGTGGGATTCCAGCAGCTTACAGTTTATTGGCTCACAATTTTCAATTGAAATACCAAAGTACAAATAGTGTCAATTCAAATAAATTGCAACTTTACGAGTACCTTAAGCCAGGTTGGACATATCATGCGAAAGGGCTATGGTAAGTTTTTTTTTAATGCCACCACAGCTAGGGTTATTTACATATATGTAATACTACTATATCGCCAGCTTGAGAGAGAGGCACGTCGCTGACAGTAGAGCGTAGACGATCATTTCTCTGTCGCACAGCCTTGGATATGTAATACAAACTTATAATATAGTATGCGTGCGGTAACACAAGTAAACGACACGTCGTTTTTGTTTTCTGCGCAGTGGAAGCTCGTGCTTTTGCAGACTTTTGCCACAATTAATTTTTATTATTTTATAATTTATTGATTTTAATAATTTTAGTTAAAACGAAAAGTTTATAAGTGAATAAATCAGTATTTTCTCATTTCATAATCCGTTTATTGTTATGTAATTAGAATAAATTTTATAAAAGCATAGAATACAAATTATTATTGAACGTTACTTTATTATGAAGATGTAAATAATATTATAGAAAAAGATATGTTAAAAAAAAAAATTATTTATAAATTTAATGTTATTTCAATTTAACATGTACAGCCTGTCCTTTGAGATATAATTAACTATTTATTTAGAAACGCGATTATCAATTATTGTATATTAAATTGTTGAAATTAATATTATCAAGTTATTATTTTATTTCAAATCTTTTGTATAGAGGTCTGGCTCTTAACAAACTCTTGATTTTGAAAAATTAATTTTAAATAAATACTTATTATTTGATTTATGACTTGATAACCGCAGAAGGTAAAAGACAGAACTGCTCTTTTAAAATTGAAAAACGAATAATTATTTTGTATCAATGCCAGTTTATTACGTAAATTAATAAATTGTACGACACTCGCTTGGTTTTCATGGGGATGGATAAACGAGAGAGTATTTTTTTACAGGTATTATTTACCGAACAGCAATCGTCCGATATTGACATTCATTGGTTCTCCGAACTTTGGAGAGAGATCAGTGCAACGCGACTTGGAAACACAGATCATCATCGTAACAACAAATGAAAATCTGAGTAAACAATTGAATGATGAGTGCAATGGCTTATGTTCGCAGACAATTGAAGCAGAAGTCGACAAAAGACAAGTGCCGTACTGGGTACACCCAGCTGTGTTTTTGTTCCGAAATTTTTTCTAATTAAGTATTTTAATAGAATTTTGAATTTTATATTTATTAATTTCAAGGCGTCTTTGATTATATCGGGCTGTGATCAGTGGCTCTCAATTCTTTTTTTTTTTGCGTACCACCTAAACAACATATTATACCCAGACCCGGATGTCTGCCTAGGCCAACAAGGCACCAGCCTAGGGGCCCAGCCGCCGAGGGGACCCCGGCCAGGGCGGAGATGGAAATTAAAGTAAAAAAAGCCCAAAAATTTTGTAAGATAACCCAATTGGCGACTTTTTTTTTTGCTAAATTTCCAGCCAATTCCATTTTTTCACCTTTTTTTGGGCTTGGGGGGTCCAACTGCCAAGAATTTTTATTGTGTTTTAAAGACCAACAACAGCTAAGGATATTTGGGCCTAGCACCAATTCATATTTCTCAATTCATTATTTTTTTTTTAATAATAAATTGAAAATCCAATTGACACTTTTACCAGCTCTCGGGCTAGAACCTGGGAACTTGTAATAGAGGAATCCTAGCAACGCCATGTAAACAACAGCATTGCTACACGCTCGGCCATTCTCAAGCCCTATAAGAATTTTTAGTGAAACAGTATTATTGAAAAAAAAGCGCTACATAATTACTGCACAAACTAACATAAGTTTTTTTTTTAATTGAATAAGGTCTGTTACTTTGATGTTTGCTTTAAATTTAATTGTCTGTTGCAATGATTTATTTTAATATTAATTCCTTAATAATGGACAAATGAAGAATGACTAAACACAAACTGTTTAATAAAATTAAGAAAAATCGCAGGATAGTGGACAAAATATTTAATAAATATTTTGTCCACTATCCTGCGATTTTCTTAATTTTATTATAATCACGATGGACATTTCTAATATAAACAAACTGTTAAATCTCTAAACCACTTTAAACCTTAGGCTACTTTGCTTACAACTAGAGCCATCTAACGAATAAAAAAAGCATTTGACGTATACCTCACTTCCTACTATCTGATGAATAAAAATTTGGTAGCTCTCATTTGTTACAAATTTTTCCAAGTAATTGTGTTTTAAAGACCACCAACAGCTAAGGTTATTTGGGCCTAGCACCAATTCATATTTTCAATTCATTTTTTTTTTTAATAATAAATTGAAAATCCAATTGACTCTCGGACTAGAACCCGGGAACTGGAGACTTATAATAAAGGAATCATAGCAACGCCATGTAAACAACAGCACTGCTACACGCTCGGCTATTCTCAAGCCCTTTTTCCAAGTAAAGCCGCATATACAACCAGATAGAGATAGTATGATATCAATTCTGAACATAAAAAATTAATGCGTGCAACAAGGATGACAAACAAAATGACTAGCGCAATAAAGATAAGTAAATTTTCAAACTAAATCGCCATGTTCAGAGGTGCAGCCATTCAGACGCAATTTACGTGTGCTAGTAGTGCAATGCAGCAGCAGCATACACTTGTATGATACTGAATTACATTACCAAGAACATGGCAGAAGGTCATGTGATCGGGAACATTAAGATCAAATGTTCCAACAAGAGTGAAACTGTGCAATCTTTCACGGCCGACATTGTTCCAAGTCTTCATGGTTTCCGGGCTTGTAGGCCGTGGTCCGGTGGTATTTCTACCTGACGTTTCGTCTACAACTGCGGTAGACATTCTCAAAGACGATGTGGCAGCGGTCGAAGTGTCCTCCTTGGCGGCTCACAGGTCAGTGTGTCATTGACTGGTGTTCTCCCTTCTTTTATGCCTAGTACCAGTGTGTTCTCTGTTCAGTCGTAGACCAATTACAGAGAGACGGACTACGACCGAACAGAGAACACACTGGTACTAGGCATAAAAGAAGGGAGAACACCAGTCAATGACACACTTACCTGTGAGCCGCCAAGGAGGACACTTCGACCGCTGCCACATCGCCTTTGAGAATGTCTACCGCAGTTGTAGACGAAACGTCAGGTAGAAATACCACCGGACCACGGCCTACAAGCCCGGAAACCAAGAAGACTTGGAACAATGCCGGCCGTGAAAGCTTGCACACCTGGATATAACCTAAAAACGTTATAATTAAAATCAATCGGTTTGTTCTATTTAGATTGAATCCTTGACTATAAAAAATAGTTAAATGGCTTAATAATATTGGCTCGAATTTTACAAAGAACGTCTTCTAAATAGTCAAAAATAGCCTGTGATTTTATTTTTATACAAATATTGAATGACAGATGTACGATTGCATGACATGTTCGTTTGTTTTTGCGTAGAGATAGAAATCAAAAAAACAAATGACAAGAGGAAATAATGTATTGATATCTTTTGTTTCATTAATCTTTTAATTCTTTGTTACGTTTCTGTTGAACAATAAAGTTGAAGTTTGTAAAATCTGATATTTTTTATTTTCCCGTTTTTATCATGAAAAATCTAAAATTTTTCGAAATTATCTACTAAATAAGAGCGAGAGATCGTTATTGCTTGTTTTGCAAGAAAAAGAGACAAGAAATATGGTTGCGCACGCATACCGTGTCCTGTCACCTAGCCAACAGCAGTCAGTGACAACCGATATTGCATAGTTACCGGATCAACTGTGAACACGGTATGCGCGCGCAATCCAGAAAAAAATACACGTGTATTACAATTTGCCTACGTATTTTATAAAAACACTAATAAAGCCTGCAAAGCAGTACATATTTATACTTAAACATATATTAATAAAAATCAATATATTATTTTTAAATTAAATATTACAAGACAAACAACTCGACAAAACGAATAATGGTAAAATTAAACATCTGACGAGTGTTTACGTTTGTGGTTTTTTAAAGCGCACAACTGGGAGAAACACTTATTGCAAACGTCACACTGATATGGCTTCTCACCAGTATGTACGCGTTTGTGTATTCTCAATGGAGTTGAACTGCTGAAACATTTATTACAAACATCGCACTGATATGGCTTCTCACCAGTATGTACGCGCTTGTGATTTCTTAAATGATCTAGTCTGCTAAAACTCTTAATACAAACGTCACACTGAAAAGGCTTCTCACCAGTATGTACGCGCTTGTGGTTTCTTAAATGATCTAATCTGATGAAACTTTTCATACAAACGTCACAATGATAGAGCTTCTCACCAGTGTGGAAACGCTGGTGACATCTCAAATCACCAATCACCGTAAAACGCTTGTTACAAACGTCACACTGATATGGCTTCTCACCAGTATGTACGCTCTGGTGTTTTTTTAAAGCACCCAATACGCTAAAACACTTATTACAAATGTCACACTGATGAGGTTTCTCGTCAGTATGTTTAAGCTTGTGAATATTTAAATTGGTTGTGTGGGAGAAACACTTCTTACAAACATCACACTGATACGGTTTCTCGCCAGTATGCACGCGCTCGTGTATTCTCAAATAATATGATTGGCTGAAACTTTTATTGCAAACATTACACTGATATAGTTTCTCACCAGTATGTGTACGTTTATGAACACTTAATTGGCTTGACGACGTAAAGCACTTACTACATACGTTACACTTATAAGGTTTCTCACCAGCATGTATGCGGTGATGACTTTTGAACGCAGATGAAGAGCTGAAACACTTATTACAATCGTCACACTGATATGGCTTCTCACCAGTATGTACTCGCTGGTGTCTTCCCAAATTAGCTGAATTGCTGAAACACTTAGCGCAAACGTCACATTGATATGGCTTCTCACCAGTATGTATGCGCTGGTGTTTTATCAAATCACTTGAAATTCTGAAACACCTATTACAAACATCACATTGATAAGGCTTCTCACCAGTATGTACACGCTGGTGTGATTTAAAATGTCCCGAATTGCTGAAATTCTTATTACAAACGTCACAGTGATATGACGCTATCATTTTACTATTGGAAACTTCGTAGTCCGATTGTACGTTCTTCTGTTTTGAGAAATCATTCAATATTTCGGTAACAGTCAATTTTGGTTGAGACTTAACAATCAAGTTAAAATCCGAGTCTTTGTCAGAACTATGAACATCCCATTCGGTATGTGATCTTGTTTCTAATGGATCAACTTTCTTTTCTACAATATTAATTTCGGGTTCTATACAGCCGCTTTCAGAATATTTAACACAAGGCTTTATTTCTTCACTGTCATCTTCATTGTCCTGATTAGCAACGCTGGTTTCAATAGAAGAATTCCCTTCAATATCTGGAAGTGTTAATGAACTTCCAAGTATGTTTTGTTTATCGTCATCTTGCAATTGTTCCAGATACAACTGCAGGGCTTTATCAGATTTAAGTGCCTGTCTTTGTTTATCATCACCATGCAATTCTTGAAGATACAATCGCAGGGTTTTATCCGATTTAAGCGCCTGCATTTGGAAATTCTGCGTTTTGATCAGTTGTACGTAACAATGCTCACATATAATTGAAGGCAAATCGCTACGTTTCTTTACCTACAAAAAAACCATTCCATAAAAAATGTGTCTAACAATTACTAGCTTACTTAACTCTTCATGCCTTAGTGGGTTTCCTATTTTAAAATGCCCATGTCGAATGACGTAACATAATTAGCCTTATTGCAGAATCATTAGTAGCGGTTGAATGCTAAGTTAAGAGCTTATATGATATATCCCATCGATATATGTAGTATGTTAGACTTACAAACATAACGAAAAGGAGATTTTAATATACTATATAAGAGATAAACGCTTTTATTTAATTTAATCGATTACTTACGTGAACGGAGGTGCATTTTATAACAGCATCTGCAATTATACTTTCTAATTCCGATGAAAACGAGAACATATCAATCAATGCTCCGTCGCTAGATAAACACAAACGGCACATTCCCCTAATCATTTTGAAATTTATCGATATATTTTCCATTTTGAATTAGATTTAACGTCATCAATGAACTGTTGCAGTTAGAAACTTCTTCAAACTTCAAACATCTTGGGTTGGGCCCCTTAAAAAAGTTTCTGATTGACTGATTACGTTGATGACGTTTAATCAATTCAAAATGGAAAATGTATCGATAAAGTTTAAAATGATGAGAGAAATGTGCCGTTTGTGTTTATCTAGCGAAGGAACATTAATGGATATGTTTTCGTTTTCATCGGAATTGGAAAGTATAATTGCAGATGCTGTTATAAAATGTACTTCCGTTCACGTAAGTAATTGATTACATTTTTATGGATTATAATGTAGATTTGTGAAAATTAAAAAAGGAGTAAGTGTTATACATCACTACGCTGTCAACAGAGTACGGGCATCGTCGAGCTTCGCAGTTGGTGTTAGCTACAAACAGAAACTACATACTTTAAACGCAATGACCTTATTTGTCGATTAATGTTACGTCACTTGACATGGGCATTTTAAAATGGAAAACCCACTAAGTCATGAAGAGTTAAGTAAACTAATAATTGTTAAAAGAAGTTTTAAACGAATGGTTTCTTTGTAGGTAAAGAAAGGCGGCAATTTGCCTTCAATTATATGTGAGCAATGTTACGAACAATTGATCAAAACGCAGAATTTCCAAAGACAGGCACTTAAATCTGATAAAACCCTGCAGTTGTATCTGGAACAAGTGCACGATGACGATAAACAAAACATACTTGGAAGTTCAGTAACATTTCCAAATATTGAAGAGAATTCTTCTGTTGAAACTAGCGTTGCCAATCAGGACAATCAAGAGAGTACCAACTGTGAAAATATTCCGAAAAATATTTTATTTAAAAATTCCGAAAGCGGCTGTATAGAATCCGAAATTAATATTGCAGAAATGAAAGTTGATCCATTAGAAACAAGATCACATACCGAATGGGATTTTCATAGTTCTGGCAAAGACTCGACTTTTAATCCTAACTCGATTATAAAGGATGAACTTATAATAAAGGAGGAAGAAGATCTATTTGACACTGATACCGAAACATTAAATTTTTTTTCGATAGAACAGGAGAACATAAAATCGAACAATGAAGTTTTCAAGGATAAAATGACAGCGTCATATTATTGTGACGTTTGTAATAAGACTTTCAAAGGTCATTTGAAATCTCACCAGCGTGTACATACTGGTGAGAAGCCGCATCAATGTGATGTTTGTAATAGGCGTTTCAGAAGTTCGAGTGATTTGATAAAACATCAGCGTGTACATACTGGTGAGAAGCCATATCAATGTGACGTCTGTACTAAGAGTTTCAGCTGTTCAGCTAATTTCAAAAGACACCAGCGAGTACATACTGGTGAGAAGCCATATCAGTGTGATGTTTGTTACAAGCGTTTTAGCTCTTTATCTTCGTTCAAAAATCATCCCCGTGTACATGATAAGCATAATTGTGACGTTTGTGATAAGAGTTTCAGCAGATTAGATCATTTCAGAAACCACCAGCGCATGCATACTGGTGAGAAACCATATCAGTGTGACGTTTGTAATAAGCAATTTGGTCATTTGTGCGCTTTAAATAGCCACAAGCGTATACACTAGTCAGATGTTTAATTTTTATTATTTGTTTTGTCGTATCCTTTGTCGTGTAATATTTATTTTAAATAATATACTGATATTAAAGTATAGATAAGTGTAAATATAAAATATGTACAGTACGCGTCTAAAGTGTCTTCAAAAAGTTAGCTCGGTTTTAGCCGAACTTTTGTCATGTTGTTAAATAATAAAAATATTTCAAATTAAGTTTTGATACCTACTTGCATTTACCAATTTTTAATTTAATATTGTCCAAAATTATATTTTTATAATTCTTTACAAACATACCTATACAGGGTGTGACTTAGAAAAGGTAACATAGGGAAAATAGCATAGACTGTAGAGAACACTTACAATTTTGTAATCATTATTAATTAATTCAACAATGAATTTTTAATCCACAAGGCATCCACTTAGGTAGTGAATAGTATTTCTTAACATATCAGTCAGCATATTATGCCATCATGATTGTTAAACGTCAAACGATTGTTATAAGATATATAAGGAAAAAATCAGAAGCCACTGTCAGGACTTGAACCCGAAATTCCCAGTTTCCGGCTGGTTGAGTTACACTCACACAGTGCCCCGAAAGTGAAATCTGTTCCTTCCCCATATATACCTATTTCAATACTAAATCACATCTCATGCGAGAGCCGATTTATTTTGTAACTCAACCAGCCGGAAACTGGGATTGTCGGGTTCAAGTCCTGACAGTGGCTTCTGATTTTTTCCTTATATATCTTATAACAATCGTTTGACGTTTAACAATCATGATGGCATAATATGCTGACTGATATGTTAAGAAATACTATTCACTACCTAAGTGGATGCCTTGTGGATTAAAAATTCATTGTTGAATTAATTAATAATTATTATATAGTTGTCCACAATTACCTAACTCATATACTGTTATTTAATTTTGTAATCGGCTATGGGCCATAAGATCTAATGTATAATCCGATTACTCTAAGAATGATACCGCTACGTCATTGACAGATTATTATTGGGGTCACAAATTGTATAATAAGTTACCAGACACTATTAAAAATACAAAAAGCGCCATTGCCTTTAAAAAAGCCTGCAAAAAAATGTTACTAGGAAAATGCTATTATGATTGCCAGGAATTTCTTGAGGACAATAATTCAGTCATTATCTAATTACTGTAACTTGTTTTGTATATTGTATATGACTTTGTATATTTTGTACATTTTTATGACGACTCCACATGCAGAAGCATCAATGGATTGAAATAAATTTGAATTTGTATGTATAAGGTTAGTTATATAAATTTTTATTATTATTTAATTTTTA
Source organism: Mongoloraphidia duomilia (assembly GCA_039654895.1). Classification (NCBI taxonomy): domain Eukaryota; kingdom Metazoa; phylum Arthropoda; class Insecta; order Raphidioptera; family Raphidiidae; genus Mongoloraphidia; species Mongoloraphidia duomilia. The sequence goes on along the minus strand of CM077526.1, from coordinate 22,708,314 downwards.
AAATTAATTTATAATCTAAAGAAGGCCTAAATTAAGTCTGAAACATCATATTAATATAAATTTTTATAATAAAGTCTGAAAAAATACTGATTGTTAATTTTATTTCGATCCTTTTTTCAAACACCTTGGGTTGGGCCCCTTAAAAAGGTTTCTGATTGACTGATGACGTTAAATTAATTCAAAATGGAAAATGTATCGATAAATTTCAAAATGATGAGAGGAATGTGCCGTTTGTGTTTATCTAGCGAAGGAACATTAATGGATATGTTTTCATTTTCATCGGAATTGGAAAGTATAATTGCAGATGCTGTTATAAAATGTACTTCCGTTCACGTAAGTAATTGCATAAATTTTTATGGATTATAATGTAGATCTAATTTGTAACAATTAAAAAAAGAGTAAGTGTTATACATCACTACGCTGTCAAGAGAGTACGGGCATCGTCGAGCGTCGCAGTTAGTGTTAGCTACAAACAACATACTTTAAACGCAATGACCTTATTTGTCGATTAATGTTACATCACTTGAATGGACATTTTAAAATGGGAAATCCACTAAGTCATGAAAAGTTCAGTAAGCTAATAATTGTTAAAAGAAGTTTTAATCGAATGGTTTCTTTGTAGATAAAGAAAGGCGGCAATTTGCCTTCAATTATATGTGACCAATGTTACGGACAATTGATCAAAACGCAGAATTTCCAAATGCAGGCGCTTAAATCGGATAAAACCCTGCGATTGTATCTTCAAGAATTGCATGGTGATGATAAACAAAGACAGGCACTTAAATCTGATAAAGCCCTGCAGTTGTATTTGGAACAAGTGCGCGATGACGATAAACAAAACATACTTGGAAGTTCAGTAACATTTCCAAATATTGAAGAGAATTCTTCTGTTGATAATCAGGACAATGAAGAGAGTACCAACTGTGAAAATATTCCGAAAAATATTTTATTTAAATATTCCGAAAGCGGCTGTATAGAACCCGAAATTAATATTGCAGAAATGAAAGTTGATCCTTTAGAAACAAGATCACATACAGAATGGGATGTTCATAGTTCTGGCCAAGATTCGACTTTTAATCCCAACTTGATTGTGAAGGCTGAACCTATAATAAAGGAGGAAGATCAATTTGACACTGATACCGAAATATTAAATGATTTCTCGGTAGGACAGAAGAATATAAAATCGAACAATGAAGTTTCCAAGGGTAAAATGACAGCGTCATATTATTGTGACGTTTGTAATAAGAGTTTCAAAGGTCATTTTAAATCTCACCAGCGTGTACATACTGGTGAGAAGCCGCATCAATGTGATGTTTGTAATAGGCGTTTCAGAATTTCAAGTGATTTGATAAAACATCAGCGTGTACATACTGGTGAGAAGCCATATCAATGTGACGTTTGTACTAAGGGTTTCAGCAATTCAGCTAATTTCAGAAGACACCAACGAGTACATACTGGTGAGAAGCCATATCAGTGTGATGTTTGTAACAAGCGTTTCAGCTCTTTATCTGCGTTCAAAAATCATCACCGCGTACATGCTGGCGATAAGCCTTATAATTGTGACGTTTGTGATAAGAGTTTCAGCAGATTAGATCATTTGAGAAACCATCAGCGCATACATACTGGTGAGAAGCCATATCAGTGTGACGTTTGTAATAAGCAATTTGTTCAATTGGGCGCTTTGAATAGCCACAAGCGTAAGCACTCAGATTTTTAATTTTTATTATTTGTTTTGTCGTATCCTTTGTCGTGTAATATTTATTTTAAATAATATACTGATATTAAAGTATAGATAAGTGTAAATATAAAATATGTACAGTACGCGTCTAGTGTCTTCAAAAATTTAGCTTGGTTTTATCCGAACCTTTCTCATGTCGTTAAATAATAAAAAAAAGGGTGTGGGTCTCGGCACCCCCGACAGATGTGAAACGTTATTGAACTCGGTGGTATTCTCTATGTAGTAGTATATATTTTTTCAAAAGCAGCAACTAACTGTTATGCTGACGTAATCCTATATACTGCACTGTAACACACGGGGTTGTCTTCCCGTGCCCGAGCGCGCGGAAGCCGAGAGAGAGAGAAAGTGCTGCAGTGGTGGAGAGAACAGCAGGGAAGGAGCGGACCATAAATTTCGTTGCATATTTCCCCTCACGCGGCTGTTCACAGCCCGACATAAGATGTTTCACATCAAAAATTCAAATTAAGTTTTGATACATACTTGCATTTACCGATTTTTAATTTAATATTGTCCAAAATTATATTTTTATAATTCTTTACAAACATACCTATACTGTGGCTTAGAAAAGGTAACATAGGGAAAATAGCATAGAGAACACTTATAATTTTGTAGTCGACTATGGGCCATAATATCCAATGTAAAAATGTAGTAAATGCTTTGTTTGTTTTTTTTTATTTAGCAGATTCCTAGTTTAATAAGTCAACCGTTGCTATGGAAAATTATTTAAAAAATTCACTGTACTATTTTTTCTATGTAATCCACTACATATAAGCATTAGGTTTTATAGCCCATAGCTTACTATAAAATTGTAAATGTTCTCAACGTTATTTTCCCAATGTTACCTTTTCTAAGGTAAGGTAAGTTATATAAATTTTTATTATTATTTAATTTTTAAAATTAATTTATAATCTAAAGAAGGCCTAAATTAGGTCCGAAACATCATATTAATACATTTTTATAATAAAGTCAGAAAAAATACTGATCGTTAATTTTATTTCAACCCTTATCCTATCACTTTTGTCCGTCTTTCTGTCTGTCAAGACTCTTTCTGAGGAACTAGAGGTATCAAGTTGAAGTTAATATCGAATATTAGCACGTACCCTCACTGCTCTGTGGTTATGTCATAGAAATATAGTTAGAATAGGGAAGCCACCCAAAAAAATGTGGATGCAAAAGGTAGAGATGGGGAAGAGAGCACTTCTTCTATCTTTTTCTATCATAAATACATAACAATGGCCAGGGCCGGCACGTGCGCCTGGTCGGACAGGCGATCGCCTTACGGCGGCATATTTTTGTAGCAGCGAATTTTTCGTGCGGTATTCTACTTTTTAAAAATGATTATATTGTTCGAGTTTTCACCGATTCTTAGTTCTACCTTCTACTACTAGATAAAAGATGTCGCATGTCGCCCAGCCGCTTTTATTTGTTAAGTAAATAAAATATATCATCGGTTTATTATTTTTTTAATGTGGGGGGGCGGCAAAAGTTGTATTCGCCTTATGCGGCATATTTTGACGCGCCGGCCCTGATAATGGTTACAGATGTAATTTAACAATACCTACTATAAATTTCTAAATTCACAAATGCGTCAGAAGACAAGGAAAAGAGAACTGCTGCGTTTTCTATCTCTCTTTTCCAAGGTAACACTGCCATTTATAGTTGTGCCTATGGCTCCCCTACACTATCTATGGGTTATGTACCTCTGAGTGACGTCGAAATCACGATGCATTTTGGCATTGGAATAGCGATTTCTCGAAAATGTTTTTTTTGTAGATGGACTGTCCTTAATACACAAGCCCTGCATGACCATCGGTGTAACTACAAATAATTCACAAATCTTAAAACATGATTTAGGGCTCCCAACTAACAATGTGTCAAGTGGCATCTAATTTCATCAAAAAATGCAACATATATGCAACCTCCAGACCAGCCTGGTCTATGGTTTTGGTATTGATACGTCAGTTACGTGACACGCCTGGGCTTGCCCAATTTTTCAACCAGTTTAATGTATGGTAAAGATGCAAGAAAAGTAATTATTCCTCTACCAACGAGATCTGAAGTAATGTATACCAACATGAAAAAACAATTGTTACTTGGCGAGAACTAATTGTGCCAACACAGCACACGGTGAATGGTCTCCAGGCGGAAATGGAGGGGATTGGATTGGGGCATCCCGGCGAACGGCGACGCGCGTTCCACACGTGTATAACTACGTAGCTAATAAAAGTGTATTTTTACAGACATAATAAAACGGTAAAAATAATTTCCGTAACAATATTTTAACGTCCTTGGTATGGTCGAAGCTTTATTGTAATCGGAAAAGTTAGGTTAAAGGCTAAATAACACACTGTTAATAAATAAAAACTTTATTTGTGTATTTATTCACAGCTCTAAATTATATGATACCAATTATTCATGCCACATTAAAAAAAAAAAGAATCATAGTAGGTACTTAAAAAACAAATGGAATTCTATGTGGCATAAACATTGATATTTGACACTGAGTCCTAATCTGCTAGCAGGTATAATTCTTGCTTTGAAATTGGAACAGAAAAACTCTTAACGACCAAAATTCTATACAGCGACAAGAAACTGTCAGCTGATTTTCAAGGTCACTGTACAACACTGATGCGTTAGGATTATCATTTGGTAAAATATGACTTTAATGATGCAATAATTACACTCAACAATAGAGGTCTTATAAACAGTTGTGATCTTTGTAATATGAAATTATGTTTTAAAGACCACCAACAGTTAAGGTTATTTGGGCCTAGCACCAATTCATATTTTCAATTCATTATTTTTTAATAATAAATTGAAAATCCAATTAACACTTTTACCAGCTCTCGGGCTAGAGCCCGGGAACTGGGGACTTGTAATAGAGGAACCATAGCAACGCCATGTAAACAACAGCATTGCTACAGGCTCGTTTGTAATATGAAATGTCTCTTTTATGGAGTAGCAGGTTTTGTACACTGAGGTAAAATCTATAGAGGACGCATACCGTATACAACTGCTTATACAAAATTGAAGCCAGGTTTAATGTCACAGGTCACAACAAACATGGCGGCAAAACACAGAATGGATCGGGAATATTATTATCTTCTTCTTTTTATCACATATAAAATGAGGTCCTAATTACAATGGCGACTGGATTCAATTTTAAATGCTTATACTCCCTCTATAGCCATAATCTCAGTGATTTTTTCAAGTTAGCAATAAATTTTTTCGCGTAACAAGCAAATGGCAAATTTTGGCGTAATAATAAAAGCAAAGCAACAATCATCCCTCGCTGTCATTTGTTGGCATTTTGGCAATGTTGCCAACAGAGCAAAACGTAAATCAATATTCCTAAATATAACAATGATAGAATGTTTAAACCATAACAATTACAAATAATTAATTATTTCGTGTCTTAAACTCAACAAAAGTGTAAATTGTAACGATTACTAAAAAGATACATGAAAATAACCGGATTACAGCAAGTGCCAGATGGATTACCGACACCGGAGTACCGTAAACACCGGTCTATAGATAAGCGGAGGCCGTTTCCCAAACTATGTTCCGCGGAAAGCCAATAAGTGTTCCGTGAAAAATTATGAAAATTTATAATGATTTTAAATTCTGCGCCAAGTTGAAAAATGTTTTGAAACCTACCCTATAAAATAACTAGGTAAATAGTCCGGGAGTTTGCGTTGCAAATGAAAAAGTCATAGTAAGCCGGCTGATTTTGATATCGATAGTTGATCTTGTACAAGTAATCAGTTAACTGACCGTCAGCTGCTCAAGTAGCGGTGGGTTTGGGTGTGGGAGGCTGCGAAAGTGGTAAAAAAAATTTTTTAAGAAATAGTACGCCGGCTGAAACTTGTTTTTATAAATAGTTGACATCGTTGTGAGTTGAAAAATAATCGTCAGCTGCATCGTGGAAGGGGGATTGTGCGTCAGCTGGTCGCATAAACTTGTAAAAAAACACGTAAAATATTGCGCATTTCACTTTTTTGCACTGACAGCAGTTGAGACAATTACGTTACCTAGAATTATGATAGCGATATGATCATAATCCTAGGTAACGAAATTTTCTCAGCTGCGTGTGTTTTTTTACAAGTTCATGCGACCAGCTAACGCACAATCCCCCTTCCACGATGCAGCTGACGATTATTTTTCAACTCACAATTATGTCAACTATTTATAAAAACAAGTTTCAGCCGGCGTACTATTACTTAAAAAAAATTTTTTTTACCACTTTCGCAGCCTCTCACACCCACACCCACCGCGGGTGCGCCAGCTTACGCTTGGTTTACTTATTAGTCGTACCAGATTTATCGAAAAAGATAACAATCGATCGGCGTAAAAACACTACCTAAAATGCAACGCAAACTCGGGCTAAAAGTGTTCCGTTAAAATTTCAGAATTTGTGGAGTGTTCCCTCATAGGAAAAGTTTGAGAAACGCTGGATTAGCTAATGCATTTAGGCGTTGGAGAAAAACACCAGATTACTGACGGCTGGATTAGTAAGATTTTACATGCTGAAACAAAGCATCTATAAAAAAAGGTAACAAAACAATTGAAACTATTTCACAGAACAAGCTAATAAACTGAACATTTTAAATGTTATATATTTTTTATATATATTTACAGTACGTGGTGACAATTATATAGCTAATATTTTCTTTAGCTGTGAATTAAAAACAAAAGAGGAACATATTGGTAAATTATTGCTCAATAATAATCAGAAAATTGATTTTTAAATTTCGACACTGCAAATATCTTAATTTATATTTTCTGTTATAAAAAAAGCGCATCATAGCTGGAAGCTATCAGTTATTTAAATCATGATTGTTCTTCGTGCTTAAAAAAACAAATGATGATTGCTACAGATCATTTTTTTCCCATGCAATGACATTATATAGAGACAAATAAAGGACATACGCGTTTTCTTATTTAATTTTTAGAAGGTCACCAACAGCTGCCCCAGGGGTCCCAGCATAGGCCAACGTCCTATTTATCCAAATCATGCCACATTAAGAACATGTAACGGGCTTGAGAATGGCCGAGCGTGTAGCAATGCTGTTGTTTACATGGCGTTGCTACGGTTCCTCTTATACAAGTCCCGGGTTCTAGGCCGAGAGCTGATAAAAGTATCAATTGGATTTTCAATTTATTATTAAAAAAAAAAATAATGAATTAAAAATATGAATTGGTGCTAGGCCCAAATAACCTTAGCTGTTGGTGGTCTTTAAAACACAAAGAACACGTAACACTTTCTTTATCTAGAACGCCTTGATTTTCTTACGCTTTCATTTTATTCGGCCCTCTCTGTATAATGTCATGTACCATGAAAAACTAGCGTATTTTGTTTTTTTTTTTGCGAAACAAAAACCACTTAATTATAAATTATTTTAATTAAAACAGATTTCAGTCCAATCTGATATACAGTTAATATTTCATTGGCAATGTAAAAACAAAAGAGAAAAAAAAAAGAAATACCAATTGGTAACAAAAACACTCCCATAATTCTTTTTTATCGAGTTCCGTACCTCAGAATAAAAAAACGGAACCCTTATAAGATCACTTTGTTGTCTGTCTGTCTGTCAAGACTCTTTTTTTAACTTAAGCATTATCAAAAACTCGTTAGAAACCAAATTCACTTTGGTCCGGTCCATTCAGCGTGTTTAATTTCTGGGTATTTCTAAGATCGGTGGATTTCTTCCAGTTCATTCCCTTCCGAGTATTTTTTTCCCATTTTGGCGGCTCTTTTCTTACAGAAATCACTCTAATTAATATCGTTTTTTGCCATACCCACTAAAAAATAGCTGCTTTAAGTGCATACATGTAAAGTGACTTTTGATAGGCCGGTATGCGGGAACGTATCTTTCCCACACTAGTGTGGGAAAGCAAGCGATTTCCTTAGCGATTTATGTGCTCCGGCCCACTATAGGAGTGAAGTTAGCGATACAAAATGAACTGTCAAAAAGTTTTGAAAATACTGAAAATGAAGTGCAAAGCAGCTATTTTATATACAGGGTGCCCAAAATTGCTGGGACACAGAGCTACCACGTGTAGTAGAGGTCAAAATAAGTCGATTGGACCCAATTTATTTATATACCAAAATGTACCGTTTGCCCGTGAGAAGAGTTCAAAGTTTACATAAAAAAACACATTTTTGTCCGCTGTTCAGAAATGAGTGAAACAAATTGAACGAAATTTGATAAAAGTGCATTTTAGAGGATTACTCTCTTTTCGGTAATCAAAGAAATCCAAAAGAAATTGTAGAAGGGTTAAAACCACCCTCACCCCCTGACATTTTTTCAGAACTTTCTTAGGAGTGGTAATACGGTTCTTAAATTTTTTTAGCGAGAAGACTGATTAATTATCTTCATTTTGATACTCTTGTAAAAATTTCGTATTTCGCATAGTTCTGAAGGAAAAAAATGTTTTCTTAAATAATGCTAACAGATATTCCTAGTACAAGTTTAATAAAATTGTGATACAAAATTTTATGTAAACTTTGAACTCTTCTCACGGGCAAACGGTACATTTTGGTATATAAATAAATTGGGTCCAATCGACTTATTTTGCCCTCTACAACACGTGGTAGCTCTGTGTCCCAGCAAGTTTGGGACACCCTGTATATCTCGTGCGTAATGATTGACTCGTGACTGTTAAAACACGTTATCACTCGTCTACTGATCAGTAATATGCCTCATTACGCAACTAGATATACAATCTACTGTTATGCACTTTGACAATTGAGGTTATGTCATTCGAAATTCTCATATATTAATTATATATCAGTTTTATTTCATTTTCTTGAATTTTCGATTCTCGATATAAAAATATGTTATAACATGGTTTAACTAATACCACTTAAATAATACATAAATACGTATAATGATAACATAAATAGAAAATAAAAGAAATATTAACGAATTAAATGAAACAAAAAACAATTGATGTCCCAATACAAATTTCTATATTATATTGGATAGATGCCAATCAATAAATAAAAACAAATTAAGTTAGCGCTATTTCTTTTATTAATGTAAAAACAAAAACGCATTCAAAAACAAAAACTATAACTCAAAATTAAAAAAAGAAGAACGACGTTTCTCATTTATTTAAATGCACACATCCTCATCTTTCAATTGTTTCACATTTACATAAAGATTTTTTTCTCCTACCTAGGCCGAAAGTTCGTACTTTCGTCCCTGCCAAGCGGGAACAAAGTCGCTCTTTATTCCCGTGGTACGGACAAGTGCGCGTGCGCAATAGTACTTATGCCGGCTCTCACGCACCTACTTCTGTCTCCTACACATTAAAATTATTTCCTTTAAGATTATTTTTTAATAATTTTAATAATAAAATAAAATAAAAATAATAATTTTAATAATTTTTTTTTTCAATTTTGCGAACTTTCGGCCTGGCAGGAGAAAAAATAGTATACGCAACACGGGAGGAAATGTAGCACTTTCTTCCCTTGTGGCACAATGTACTATTATTGCTGTAAAATAACAAAGTAGATTTTTATTAATTATTTATAAATTTTAAGGAGTGTGCAACAATACTCTAAATCATCGGCGAGTATTTCTACGGTGGAATATTTTCAAATATTGCTAACTACGTTTTTTTAATTTGGTTTCAACAACAGTAATTATTTAGCTCCTAAAGGCAGAGAGTTTTAGATTGGCAAAATAATGTTTCTGAATTGAATCTTTGCTTATAGAATCTTTATAGCTAGATGAATGCACAACAGTAGTTCAAATTGTTACCAACACGGGCGCTGGCGTCAGTCTATTGGTGAACTGAGTTCCGATCATTCTAATCCAAATGCAGTGTTCTCATAGAATCTTTAGAGCGTTTTTTCAATAACCGATACTGATATGTCTCGCCGATATCGATATTACTACATTAGAGCACCTCAAATTTTCTTGGAATGCTTTTTCACTTGGCGATACAATCCAGTTTATTGTCGCCGACATTCCAACAACTTCTATACATTTGAGTTCCCCGATATCGATACATCGGTATCGGCATCAACATATCGGTAGATATGTCTCGCCAATATCGATATTACTACACCAGAGCACCTAAATGCTCGTGAAATGTTGAAATGAAATCCAGTTTATTATCGCAGACATTCAAACAACTTCTATACATTTGAGTTCCTCGATATCGGTACATCGGTATCGGTATCAACGTATCGGTATAGTATCGGCCAGTGAAAAAACGCCCTTATAGTTAATTCGATTCTGTATCACCTACTCTAATATAGATGTCAGGTAGGTAAATACAAGTACTCAAAGATTCCATAAGTAAAGATTTAATGTTTTTATAATTGTTATTTTTCATAATATGTTTAATTAAGTATAAAAAATCAAAACAAATATGGCAACATAAAAAATCCTTGATAAATCTTTTAAACGGAAATTAGTAACTCTTGTAATATCAAATGAATAAAATTATGACAGCTGTAATTAAAATATTTGCCGTCAGATGCTCAATTGCACAAAAACAATAGATTAACGAAACATATGAAGGTGTTGAATTGTTGAAGGTTAATAACATTTAAGTGCGCTCTTTCCAGACAAATATATTTTTGGAATCTAATACAAGTAGTTTTTTAGGTTAACATTTCACATAGCTAAGTAATTCTTCGAAAGCGCTGTTTCTAGAAGATAAATATGGCTGTAATAGGGCATAAAACTTAAAGTTTCTGCCACTCGCGACGCCACTAACGCATAGACATACCTTTTACGCTAGTGGCGCTATCTGAGCTGAGTTTGTAAAAAGAATTTAGGTTTTTTAATCTAATAAATTTACAGTTTTCTAGCCAAACAAAAAAACACATTTTTATACACAACTGAAAAATGAGAAAATCATGACACTGATTTAAATTTTCAAGCTTGTATAAAAAAACATGAGTTATTTTTGTTGCCGTATTACTTAAAGCAGTAATGCAATAATTTTTTACTAAATATACAGCTTTTCGAAAATCCAAAATTCAGTTAGCACAATGCGCAGTCATAAAAAAGTCGAAAATTTCGGTTATTCCCGACAAATATGTTAAACGCACGATTATAAAATGGCGGCATAAACATAACCTATTTCTTTTTGTGCAAATGACCATCAAACTAATTTGCATCACCCATCAAAGCTGAAAACCCACGATGGATTTGGAAGCACGTATCTGTGTATATTTTTTGGTTACCAAGATGTTAAGCCCTGCGTTGCTATGCCCCCCATGACTTAGCGTAATTTCCATTTTAAAATGGCCCATACCAAAATAAAATTAAAACAAAATTGAAATCGATCCAGCAGTTTTCAAGTAAATCGCTAACATACAGACAGATGCAAAAAGGCTCACTGCGAATAGCTTTTTTTTAATGTGAGATGGCCTGGCTCTTGCCTTAGGCCAGTAGCTGAATACTTGAGATGCAGACTAGATCGCTGATAAGATAGATAGAAAATTATCTACATAAATTATATAAAAAAAGGGCCAAAACACGTAAAAAGTTCAGCATATTGTGATGCAGTGTTTCCTCTACTGAGAGGAAGTATCCTACTGTCATTTTTTTAAAATTGTGTGTACATCTGAACAGTTGAAAAACATGGACAACACTTCCAAATGATCGTTTTAAATTCTAAGTTATCCGTGCTACCAAAATAATCTTGGGTTTCCGTTCTCAGACTCTAAGTTGTAAGGCCATACAAAGCGTTGACGATGGATCGCAGTGGAGAGTTGATTGAAGCAGAGCAAACAATTCAACGACACATGTAAACGGTCACATATTTCTAGGGACGGAAAGTAAACGTACTTGCGAAGAGTTCAAATTTATTTGATAGCTGGTAGCGGATAGTTTAAATTTACTTGATAACTGGTAGCAGAGAGATCATATTTATTTGATAGTTGGTAGCAGAGAGATCAAATTTATTTGATAGTTGGTAGCGGAGAGTTTAAATTTATTTGATAGCTGGTAGCAGAGATATCATATTTATTTGATAGCTGGTAGCGGAGAGTTTAAATTTATTTAATAGCTGGTAGCGAAGAGATCAAATTTATTTGATAGCTGGTAGCGGAGAGATCATATTTATTTGATAGCTGGTAGCGGACAGTTTAAATTTATTTGATAGCTGGTGGCAGAGAGATCAAATTTATTTGATAGCTGGTAGCAGCGAGATCAAATTTATTTGATAGTTGGTAGCAGAGAGACCATATTTATTTGATAGCTGGTAGCAGCGAGATCAAATTTATTTGATAGCTGGTAGAATAGAGATAAAATTTATTTGATAGTTGGTAGCGGAGAGATCATATTTATTTGATAGCTGGTAGCAGAGATATCAAATTTATTTGATAGATGGTAGTAGAGAGATCAAATTTATTTGATAGCTGGTAGCAGAGTTTATTTCGATAATTGTGTGACCGCTGACCACATTACTCTCCGCTTTCCACCACGCCATTTTCTCCATCAACCGCTCATTGTCTGACCGAACACTAAATAATATTTTACTTGCATCGTCACAATTCCAAATAAAAAAAAAATAAAAACTGTAACCTGACAAAAAATTGTTTTTTATAAATCGTCTTTTTATAAAATTTCGTACATAACATACGATACACCAAAACTACATTTACTTCTATTTACTTTTAGAGTATTTGCAAAATGTAAAAACGAATCGGTATCACCGATGTTGACACAGTCTAACGAGTCGTTTTCGGGAACCACGTTCCCATTCCCATAACTCATAACCGCTGCTTCTTTTTCACGTGTGCTGCTACGATTTTATATTAAACCAAATTATCACTAGGTGTGCTACTGCAGCATGCGGTCGCAATACCTTGTTCTATCAGCATCTGATGTACGTACTTGTCTTCATCGGTCGACGTATCGATCAATTGCAAACACAAAACTATGTCCGAACTGTGGAGGACATCTTTACCGATCTCCTTGACGACCGACACAAACTGTTTACCTACCACTATACTTTGGAATGTACGGCAATCGTCTACAGACCACTTGTCCAATCTTGGCTTTATCCCTGTTGAAAATGACAGTTTTAGATTATAGACGCCCGGTAACTAAGGTCATTAGCGTAACGACATAGTTTGACTAATAGATATGGAGGGTGAACAGTCCCTATCCTACTATTGTTTACTATTGGCACAAAAATGAACGAAAGAGTGTTGTTTAGACGACTATCATTATCTCTTCCTAGTATTGTAATCGGTTCTTCGTCTCCGTATCTATATTTTATTCTTTTCATCTTGTCATGTTTTTTGAAAATTGAATATGTCTATTCGTAGCAACCATACATGTTAAAGCGAAGAACCAATCAGAATTCTAGAAAGTGAGAATGGTAGTCGTCTACAATAGGTATCTCTTTCTCTCATTTCTGTGCCTATAGCATTGATCTCTGTACTTACTAATAGACCCGAGAGCTAGTGACAATTTTTTGGTGTTATTTATTCAAGGCCTTATTTTTGTGAAGATGTTGAGGGAGGCATATTAAAGTGTCCTGAGTAAGGGATTTTGCTAGATAGCGGTATATGGGAGGGAAGCAGACCGCCCCCAACATGTAACAAAAAAAATGGTCAAAATTATTATTGCTTCAAGGCTGAAATTGTATAGCTTGTCGGCGACCCAATAATGCCATTATAATATTTGCATATCGATTAGTCAGTATTAAAGGGGTGGCAAATCACCCTAAAAGTGTCATGTACCCGACGAAATTTATATTATTAGTTCAAGCATTGACTAAGTAATATGGGTAAGACACCTAATGTCTGTTGTTTGAAACGTGGAGCCTCCAATTCATAAAGAACCGACAACCTAACTATGTGCATCTCTCTCAAGAGCTTTATTTACTAATCATGCATCTCTATTTGAGTTGAGGCTCGACCGGTGCTGCCACAAAAATCAGCGGTAAAAAAATGACTCATTCCGATTAAAAATATTTTCAAACCTCCTTGTTGCAATGGTTTCGACTTTCGTGCAAATCGCGAATGTGCTAACATCCATGGTGCTAACCTTGGCGAATCTGCAGTAGCTTTGGAATTATATTTGAATTTATGACATTATTTTTTGATGTTCATAGGGGACTGAATATTTTTCAAAAAAAAAGACATCGCGTATTGGGCACAAAAGAATTCTGTCACCATTTGTGGGCTCCGTTTTTTACCATTTTAGTACGGAATTATTTTCAGTAAAATAAAAATTTATCAAAATATGCTGTTTTTTATAAAAAAAACTGAAACTGAACATTTCTATTTATTCTAAAAAAATGTTATATTGCTTGTTTCAAAATTTCACGAATTTTATCACAATCATTCACAATCTTAATTTGAGACTATGCAGGTAAGAATATATAAAAGTGGACAAAATACCCCAAAAATAATAACTGTTCTTGAAATTCAAAATACATTCGAAAAAGTATTTCAGCATTTAATATAATATAATATATAGTGCAACTGCAACCTCCTTACTCCAAATGCGAAAACTGCGAGGTAATTTGGACGTGTTTGAAATATTAATAGAAAGTAATTTGTCAGAAATTTTAAAATGCAAAATATTACACAAATTGAGAAAAAACAGTATCAACTCAATAACATGATTTAACAAAGAAAACGTTACCACGGTTATTCAAAATTATGTTAAAAATTTCAGAGCCAAGATCATAGACACTATAGCAAAGATCTTGAAATGCAGGACGCCGAAAAAAATAGCTTTTTTATATACCGTGCGAGTTTTTTCAAAGCATACATAGACTGTTTCACAATTTAAAATCGTGGTATAGACATTGTTGGTATTTATCTGGTCTGCCTGGAAACAGCACACTAAATAACGCAGAGACTTGCCGACAACTATTTCCCCCAGAATACAAATTATTGCACATAAGAACCTTTTCTTCCACAGTGTACATTTTTTATAGAAAAAATATTAAATAAATCTCTGAACTTATAAAATTTATTATCACATCTCAATAATAATAAATTGTAAATAAAAACATTCGTTTCCTTAGTTTCTAACAATATCTATACCACGATTTCAAATTGGGAAACAGCCTATGTACGTTTTGAAAAAACTCGCACGGTATTTTAATTTTTTCAAGGTCTCGTATTTATTTCGTAATTAATTGTTGTGTAACCATGGTAAACGAGAAATTAAATAAAGTCCAAGGAGGTGTTATAAAGTCTATTTTTTTACCGTAGAAATGTATTTGTTTGACTCAAGTTGGTACCACAAACATTTTAAAATTTTACAAAATAAAAATTGGAAACTAACCATGGTAACAGAAAACTAATATAATTTTTTTTATAACCAATTCTTAATTTGAGTTTTCAAAAATTAAATAATATAATAAAGAAACCGTGCTAATTTTTTGACGACAAATTTGCTTTAGAAAACAGTTATAAAGAACTATGAAAATCATTGTAACAGAAACCATTTTTATACCTACAAGTTTTCAAAATCGTATCTAAACGTGACAAATGTCAATATACAATATTAAGAATTATTATCACAATATTAAACTTTCGTAGCTGTTCATTATTTTAAATAAATTAATTCATCCGGTTATTTATTATCTAATATGAATTGTTCGCTTATGGTTCGCTCAAAAATGGACATTCAAAAAAGAACTATGACAATGACTTGCTGTAATTTTTTTTATAAGCTATAAATTCTTCTTTTTATTGTGTAGTTTCAATCATTTATTCAATATGTTGAAATAAAACTCTATATTTAATAATAAAAATAGGTATCTACAACGAAACGAATATAATACACACGCACAAAAAGATTTACTTATAAAAAAATGCACATAATGTCAATTATATTAATTCTTCAAACTTCATAATATACAACATATTATAAAACAGCTATAAAACATTTAAATTATTATAGGTACCAGAAATTTCTAAAATTTAGTCAAAAAAATATAATGAAAAACACAATTCTGGAAATTTTTAACCAATTTAGCTTTTTTCAGATTTTTGACATTTTAAATATTAAATGACAGTCATTTATTAAATAAATTTAAATAAACAGTTTATGGATTGACCGTTGGAATCGCATGATCGTTGCGCTCTACACTAGCGACACCCTTATTTCTGTCCATAAACTAAACTGCCAAACCCCTAGAAACAGAGAAGTATGGTAGCTTTAATATTTTTCTTAACCTATGGTTTGGCAGTTTAGTTCATGGATAGAAATAGGGGTGTCGCTAGTGTAGAGCGATCATGCGATCCTAATAGTCTCTCCAAAAACTGCTCACGTATTACGTCATAAGGAAAGGTATCTTCCTCAATGATTACTGATCTATGGTTCAAGGTTCAAATTTTAATATGTTGTTACGGCGACTGGTTTAAGCATATATTTCAATTTGCAGAACAAAATGACGATATTAACCCCCTCTCTTAGAGGGAAACTTGCTCGCTTAGGTGTTTATATCGTTCTGCAAGGGTGTTAATAACGACATTTTGTTTGGAAACTTGAAATATATGCTTAAAACAGTCGCCGTAACAACATATTAAAATTTGAATGCAAGTATTGCAAAAAATTTATTTACTTAATACCCACAGTAAAAAAAAACCAATTACTGGTACATAGTAATAAGTACCGACATACATATATATATTATAGGTAATTACCTGTAAGTCTTGCTTTGATTGCTTGAAACGGGAACTTTTTAAAGTCGGAATGGAGCTTCTGTAACTGGTTGCTCTTCAGCACTACATAAAGTCCAAAATCAACGAAAAACGCACTGATGGAATCGTGGTCGATTGTTTTATTAATACAAGCCCTGCAATGTAAACAGTCGCCGTAACATTCATCGCTATCCGAGTATGGAACGTCGAAGTTCGTAAGTTTCTTGGATGTGGATTGCAATTGTTGTAAATTATAAACGCTCGACAGCTTAGGTCATCAGCGTCGCAAATATCAGGTTGGACATTGGCTAAGGTTTGAGATCGCAGGTCATATTAAACTTGATGGGAGTTCTTGTTCGCAAATAAGATATTGGATGTGGGTTTAGGTTCGGAATTACATTTTTGAATTCACATGTAACAAAATGGATGTAGGTTGATTTTTGTGGGCTATAAGGTACGTAGATGTGGGTTTATTTTTGTGGGCCATACGGTAGGTAGATTTGGGTTGTTTTTTTTTGGGCCATAAGGTATGTAAATGTGGGTTTAATTTTGTGGGCCATGAGGTACGTGGATGTGGGTTTATTTTGTGGGTCATAAGGTAGGTAAATGTGGGTTTATTTTTGTGGGTCATAAGGTAGTAGGTAGATGTGGGTTTATTTTTGTGGGTCATAAGGTAGGTAGATGTGGGTTATTTTTGTGGGTCATAAGGTAGGTAAATGTGGGTTTATTTTTGTGGGTCATAAGGTAGGTAGATGTGGGTTTATTTTTGTGGGTCATAAGGTAGGTAGATGCGGGTTTATTTTTGTGGCATAAGGTACGTAGATGTGGGTTGATTTCTGTGGGTCAAAAGGTAGGTAGATGTAGGTTTAATTTTGTGAGCCATAAGGTACGTAGATGTGGGTTTAATTTTGTGGGCCATGAGGTACTTAGATGTGGGATTATTTTGTGGGTCATAAGGTAGGTAAATGTGGGTTTATTTTTGTGGGTCAAAAGGTAGGTAGATGTCTGTTTAATTTTGTGAGCCATAA
Source organism: Mongoloraphidia duomilia (assembly GCA_039654895.1). Taxonomy (NCBI): domain Eukaryota; kingdom Metazoa; phylum Arthropoda; class Insecta; order Raphidioptera; family Raphidiidae; genus Mongoloraphidia; species Mongoloraphidia duomilia. Next base: position 22,690,904 of record CM077526.1, on the reverse strand, counting down.
AGTACGTAGATGTGGGTTGATTTTTGTGGGCCATAAGGTAGGTAGATGTAGGTTTATTTTTGAGAGCCATATGGTAGATGTGGATTTAAGACAACTTCACAGGCAGACAAAAATCTGGATGTGGGTTTAAGTTTGCAAGTCTAAAGTTGGATGTCGGTTAAAATTTGCAGATGACAGATTGTGCCATGCAAATACACTAATTACATCGTTTGCAACTAATAAATGATTATTCGACAGATAACAATATGAAAGAAACACTTACCGATACCAGACGTTATCGTTGTGCCGCGCTACGTAAACTTCCCCCGGTTTGATTTCGTCTAAAGTGAGCTTGGCGTTGGACTTTATATTGCAGTAAGATTGCAATTTATTCATCATATCTTTGAGTTCACGACCGTTTATATACGGTTGTACCTATAAAATATTAATAATGTTTAGTACGATAAAGTATTCGCACCACAGATTAAATACAAATAAAAACCCATCAAAAAAATTCGACTGATGACCAGTCCTATACTTCCCACCTAGTAAATATTTGCAAAAAATAAACACTCTTTTTTTATTCTTTGAAAAAAAGCATGGCCCTTTTTTTTGTTTGGTGATCTACTGATGGCTAGCTTAATATAGCAAAAATCATGGTTACCTTGATTTACGTACAATTTTCTTTTTTTAGTAAAATATTTTTTTCTCGAAAACTATACATTTTAAAGAAAAAATATATTTACATTTTTTTCATATTATAACATCTAGAATTCATTTATATTTTTTTTTTACCTATGTTAATATGGTGACATTGAGAACATTTTTTCTAATATCTCAGGATCCACTGAACCGATTTGACTCAAAATCTAATCAGATCTAAGTTAAAGGCTGATAAACACAACAGAACAATTGCTATGGCCGTATGTTGTTCCGTTTTTACGATATCGAGTGCGAAAAATTGACCACATACAGACATCAGTCAGAGAATGATCTTAAACGATTGCTAGGGTCTCAAAACGTGAAGATCTGTTAAAATCTCGAAATATTTTTTTCGGACTAAATCCATTACTTCCTTACCATAGTAGAGGTGGGAAGTAAAAAGAACGGCTGAACCGATTTTGAAAAAATTTCTTTCAGTTCATATTTACGTTAATACGCGTCGATTGGCACCCTAACGCAGTCGATATCATTTTTCATTCTCGAGATTTCGTCTTAGAAAGAAATGGACACATACGTACGTACACACACACAGACAAAAAAATCTATTATCTGTCTATATTCTAAAGCAGCGGTTTCCCACCCATGGGCCGCGGTCCACTTGTGGTACTGGGCGTGATACTGGGCCGTGGACGCTGGTCGAGAATTTAAACCAAGATAAATATTATCGGAGCTTCAGGGGTTGATTCAGACGATAATGACCTCTGTTGTCGAGCGTCTATAATCTACAATTCATTCATTCAGGGGTTGAGATGGGAACAATCGAGTATATAAGTGTCTATTTGTGTTTGTGTATTTATAGTTTTTGCTGGTGTATTTAGTTAGTGGACATCAAATTTTTTTACAAAAATTAGTGGTCTGCACAACTAAAAAGGTTGGGATCTGCTGTTCTATAATAATGACCAAACGACTGTCACTGTCACAAATTTTCACTTCCGCACATTAATTTTTTAACGACAGGCGGCGCTGTGCTCGCCTATGGAAATTATGAAATTTACTTACAAAGAAATTCCATGGATTCACAGCACTTGGCACATTCACATCGTAGTACGTATCGATATCAGGAAGTTCGGGTGTCGGAAGATCGCCAGTTGAAGGAAATGCTGAAAAACAATAGACAATTGAATAACACTAAAACAATTATGAAACGCTTTTTTACCCGACTGCGCGACAGCTGAGGCAGGGTTATTTTTTTCTCGCTATCTATGTAAGTATGTAATGAAGTATGTATGTGGGATTCTTTATTCACTCGTAGCATCCAAACAGCTGGATGGATTTTAATAAATGAGGTGTCAATAGATTCGTCTTAATCCCGAGAGTGACATAGGGCATATAACGTCACGGAAAATTCAATATGGCGGACGCTAGACGCCATCTTATCAGAATGTAAAAGTAATTTTCCTTCTAAAAAGCCGTAAATAAAAAATTAAATTAAAAATATTAAAAAACACGACTGCGCCAAAAGCGATCTAAAAAGATAGAAACGATAAAATGTTAACATGCAGTCGGAGGCGTACATGTGGTAACAAGTTGAACAGAAATATCTTATGCCTCCGACTGCATGTTATCATTTGAATTTGTTTCCATATTTTTATTTTGCTTTTTATTACGCGGTTAGGTTTTTGATTTTGTTAATTTTTTTTACTTCCACTATTACAATCTTGTCGCTTTTGACGTAGTCGGGTTTTTTAATTTTTTTCTTTTCTGGGATGCGTTCACTTACTTAATAGAGTCTTCATTTCGACGGTATTTGTTAAGCTGTTGCTTCTACTTAAGTCCTTTTTATTGTTGTTGCTATCCTGTTTCGGTCTACAAAAAAAATAAAATTTATAATTAAACTTTTCATTTTATGAAACAAACATAATGTATGAGGTTTTTTGTTTTTATCACACATAAATGAGCCATTTTCTTGAGACTAGTTCTTTCAATTATTCACGAGAGGCAGCAGCTAGGTACAAATATTATTTATTCCCCATTAGTGTCGTGTCATTTTAGTGGTACTTATAGCTTAATTATTAAATTATTATTATTATTTTGCAGCTTATTTGAATAATCGACTCTCGCATGTAGTGTGTTTTCAACTTGAAATTGCTATATATAAGAAAGGATTGGTTTCCACTCTCGGGCAGTGTGGAGAAATCGGTAACACACCTAGCCGGAAATTGGGAGTTTCGGGTTCAAGTCCCGACAGTGGTCATTTGATTTTTTCTTAGATATAGCTTACAATTCATGGCAGTCTTGCTGCCTGATATATTTAGTATTTTCACCTCTAATTGTTATGTGAATAATATTGTGTGGATATAAGGGGGTTTTCAAAATCGATTGATTTTATCATATACCAATTATTAAATTAATTCAATAATTAAGTTATACCACTAAAATGACACAACACTAATGGGGAATAAATAATGTTTGTACCTACCACAAGTGCTGCTTCTCGTAGATAATTGAAGGAACTACTTTCAAGAAAATGGCTCATTACGCACGTGTATGCTAATCGTTATTATATTAACCATTTTGTTACACTCACAATATATACATATATATATAATAAGAAAGAAAACACGGTTGTTTTAACTTTTATGAGTCAAAATATTTTTTTTTTTGTATTAAAGACGACGTTTCGACGACTATTTTGTCATCTTCTTCAGGCTTTGAAATTAAACTGTCAATCACAATGAATATAGATATAAGATTTTATTTATTGTATATGGACTATAGATGTAGGAAACCAGTATTGCCAACTACTATGTAAACCGTATAAATTCCCAATAATTTGATGTCAAACTTCAACTGTTCTTTAATTTAGAAATTAAAGGAAGATATATTTTACGTAATTTTTTTTTGTGTCATCCTTAATATTGATAGAACTTTTTGTAGATTAATATGAATCATTTCTGAAAAAATCCTTCTATGCCAATTGGCCTCATTATCTAAAATGTCAACTTTATCAAAATCAAATTTATGTTTGAACTTATTCATATGATTAAACCCAGCGATGTAGCTTAGTGATACAGCACTAGACTCACATTGGGAAGGTACTGGGTTCGAATCCCGGCGGGGGCAGATGTGGCTAGGACTTTTTCCTACTGCCTCACGCCGAGAAACGGTAATTCCTGTACCGGCCATCTTGTTTGAGGTTTTCCATGGTTTCCCTCAATAATTCCAGATGAATATCGAGATGGTTCCTTATTCAAGGCCATGGCCGATTACCTGCCAAACTCCTATGCTCCCAAAGTTGCCTATACCTTATCCTAATTTCCTATAATTCCTCCATTCGCACATTGCTAATAAAAAAAAAGTTGAAGTTTAAAATATGTAGAAAACAACGGGAAGTGGTAAAATGGAAAATAGTAATGGTGCGAATGGCGTCTGTTATGACATAATGTCGAGAAACGGACGTTAAACGCATTATTATTATTATTCATATGATTATACAGGGTGTACCACAGAAAACCGAACATAGGGAAAACTCCATTGTGCAAATTAGTTAGGATCAGTGATTGCTGTGCCCTTTTTCATGCTTAAAACCATGATAATTAATTTAGTTGAGTTAGCCATGTGTATTCTATCTTTGTCACGCTACCCATTTTGTTTATGTCTTCCCTGTTGCACTCATTTATTTTCTATGTTCTCAATCCTGTGATACACCCTGTATATAACCGATGTATTGGTAGAACACACCTTTTTACTATTTGTCATATGTTCTGAAATGCGTACACTGACTTTACGTTTCGTTTCACAATCCAAACAATTAATTCTATATACAACATTATTTAAATTACCTTTATCAGTCTTAACGTTACCTCTTTTTATTAAATTAGAAAAATTATTGGATAAAATCGGTACTGTCCTTATGTTATGTTTTTTTAATTTTTTTGACAATCTTTCAAAAAAAAATTTTATGTATGGAATGCGTAACCATAGATGGCAGTGCCACTAAACGCGTTGCTTCTATCTTTTTCTCTCTCTTTCATATCGTACACAGCTTGTCGCTATATTGTGGTCTATCTCTTTCCTTCTCAATCTATCTCTATCACAGTGGCGGCTCCTCTATAAGAGCTGCGGAGCTGCCACACTGCCAGAAAATAACGCACAATTAAAAAAAAATTGTATTATAAATCTGCATAATATGTTTTAAAATTTCATAATTATGAAGTCATCACATAGCATTATTATAAATGACGGCATGCCGCAGGGCCTATATTCTATAAACAGTCCTCAGCCGTAGTAAATTCACTACGCACGTGACGCGTGCTGCATTATATGTTGCACCAAAATTAGTGTGTTAGAGAGAGCGAAAACAGTAAAGAATGAGACAGATTTGTACGCGTTAAGAGATATTCTGGGTGCACAGCACGTAGGTATAGGTAGTATAGATAGTAGTGTAGTACGAACTCTAATTTAATAAAAGCGGCATATCCGAACGTTTATATAGCATAGCTTATTAATGTTATTCCAAACTGAAAACGCTCTTGTCACATAGTGACTGGTGATATCTATCTGTTGGCACACACACACATACACACACTGGCTGGTGCGTACAGTCTATATTATGTTTGTGTTGATGGCTATATAATTCGTTTTCAATTGTAGTTAAAATTTCAAACAATGAATGTTATAGATAACCTCACGCGTGTGAAACGTTTTTCAAATTACAAATTTGAAGAAAAACTAAAATTGAAGGCACAAGGTCGCCCTTTGCCTGATATTTTCATAGAAAAACAGTGCTCTAGCCGTGGAAAAACTTATAAGCGGCAATTCAACAAAGAACTATATTTTAAAAATAATTGGATATGCGGTTGCAATATTAAAAACGCTCTTTTCTGTTTTCCGTGTGTTTTATTTGGTGGTGACAAATGGTGGACGGAAATTGGTGTAACAGACTTAACAGATCAACAAATACACTTAAAAATTGCATCAAATGTATTTTTGATTTTTTTTTCTCGAGGTCCTCGCATAATGGGGGGGGGGTGCTACTCCAGTCTCCAGGTTGACTTTGCAGAACACCCATTTAAAATGTTCACGCGCCGCCACTGCTCTATCATGTCGCTTTTTCGTTTCATCGTCTCACAAACTTACCCTCGCTATGAAAGTTGAAACAAAACAGTAACAAAATACTCACTCCCTCATTATATAAGTCCGAGTGACCGATTAATGGGGAAGTTAAAACAAAACAATAACAAAATACTCACTCTCTCATTCTAAGTCCGAGTGACCGATTGATGGGGAAGTTAAAACAAAACAATAACAAAATACTCACTCTCTCATTATATAAGTCCGAGTGACCGATTGATGGGGAAGTTAAAACAAAACAATAACAAAATACTCACTCTCTCATTCTAAGTCCGAGTGACCGATTGATGGGGAAGTTAAAACAAAACAATAACAAAATACTCACTCCCTCATTATATAAGTCCGAGTGACCGATTGATGGGGAAGTTAAAACAAAACAATAACAAAATACTCACTCTCTCATTATATAAGTCCGAGTGACCGATTGATGGGGAAGTTAAAACAAAACAATAACAAAATACTCACTCTCTCATTCTAAGTCCGAGTGACCGATTGATGGGGAAGTTAAAACAAAACAATAACAAAATACTCACTCCCTCATTATATAAGTCCGAGTGACCGATTGATGGGGAAGTTAAAACAAAACAATAACAAAATACTCACTCTCTCATTATATAAGTCCGAGTGACCGATTGATGGGGAAGTTAAAACAAAACAATAACAAAATACTCACTCTCTCATTCTAAGTCCGAGTGACCGATTGATGGGGAAGTTAAAACAAAACAATAACAAAATACTCACTCCCTCATTATATAAGTCCGAGTGACCGATTGATGGGGAAGTTAAAACAAAACAATAACAAAATACTCACTCTCTCATTCTAAGCCCGAGTGACCGATTGATGGGGAAGTTAAAACAAAACAATAACAAAATACTCACTCTCTCATTCTAAGTCCGAGTGACCGATTGATGGGGAAGTTAAAACAAAACAATAACAAAATACTCACTCCCTCATTATATAAGTCCGAGTGACCGATTGATGGGGAAGTTAAAACAAAACAATAACAAAATACTCACTCTCTCATTCTAAGTCCGAGTGACCGATTGATGGGGAAGTTAAAACAAAACAATAACAAAATACTCACTCTCTCATTATAAGTCCGAGTGACCGATTGATGGAGAACAGTTCTCCGTCGTCGGCACGTTTGAACAGCTCGATGATCGGCACTCTTGACGGCTTATCGACAGCAATCATAACTTTGACTAGTACATTCGTCTCGTAACTTTCGCCTACCTGCTTTGTCAGGTTCTCCATCAAGTCGGGTGGAATCAGTTTTACAGTTTGGTACAACTGCGCCTGTTCAACAAGAACGCAAATGTTACATAACCTCACTAATACATGACAAACGAGGGCAGTATAGCCTAGTGGATAGAGTATTTTGTTCAGCAGTCTCTAGACTAGACTGTCGTGGGTTCGAATCCCACCTGCGCTCATGGATGTTATTTAGTTTTAAGAAAGTTGTTATTTAGTGTAGTTGAAAGACGCTAATGACCTGAGATGTCGACCGCGTCTATAATCTACAATAAATAAATACATGACAAAAAATAGGGTACTTCTATCATCGCATTTTTTAAAGCTATGCTTCTTAACGCCAGGGGCGGATCCAGCCGTTCTGTTCGGGGGTGGCGTTCTGAGGTATAATTATTATAGCAGGTGGCCTGTTCTGAGAAGAGACCAAACAAATAAAAGTTGTTCCGCAGTTTTAAAAACGTGTAAACTTGGACTAGCTTTCAACTTGTTTTATTCCCGTGTCTAATTAAAAAGATATATCCAAGATTTCGGGGGTGGCGATCGCCACTGGCGTCCCATCTGGATCCGCCCCTGCTTAACGCATGTTTGAGATAGGATACCTAACACGCAAAAAGTGAAACGTCACGAAAAAGTGTAATGCACGATGCAAACGCACCTCATTGGTTGGGCAGCGCGTACTGTTGCTATAGCTTCTATATGTAAATAAATTCGATTTTATACACAGCGTAAGAAGTGTAGCTTCTGTTAGGTGTCCCACGACACCTCATGACTTTTATTATAAGAAACAAAAATATGTCAATGAGGGCTAGCATATTTAAAACCACATTGCATCGATTACTTTATGTGCAAATATCTTGAAAAAGGTTACTCCTAGCCACTTTTACAAAGTATACCTATTTTACGTAAAAATGACGGAAAAATCAATTTTTTGATTCAAAAAAATAGTACGAGTGCGTACAAAAAAGTTATGACTATTTGAATGAGTGAAAAGGTGTGTAAGTGGCGCCCCCTACAAGTAAGAGTCATACCAAGGTCAGATTTGAATTTCTCATGTCAAAAAATCCTCATGTACCAAATTTTATTAAAATGTCTAAATTATTTTAAAAGTTACTTAAGAAAATCAAAAATAAAAATTAAACTTTGACACCCTGTATCTTTTTTAATATCTACTTTCGGAATAGACAAGTTGGGGTCTATCGCAATATTTTTTTGTAAGGAATCAGTTGTTACTTTATGTCCCATTCTTTTTGGGACACCCTGTATAAACTGACATTTGAATGACAGATACCTTACCTGCTAGTGGCGCTATCAGGTGACAGAAAGAGTCTGGTAGCCCTCATTCAAAAATATGAACAATACTGTGTGGTTATGTTCAACATAAAAAAATAAATAAACATGACAATGAAAAAATAACATTTTATTTGCAAAATCTGAAAAATCTCTTACAGTAATAATAGAACAATGACTTTGACAATCAATCAATTTTTAACAAAATTTAAGTAGACACTTTTAGGTTAGCGACATACTTACTTCAAAATCAGCTGATTTAAGTGATAGCGGCCATTTATTTATAAAACAAATGCAATCAATTTTGTTTATCTTTCGTCCTTGACGGAATATTTTTCTCTGATTTAAGTGATAGCGGCCATTTATTTATGAAACAAATGCTATCAATTTTGTTTATCCTTCGTCCTTGACGGAATATTTTTCTCTGATTTAAGTGATAGCGGCCATTTATTTGTGAAACAAATGCTATCAATTTTGTTTATCCTTCGTCCTTGACGGAATATTTTTCTCTGATTTAAGTGATAGCGGCCATTTATTTATGAAACAAATGCTATCAATTTTGTTTATCGTTCGTCCCTGACGGAATATTTTTCTTTTTTACTTTTAAATGCAAGTACTTCGCCAACCCAAAGATTTTAATGAATTTTTTATTTAGGTAGAAGTGTATGTCTCGATTAGCAACGCTATCTAGCGATTTTTTTTACAATAATTGGATGTTTGACGTTACAAGTGTCGAACAATTCTTGTCTATTAATTCAATAACAAACCAATTTTTTCACTTTTAAATAATTATCAGATTGTATGAAGCAATCGAGACATACTCTCTTTTTTATCTCAAGCCGAACTGATTACAATAATAGATTTGAAATCTTTAATACAAATAATATGAGCTAGTTTCAGAGATACCACTAAAAACGTTCAAATAAGATTTTTTTATTTTAAAGTTAACAGCTTGCATACACATAACCTGTGTACATTTTTGAAAATTTTGGTTTTGTCTCAAAAAGTTTGTCATACGCTAGAGTTCTGTTAAAAAAATGACTGTCTGTTACAACCACAATGCAGCAATACTGAAAATAAAACGCTTAGTACATAACTTCGGTGTCAAAAAAAAAAAAATGGCTTCCTACAGCGCAAATACCTACCTCAATGTTAGCATAACCTATAAATCTATCAATAACGTATTTATCCAAGTGTGCAAGCTTTCACGGCCGGCATTGTTCCAATTCAGGAGTATACCGCATCCCTTGCAGCTGTGGATCAGTATATATTGGGACAACGAAACGAAGCATCAACACACGTATAGCAGAGCACAAGAGAAGCTGTAAACTGGGACAAACGGAAAAATCTGCCATAGCCGAACACACTTTGACTCTGGACAATCATAAGATCCTCTTCGAAGAAACTCAAGCCATAGACAGAACGTTGAGCTATTACCCAAGAATATACAGAGAGGCCATAGAAATACATAAACACACACGGAATTTCAACCGAAAAGATGAAGGCCTCAATCTCAGTAAAACCTGGACACCAGCACTCCGGCATACAAAACCAATGGCCTATCGTACAAGGACGGGATACGACCGAGTAGAGAACTCACCACCACTACACACTGCGCAGTTGACCAATGGCAGAGAGACGAACTACGACCGAACAGAGAACACACTGGCAATAGGTATAAAAGAAGGGAGAACATCAGTCACCGACACACTAACCTGTGAGCCGCCAAGGAGGACACTTCGACCGCAGCCACATCGCCTTTGAGAATGTCTACCGCAGTTGTAGACGAAACGTCAGGTAGAAATACCACCGGACCACGGCCTACAAGCCCGGAAACCATGAAGAATTGGAATAACGTATTTCTTATCATTAATAGGAACCATTGTGAATTACTCTAGTCAGGTAAACAAGACGAAAGCATATTTTTTATCACAGAATAAATTCTAACAAGTGTAACCGGATATACAGGGTGTCAGCATTGGTATCTTGGGAACGGTTAAAGATACACGTTCGGTTAAATTAGAGAAAAGTTTGAAATCTAGAATGCATAGAAAATTTCTGTTGACATCGTTTAACTCGGAGTGGTCAAGAAAATAAAGTTATCGAGTTCAATTGAAAAAATCACCACACCGTATATCCAAAGCAATAATACCTAACCTAAAAAAAATTCGTATCGACCTTGCATTAACAAACAAAAAAATAGTCAAAAGCTCTAAGTACAGACAGACAAACATTCTGATAATGACTAATTCGGTGTAGATATCCTATGAACTGCTGTGTTTCGATAAAAACTAAGAATTACAGAAGCGTACGGCTTATTTTTATTAATAATATCCTTCAAATCAATAATACCTAACCTAAAAAAAATCAGATAGACCTTTCATTAACAAACAAAAAAATAGTCAAAAGCTCTAAGTACAGACAGACAAACATTCTGATAATGACTAATTCGGTGTAGATATCCTATGCATTGCTGTGTTTCGATAAAAACTAAGAATTACAGAAGCGTACGGCTTATTTTTATTAATAATATCCTACAAATCAATAATACCTAACCTAAAAAAAATTCAGATTGACCTTTCATTAACAAACAAAAAAATAGTCAAAAGCTCTAAGTACAGACAGACAAACATTCTGATAATGACTAATTCGGTGTAGATATCCTATGCATTGCTGTGTTTCGATAAAAACTAAGAATTACAGAAGCGTACGGCTTATTTTTATTAATAATATCCTACAAAGCAATAATACCTAACCTAAAAAAAATTCAGATCGACCTTTCATTAACAAACAAAAAAATAGTCAAAAGCTCTAAGTACAGACAGACAAACATTCTGATAATGACTAATTCGGTGTAGATAACCTATGCATTGCTGTGTTTCGATAAAAACTAAGAATTACAGACAAGCGTACGGCTTATTTTTATTAATAATATCCTACAAATCAATAATACCTAACCTAAAAAAAATTCAGATCGACCTTTCATTAACAAACAAAAAAATAGTCAAAAGCTCTAAGTACAGACAGACAAACATTCTGATAATGACTAATTCGGTGTAGATAACCTATGCATTGCTGTGTTTCGATAAAAACTAAGAATTACAGACAAGCGTACGGCTTATTTTTATTAATAATATCCTACAAATCAATAATACCTAACCTAAAAAAAATTCAGATCGACCTTGCATTAACAAACAAAAAAATAGTCAAAAGCTCTAAGTACAGACAGACAAACATTCTGATAATGACTAATTCGGTGTAGATAACCTATGCATTGCTGTGTTTCGATAAAAACTAAGAATTACAGACAAGCGTACGGCTTATTTTTATTAATAATATCCTACAAATCAATAATACCTAACCTAAAAAAAATTCAGATCGACCTTGCATTAACAAACAAAAAAATAGTCAAAAGCTCTAAGTACAGACAGACAAACATTCTGATAATGACTAATTCGGTGTAGATATCCTATGCATTGCTGTGTTTCGATAAAAACTAAGAATTACAGAAGCGTACGGCTTATTTTTATTAATAATATCCTACAAAGCAATAATACCTAACCTAAAAAAAATTCAGATCGACCTTTCATTAACAAACAAAAAAATAGTCAAAAGCTCTAAGTACAGACAGACAAACATTCTGATAATGACTAATTCGGTGTAGATATCCTATGCATTGCTGTGTTTCGATAAAAACTAAGAATTACAGACAAGCGTACGGCTTATTTTTATTAATAATATCCTACAAATCAATAATACCTAACCTAAAAAAAATTCAGATCGACCTTTCATTAACAAACAAAAAAATAGTCAAAAGCTCTAAGTACAGACAGACAAACATTCTGATAATGACTAATTCGGTGTAGATAACCTATGCATTGCTGTGTTTCGATAAAAACGAAGAATTACAGACAAGCGTACGGCTTATTTTTATTAATAATTATTAGAATTGTCTCGAATATTAGCCGATTTTCTGTTTATTCGTATATTTTTCGGCCAAATATCGAATAGTTTAAATATTATTATTGATTTATTCATAAAAAAAAGTAGCTAGAAAGATTCTTTGCTCGTTAGTGGTTACCAACTATAGAAGAACTATAAATTAATTCTCATTTGAAGAAATTAAAAGTAATTTAAGATTTATCCACCACCAATATTTGGATTTTCTGGTTTATTATGAACTTTATAATAAACCAAAACTCGTCGCAACTCACTGTACTCCCTCGCTACATTTTTTTCTCTCCATCCGTTAATCAATTGGCGCTAAAATCATGCCTCTATTCGCCGAATACTCGGTTACCCGGCATGTGACCTTGTCGAATATTCGGTTTTGTGCCGAACATACTATTCATTGCAATTCTAATACAGTGGAGTCGCGATATGGTGAACACCCGGTAAGGTGAACAACTCTATAAGGTGAACACGTAAAACTTTGTATAGTGTATTCTATAAGGTGAACAACTGGAACCTCGATAAGGTGAACAAAGCTAATTTGATTTATTTGACACTTTTATTGGTTCTCGGAATACTTGGTAGGCCGTTTTATTCCCAACAATATCTCTGTTAATTTTTGTATTTGTAGTAATGCCGACACAGCGGTGCTGATTTGATGATAAACAAATGTACCTATATCTATATTTACTACTTTTATTTTTCTTCGACATTTTTGTGATTCGGTTCGAATTTCTGCTGTTTGGTGTTGGTGTTTGAACTTTGATAAAAAAATGAAAGGTCTTACATTAACCAATAAAGGTGAAATAATAAAAAAAAATAACAAAGATGGCAACTGTGACTGCCCTTTCGCGTGAATATGGTGTTGCAAAATCTACCATTTGTGGTATTCGAAAAAATAAAGAGCGCATTTTGAGAGCTCTGGGGAATACACTTTCTGGCGCAAGTAAGCGAAAAAGGATGAAGTCTTCAGAACTCCCAAAAATGGAAGCAGCATTGTACAAGTGGTTATTAAAGATGCGAAATAGTATAGATTTAATTTATGAAGTTTTCTTTTCATAACCCCTTTTTATTTACCTTGATAAGGTGAACAAAGGTGAACAAAAGCTGAATACCACTGGTCTGAATTTGGTTCACCTTATCGCGACTCCACTGTAATTGATCAAGATGGCTATGGATACCGCAATTTTCAAAATGTAACAAAAGACGACTAAAATTGTGTTTTTAAAGACCACCAACAGTTAACGTTATTTGAGCCTAGCACCGATTCATATTTTCAATACATTATTTTTTTTTTAATAATAAATTGAAAATCCAATTGACACTTTTACCAGCTCTCGGGCTAGAACCCGGGAACTGGGGACTTGTAATAGAGAAACCATAGCAGCACCATGTAAACAACAGCACTGCTACACGCTCGGCCATTCTCAAGCCCAAAATACAACTATGCAGTTACCGCAGTTATAGTGGTGTTTTTAAAATTCTAATAAAGACATAGGTGTAACTAGAGGGGGGCCCAGTCCACTCCAGAGTGCTATTTGGCCCACCCTAGAAATAATAATTAATAAAAAATATACTCAACAAAAACTGGGGCCCTGTTAGCCCCAGCAACTGGAGCCAAGTTCGCTCCAGTAACTGGAGCCAAGTTCGCTCCAGTAACTGGGGCCAAGTTCGCTTCAGCTTCAAATCCTAGTGGCAAAGTGGATAAAGGTTGCTAACGTTTGTATATCAATCACATACTAAGCGTATTTATCGACAGTTGCTTGTCAACAATTTCACAAATATAATTTTTTCCCTGTTGCGATAGTAGAAAAGCATAGCCTAAAAATCAAACCATAACCACACAGTATTCTGATATGAAGAAAACAGTTGACATATGATTTTTGCTTATGAAATAAATAACAATAAGTACACTTTTTTCAGTCTATAATATCACAATAATGTAATATCATCACAATGAATCTAAAATAAGTTTTTAGTAAATTTTTTTTTAACAAATTTTTATAATCAGAGCTATGAAAACATTTACTTAGTCAACGAACCATATTCCTCAGAGTAGTTCTTTCAATTATCCACTGGTGGCAGCACTTGTGGTAGGTACAAACATTATTTATTCCCCATTAGTGTCGTGTCATTTTAGTGGTATAACTTAATTGTTAAATTATTATTATCATTAAATTAAATAATTAAGTTATACCACTAAAATGACACGACACTAATGGGGAATAAATAATGTTTGTACCTACCACAAGTGCTGCCACCAGTGGATAATTGAATGAACTACTCTCAGGAAAATGGCTCATTGTTCCACGCCTTACCGAAACTTTCATATGTCGTGAGAAACGGAACATTTTGGTGGAAGTGTCGGGATAATTACCTACGGAAGATGACGAAGGAACTGACTAACCCTTATAACGAAATATTGTGTTGTCATCGGAAGTACGAATGTGTGAAAAGATTCTGGTTCCAAGTCTTCATGGTTTCCGGGCTTGTAGGCCGTGGTCCGGTGGTATTTCTACCTGACGTTTCGTCTACCACAGTTGTAGACGAAACGTCAGGTAGAAAAACCACCGGACCACGACCTATAAGCCTGGAAACCATGAAGACTTGGAACAATGCCGGCCGTGAAAGCTTGCACACCTAGATTCTGGTTGTTCGGATATATGGAAGTGGGTCAAAATTGGATACAAGATTTGACTGTATCAAAAATTGGATTACAAGATTTGACCCTAACAAAAATTGAATTACAAGATTTGACCCTATCAAAAATTGGATTACAAGATTTGTCCCTTTCAAGTGAAGTTACTAAAAATACTGTTCGACAAGCGAAAGAACACCGGTCAAAAGAATTCTAATAGGGGCTCTTATTTAGGGTAAGGGGCATGAAAAAAAGCGAACGACTTGTAGCTAATTCTGGCAATATATTGTGTTAAAAGGCTCGTGTCAGATCGTGATCATCTTCTCCGCCTATCCCCTTCCTCAACAACGTTCTTTCTTTGGTTGGACAGTATATTGTAACTGGATCGCCGACCCAACGGTCACCATAATTTAAATGGGGGTTAATAAAGTTTAAACGCAGACCTAATAATCAGGTAACGCGTAAACGCGAGCAGAAGAAGCATATTCCAGTTACAAGTGGCGACCGTAACAGGACGCGACTAAATAATAACAGGATGCGACTAAATAATAATAGGACGCGACTAAATAATAATAGAACGCGACTATTTATTAATAGGACGCGACTGAATATTAATACGACGCGACTAAATATTAAAAGAACGCGACTATTGCTAAATAATAAACAAAACATTAGTAGGACGCGAATAATAGTAATATAAAGACCGATTAAAAAATGGCAGAAGAAGCCAAAGAAAAGGCACGGAGGGTACCGATTATCGCAGTCCCTACGTTTATGAGATTGCATAGAAGTTTTAAACACGTTTTAAAGATCTCAAAAACAAATTAGATTCATTGCGATATTATTCTTAATATTATAAGTTTATTTTTAATAGCTCAGTAATGGTTGTATTTTGGCGATGAATCACTTTCAATAACTGTCTGAATTTTCTTTAAAAACAGAATTTTAGGATAAAGTATGCGAGCCAAGTTTCTAAAATCATCCGCAAGATGGCAGCACAAATGATCGTGTTGAAATTCAATTGTCAGCGCTGATTTTTTTATCACAAAATTAAATTGTTTTTAATACTGCTTAAGTTTCGAAATAGGAATGTGAGTAGTTTCTAAAATAATCCGCTAGATGGCAGCACAAATGATAACGTTGAATTCAATTGTCAGCGTCCATTTTATCACATCGCTAGCGCTCGTTTTAACGTACCGTCACTACTCGTCAGTAATATGCCTCATTGCGCTAGTAGATATACAGTCTACTATTACAGAATAGTAACAAAAGTTGAAAACTTGTTACTTGTGACGATTCTATTTTTAAGAAAAATCGCAGGATAGTGGACAAAATATTTGATTTATTAAATGTACAACGTTTCGTCTATAGATTTAGACTTTTTCAAGTACATACATAAAAATAACAATTAGGAAGTTTCCCTTTTTTATTTTTTTGGTCTAAATCATAGTTCTAAAAATTATAAAATTAATGGCGGAAGAATTTTTGAAATATCTTTAAAAACAACAAAGTTATGCCACTTCAAAGTTTGAATTGACAATTTTCCAAGAAATTCCGTTTTCAGTCCGGGTGACGTCACGCGGCACGATATTTTTAAAAGTTATTTTCAGTTTGTATGTGTGGTAATTTAACATGGTAACTTCCGATAAATCTCTTTCTATAAACTCGTAAATTGTTATGGAAACACTAAAACAAACCAGTTGATGACGGAAAATATTGACATATTTAAATTTTTGACAGTTAATTTTAATTTAATATAAATAGAAAAGTCTGTATTACAACAAAATAGTTACTAAGTAACTTAGGTTCTAATTACTCACAAAGCTAAAAAACAGCAAACTTGTACCGCGTGACGTCATATTCAAAAATCAGTTTCTTTTGCGACCCCACGTACAAGAAATTGAATATCTCCATTGAAATTAAAGATATCAAAATAATTCTTTCAGAATTTTTAAAGTTATCTTTATTATAATGATGTGACAGTATCATAATTAGTATTTTCGTCCAATGGAAACTTCCTAATTGTTATTTTTATGGATGTACTTGAAAAAGTCTAAATCTATAGACGAAACGTTGTACATTAAATAAATCAAATATTTTGTCCACTATCCTACGATTTTTCTTAATTTTATTATAATCACGATGGACACGATTTCTAATATAGATTCTAGTTTTGTTTCGTTGCCAAAAAACTCCAGTTAATGCTTGAATTGCGGATTTATTTGTTTAGTTTCATCGTCAAAATACAGTTAATACACTCTTACAATACTTTATTTATTATTGTAGATTATAAACGCTCAACAACTAAGGTCATTAGCGTCTAATTACATCAAACTAAATTAAACAACATCACAAAACATATATGAGCGGAGTTGGGATTTGAACCCACGACAATTTCATCCAAAGGCCAGCACTCTTTATTATACTTGATAGCTTTTTGGTTTGCATTTATTGCTTTAATACTTTAATTTGAAAATCACATAACCTTAAAACTATTTATAAGAAAAATACAATCTTTGGTTTTTCGGTTAATAAGTCTTACAATACATTTCAAGAAAATGTTAGTCACTTCATGCAGCTTTTTTTCAATCGTTAAATTTGAAAGTTGCGACCATGGAGGATAGAAAGAGAGAAAGGAGACTAATAGACCTTTTCACCTGTAGTTACGTCGCCATGGTTATGATCGCGCCTTTCGAAAAGTTTTGTACGCTTTTTGACGCAATGACTAGGTCAGAACCGTTTTTCGATTTTAATTTACATGAAAATGTTACGGACGGTGCTAAATTAGTGCATAAAACAGTCTCCTTTCTCTCTATCCTCTATGGTTGCGACAAAAAGCTCAGTCTTTTAAATTTATAAAGAGGGAAGTTAGAAACAAAATAACAATTTAATAATAAACAATCCGAACATATTTTACACTAAAATCTTATAAACAAAAACAAAAAATAAACATGAAATTTACTACAGCTGATATAACAGTAAACATTCTAGTATAGTACCGCTGCTAATTGATGTTGAATATATGACTACTAACATTTAGGCGCAGAGTTTTAAAAACAGTCTCTCAATATTCATCAATAACTAATAACTTTTTTTGCTGTGTTCGTTGGTTTCTTTTGTTTGAAGATTTTCGTCAAAATGATGGGAGGCGCACGCGCACTTTATAAACGGCACACGCGCACAGTCTATTTATAAACTGCGCACGCGCACAGTCTATTTATAAACTGCTCACGCGCACAGTCTATTTATAAACCGCGCGTGCGCAGATGAAAATCTTCCAAAAGAAGAAACCTAACATCCTTCATTAGAATTGTGATAATTTTAAGATCGCATAGTTTAGGTTCAGATAAAAATGGAACCATCACGCATTTAGTAGCCGCATAGTCAGCGTCTATGACAAGAATGTATTTTGGTATACGCAGTAAATAATCAAGAAAAAAATAAAATAGTAAATAGGAATCAGTCTTTTGTTTTTGTTTAGCACAATAGAGAAATAAAAGTGAGAAAACAAAACTACACCTATTTTTTATATACATGTTGATAGATTACGTCATTCAGATTAGTGAGTTCTTAATCCAGCATAGGTAACAAAAAAATTGTGAAACATTTGAAAACGTTCCAGTCATATTATGTCAAAAGAGTTTTGAGGTTAAAATACATTTTTTTTAATGCGCATGACTGACTTGTCTTTCGCCAGTAGCCGAATAGTTAAAATACATATTTTTTGTTTAATATGACTAATAAAAAACAAAAGAGAAAAACAAAATTAGCAATTTTAAATATTATTTTGTAACAATAAATGATTGCACTTGACGTTTTTTCAATACTTAATAAACTCACTGAAAATGTATTAAAAGCGAAAAAAAAATAACGTGTTAAGATGGCCTTATAATTGCTAATGGAATGTATCGGTATCTCAAAAAAAGTTTTTTTAAGGTTATGGTGACAAATGATGGTCGTACAGTTACACAATAGAAAATGGATGCTACTTTATTTATTAAAAACCACCAACTGCCAAGGTGACCTTGACTCAGTACCAATTCTTATTTCCGATTTATTAATTTGAATAATAGATCAGTTTTCAGATTAAAATCCAAGAGCTGAAGGTTCGTAATATCTTCTTTTTTTTAAGACCACCGACAGCCAGGGTTATCTGGGCTTAGTACCAATTCACATTTTTAATATATTTTTTTTAAATAATAAATTGAAAAGCCAATTGACACTTTCACCAGCTCTCGGGTTAGAACCCGGGAACTGGGGACTTGTAATAGAGGAACCATGGCAACGCCATGTAAACAACAGTATTGCTACACGCTCGGCCATTCTCAAGCCCAAGAGCCATTGGAGCTCGGCTATTCTCAAGTTCTCAACTTATTATTTTTACTAATAAATAGAAAATTCAATTGATACTTTCATCAGTTCTGATATTAGAATCTGTGAACTAAGCACCATTAAATAAATATCAAGGTCGTAAGGCCGCATCTCAAATTAAAAAAAGTAAATCACGGATGGATTTTTACTGGAAAAGTAGATCTTATATAAAAATTAGTTGGCAGACGTGAGTTAGTGTTAAAATTGAAAAAATGTTGAGGTTATGTACAAATTTTTGTTGCGTAACAGCAGATACATTCAATTAGAAATAATTATTGACAAATGATTTTATTAGTAGAACCGCATAGAATCCAAACTTCTCAAAACAACGTAATCACCCTTGCAATAACTATTATAAAAACGTGATTCGTGTACCTTGACGCACTGCGGTGCGAAATGTTGCAAAACGTTGGACAGCGTTTCTAAGAGGAGCAAGTCCTTCTTACTCTTGCTTAAATTGAGCGTCATCGTGTTGCCATAATCGATAAAGAATACTGTTACGGTGTTGTCAGCCAAAGACTTTTCCTTCACTGCGCATCTGCAAGAAAAAAAAACAAAGCCGATTAAGTGCGAAGTTATTAATTATAGCTAGGTTGTAGATGTGAATCATCGTAGTAGCGAGAGATATTCATGTAGGTCAGGGGTTGGCAACCTGCGGCTCGCGAGCCGCATGCGGCTCTTATGTGTCAAGATGCGGCTCTCCAGTTCCATGCGCAAATATTAATAATTATATTATTTTATTTTCAAAACTCATAAAAAATATTATACTGCAAAAAAAACTTTAAACAAGATAAAAAAACTCAACAGAGAACAGTGAGAATAGGTGAAGTAGAGAGTATACTGACAGCTTTTTTAAATGTGGCAACACTGTTCTGTTTGTTTAGTTATTGGTGCACTGCATAGCTAGCTAAAATACTTTAATAAGTATGTTTTGTGCGAAACATTTGTATGTTTTTATGTGAATAAATATTATTTCATATTTAAAGCTATTATTGGCTGCTCTTCCAATGAAATTTGTTAAAAAAATTATAGATTTATGTACCTATACCAGCTGCCGTCTTCATATTTCGCTATAAAGATCTTAGTTGGGTCTATTTTTCTTGTGCTCGTGATGTAATCGTTTTCTGTCTTCAACAGGTTTTGAGACAGACGTTGCATCAATTCTAAAAACACCGACAAGCCTTCGGCGTGTTCTCCGGTTGGCTGGAGATAAATGTAGCCCATCGGATCGACATGCACCACCGTCATTTCGCGCACACTGTTATCCTGAAATTAGCACTTAACTCTTAACACAGCTGGCTAGTTTGTTTTGGAGAAAAAAAACACATGTGGTTTATTCTATTTGGACAATAAAGGTATTAATTAAATATATCACGTACCGATTGCAATTGCGGAGTAGGATAGCTTTCGATAACTTGTTTTATTATATGTTCGTTTAAAACAATATCTGTCGGACCCGTCGTATCAAACAGAACTATCGGTAACGAATCTTCCGAATCTGAAAACAAACATATTATTAAATACTTCAAAAGTATCTTAGATACTAGATATTTTTGAGAAGTATCTTAATTTTCAGATACAGATACTTTCAATAAAAAGTATCTAAAGTCTGTCCAGCACTGTTTATAATAATAATAATAATAAAAATAATAACAAAAAAGATAAACTCACAATCATCCGACGCTTCTTCATGTATTTGCACAAACAAATGACGACCAATCAAATTCTCTAAATGTGTTATCACTGACTCATTGTCGGCTAAATCCTGCATACCAGCTAAGTGACACCTAATCGCCTGAAAACAACAAATTATTGAAAATTTCAGCAGTAAAACTCAAAAACTACCTAACAATAAAATTCTGAACAAAAAAAGCTAGTTTTGAGATAACCAATACCCCATACCTGGCTTAAACCACATACTTTAAACACATATTAACAATAATCTTTATGTTTCAGGAAAGTCGTATATTAACAACTAAAATTAGGTTTTTAATGAAAAAAAAAAGGGTGTGGGTCCCCCGACAGATGTGAAACATCAAAGAAAACGTTATTGAACTCGGTGGTATTCTCTATGTAGTAGTATATATTTTTTCAAAAGCAGCAACTAACTGTTATGCTGACGTAATCCTATATACTGCACTGTAACACACGCGGTTGCGGCGTTTGAGCACGCCTGAGCCAGAAACGCAACTAAATACACAGCGAAGTATCTATATTACATACCTACACGTGTATACATATACTTTTGCTTTACAGTACGTTCGTATGTATACTCTCTCTCTCTTCCCGTGCCCGAGCGCGCGGAAGCCGAGAGAGAAGTGCCGCAGTGGTGGGGAGAATAGCAGCGGAGGAGCAGACCACAAATTTCGTTGCATATTTCCCCTCACGCGGCTGTTCACTGCCCGACATAAGATGTTTCACATCAAAAAATGTCGCAACTGATAAATGGCCACGTTGATATTCACAAGTTTGGCAACGCGGCCAATCCAATTTAAATGTCTCTAGGTAATGGCGACGTTTGCGTGGCACAAAAATAGTGACGCATATGGCTACAATATGTGGTACTAGTTAAATACCATGGCGTTGCTATGGTTCCTCTATTACAAGTCCCCAGTTCCCGTGTTCTAGCCCGAGAGCTGGTAAAAGTGTCAATTGGATTTTCAATTTATTATTAAAAAAAAAAAAAAATAATGAATTGAATATATGAATTGGTGCTAGGCCCAAATAACCTTAGCTGTTGGTGGTCTTTAAAATACAATACAATACTAGTTAAATACCTGTGCAGGCAGCGATCGGAACTCGTCCGGAAGAGCGAGCAGACTGTCAAGAGGCAGCTGGAGAAGGTGTCCGTGATCGAGGAATATGCATAGTGCTTCTGTTTCATAAAGTTCTAACACTTTCACTCGCATGTAAGTATCGTTTTCATTTACGGCATAGCACTGCCCCACATGGACCTGAAATGAAATCGATTTTTAATTATTATCACTTAAACCCAGAACTGGGCGGTGTTGAGCTTAGGGCTTGCAACAATGCTTTAAGCACTTTGCAAAACAGATTTAAATCCCTCAGGGGAAACATTGGAATGTAGTAAAATTAAGCAAAATCGCAGGATAGTGGGCAATATAATTTGATTTATTAAATTAAATGTACGACGTTTCGTCTATAGATTTAGACTTTTTCAAGTACATACATAAAAATAACAATATTTATGAAAATTAATATTAATTACTAACCATAGCAATTAACATAAGATAATAAATCAAATTATATTGTCCACTATCCTGCGATTTTGCTTAATTTTATTATAATCACGATGGACACGATTTCTAATATAAATTGGAATGTAGTTTGCATTCCAATGTTTTGTGGGAATTAGCGCTCCCAGGGACCCGAGCTCGTACCAGTCGGTTTGCATATGCCAGCTGGAGGATTCTAATACACAAATGGATTATTAATTGTTGTGTTGAAGACGCTAATGACCTGAGTTGTCGACGCGTCTATAATCTACAATAAATAAATAAAAGTAAAACAGATGCTCGATGCTTAGAGCACTTGAATGAAGACTAATTGTTGCTTATTAAGCATTAGGAATGCTTAATGAGCGTTTTAAATGCTAAATGATCGTTTTAAATGCTAAATGAGCGTTTTGAATGCTAAATGAACGTTTTAAATGCTAAATGAACGTTTTAAATGCTAAATGAGCGTTTTGAATGCTAAATGAGCGTTTTAAATACTAAATAAGCATTTTTAATAAATCATTCCGTTTATCCTTATCTTATTTTGATAAACAAAATGTATATTTTGGATTTTTGTAATGTAATGTTGAAAGTTAAGAAGTTTCTTTAAAATGCTCAATGTTTAATTTTTTTCAAGCACTTTAGTGAGTGCTCGATGCTTTTAAGCATTTTTGAAAACGAAAGTGCTCGTCGCATGAATAAATCGAACATTTACGAATGTACTCGATGCTTCAATCACTTAGGTTCGGTACTTTGCCCAGGTGTGCTTAAACCGAGGTTTTACTGTATTAAGCAAAGGGTCACATACCTGTGCTGTTGGAATAGTATGAAGTTTATAATGTAGCTCCATATCTTCGATCAGTCTTCTATATTGCTCCTGAAAGGATTAAAATTATTTTTTTAATAGGTCATCGGATCAACCACATCGGCAAGCTTTATAATAAAAATCGCGGATGTTACGGAGCTCCGAGTCCGAAACTACGGATAATCCGATACTTCTTTTACAAAGAAGAAAAAAACGAATTATCTAGAACATTACTTATGGTCATTTATGTATTATTTCAATCATGTATAGGGCTTGAGAATAGCCGAGAGTGTAGCGGCGCTGTTGTTTACATGGCGTTGCTATGGTTCCTCTATTACAAGTCGCCAGTTCTCGGGTTCTAGCCCGAGAGCTGGTAAAAGTGTCAATTGGATTTTCAATTTAATATTAAAAAAAAAAAAAATAATGAATTGAAAATATGAATTGGTGCTAGGCCCAAATAACCTTAGCTGTTGGTGGTCTTTAAAACACAATTACCAATCAATCATGTATAGTGTTTGCTGAAGATGAAAGCATAGCTTTCGAAATGTACATCCATCAATAAAACTGTTGTGGTAAGAAGTAACTATCTTTATTTTTGTTGTGATTTTATTGTTAAGAAAGTTAGAACATAAATAAACTTTCTCTGATTTGTTATTAAAAACTAGAGGTGCTTCATCCACGTTTCAAGGTTTTTAGAGTTCGAATCCATCGTTTTTAGAGAGATGTCTGTGTGTGCTTGTGTATGTACGTTCGTGAACCTTTTTTCGTCTCGCATATCCAATTAGGTATTTAAGTTTAAAAAAAATTATTATTTTTTTAATTTTTTCTAATAATTTAACATAAATAATATTGAAAATCGAAAAGAAAACATTTTTTAAAACTATAGATAAATTACTAAAAATTAATTAAAATGTATAAAAATTTAAAAAATATCACGTGACTTCAAAACGCGCCAGGAATGTTTGTGACGTCGTTATGTTAAAATGTGTTTGCATTTGTTGGTATTTGTGTATATGTATTACACATACTATCAAAAATCAAGGTTAGTAGAGTATAGACTGTGTGCAGGGGGGCGGAGTTATAATAATATCGACGCGAGCGCTTGCTGTGACATCCGTTGTAAACTCTGAACTGCAATTTTCCGTAACTGTCAGTGAGCATTATTGTTCAAAAAGTCAAGTAAGTAAAACCATGATTTTACTTCTAACTTATTTGGAAATTATTACTATAAATCTGATAAATTTGACACTTTTAAACCCGGTCCGCAAGATTACAAGCGCCATGGTTTTAGGTTATATTTCCGTCTGTCAATATAAACCATAGACATAGGTATAGGCACACCTCCATGTCTGATATAAATTAATCAGTTATTTTTTATTAAACGTCAAAATTGAAGAAGAAAAAAACTTTAAATCAATAATTTTTACGTACCCTTTTAAGCTATGCTATTTATACTATTTACACACAGCTAGATAAAATGGTAATCGTTTATTAAAAAATTTCCCGATATGAGACAACAATAAAAAATAGTTCAATCGTACACTATTGCCCGCTAGCGGCGCTAGTAGGCTTCGTGCACACAACCTATAGGTTGCCTCATTCCGATAGATAGTAGTGGGGGGGGGGGTGACGTCACTCAGAATATACCATGCTTGCTCACTTCAATAGAAAAGATCAGACGATGGACGCTGCTAATTTTTGGAAATAAAAATCACAGTAACCATGGTAGTGTGATATGTTTTTTCAATACCTAGTAGAAACATGATTCTTCTGTAGTGAAAAAAATATGATAAGTTGTCATTTTGCGATAGCTGTTAAGTGTTTTGGTGTTTTGTGGTTATTTTTAATATTTTGTGAATATAAAAGATAAAATAATTAATTTATCAATTTGTTAGTTAATTCTATTCGTTTCTTAAATTTAAAAAAATAGGTAATTAACAAGATCTGCCATTTCTTGAGCATTATTTAATTTTTTGTTTGTTTATATTATAGATATTAAAACCTAAATTTTGTAATAAAAATAAAAATTATCCTATTTTTTAACATCTATTCTTCTATTTATTGTCTCCTGCCAATTTTAAGAAAAAATCTGCACGAAGCACCTAATATAAATAAGCATAATCTTCAAAAAATTTTGTACCTGATTTTAACTAAATTCTAGCTGACGTCATTCCCGCGCTTACGCTGATTGGTCAGATGGAATGAGGCAACCTGTACTCTAATAACCTTGATCAAAAATAATAAATTTTTAACTTGGTAACCATGGATACAAAGACCATAGATAACATAATGACGTCACACGCGTTCGGATTCTTTCGGCGCGTCATCGGAACTGAGTTTAAAAATTAATTTTTATTTAAATATAACTTTTTAATTAGTAAGCAAAAAAATTAAATAAAAACAGTTTTGCTATAAAACTTGTATGGGTCCTTCCATTTAAGTAAAAAAAAAATCATTTAAAAACCCAATTCTCTAACAGCATCCGAAATAATTATAACAGATGTTAAAACGGATGCTGAATGTTAGGGTATATGACGTCATGAAACATTCAATATGGCGGACAATAGAGGCCATACTGTTAGAACGCAAAAAACCAAAAGTCAGCAACGGTTTGACGGATTTTGATAAATGAGGTGTCGATAGATTTGCCATAGTCTCACGAGTGACACTGGGTATATGATGTCACAGAAAATTCAATATGGCGAACGCTAAACGCCATATTGTCAGAACGAAAATAAGAATTACTAAAACGAAGAAAATAAAAATTATTAACATGCTGTTTTGTTAATCACTGTTAAATTTTTACACATAAAACATACGAAGTAACCATAGTAATCATAGAAATAACAGCGAATTAACAAAACAGCGTGATTAATAATGTACGATAAACCCGATAAATATGACTAGAATTTGTTTTCTCAAATTTGATTTTGTACAATTATGTTGTTTTTTGTAAACTCGTCCTGAAAAAGAAACAAACTGTAAAAACAAAAAATGTACTTACCGATACAAGGTCACCTATAATTCTAAACCAAACTTCGTTGGTATTTACTGCCCACGTCACAACAACACTGTAATATGGACCTTTCTCTGGCATAATCGGATCCGGAATCGTATTCGGAAATTGGCCGGCGAAAGTGTTTTCGTTAATCTAAAACAAATATTATTTTGAAAAATTATAATTTAAAAAAACTAAAAAACACGCTTTATTGAACTAAAAAGTAAAAAATAATTAATTTTATTGTAACAAAGCGTGGGGTGCTTTGTATCATATTTTCATACTACCCCACGCTTTTTTTACAAAAAAATTAATTATTTTTTACTTTTTAGTTCATTAAAGCGTGTTTTTTAGTTTTTTTAAATTATAATTTATTTTTGCTTTTTAGTCCTGGAGATCCTGGTCAAGATAATGGGACAAACTTATGGAATTATTGTATTGTCATCGGTCCTTGATAAGTGTGCAAAGTTTCAGTTCAATCTGAAGTTTTTTGCTTTTTTTTTTTTAGTCCTGGAGATCCTGGTCAGGATAATGGGACAAACTTATTGAATTATTGTATTGTCATCGGTCCTTGATAAGTGTGCAAAGTTTAAACTAAATCTGACCGTTCAAAGTTGGTCAAAATCAAGTTCAAAGAAGTCGGTTACAAACTGACAAACCCGCAAACAAACATACAAGTGAAGCTAATATAAGCGTGTTAAAAAGAAAAATTATTATTTTTCATCTGTATGTATTTAGCTCTTGCATGTGGGAAGGTTTAAGTCAAAACATAACCATAACATTATAACAACAATGGGTGTTTGTAATTTGCTAAAGTCCTAGCCACATCTGTATCCGCCGGGATTCGAACCCAGTATCTTCCGAATGCGAGTCCAGTGCTGTAACACTAAGGCTCATTTCGCACTAAACCAGTCCAGTCCAGTCGCATCCAGTAAAGTCGGACGCTACTGGATTGGACATATTAACTTATCGTTGAAATAAAGGCAATGTGTAAATCTGGTTTCATACTAAGCGCGTCACGTCCAGTCCGATCGCGTCAAGACTTGTCAAGACTGATTGCGACTCAGCCGGTTGAATTTTTAATGCCAGTCGGCCCAGTCTTGACACTCAGAAATGATGTAGAAACCTTAATTTTATTATTGCAAGCAAAAGAGGGTCATTTAGTAAGTCCTGGTATGTATGGGATGAACTCAAAACAGATTTCTTCGTTTCTTCATCCTTCTTCTTCTGTGTAGCCGACGTAAAATTATGCCTTGGAGAAGTACGTCCATCTTGACACAAAATTCTTCACAAAAGTGTGCCGCGGCGACCGCATCGTTGCTGTCGCGAACTTCGATCGGAATTTGCGGGACGGCTGACGCGACGTATTCAGTGCGAAAGGAAATATTGACGTGACTTGACTGGACTGGACTGGTTTGGTGCGAAATGAGCCTAAGCTACATCGCTCGGTCAAAAAATAAATAAATAAAACAAAAAAACTTACATTTGATGGCAACATCAGGATACATTTATCGTTGGCGGCATACTCAATCGCTACCCCGCACTGCCGTATTATGTCCAACCAATCTTCGGGTAATCTTTCTTTATGCATATCGGTGTACTGTCGTTTGACCATGTCGGCCCATACGCCCGTCGGATGCTCGGACAGAAGCGGGATCACGCGCTGCCTGATATCGGAAGGATGAGAAACGGGAAGCTGCGTGATTCCGCCGTATCGATTCGACACTTCCGAACACGCAGCGCTGAACGCTGCCTCGCGGGCCGCTTCACGACTTTTGTATTCGGTCGGGAATGTAGTTACTTTAATTTCGGAACCAATCTAAAACATACGAGTAGCGAAATATATCTTCATATCCAAAACCTATTATTTGCAAATTAAATATTTAAATTGTGTTTTAAAGACCACCAACAGCTAAGGTTATTTGGGCCTAGCATCAATTCATATTTTCAATTCATTATTTTTTTTTTTTATAATAAATTGAAAATCCAATCGACACTTTTACCAGCTCTCGGACTAGAACCCGGGAACTGGGGACTTGTAATAGAGGAACCATAGCAACGCCATGTAAACAACAGGATTGCTACACGCTCGGCTATTCTCAAGCCCTCCTATTATTTGCAGTGGCGCAATTACAACAGGCTGGAAATTTCTGTGACCCCGTAGGCCGCAAAGCTAGGGATTTCCAAAATATTTTTTTAAAACTTGCAAATGATTGATTTCTTGTGATACTAAAATATTTTAGGTTGAGGGCCACTTTTTCTAGTTCAACCTGAGGCTCCCGCTTCGTCATTAATAAATCAATACCAATAAAATAAAAAACAGAATTAACCACAAACACCAAACTATAGTAATTTAATACTCGACGTACGTTTGGCGAAACGTAGTATTAAATTACTATGATTTGGTGTTTGTCACTTTGTGGTTAATTCTGTTTTTTATTATATTCACACCAAAGGTTCCAGCAACATTCCTCAATACCAATAAGAGAAATTAGAGTCGAGAGACTAATTCAGATTTTTGAGGTCATGGTGGCGTTCGAGCAACATCAAAAGAGTGTCGGGTATGGGTATGTGTGGTTTCTTTAAAAATAAATTTGATCGAAATCGGCGAGCCCTCAGTTCTGGCATCTTTTAAGATAAAACGTACGTACCTTCACTTGAGCAAAATAGACAGGCGAATCATGGCTTGGTTTTCTATTAATAATCTTCACTTCTGGTTTATCACAAATGCTTAAATCGACTAATAATTTCTGAAGAAGTGCTTCAGACTTACATAGGGCATCTTCAAATACACTATTGTTTTCCTGAAAGGAAAAATTCAATATTATAACTAAATTTTACAACGAAAACTTAACATATCACAGCATATTAAATAGATTTATACGGCCGTTTTGCAATTGAAAATTTTTAGAGATGCGCCGAATAGTGGTTTCACCGAATAACCGAATACTATTCGGTTTAACCTTTACCGAACCGGATATTCGCCCGAATTATTTGGTTTACCATTTCATTGTTTTGCCGCGTAAACAGGTTCTAACATGTACGCTACGTGTCGCTGCTGGCTAGTTGACAAGCAAGCCGTACCTCACCGCCCGCGCTATCACTTTGCTTCAAAACATCGCACGATTACGTTAAAAATACGAACAAAGGTGCTTATTATTACAAAAATATTGAACCGAATATATTTGGCACCAAAACTGAATAATTCGGCCGAATACAAATAGTGAAAAAGAGGCCGAATACCGAATACCAAACGAATATTCGGCGCGTCTCTAAAAATTTTTATTTGAAGAGCAGCCAATTATATAATTGATTCCTACAAATATCGGAAAAAATCATTTTGACAACAGTCAGGACTCTAACCAGAACCTTTCCACTATCGCGACGGAATGAGTTTACAACACTCAACCGTGACATGATTACCAATCTAACATTCTCCATATATGCAAAGGAATCAGTAGATTTCCACTACATTCGAGTGTTATTAATTATAGCTAGGTTGTAGATGTGAATCATCGTAGTAGCGAGAGCTATTTATAAATCATGTAGGTGATTCACATCTACAACCTAGCTATAATTAATAACACTCATATGTAGTGGAAATCTATTGATTCCTTTGCCTATATGGAGAATGTTAGATTGGTAATCATGTCACGGTTGAGTAATGTAAAGCTCATTCCGTCGAGATAGTGGAAAGGTTCAGGTTAGAGTCCTGACTGTGACTATGGTTGTCAAAATGATTTTTTCCGATATTTGCAGGAATCAATTATGTAATTGGATGCTCTTCCAATAAAAATTTTTATATCACATCATTAATTAGAGTTTCTGTTCTAGTAAAGAGTTAAGACAAAGGGGTGTCAATTTATGATTGGTTCGTTCGATCCGCCATGTTTTTCAGCCAAAGTTTAATTTTACGTCATTCGAAGCATCATTCACATGATTGTTTCCTAAGTCACGCAATTGTCTCAGCTACAGCTGTCAGTGAAAAAAATTCACAGATTTCGCAATCCTTGCAACCATCGAGGACATTGGAAATGATAACAGCATATATGAAACATAATTAACTGTTTATTATACACACAATATTTATCAATGCACTGTTAAGTTTTGTCAGGAATAACCCTATTATTCTTCTGTTATATACGCGTTCACTTTTGCTTGATTACTTAACTTTTAAATGGATTTTTCTACAGTATTTATTAACATTTGCTCAAAAATAACACCGCAGATCGTCGCAAATACCTCTCAATTAACTAGACATGATATAAAACACATTTTGAAAAAATTGCACTTGTTCAATTTTGCATGATTGCTCCTCACTTGATCGCGACACCGTTGTCTTTTGGCCTTGGACGAAAACTCGTAACTCTGCCCCCATATACGAACATAAACATTTCCAATGTTAAAAGTGAAACGCGCAATAATTTTTGTTACACTCCTTTCCATTGTTTTGGCTAAATATGGCGTCTTTGTCGTAACTCTTACAAGAGCAACTCTAGCATTAATTATTTACCGTAGTAGGTGGTGACGGCGTGCTCGACGGTCTCGATAATGTTTCGATACTCGGAAAGCTAAATAGTGGAGGCGTCTTCGTACTGCTGCGCAACAATCTGCCCCGTCCGCGCGGAGGCAAAGACTGCGATACTAACTTCGTCGATGTCAACAATACAGGTGAGACAGGCTGCACCAATACCGATGTAGTACTGCTACTCGTCTCCGAAGACATGTCTTCTACGGACGCCGCATCACTGCGCGTTTGTACAATTCCAGACCAGGGCCTTAACACTTTACCTGTATTGTTGTTGTTTTTCATGTTAACATTTTTGTTTGCCTGCAAAATTATTACAAACTTCTATATTAATTTTTTTTCCAATATACAGTCGAGCTTCGAAAACTCGAACTGCGATAACTCGAATTCTTGATGACTCGAACAAAATTGGTTGGCAGTAGCTAGGGAATGCAATCTCGATCTCGCGAGATCTTGAGCCATTTTTCGAGATTTAATCTCTTGCGCAGGCAATCTCGTTTTTGAAATCTCGTTCGAGATCATGACCATATCGGGTCGAGATCTCGAACGAGATTTCAAGAACAAAGCCGCTAAGAGGGCTTGAAAATAGCCGAGCGTGTAACAATGCTGTTGTTTGCATGGCGTTGCTATGGCTCCTCTATTACAAGTCCCCAGTTCCCGGGTTCTAGCCCGAGTGCTGGTAAAAGTGTCAACTGGATTTTCAATTTATTATAAAAAAAAAAAATAATGAATTGAAAATATGAATTGGTGCTAGGCCCAAATAACCTTAGCTGTTGGTGGTCTTTAAAACACACACATAGCCGCTAAGAGTGGATATTTCTAAAAGAAAACTTCATATTTTTTGTCCTACCCCCTGTAAAATAGCTGCTCTTCATGCGTGTATAAAATGACCCATTACACAGGCCAGTGCAATAACTTTACCGCCCGTTGGACGCTAAAATAAAATTCAATAATAATTTAACGTTTTTCAATGTATTATTTTTAACAATTAAGGAACATTCAATAATTTCAATATTTCATATTACTCCAAGCTGGGCGCGAACCTAGGATCTTATACACGATACAGAGATAATCCGTTGTCTTTATCTGCGCGGCCACTGCCGGTCGATGTGTGTCATCGCGTAGCAGGCTACTTAGATAGATAGATAGATAGTTTTATTGGTTTCAAGTTATACATATAAATACATACTATGTACATTATACAGATTGTATCAAATTAAAGCTGTGCATAGGGAGTTCTGTGTGTAAGACAGAGATCGATATATAAAGCAGTAAATAAGAACGAGATAAATGATCGCTAATAGGAAGTTTCTGTAGTTACTGTAAATAAATAATACCCATACAACCTGATAGCGTCATCTTTGTTTTGTGATTTTATCAATAATTTCTTATTTCAGTAGTTAGTAACTACAGAAACTTCCTATTAGCGATCATTTATCTCGTTCTTACTTATTGCTTTATATCGATCTCTATCTTACACACAGAACGTCCTATGCACAGCTTTAATTTGATACAATCTGTACAATACCTGCTGGCTACTGCCTAACCTGCTGTTAGTAGTTAAGTTTGATACACAAGTGAAATGTCAAAAAAATACTGGGGTGTAGGACAAAAAATACAGTGTATATCTAGGGCGCAATGATATTTGGACTCATGTCTAACGCTCGTTTAACATACTGTCACACCTCGTCGAAAATAGAGGGCAGTATAGCCTAGTGGTTAGCGTGCTTAGTGTCACAACCTCTGGACTGGACTGCCGTGGGTTCGAATCCCACCTGCGCTCATGGATGTTTTGTGACGTTATTTAGTTTTAAGTTAGTTGTTATTTAGTGTAGTTGAAAGACGCTAATGACCTTAGATGTCGATGCGTCTATAATCTACAATAAATAAAATTAAATCGTCGAAAATATACTTCATTACGCCAGTGGCGGCGCGTGAACATTTTAAATGGGTGTTCTGCAGAGTCAACCTGGAGATTGGAGTAGCCCCCCCTAATGAGGGAACCTCGAAAAAAAAATTCAAAAATACATTTGATGCAATTTTTAAGTGTATTTTTGATCTGAATAATTTGTCTACACATTGATTTCGCTAGCGCTAAAATCGTAAATAAGTGATTTTTATAGCAATATTTATTATTGTATTAAAAAAAAGAGTGTGTGTGTACTATGTACGCACGTCAGAAGCTATACTTCTTTTACGTAACAAAACAAAAATAACTCCAAAAATTTTATCCCGCGTGCTAGTACTAAACGTTTGTAAAAGACGATAAAATAAAGATATTAAATAAATTAATTTAATTTAATAAATTATTAATTTATTAAATATATTTATTTATGATATTTATATCTAATTATTTAAAAAAAAAAAAAGTATGCTTGTCTTGAGAATTGAACCCGAAACCTGTTGGATATAAAGCCACTACGTTATCCGTTAGACTACAGATACATCTAATCCCACAGCTATTATAATACGGTTACCCTGTGTGCATATGGTAAGAGTTCGTACTGTACAGCGTCCTGCGAACCTAAAAAGCTTGCTTACGCATACAAATCTATCTCTTTCTGTACTTTCTTTACTCTATTTAACACATTAATTTTGGTGCAAAATATAATGCAGAACGCGTCACTTGCGTAGTGAAATTAGTACGGCTGCGGACGGTTTATAGAATATAGACCCCGTGGCATGCCGTCATTTATAATTATGTTATGTGATGGCTTCATAATTAGGCTTCATAATTATGAAATTAAAACATATTATGCAGATTTATAATACATTTTTTTTTTTAATTGTGCGTTATTTTCTGGCAGTGCGGCAGCTCCGCAGCTCTCATAGAGGAGCCGCCACTGCATTACGCCCTAGATATACAATCTTTTTATTGTTATTATTATTATTCGTCTATTACTTACCTTAAAACTACAATTAGCAACGAAAAAAAAATTTAAGCGATTAAGTAATTTATTAATAAATTAATTACAATTAGTAAAAGCAACCAAATTTTCAGGCTAAACATTTTAAGGATTTACGGTAAGGAGTACAATTGAAAAACAGCTGCTATCGACCATCAAGCAATTGTTTCTCAGGATGAAAAAAGAAAGGAAAAGAGATTCCATTGAAACAAAAAATTGAGTTATTTACAATTGTAGAAACAGTTGCTATCGCTATATCGTGAAGCAATTGTTTCCCAGGATGAAAAAAAGAGTCCATTAAAAAAAATGAGTTATTTACATATCGTACAAATTTCTATTGTGAAAATCGCAGGCTCACGTGCTAATATAATATTAAAAAGCAATAATAAAAACAAAGTCATGCTTCCAACGTTTTCGAAACCATATTCGGCAGGGACGTGCAAATATTTTGTACAAGCAAAGTGCGCCCAAAAAAGAAAACGTGAATTATACAATTCGATTTTGGAAATCCAAAATATGGTTCCAAAAATGGCGATCATATATGGTCCAATTTTATTTTATCACATGCATGCATCCGTGTTATACCTAAAATTGGCATTAATTTAAAACGACGCCATTTTAATATCTTTGTTGTAAAATTAGTGCGTAAAATAACTAACCTAAAAGTGATTAGCACTTCCACGCTAATGATCTCAGTTATCGAGCGTCTACTACAATTAGCACTTCCAGAATATTTTTACACCGCGCATTTCTGTATATTTCTAAAAGAATTTATAATTAATATCTTGTTCTTTTCAGGTATTTTTGAACTAATTAATTTTTTGACAGATGAAACATTTGAAAATAAGCTATCGACTTTGTGACGTCACAAAGGCGGGAGAATTATAAAACGTGTTAATTTTCAAAGATTGGTACTTATAATAATTGTTCCAAGTCTTCATGGTTTCCGGGCTTGTAGGCCGTGGTCCGGTGGTATTTCCACCTGAAGTTTCGTCTACAACTGCATAGACATTCTCAAAGGCGATGTGGCAGCGGTCGAAGTGTCCTCCTTGGCGGCTCACAGGTCACTGACCTGTGAGCCGCTGCCACATCGCCTTTGAGAATGTCTACCGCAGTTGTAGACGAAACGTCAGGTAGAAATACCACCGGACCACGGCCTACAAGCCCGGAAACCATGAAGACTTGGAACAATGCCGGCCGTGAAAACTTGCACACCTATAATAGTTGTGTTTATTGGTAAGTTCTGAACTGGTTTTGAACTCCCAAAGCGTCTGTCGGTAATACAGAACTTTTCGAACACAACTGCGTGTTTGTTAGTCAACTTCTTGAACTTTTTTAACCCTTCTAGCAGTTCTCTAGGCTTCTAACAGTTCTAGAAGTCTAGAACTGCTAGAACCAGGTTCAAATAGTTCGAGAGTCACACACAGTTGTGTCCGAAGAATTGAATGAATTGTAGATTATAGACGCTCGACGACAGAGGTCATTAGCGTCTGTGTCCGAAGAGTTCTGTATTGCCGACAGATGGTTATAAAATTATATTATAAATAAAATATTATTTTTCGCCTGTAGGATGTGTAGTGTGATTCCCGGTACTTCATTTGGCGTTTACCCGAACCCTTTAGCTTTAAAAATAGCGTCGGGAGAGCGGTAATTGTTTTTAGGCGAGGGAAAAGGATTTGAGATGAAGAGTGCAGGGGGTAAAAATAAACCACGTTTAATTTGTTATATGAAGTCCCCGTTTGATGTTACTTTGTTACAACAAAATTAAAACTTGACAACCGTTACCCTCTCTGCTGCTCTCTAGTTTTATACCATAGACGGCGTATATGAGTTCAAGCAGGCGGAGATCGGAACAATAGCCGTTGTCGAGTGATAACGTTTCGGTATCAGTCTTATAGTATTATGTCTCTACCAAGATGTGGAGGCATAGACGAGATAACTGGGATTTCGTCGTTTTCAATGGCCATGGTTCGCTTGTAACTAGGGCATGCAAATCGAATATTCAAATATAGCGAATATTCGGCTGCATTTATTATTCGAATAGTAATTCCTATTATTCGAATATATTCGAATTATTTGTTAAGAATTAAAATTGTTTAAAAACCACCCTCCGTATCTCCTTCCACCCTCCGTATCTCCTTCCACCCTCCGTATCTCCTTCCACCCTCCGTATCTCCTCCCCCCTCTCTCTACCGCTCCCCTCCCTCCATATTTCTCTTTCCCACTCCCCCCCCTCTCACTCCAGGCGTTATCTCGAAATGTACGTTTAGTACGAGTCGAGACGAAGCTTAAATTTGTGACCGATTTTTTACAAAAAAAAAAACAACAAATGCATGCATGCGATAAAACAATACCAAAAGTTCAGAACCCAAACTTAAAAAAACAACAACAAATAAACGAATTGCTAGAACGGAGGTGGTGCATTGTATTATATTACAGAACAGCAACGTAACTGGCGCTAGTCCACTTACATTGATCATCATTTGTTTGGACCTGTCTAATATCTCTTGTCGGGAAATAAATAACGGTGTTTCTCGAAGAAGATCTTTAGGAATTCTATCAACAGGGCTAAGGGGTGTCTCGCAACACGGCGATGCGATATTGTCATGGACATTGTATTCTGAAAGTTTGGCGCTTTCCACTGAACTAGTCGTACTGTCTACCTCATCGTTCGTAGACGTTGTTCTTATCGATGCCGTGCTGAAACTATCCTCCGAACTGTTTCTACTAATGTTTCTACTCTTTGGTCTTTCAGGTTCGGTCCAGTTATTGTTATTCTGTATTATCGGTGGGGACTTTGTCGTTCTTTTTATTTCTGTGTGTATCTCCTGTTGCTGTAAAAGAATTTAACGCTGTCAAATAAACGTTTGCATAAACTGTGTCCCTGAGATTACGCAATACAACAATAAAAATGGGTAATTAAGAGCGTTGACACGGGGCTTGAGAATGGCCGAGCGTTTAGCAATGCTGTTGTTTACATGGCGTTGCTATAGTTCCTCTATGGTTCCCGGGTTCTAGCCCGAGAGCTGGTAAAAGTGTCAATTGGATTTTCAATTTACTATTAAAAAAAAATAATAATGAATTGAAAATATGAATTGGTGCTAAGCCCAAATAACCTTAGCTGTTGGTGGTCTTTAAAGTACAAGAGCTATGACACACTCAGCGGTACTGCGGCATCTTGCTGCCTGAGGCGGCTGCCGCCTCGACACGACACACACAGCGTTGTCAACTCAGCAGTCGGGCGTTTCTTGCATCATTGAAAAACACTAACATCCGTGCCTACTCAGCAAACGCCTCGACAGAAACCGCTGTGTGTGTCATCGACCTAACAGTTCTACAAGAATCTTTGACGTGAGAACGTCTAGTCTCATACTGGGGTGGTAATTTAGAAATATTAGATGTAACGAAAATAGTCGGAAGTGGTCGACATGTGAAACAAAACAGCATGTATAACTATAACTATGATCCAACCTGCTATAAATGGATCGTTTTGAAACGGTAACGAAACTGTTTTTATCGGTTTTGTGCGCATGCGTCAACCTTGTACGGTTCTGTGACGGTACAAACGTAGGCATTGGTTGGAACGCTTTTGTGACCGTTTTATGCATGGCCTCCATGTACCATGCATATGATCAAAATATATCAATTGTCATTTGTCAAAATTGTAAATTCCTAATTTCAGGCTTTTTTTGTTGTTAAAAACATTTTGAAAATGAATAACCTATTTGATAGCTAGTCGTAAGAATAATATAAATAAATAAACGTACTAAATGTTTTAACTGTTAAAAACATTTTTTGGTAAAATATGCTAGCTACATTTTTTTTGGAAATAAAAAATACGCAAATTATTAATTTGTAGTCGTGACGTTTTTGAGCGTTTGTTAAAAATTTTATTGTTCGTCTAACATTTACTTATTTTAAATTTTTAGAATTACACGAATATAAATATAATTAAATATTATAAACAAAGAATTCAAATATAAATACATATTTAAATTTATAATTTTACAAAAACAAAACAAATCTGAAATGAAGAATAAAGAGATATTTGAACAGAAACGAGACAAAACAAAAATAAAACAAATTACAAATGAATAAACAACTTTCTCAAGTTGGTATTGAACAGAGACAAACGTAACAAAGTGCTTAATGCACATGTCAGTTCAACAGTTTCATTTTGGTTTCATGTCTAGACTATGTACCGAAATGATCATTCGGAAATCGTTCACAAACTATCACAAATTCGGTTGGAACGCTTTAAGAAACGATCACCAGTTCGGTTGGAACGCATTCTATCTACTGCGCATGAGCCTGACGGTAATATTACCGTTTTCAGAGTGGTTGGAACAAAGCTTATGTTAAGGTCTCAGAGATAAGCCGTGTGGAAAATTATCTTCGGTTGGACTCGTAATAATTAAAATATTTTCATATCAATCCTTTGTTCTTCATCGCAATTACTTTGATATAATCGCAAATGGTACAACTATTAAAACAGCTGACGCCATTTTGTTTTGACTACTGGTGAATTCTATATTGCGCGAGCTCCGGGACACACGATATACTTTGGAAAACATTTAGTCTTAAAAACAAAAACATGTCACTGATCGACGAACAATGTCAGTTCGTGCTAGATAACAGTTCGAAGAATACGTTAGAAAATACAGTAAGTCGAGATTATTTAAATTCTGTAGCCACCTTGCATTTTATGAGGCTTGGATTAGCCTGTTTTAAAAATAAAATCACTCTGGCATTTTATATTTGAGGTTATATTTTGTATGTTAAGGTTAGGTTAAATTCACTTTGACATTTGTACTTTGTAGTTGAGGTTATGTTTAAATGTCTAATTATATCGGGCTTTAAAAGAAAATCTTTTTATACCGGGTTTACAGTAATAATGTAATATCCACAGTTTAAAAAAACACATTTCATGAACTATTATCAGTCATGAATTGCTAAGATTAATTTTTCAGGATTTAAAAAAACTTTTTAACAAAAAAAAACCTCCTTCAAAAAGGCACTAAAAAGAGGAAAATAATGAAATTTTGAGGTCTGTGCCAATTAAAAAATATGAAGTTGGTTAAAAAGAAGATATTAATCACTATACTATACTTTTTAACCGACTTCATATTTTTTAATTGGCACAGACCTCAAAATTTCATTATTTTCCTCTTTTTAGTGCCTTTTTGAAGGAGGTTTTTTTTTGTTAAAAAGTTTTTTATTTTTTACTTTTTAGTGTCAAAAAGTAACATTCACCTTAAAGAATCAGACGCCGTTACATACTTTTATTAAAATCAGCCGAACTACTGAATCGATTTTGATGAAACTATATCCTTTCAAATAAAAAAAAATTTTCAAAATCGGTTCATAAACGACGAAGTTATCCGCGAACATACATAAAACAACCACATAAAAAAAATATATACGGTCGAATTGAGAAACCTCCTTTTTTTGAAGTCGGTTAAAAATAAAAAGAAATAACAAAGGGAACGAATCTCAACCTAAAAATAAATTTAAACGTGCAAAAAACAAAATTATTTTGATTATTTCATACTGTATGTCGTCGTCATTAATAGTTTTATTAATCAGCAATCGGTTAGAACACAAATGCAAGAAATTTCTTTGAACAAAATCTTTAAAGATTTAATTAATGAACATGTCTCCAAATTTTGACCAGGAGTTCAGATTATTTTGCTGGTTCACAGAGAGCATGTAAATCTGTGCTATGATACCCTTTAAGAAGAGCCAAGAGACGACCTATGTCCGCCTTTTTTCTGTAAAATGTCGAAAAAACACACACATATTTGTGACCTCTATTCGCGAATAAAGTTCCCTACAGATGGCAGTAACGTTCCGTCCAAGATGGCCGCATAAGAGATTCGTGTTCAAATATCAATATAGTCGGGTCGCTGAACAGATAGAGTGATCACGTGAAAAGCACATGAATAACTTGCACCGCAGGCGTGACCTTTACATATAGTCTCGTTCCCGAACGTTCAAGCAACCAATCAGGTACTTTGCACGCGGTGATCACGCAGTGATCTTACTCCATCTGTTCAGCGGCCTGACTATAGTTTGTTCACTTGTAAACTGTGTGCTGTGATACATTTTCGTATCGAAAAAAATGTCTTGTAAATTTCCGTATTGCGGGACGGCACAATATATTGTTTGTTTAGCTTTTTCAATTTTAACTGACAAGTAAATAAAACGAGGAAATGATCTGTCAATCTCTTGTGTTAGTTCAATCAAAATCCGCAATGCGGCGACACGGTGCACTTCTATCGCGAACAATATCTCTCTTTCCAAGTCTTCATGGTTTCCGGGCCTGTAGGCCGTGGTCCGGTGGTATTTCTACCTGATGTTTCGTCTACAACTGCGGTAGACATTCTTAAAGGCGATGTGGCAGCGGTCGAAGTGTCCTCCTTGGCGGCTCACAGGTCAGTGTGTCAGTGACTGGTGTCCTCCCTTCTTTTATGCCTAGTACCAGTGTGTTCTCTGTTCGGTCGTAGTCCGGACTACGACCGAACAGAGAACACACTTGTACTGAGCATAAAAGAAGGGAGTACGCCAGTCACTGACACACTGACCTGTGAGCCGCCAAGGAGGACACTTCGACCGCTGTCACATCGCCTTTGAGAATGTCTACCGCAGTTGTAGACGAAACGTCAGGTAGAAATACCACCGGACCACGGCCTACAAGCCCGGAAACCATGAAGACTTGGAACAATGCCGGCCGTGAAAACTTGAACACCTGAATATCTCTCTTTATTACAGATAAGTACATACAGCGATTTACCTGCCCTCTAAGAACCAGACAAACCGACTTACACAATTATTATTCAGGTCTTTAAAGATTAAAATTCAAATTAGAGCAAACGCAATTCTAAAATTAGGTTAGTTCGCATGATTTAGAATTATCACAATCTTTATGAATGAATACATAAAATTAATTATCTGCCAATGCCACATGCTCAATGTTTCTACATTTCATTGATAAATAAAAAAGAAAATACGATTTTACTCCACAATTTATGTGAATTAATTATCATTGCGCATGTCCGTTTTATTCAGCTGTTGAACTAAATTTTCACTTTTATGAACTATTTAAAAAAATAATATTTAAATATGAATTTTTACCAGACCCAGATAAACCCTTGCAGTTGATGGCTTTTCCGATATCAAACAAATGAAATGCTAACGTGATCTGTCTGTAACGTCATTTTCTTTTTTGGGATATTTGGATGAATTTTTTGCATTTAATATTAAATTTTGACCTCACAGTAACTAACAATTTTTTCAAGGTACATAATTTTAATTCTATATCGCTTTCACACACTTTTTGCGCTATTGGGGGCTACCAGTCTTCTTTTTCACCGCCTGATGGCGCTACTAGCAAGTGAGATATATTATGTAATTCTAATGTCAGTACTGTTTATATTTTCCGCCACACGATGGCGCCACTGGCAAGTAAAGTATTTGTCATTCAATCATTTAACGACTAAATCGCTGTTTTGTATTTATTTAAATGGATAAATGAAGAATGACTAAACGCAAACCGTTTATCTCTAAACGTTTGACACATATCTTATTTGCCACTAGCGCCATCTGACGATTAACAACGTAAACGTTCGACACATACCTTATTTGCCACTAGCGCTATCTGACGAATAAAAATATGGTAGCCCTAATTCTCAAAAAAACATGAAAACGCCCTTATTCTCGGGCTTGAGAATAGCCGAGCGTGTAGCAATGCTGTTGTTTACACGGCGCTGCTATGGTTCCTCTATTACAAGTCCCCAGTTCCCGGGTTCTAACCCGAGAGCTGGTAAAAGTGTCAATTGGATTTTCAATTTATTATTAAAAAAAAATAATGAATTGAAAATATGAATCACCTGCCAGGCCCAAATAACCTTAGCTGTTGGTGGTCTTTAAAACACAATTTACAATTTGCCGTTATTTTCTGCGAGTAAAAACACAAGCATGTGACTATGGCATCAGTAATATTAGCAGCAACATAACTCGAAATTAACAACATAGATGTCAGCACTGTCTTACCGGTTTTTGCGCAGGCTTCCGCAATCTGTCTGACGAAAGCGTGTTATGTCTGGTTGCGCCATAATTGGCCGCAAACCTCGGAACTGGGCCCTGTTTAGAAGGTGCAGGTCTGGGAGCTTTGCTAGGCGAAGACGATTGCGGTTTCCAATTGTACGACTGTTTCGGCTGTCTGTAATTCGACGGCCCGCTTCGTGACGACACGAATCGACTGAAACATTACATCTGTATCAGGGCTGGGGAATATCTAGTATCTAATATACTGGTTTGTACAGGGTTCGAAAATGTCATGATTTATATAATAAATATCAAAATATCGGATATATATTCCAACTTAGATATATTTTTTACTTCCCACCTCTACTATGGTAGGGAATGGATTTAGTTCGAAAAAAATATTTCGAGATTTTAACAGATCTTCACGTTTTCAGACCCTAGCAATCGTTTAAGATCATTTTCTGACTGATGTCTGTGTGTGTGTGTGTGTTGTCAATTTTTCGCTTTCGAAATCGTAAAAACGGAACAACATACGGCCATGCCGATTGTTCTATTGTGTTTATCAGCCTTTAATTTAGATCTGATTAGATTTTGAGTCAAATCGGATCAGTGGATCCTGAGATATTAAAAAAAAACGTTCTCACTATCACGTATTAACATAGGTAAAAAAAAATAAATGAATTCTAGATGTTATAATATGAATAAAATTAAATTTTTTTTTCTCTAAAATGTTTTCGAGAAAAAAAAATATTTTACTAAAAGAAGAAAATTGTACGTAAATCAAGGTAACCATGATTTTTTGCTGTATTATTTACTAGCCATCAGTAGATCAAAGAATAAAAAAGCGTGTTTATTTTTTGCAAATATTTACTAGGTGGGAAGTATAGGACTGGTCATAAGTCGAATTTTTTTTAATGTATGTCCAAGGGAAATGATAAATTAAAGAGATAATATTGTGGTATATTTTTATAATAAAAATAATAACCAACTAATAGTAGATTGTATATCTAGATGTGTAATGGACAATATTACGACGAGTGATGTTAGTATGTAAAAACGAGCGATAGCAAGTTTTTACAGTCACACGAGTTGTAATAGCATTACGTACGAGACATATACCGTGCGAGTTTTTTCAAAGTGTACATAGACTGTTTCACAATTTAAAATCGTGGTATAGACATTGATGGTATCTATCTGGTCTGCCTGGAAACTGCACACTAAATAACGCAGAAACTTGCCGACAACTATTTCCCCCAAAATACAAATTGTACATAAGAACCTGTTCTTCCACTGTGTACATTTTTTCATAGAAAAAATTACAAATAAATCTCTGAACTTATAAAATTTATTATCGCAACTCAATAATAATAAATATTGTAAATAAAAACATTCGTTTCCATAGTTTCTAACAATATCTATACCACGATTTTAAATTGTGAAACAGCCTATGTACGTTTTGAAAAAACTCGCACGGTATGGTATTTTTCGCCATACCCACTACAAAATACCTACTTTTCACTTCATTTTCAAAAAATTTGACAGTTCATTTGCGTCGCCATCTTTACTTCTGTAGTATGACGTGAAGTTCGTGAGTAAGTAAAGGCCGCTATACATACATCGAAAGTAGCTATTTTGTAGTGGGTATGGCAAAAAAAATATAAATTATAAACAAAAGTACCCATATTTGGGACAGCTTCAACCTTTAGAGCTAAAAATCAGACACTAAAAATGAAAAGCAGATAATACTTTGTTTTAACTTCTATCACAATCTAAGACATTGTTCGACTAGATTTTTTCTGACAATCCCAGCATTACTGTAAAAGTTCCCTATTTTACCAATTTGATACGGAACTGAGGGCAGTGTGGACTAGTAGATAGCGTACTTGGTACCAGCCTCTAGACTAGACTGCCGTGGGTTTGAATCCCACCTGCGTTCATGGATGTTTTGTGATTTAGTTTTAAGTTAGTTGTTATTTAATATAATTTGAGACGCTAATGACCTAAGTTGGCGACGCGTCTATAATCTACAATAAATAAAAATTGATACGGAACCTTTAAAAAAATCATAAATGTATTTAAACTTACGCTTTTCTAGGTCTCCTTGTTTTCGTTTTCTGTTTCGATATCAAATTAATGATATGTTCCGATTTTTCATCAGCAACTGCATC
Source organism: Mongoloraphidia duomilia (assembly GCA_039654895.1). Lineage (NCBI taxonomy): Eukaryota > Metazoa > Arthropoda > Insecta > Raphidioptera > Raphidiidae > Mongoloraphidia > Mongoloraphidia duomilia. The sequence continues at coordinate 22,646,943 of CM077526.1, read as the reverse complement.
TATTAATAAATCGCCGGCAGGGCCTGTCTTTGTCCGGAATTCCCTTGGATATGACTTAATAAATTCGGCAAGATTTTTATGTCCTAATTCCTTGTAAGGAATTTCTTCTCCCATTAACATACGATAGTCATCTGAAAAATAAAAACAAACCAATTTAATTAAGGTAGTTGTCGTGCTATGGGCATAGTGTCAGAAAATTCTAAATTTTCGTATACTCATTAAGGATACTATAATACAAATACCATTAAAATTTGAAGAAATTGAATTGACTCAATCTGCATTGAACTCGATTTGATAAACTTAATTAAAGTTCGGATAATTAACACGGAGAGCATAGGAAAGGTTGTGTTTTTGACAAGTTTTTTAATTAAAAAAAAAAGTAACAGACATGTTCAAAAAACTAACTGTTCATTGATGTTTTTGTTCTGAGTTTAAAAAAGAAAATCCAAAAATTATTGACCTTTTTATTGTTGAGATATAATAACGCAAAGTTCAACAATTTATGAGAAAAGATTGACATTTTTATATAATCCAAGCGAACAAACTAAGTGAAATATGTGTTACTATGTGAACAACAGTTTAGGTACAATCTCTAACAAAATTTTTTTACATTTAACACTATACTTATTTATTGTTTTACAGCGTATTATGAACGAAACTTTTGGATGTTATTGTAGCACGACAACTACCTTAAATAAAACAACTGCAAATCAATATGTAACGAGATTCACTTTTGTCCACTGTGAGTCACTAGTTAGATAACCGCCTCCTGTATCGCGTTGAGTGAAACAAAAAACGACGATGGTTGTTCAGCGCCTCGAACAGGTGAATAATGAACTAAATAAATTTATTGTGCGCTTCCGCGAAATTTGCAACACGACTTTTGAAGTTCGCTCTACATCGACGCATGCGCGTAGACGTTCTGTTTAGTACCTTCTCTATTTATGGGAGGCGTCAGTGAATGAGTTTATTATAATATGATTGGCTATTCCAGCTTGAATTATACAGATTGTATCAAATTAAACCTGTGCATAGGGCATTCTGTGTGTAAGACAGAGATTGATACATAAAGCAATAAGTAAGAATGAGATAAATGATCGCTAATAGAATGTTACGTAGTTACTGTATATAAATATGTAATACCGAACAACTGTCATCGTTGTTTTCTACAGTAAAAATAGTCACTACTGAAATTATTGATAAAATGGCAATTTATACTGTTCGGGAAAAAATTCAAATAATTAAATATGGTTTTATGGTGGTAATTCAACCGCCGACATAATAAAATTATTTGTAGCTGCCTTTGAAAATAGCATAGAAGGAGCGAAAAAACAAAGATGACGCTATTAGGTTGTATAAATATTATTTATTTACAGTAACCACGTCACATCCTATTGGCGATCATTTATCTCATTCTTACTTATTGCTTTATGTATCAATCTCTGTCTTACACACAGAATGCCCTATGCACAGGTTTAATTTGATACAATCTGTATGACTGGTTATTCTAGCTTGGACTATTATGCTCCCATTATAAACCATACAAATATTATCTATGATTCCTCATAATTAAATACAGTGCAAACTCTCTATAACGAAAAACTCTCTATAAAGTAAAAATAATTAATTGAAGCTGGTTGGTTTACTATAATAACTTATAACGAAACCAGGGCTGTCCCTAGGGGGGAGGGTCAAACAGACCCGGGCGTCGCATCAAGAGGGGTACCTTCTCTGAGGGTGTCAAAAGCGTTAGATATATCTTAGATTGTGTAACCGAAAAATATCCATATTATAGATAATTAATCGTTTTTTACGCTTTATAATGCCAAAGCTACATTTATCTTATTCTTAGCGCTCTAGAGGACAGTATGGTGTAACGGTTAGCGTAGCGGCCTTTGGATCACACTGTCGTGGGTTCGAACCCACCTCCGCTCATGAATGTTCTGTGATGTATTTTAGTTTTAAGTGAGTTGTTATTTACTGTAATTAAGACGCTAATGACCTAAGTTGTCGACGCGTCTATAATCTACAATAAATAAATAATCTTAGCGCCTTCCTCAAAAACGCCTGTGTAGTTTATTGTAAACACTTCAAGAAGTATCAAGAATGTTTGCAATGGTTGAACGGTGAATTTGGCAGTGGGGGGACGCCTCAACCTCTAGGAACGGCCCTTATAGAGAGTTTTGACTGTATTAGACCGAGAGCTAGTGACAATTTTTTGGTGTTATTTATTCAAGGCCTTATTTTTGTGAAGATGTTGAGGGAGGCATATTAAAGTGCCCTGAGTTTTGCTAGATAGCGGTATGGGAGGGATGCAGACCGCCCCCAACATGTAACAAAAAAAATGGTCACAATTATTATTGCTTCAAGGCTGAAATTGTTTGTAGAGCTTGTCGGTGACCCAATAATGCCATTATAATATTTGCAGATCGAATGGTCAGTATTAAAGTGGTGGCAGATCACAATAAACGTGTCATAAAAACAATTTTAGCCTTGAAGCAATAATAATTGTGACCAGTTTTTTTTGTTACATGTTGGGGGCGGTCTGCACCCCTCCCATACCGCTATCTAGCAAAATCCCTTACTCAGGGCACTTTAATATGCCCCACTCAACACCAAAAAATTGTCACTAGCTCTCGGTCTATATGTCTTGTTTGGAATTTATTTCATATTTATAAAAGTATATTAAATTATTGTCTGTCAAAATAAAAATAAAAAAAAGAATAAATAAATTACTTTCAGCTTCAATAAAAGAAAAATAACGTTTAGCATTTTTATTATTTATTTGCGTTTAGTTTACAAAAACAAAACAAAGTGAAGGATTCTACGTCATCTATCTCAAAATATGAGACTATAAAAGTCTTACAATTTTTGGCCACAAGCTCTTGGACTATTATATGAGGCTCTTGAAAAAATAATCATTTAAATATGAACCGTGGTGCTACGCCTAAATAGCCTTAGTAGTTTGCTTTTATATAAAAAACAACTGAACGTTTGAAAAAAAAATACGACTTACTTGCAACTGTTCGGAGCGGGGAAAAGCCTTTTACAGAAATGACTACGGCCCTTAAATTTTTGAAAACGCTCTCTTTCAACTTTGTTTTAGCATCCATCTTGACGATGGTATGCAACCGATAACTGAAAAAAATAAAACAAAAAAATTATTAAACAAAAACAAAAAAAAAATTGACAACTAAATTCATAATATCAAAGAAACATTCGTATTGGTGGAGCGAGAAAAAAATGAATAAACAAAAAACAGTCACTGTCACAGAAAATCACACTAGTGCGGTAAGTAAAACACTTTCGCACGCCTGCCAGTTAAATGACCCATTACAGGCCATACATGCATCGAAATAAGCTATTTTGTAGTGGGTATGGCAAAAAAAACAAGCCGTGAGGTGGGTCGTTTATTAGGACTAAAGTGCGACCCTTGAGGTCCACACGACGAATTTCCCAGTTTGATAAATATTTAATAATAAAAATTAAATTAGATATTACACAGAAAAGTTATCATTTTAATCATTAAAACATAATTATTATTTATTTTTAACAATAATTAAAAAAAAAAAAACTGAACCGATTTTTATAAAATTTATGTCGGATCAAAATGACGTTAACACGCCTCGATTGACACCCTTACGAAGTCGATATAATTTTTTTTTCGCGAGATATTGTGTAAAATCTACTTTTTTGGAGTCTATTTGGTTAAGAAAAAAGAACGGCTGAACCGATTTTGAAAAAATTTCTTTCAGATCATATTTACGTTAATACGCGTCGATTGGCACCCTAACGTAGTCGATATCATTTTTCATTCTCGAGATTTCGTCTTAGAAAGAAATGGACACATACGTACGTACACACACACACACATATAGACATCTTTCTAAAAATAGTGTAGTGACCTTGAAATATAAAAATTTCTTATACATTTTGATTTCGATTTTCGGACCCATTACAATAACTTCCAATGGGAAGTTAATAATTGCATGGCTCCCCATTTGTCTGCCCCAATAACTCACACAAATTTGTCCGTGTATTCGATAAGAAATCCGACGGTCGGCTTTGAGACAGTATTTGTATAAGACAAGACTCGTGTTTATTTTTTCATTTATTTATTATACTTAATTAGATGATTTCAAGTAATTAATATTTGAATGGGTACATTGTACAATATTATAATCAAATGGTTAATATAATAATTAAGTCAGGATATAAAAACATAATAAATAAATAGGAAATAAAATATTATCTTATACAAACGCTATCATATTTTACAAAATAATGGTCTTTACTGTCTTACATTATTTTATTTTATTTATTGTGGATTATAGACGCGTCGACAACTTAGGTCATTAGCGTCTTAATTACAACAAATATCACCATATCACTTAAAACTAAATAACATCACAAAACATCCATGAGCAGAGGTGGGATTCGAACCCACGACAGTCTGATTCAGAGGCCGCGACGCTACCAACTGAGCCATACTGTCCTCCTTACATTATTACATACCTATGTTAAACACGGTTGAACCCACCCGAAAAAAAACTAATAATTTCAATCTTGAAAATGAAAATTTAAAACAAAACTCTAATAAATTATTATTGTGTTTCTTACTTAGTTATTTTAATAAATAATTTTAATGTTCACTATTAAGAAAGTATTTTAAAACTGTACAATTAAACTTATGTAGTTAATAGTTCGTAGGTATGAGTCAATAATTAATTAAAGAAGTTACATAAATAATTAATTTCATTAATTTTGTATTTACAAAAATTCTAGAGGACAGTGTGATGTAATGAGCGTGCTGGTCTTTGGATCGGACTGTCGTGGGTTCGAATCCCACTCAGCTCATGGATATTTTGTGATGTCGTTTTCGACCCAGCTTTGATATTTAATGGTCTGACCAGATACCTTATTCGGTGAAGAACCCCCTCAAGTGTATATTATGTGCATATATGCTCTATTAATTTCTAAGTATCTCAATATTTATTAACTTAAGCGCATTTGTACCTTAACAATTTACTGTTCACTATAAAATACTGTATCGTATTCTGGAATAAAAATGCACTGTTACAATTAAAAAATCGAAGTTGACCTTCGCCTGACCTTCACAGCACCACCTATGTTAAATCTGATATCACAGTCTTCTGTCTCCCTTGACATTTTATAACTTTTGTATAAAACATTTTTTTATGGTTTGTACCGTTTACGAGATATTTCACAGCATTGTTTAAGATGGGCCATCCTGTATATATTATGTGGTCATATACAATTGGATATACCTACCTTTTTTAAATTTTAAATTCTGTTAAACAAGTTCACCCGTTCGAATACTGGCTGAAGACTGAAGCCAGGACAAAAAAAATCTGTTAATATTCAACACTAGTCACTAATGAAAGTATTTAACTATTAAAATATATTATTTTTAACAAAACTGTGTTTATAAGATTCTAATATTATGAATAGCCGTACGTGTTTGAAAAAGATTTTTATTTCAATAAATAATGGGAAAGTGTCAAATTCACGATAAGCACGCTCAGGTTTTGTTTGTGTGTATATTTTACAAAAAAAAATCGGCACTTCAACCGACTAATAAATAAGAAAATAAATGACAAACTCAAGTGTGTACCCATAAAAGACTTGAAACCATTATGTTATAGAAGACAGGTTTATTAGTTTATGGGGTGTTCACATAGATATAGAAATCTAGGGATGTAGTATATGCAAGTGGCGTAGTTGCTAATAGACCGAGAGCTAGTGACAATTTTTTGGTGTTCTTTGTTCAAGGCCTTATTTTTGTGAAGATGTTGAGGGAGGCATATAAAGTGCCCTGAGTAAGGGATTTTGCTAGATAGCGGTATGGGAGGGATGTAGACCGCCCCCAACATGTAACAAAAAAAATTGGTCACAATTATTATTACGTCAAGGCTTAAATTGTTTGTATAGCTTGTCGGTGACCCAATAATGCCATTATAATATTTGCAGATCGATTAGTCAGTATTAAGGGGGTGGCAGATCACCCTAAAGTTCTGAACGTGTCATGTACCCGACGAAATTTATATTATTAGTTCAAGGTTCTAATATGTTGTTACAGCGACTGTTTTAAGCATATATTTCAATTTGCAGAACGATATAAACACCTAGGCAAGCAAGTTTCCCTTTAAGAGATGGGTTTAATACCAACATTTTGTTCTGGAAATTGAAATATATGCCTAAAACAGTCGCCGTAAGAACATATTAAAATTTGAACCTTGAACTAATAATATAAATTTCGTCGGGTACATGACACGTTTAGGGTGATCTGCCACCCCTTTCATACTGACCAATCGATCTGCAAATATTATAATGGCATTATTGGGTCACCGACAAGCTGTACAAACAATTTCAGCCTTGAAGCAATAATAATTGTGACCATTTTTTTTTTGTTACATGTTGGGGCGGTCTGCATCCCTCCCATACCGCTATCTAGTAAAATCCCTTACTCAGGGCACTTCAATATGCCTCCCTTAACGTCTTCACAAAAATAAGATCTTGAATAAATAACACCAAAATTGCCACTAGCTCTCGGTCTATAAGGGAGTGACGGTGAGGAAGCAAATTTTTTTTTGTTCTCAGATATTTTTTTTAACATGTGACATGTTTATATTTGTGATTGTATCATCTGCTATCTGTAACTGACTTCTCCTATGCAATTTTCTTTTGTCTTTGGAGCGATAAAGAATTTTAATCTATTTTGATCTCCACAATATCGTGATTTCTATTCAGATCACACAATCGTAGAATTTATAAAATCGTAGAATTAATAAAATCTATTCTACTTCAAATCTAATTTTAACACAAAAAAAAACATGGAAGTTATACTGGGTGATTAATTGTTAGAAATTAGGAGAAAAAACTCGGTGGCAATAGGATCAAATAAAATTTGCAATACTGATGATTAAATTTGCATTTATAAGCTTACGTTTCGGTGCTCATTGCACCATCCTCAGAGCACCGAAACGTAAGCTTATAAATGCAAATTTTATTTGATCCTTTTGCCACTGAGTTTTTTCTCTCCTAATTTCTACATCATCTACGGATCACCATTTCTCTATATCATAGAGTTCTGCAACATTAATTGTTAGCTCACCAACAAATTTTGACACAGATGAAAGCTATTCTAATTTCACGGAAAAAATATATACGAACATAATAATATGTTCCATTTCGCTTATTTAAGGAATTACAGCGAATTTAATATTAGTAATATCAAACATTGTTTTAGGGTTCCGTACCTCAATAAGAAGAAACGGAACCCTTATAGGCACTCGTTTGTCCGTTTGGCTGGCTGGGTGTTCGTTTATCCAGACCAATTTTCTCAGGAACGGATAGAGATATCATGTTGAAATTAATATGAAATACTAAGATCTACGGTCCCTTGGAGGTGTAAAAAATTCAAGTTTCTAAGTCAACGCAATCAAAAGATACGGCCATTTTGTCACCTATTTTGATATACTCGCAAACATGCACTCATCAAAAACCTATCGGGTACTTCCCGTTGACCTAGAATCATGAAATTTGGCAAAAAGCAAGGTCTCGCAGCACAAGTAAAGGGAAAAATCCAAAAATCACAAAAAGTAAAAATTAAAGGGGCTTCCCACAAAAAAAAAAAACGGAAAAACCTTTTAAAGGCTGTATCTTTGGAACCGTAACATGTAGCCGATTGAAATTTTCACAGAATATGTCTAAGTACCTAATTTAATTATTGTTGTAACGGTACGGAACCCTCGTAGCGCGAGTTCCACACGCACTTGACAGCTTTTTTTTATTAGAAGAGCTTTCATCTGTCAAAGTTTATTGGTGAGCTAATAAATCACCTGTATTAAACTGTATCGAACTAGCGCGCATTTGTAATTCATTTTTATTTTTTAAGATAGAATGTAATCAGAAAAATGTTCCTGATTAAATTATTATAGATAAATACGACATGCATTTGTTTTTATTTCTCTTGTTTTAAGATAGCAAACAAAAGAAAAAAACAAATGCATTATAATTTACAAATACACGAGCGTATTTGCCCCTTGCATTATTTTGACGATAAATACATGTACGTCATATGTTTATACACCGTGTTTAAGATTGATTAGCATTGGGACAAAATAAATGAATCAGAATAAGCCATGATATTCTTATTTGCCAAAGCCTTCTTGTGACCAAACTTTCTTCTTATAGAAAAACAATGTTAAATATTTACACGTAAATCGTATGTATACATCAAAATGGGACACCCTGTATGAACTTTTTTGCTCAAAATGAATGATACCATAACATACTAAAATATGTACCATTCCTCCTGAAAAACCCTACAACAAGGGTCGGCAACCTGCGGCTCGCGTGCCGCATGCGGCTCTTATGATGTCAAGATGCGGCTCTCCAGTTCCATGCGCAAATATTAATAATTATATTATTTTATTTTCAAAACTCATAAAAAGTATTATACTGCAAAAAAAACTTTTAACAGGATAAAAACACTCAACAGAGAACAGTGAGAATAGGTGGAGTAGAGAGTATACGGACAGCTGACATTTTGTAAATGTGGCAACACTGTTCTGTTTGTTTAGTTATTGGTGCACTGTGTCGTCAACGGTCGCAGTCAGAACTTTTTTTTTATACCTGACCCTAATCAAATACCATAATATTGAAATAAAAATGTTAGTGGCTCTTTAAAAACTGGGAAATTTTGTAAATTGTAAGTTTTTGCTCTTCCGTCTCAAAAGGTTGCCGACCCCTGCCCTACAACTAGGTATAGTAAGCGACCCCACTGGAGTAATTTTCATATTTATGAAGTGAAGCTTCTTTAGGCCGAGGTGGCGCGGTAAGTAGAAGTGATTCCGATCGGATATCGAAAAAGCGTGATGGAAGTAGTGGTGGAAGTTCTAAGGGTACGGACATGCCGAAGAAGAATATTAGAGGACAATCAAGGAAAATTATTGCAACACATTGTCATTTGTCAGAGAAAAGCAATCGTATAAATCAGCGGTTCCCAACCTTTTTTGTTGTGCGGACCACTAAATCTTGTAAAAAAAATTTGAGGCCCATTAACTAAATATACAAGTAAAAACTATAAACACACACACACTCGATTGTTCCCATCTCTACCCCTGAAGCTCCGATAATATTTAACTAATTATCTTGGCTAAAGGTACGTGCAGTATGGAGTTGGGATTCTAGATGGTAGCGTAGATCATAGCAGGGCTTGCTTAAATTAATGCATTATTATACATGCGAGCGTACACAACGAAGCAGTGAGTGTAGCAGGTATAAGCGCTGTTACAAGAGCTGCTAGATTCAAGAATGTATCTCACCATTCTTTCAGCGCGCTGACTACTACAATCAACGTGTGACAACTGTCAAATGGCCGTTACAAGTTTCGCAATTGATGTGACTATAGTTTAATAAGTGAAATTTTGCCAGTTTTTATTTAATTTGTTTTGAGTTTTTTATAAGACGTATTTAAAAATGTTAGGTTCCATACGTAAATATTCAAAAAACCGGTTTGGGTAAAATTTTAATTTTTGGTATAAATGCTGAAATTCGCCATGTTTAGATCGTTTTCTATTAATAGGGTGGACATGACAGCTTCTACCCAAATTTGTATTTAAAATATACCACTTTGTAGCAGAAGAACACAAATATTCGTCTTCGCTATCTGACATTTCAAACGCGACTTAAGCTTGTATCAATGCTCTAGTATCAAAGCTTCGTTGTGCAAACCTATAAGCTCTTATAATTTCAGCCACCATCTACCATACACGCTACCATCTAGAATCCCAGCTGCGTACTGCATGTACCTTTAGACTCTCGACCAGCGTTCATGGCCCAGTAGAACGCTGCCCGCGGCCCGTGGGTTGGGAACCGCTGGTATAGATTTTAAAGAGCGTTAAAATGAACAAGATCGTTCATTATCACTCGGTAACAATTTAGCGATAACATTAACAGCCATAGATATCCGGTGTGACTAAGTAATATAATATTACATAGTTTCTATTCGTTTAAATTTACATTGTACTTGCAATAATAGCGAACTAATCTAAAATTATTATACACGGTGTTTTAGGTTGAATGGTACATATTTTAGTATGTTATCTATACTTATATTATAAAGACGTAAAATTTCTTGATGGCAGTATAGCCTAGTGGTTAGCGTGCTTAGTGCCGCAACCTCTGGACTGAACTGCCGTGGGTTCGAATCCCACCTGCGCTCATGGATGTTTTGTAATGTTATTTAGTTTTAAGATAGTTGTTATTTAGTGTAGTTGAAAGACGCTAATGACCTGAGATGTCGACGCGTCTATAAACTACAATAAATAAATAAATAAAGTAAAATTTGTTTGTGTGTTTGTATGTATAGGGGGTAATTTCTGGAACTACTGAACCGATTGTAAAAATTCTTTCATTAATAGAAAACTACACTATCCCTGAGTGATACAGGCGATTATTTATTTTGATAAATTTCTCGCGTGGGGGGGAATAAATCCTGTGGGATAGTAAAAAAACGTTACTTTGAAATTCTTTTGCATTTTAGCGTATTATCCAGTCAGACACGGCACCGGAACGTAGCGTTTCCGGCAAGACAAACATTTTTTCATGCATTTCAAGTACGAATATTTATACTTAGCGGATCCCGTCCGTTCAGACGCGTATCAATACTCGTATTTGAAATGCATGTAAAAATGTTTGCCGGAAACGCTACGTGTCTGGCCGGATAGTATAAATCGACCTTAACTCGTCACCTGTATAATCGAGAATAATAGAGTATTGTATGAACGCCTTTACAGCGTCAACACTCTAAAATATTAAAGGTACTGTACCTAATAAATGCCTTCACATTATTACTGTGTGACCCGCTAACTTACATTATTGACAAACTGTTATTTGTAGGTACAAATAATCCATTATAAATCAATACTTGCTGATCATTATATACAGTATGTCTCAAAATTGACGCCCGTGCTTTTGGGAATTGATTCACGAGGCTAACACAAATCGAAAATTAAGAGTCATTATTGACAGTCAACTGTTATTTGTAGTTACAAATAATCTATACTAATATTATAAAGAGGTAAAATTTGTTTGTTTGTTTGTAATGGATAAACTCAAAAACTACTTAACGGATTTTAAAATTACGTACTGCACCTCGATGCCTAGTAAAGATCGATTTATATTATCCGATCAGACACGGCGCGGAAACGTAGCGTTTCCGACAAGACCATTTTTACATGCATTTAAAATACGAATATTTATACTTAGCAGATCCCGTTCGTTCAGACACGCATCAATACTCGTATTTGAAATGCATGTAAAAATGTTTGTCTTGCCGGAAACGCTACGTTCCCGCGCCGTGTCTGACCCGATAATACAAAGCGACCTTAATATAAATCGACCTTTATTAGGCATGGGGGTGCAGTGGCATCAAAGACGCCGCTGTTTCCACACGCTCGGCTATCCACAAGTCTCAAAAATAAATTTTAGGTTGTAAAAGCGGGGATTTCCTGTATATATATTTCAAAACGTTTATTTATATGGTAAAGGCCATTAAACACCTGGAAAGGATTTTTTGTCATAAAATCTCAATTTTGTTGGATTTAGGACAGGTAAACCAAGCGTAATTTATTATACTAATCTTGTTAAAACAGATGGTAGCCAGGTGTTGGTATTTTTGTTTTTCAGATATTACTAACTGTTAAGCCCGGTTTTGCCCGTGCCCGAGGCGAAGTTGAAATTATGGCGCCCTAGACCAGAGATAGTGAACCTATGGCACGTGACATAATATTGTCGGCACGGCATTGATTGAGGTACAAAATCGAAATATTTAAAAATATGTTAGATGTTGTTGAAAAAATTCAAAGTTCACAATTTAAATTTAACAATTTTCCACAAGAATCCCCTTAACTCAGCCACCGCGAAAGTGGAAGTTTCGGGTTAGAGTCCCGACGGTGACATAGGTTTGAAATGAATTTTTCCATTGTTGCATCATATTGTTACCAGTGGCGGCTCGTGGGGTAGTGCCACAGTGCCATGGCACTACCCCTAATTTTTCAATTTTCTCTAAAAATATTTTTTGTTAATATTTTTATTAATATATTATTTTTAATCAATTTATAAAATTATCGATCGTCCGGATAGCAGAGTTCAGCCTAAATCGCACAAATTTCCTAAAACATTTTCACCACGCGATCAGTAACACGTATCCTGTGCCATTTAATAATAGGCACAGTGTAAACAAAGCATACCTTACGGTCCTTATATGTGAGCAAGAGAGATAGAACTATGACTCATGATTTTCCTATGCTGTAATGCTAAATCTAAACGAAATGTGTGCCAGGCACATTATTGGCGATATTCTGTTTGGTCATTGTTGGATGATTACGCATTGTTGTTTCGGTTAAATGTTATTGTTGATAACAATTTTGTTTTATTATTTGACGGTTTGCTTTGTCAACATTTTTTTTTAGTTTGTGTAGCTTTGTAGTGTGATTTGTGTGACTACAGACAGTATTGTCTTAACTCATTTCCTTAGTTTGTTTTGTATATCTATTGGACATTATTGATAACTATTCGCCGCTATGACCACAAACAAAGTGAATTTTTTAAAAATCTCTTTTAGTGCGCTCTCTTTAAAGGAAAAACTTCAAATAAAAGAATTAAGGCGACTTCTTTTCTATTTTGACCTTTGTTTTGGCACCACCTGTCTAAACAGGCACGAGCCGCCACTGATTGTTACGTCATTTCAATGGGTGTTTCTAACACAAATGCAAACTTTGCATTCATTTGAATTCCCTTAATTTCAATTTACATTGATTGTAAATGTTTACCTTAAGTAATTAGTATAATAATTATTAAAATAGACAATATTAGCCAAACCACAAATAAATACTTTTCTTATCTTAACGTAATCAGTCGGCGAACATGCCATCGTGATGTTAATCGTCAAACAATTAAGATATACAAGGAAAAAATCAAAGACCACTGTCAGGACTTGAACCCGAAATTCCCAGTTTCCGGCTGGTTGAGTTACCTTACTCACACAGTGCCCCGAGAGTGGGATCTGTTCTCTTCCTATATATACCTATTTCAACACTAAATCACACTTCATGCGAGAGCGGATTTAATTTTTAAGTTATAAATATAACTAATTAACTCATCAGTCGATACACGACCGTTTTTTAAATACAACAATGAGAGTTGAGTTTTTTGTGGTTATAATATAATAATTATTAAAATAGACAATATTAGCCAAACCACAAATAAATACTTTTCTTATCTTAACGTAATCAGTCGGCGAACATGCCATCGTGATGTTAATCGTCAAACAATTAAGATATACAAGGAAAAAATCAAAGACCACTGTCAGGACTTGAACCCGAAATTCCCAGTTTCCGGCTGGTTGAGTTACCTTACTCACACAGTGCCCCGAGAGTGGGATCTGTTCTCTTCCTATATATACCTATTTCAACACTAAATCACACTTCATGCGAGAGCGGATTTAATTTTTAAGTTATAAATATAACTAATTAACTCATCAGTCGATACACGACCGTTTTTTAAATACAACAATGAGAGTTGAGTTTTTTGTGGTTATAATATAATAATTATTAAAATAGACAATATTAGCCAAACCACAAATAAATACTTTTCTTATCTTAACGTAATCAGTCGGCGAACATGCCATCGTGATGTTAATCGTCAAACAATTAAGATATACAAGGAAAAAATCAAAGACCACTGTCAGGACTTGAACCCGAAATTCCCAGTTTCCGGCTGGTTGAGTTACCTTACTCACACAGTGCCCCGAGAGTGGGATCTGTTCTCTTCCTATATATACCTATTTCAACACTAAATCACACTTCATGCGAGAGCGGATTTAATTTTTAAGTTATAAATATAACTAATTAACTCATCAGTCGATACACGACCGTTTTTTAAATACAACAATGAGAGTTGAGTTTTTTGTGGTTATAATATAATAATTATTAAAATAGACAATATTAGCCAAACCACAAATAAATACTTTTCTTATCTTAACGTAATCAGTCGGCGAACATGCCATCGTGATGTTAATCGTCAAACAATTAAGATATACAAGGAAAAAATCAAAGACCACTGTCAGGACTTGAACCCGAAATTCCCAGTTTCCGGCTGGTTGAGTTACCTTACTCACACAGTGCCCCGAGAGTGGGATCTGTTCTCTTCCTATATATACCTATTTCAACACTAAATCACACTTCATGCGAGAGCGGATTTAATTTTTAAGTTATAAATATAACTAATTAACTCATCAGTCGATACACGACCGTTTTTTAAATACAACAATGAGAGTTGAGTTTTTTGTGGTTATAATATAATAATTATTAAAATAGACAATATTAGCCAAACCACAAATAAATACTTTTCTTATCTTAACGTAATCAGTCGGCGAACATGCCATCGTGATGTTAATCGTCAAACAATTAAGATATACAAGGAAAAAATCAAAGACCACTGTCAGGACTTGAACCCGAAATTCCCAGTTTCCGGCTGGTTGAGTTACCTTACTCACACAGTGCCCCGAGAGTGGGATCTGTTCTCTTCCTATATATACCTATTTCAACACTAAATCACACTTCATGCGAGAGCGGATTTAATTTTTAAGTTATAAATATAACTAATTAACTCATCAGTCGATACACGACCGTTTTTTAAATACAACAATGAGAGTTGAGTTTTTTGTGCCAAACCACAAATAAATACTTTTCTTATCTTAACGTAATCAGTCGGCGAACATGCCATCGTGATGTTAATCGTCAAACAATTAAGATATACAAGGAAAAAATCAAAGACCACTGTCAGGACTTGAACCCGAAATTCCCAGTTTCCGGCTGGTTGAGTTACCTTACTCACACAGTGCCCCGAGAGTGGGATCTGTTCTCTTCCTATATATACCTATTTCAACACTAAATCACACTTCATGCGAGAGCGGATTTAATTTTTAAGTTATAAATATAACTAATTAACTCATCAGTCGATACACGACCGTTTTTTAAATACAACAATGAGAGTTGAGTTTTTTGTGGTTATAATATAATAATTATTAAAATAGACAATATTAGCCAAACCACAAATAAATACTTTTCTTATCTTAACGTAATCAGTCGGCGAACATGCCATCGTGATGTTAATCGTCAAACAATTAAGATATACAAGGAAAAAATCAAAGACCACTGTCAGGACTTGAACCCGAAATTCCCAGTTTCCGGCTGGTTGAGTTACCTTACTCACACAGTGCCCCGAGAGTGGGATCTGTTCTCTTCCTATATATACCTATTTCAACACTAAATCACACTTCATGCGAGAGCGGATTTAATTTTTAAACTGGGAATTTCGGGTTCAAGTCCTGACAGTGGTCTTTGATTTTTTCCTTGTATATCTTAATTGTTTGACGATTAACATCACGATGGCATGTTCGCCGACTGATTACGTTAAGATAAGAAAAGTATTTATTTGTGGTTTGGCTAATATTGTCTATTTTAATAATTATTATATTATAACCACAAAAAACTCAACTCTCATTGTTGTATTTAAAAAACGGTCGTGTATCGACTGATGAGTTAATTAGTTATATTTATAACTTAAAAATTAAATCCGCTCTCGCATGAAGTGTGATTTAGTGTTGAAATAGGTATATATAGGAAGAGAACAGATCCCACTCTCGGGGCACTGTGTGAGTAAGGTAACTCAACCAGCCGGAAACTGGGAATTTCGGGTTCAAGTCCTGACAGTGGTCTTTGATTTTTTCCTTGTATATCTTAATTGTTTGACGATTAACATCACGATGGCATGTTCGCCGACTGATTACGTTAAGATAAGAAAAGTATTTATTTGTGGTTTGGCTAATATTGTCTATTTTAATAATTATTATATTATAACCACAAAAAACTCAACTCTCATTGTTGTATTTAAAAAACGGTCGTGTATCGACTGATGAGTTAATTAGTTATATTTATAACTTAAAAATTAAATCCGCTCTCGCATGAAGTGTGATTTAGTGTTGAAATAGGTATATATAGGAAGAGAACAGATCCCACTCTCGGGGCACTGTGTGAGTAAGGTAACTCAACCAGCCGGAAACTGGGAATTTCGGGTTCAAGTCCTGACAGTGGTCTTTGATTTTTTCCTTGTATATCTTAATTGTTTGACGATTAACATCACGATGGCATGTTCGCCGACTGATTACGTTAAGATAAGAAAAGTATTTATTTGTGGTTTGGCTAATATTGTCTATTTTAATAATTATTATATTATAACCACAAAAAACTCAACTCTCATTGTTGTATTTAATTAGTATAAGTTTGTTTTTATATCCTAATGGGTTTTTAGGTTTAACACAAATTTACCTGCTTTTAATTTTAAGAATTTATGCTATTTATAATAAATTAGGGTTGCCATAATAGTCTAAGTACTGACCGGAACATCTAGCGATAACTCGAAAGTATCCTAGTAAAAAATAAAAAAATAGTATTGGTAGCCAATTCAATCAGCTTTATTAGCCTTCATATCTTATACCGGGTGTCCGGTATCAAAGTCGAACATAGGGAATTAACGTTGTAAATTGTGTTTTAAAGACCACCAACAGCTAAGGTTATTTGGGCCTAGCACCAATTCATATTTTCAATTCATTATTATTTTTTTTTATAATAAATTGAAAATCCAATTGACACTTTTACCAGCTCTCGGGCTATAAGAACCCAAGAACTGGGGACTTGTAATAGAGGAACCATAGCAACGCCATGTAAATAACAGCGCCGCTACACTCTCGGCTATTCTCAAGCCCGGAATTAACGTTGTGTGCCATTAAACTTAATAGAAAACAAATCTTTAACTCCGGGACGAATAGCAACCCTATTTATAATTTTGATTGAACAGTGTATAGATCATTATTGCTTGAAAAGTGTTTCTTATAACAGACCGAAACGTAGTACTTAATAAAACTAAAGTTGGACAGCTATATAGTCAGTTTTTGTGTGGTTTATTTATTAAAGTAACATAATAAGGAATTTTAAAGTAATTTTGATTCATTTTTTGTCCACTAAATTTATTTTGTGGTTTGTTGGTATACGTCATGGCCACATTAACATTTTTTGAAAAAATTTGGCACGTAGATATGAAAAGATATGTCATCTCTGAGTTTGCTCTAGGCCAGCGGTTCCTAACCTTTTTCAGCCGCGGACCCCCAAGGAAATCAAGCATAATGTCAAGGACCCCTGAGTGAAAAAAAGGTGCAATTTTCGGACAATATTATATTTTAGTATTCCTTCATTAAATTAAAAAACAAAAAACAAGCGTAATAATTACGAGATGTTTGGCGTAGGTAAGTTATTTATTTTTGTTAATGCTCTAAGTAAGATAGATGCGTATGGGACCGCGGACCACCAAACATATGCTCGCGGACCCCCAGGGGTCCGCGGACCACAGGTTAGGAAACAATGCTCTAGGCTATAAAAGCCATGACGCCTTTTTTATCGAAGTACCTATACCTATAATAGTACCTAACCTGTCATTAAATATTGACCTCAAAAATACAGAAATTTCTTTTTTTCCTTCTTGTTACTTCTGATTTAGTTGTTGTAACGAAGCGTTTCGGGACTGCGATCCCATCCTTAGGTTTAGGGCATGCAATTCGAATATTCGAATAAAGCGAATATTCGGCTGCATTTATTATTCGAATAGTAATTCCTATTATTCGAATTATTTGTTAAGAATTAAAATTGTTTTGAAAACGGTTTACGGCGGCGCTAAAACATCTTACAAACGCTACACAGTACACTAGCTCTAAGTTCGCGCTAGGGCGAGGGAGGGGAATCGAAACGGGGCGAGGAAAGTTTTTTTTTGTTAATTATTGCATGTTTATTTGATATAACTATTTACTTACGTTACGTTACGTACGTGTACTTAATTGCTCGATTTGCTCTTCGCACGTGCTAATAGACGTATTATTTATTTGTGAAGTTTTTTTTTTTATAGGGGAGCAATATCCCAAATGCGTCTTAGATGCTCATTTAATATTTTTGTTTGAATAGGAAAAACAGAAAGAAAGAATTTTGAATTTTTTTGATTACTTAAATATGTTCATTTGATCTATGGTTCTCGGAAGCTATGTGCGCTCTAATATTTAGTTGATTTGATCTGAATTTTTACGTAACTAAGTAAAGTAAAAATGATTATTTGATCTCTTTGTAATTAGAAGTAAGCTGCTTTTGTTGTTAAAATATTGATTGGATTTATGGACGTGCAGCAGGCGTGTTGATTTTAAATAATTAAAAGTCATTTATTGAAGTTCCAGTGTTTTTATTATTTTTACCAATTATTCGAATATATTCGAATATATTCGAATATTGGCTAAAATTTGAGCGAATATTCGAATACCTGAAACATCCGAATATTTGCATGCCCTACTTAGGTTACACTTGAAATTATTGTTAAGTCACTCATATATTCACGCATAATTTAGTATATTAATATTATAATATTTAATTTATAATATTATGCGTGAATGTGTTAGTGACTTAATAATAATTTCAAGTGCAACCTGAAACAGGCTCGGATCCAGGGGGCAATGGGGCCAATTGCACCCCTGTGGCTTGACTATATACAGGGTGTTTCATAATATATGGGCAGGACTTCAGGATGTGATAGCTCGTCCAAAAATATGAAAAAAAGTTACCCTCTAAAATGCACCATTTTAGAGATACAGGGTGTTGAGAGCGCATTGTTGCATCTTGCGACATAATTCGGAACAGTCCGGGAATTTTCCTGCGTGATAGTCAATGTGTCGAAGAATTGCTGCGTGCATTGAAGCTAATGGCGGACATTTCCAACATTTAATTTAACTGTTTATGATTTGTTATTATTTTTTTTAATTTTTAATTTTGCAATTATGAAGTTAACGTTTGGTTTTGTTACTTGTTCTAACGTTTAAATAAATTTTGTTTAATTAGTAAGAAAAAAATTTTATTTAAAAAAATTGACCATGTTTTTCAACATAAAAGTTGATTTTTCTCGAAAACGATCGACTTTAGAGCTTATGACCAAGAGTACCTTTTTTGTGTAGAAAACATTGGCGGTTAAAATGGGCGTCTCAAAACCGTACTTTTTCCAGTAGCGTAGAAGTTGGGAAGAAAAACACCCACTACCCCTTCAAAACCTTCACCAATAATGACTTAAAAAAAAAATCCACGAAAAACATAGCTTATTATGAGTAGAAAATGCTTACAAAAGCTGTTTTCTGTACGATAAACGGTTCCGGAGATATTCGCAAAAAACGAATTTTTTTTTCAATTTCAACACCCTGTATCTCTAAAATGGTGCATTTTAGAGGGTATGTTAATAGAAACTTTTTTTCATATTTTTGGACGAGCTATCACATCCTGAAGTCCTGCGCATATATTATGAAACACCCTGTATATACAGACTAGTTAAATAATAATATTTTACTCGATTTTTGGTTTCATACACATAACGTCAGAACGAATCTGGCTGAAGGCTAAGCCAGGGCCAAAAAAAAAAGTCAGAACGAATTACCTGGAAGATAGGTAACTTTCATAAAAATTGCCCCCCTGAACGAAAACCTGGATCAGCGCCTAACTTGAAGATGGGATCGTAGTCCCAAAACGTCGTTAAAACTAAATCAGATGTAGCAAGAAGGAAAATAGGTATTTATACCATTATTAGTACATATTTAAATATTCGCTACTTGGAGACCATATAAATAGTAATTATTTTGTTCCAATAATTATTTACTTAAGGTGTTTATGAAGATAGAAAAGTAACCGCAGCTTAGTTTGCGTTTTGGCAGAAACCTTACCTTAACAAAATTCGATCAAACTTTTTGTCACGCCATCAAACAAATCTAAATAATGAAACTTTCAACAATGGCATTTTTAATAAAAAAAAAATACATTTCCAAAAATTAAATCCAGTTAAAAATGTTTTACTTGTTTAGAATGGCATCTGTAATAATTTTTGGCAAAACTTATTTGCAGCATAAAATATGGGGTATTCCCACGAAACAAATCTTAGTCTTATTGACGTAAAAATTGTCGACTGTAAAATATCTTACTTAATATCTTATTTTGTACCTTTTTATACATTTGTGCATTCAAGCGTTGACAATTGCATTTGCATTACTGTAACTCGATATTAGTAACCCAAATCTTGGCACTTAAGCAAAAATCTTTTGGTCATTTCGTCAGCCTACACTGCAATTATTAATATGAAAGCGGACCCAAAATAAATTTCTTATCGACATTATTGTGCTTTAAATCGATTATGATTGATTGTTTAAATAAAATAAAAACTTACCTTAATAATAATTAACTGTTCTTGATAATGAATGCAATTTCACACACAAAAAAATGTTCTACTTTTCACAAGCACCAACAACGTGTACCTATTTGCTACGTGTTTGTCATTTCTACTGTCAGTCAGTCTTCGCTTGATATTTTATTCACAAGTCCGACAACAAACAGAAATAGAATAGTACCAAAAAATAAGTGGGACTGAAAAGAACATATTATTCAATGCTTCCAACATAACATACGTTAAAAACTCTAAGTAAATTTGGCGGGTTAATGCTATTGATTTGTTTTTGCATCGAATATAGCAGTAAAATTATAAAAAATTGAAAATAAAAGCGTTTAAAGTGAATAAAATACTAAATTACGATTTATTATGTCTTTTTTTCTTATCGAACTTCGTAAACATATTATTTTTATATTGGCCATGCTGGAAACTGACATTGATTCTTTAGTGAATTTTGAAAAGTATGAACGAATAACGATACATGCTAAATTATTATTTTGTATGACTATTTATCTTTTTTAAACGTATTAAATTTTGAAACTGTCTTATTTATAGGACAAATATTTTATTTATAACAAATTATAACTATATAGGATGTCCTTTACACCCTCCATTTAGGGTGCACTAAAGTCGGAATTTTTAAGTACAAAATCATCAACAGAAAACTATTAATGTAAAACTCACATTTATAGAATATTTAAAACCACTTAAATTAAAGCACAGACTAATTTCTTTAATGTTTTAAAAATAAGTTTGGGAGATCATTTCCCAATTTTATATGCACAATATAGTACGTGTAAAGGCTAACTAATTTTATTTTTGCATAACTCATGAGTACTTTCCTTTTTACTAATTTTGAAAAAAACTTTGAAACTTCAGATGTGCTTGAAGATTATAAACTAGAGTCTTTTATAGTCACAAAAATGTACTGTATAGTACTATACGTAATTTCTGATAAAAGAAATGCCATGCATCAAATAAAATGCACTTTATTAGAAATAGTTAATTTAGGAACAGTAATAAAAGGAGGGAATGAGAGCTGTCAAAATCAAAATCAACTGTTTAAAATTTTTAGTTTTTAAGAAATCAGTTATTAATATTTCTATTTGTCTAATTTGAATGAGAAGTAACAAAACACTTTCAAAATGCCGTGTGAAATGATAACGTTGCAATTAGGACAATGCGGGAATCAAAGTAAGTTAATTGATTAAATGTTAGGTTACGCCTGGGCGGTTTATTTAATTATTACATTTACATTCTGTATTTTCATTTAACAGTTGGATTTGAATTTTGGAAAAGACTTTGTGCAGAACATGGTATAAGTCCCGAAGGAAAACTCGAGGACTTCGCCACCGAAGGTACAGATCGTAAAGATGTCTTCTTCTATCAAGCTGATGATGAGCATTATATTCCTCGCTCAGTATTACTTGATTTGGAACCCAGGGTTATACATACAATTATGAATTCACCATATGCAAAGGTAATACATCATTCAAAACTAATTTGATTTTTGGACGAACTCTCGCTGGGTGCAGACTTTCTCGCAGGGGGAGAGTTTCTCGTGGAAGGTGTTGCCGCAATGGCGTTTTTTTAAGGGGAAAAAGGGGGTGGTGCGGGGGGAAGTTACCGAAAGAACGTTCTTAGGGTAAGAATAGAATATCGTATGTGTCCATTTTGTATAATGTTATTCGTTAAGACACCGTGGCCGGTGGCCATAATGGAAATGGATGTGTATTTGAATCTTTTTATTTTTCGCCCGGACAAGATACTCTAATTCCGGACTGTCCAGGTGAATACCAGACATCTGGCAATCCTGGTCACCAATTCCAGATGTAGATTTGTGATTGGTAAGCTTTAACTGTTTCAAGTATGATGGATTACAATTCAAACCACTTTTTAATAATCAGTTAATTTTGTTTTATTTAAACGAAAACAAATGAACAAATCGCAATAAGTTAAACTTGGACTGCTCACGTGGTGTCAAAAAGACAGCGCGTTTTTTGTTTTTAATCTAAACGGGCTACTTACCCTCTTATCCGTCAGTGCATGTATGAGGAAGCCCTACAACGTTCTTTGTCACACTATAATAATTAGTTTATTATCACGTAGAGTAAATTCGGTTTTGCACTCGATTGATCGAGCCGAACGAGCAGATTTTTGGTCACGTGACAAGTGAGCAATTCGAGCCATCTAAACAATTCCGAACGTAATCTAACAGAATAAAATATCTGAAATTTTAGTACTGTTTAGTGACTAAAAAAAATGAGTGGGCTCAGAAGAGTACTCGTCGCTTAAACCAAGTTATTCGGCCGAGTAAGAATAGGTACCAAAAAAATTGCCGAATATGCTGAGGACTGAGTAATTAGGGAATGCAATCTCGAGCCGAGATTGGCTATACGAGATCTCGCGAGATCAGTCTGGGTTCGAGATTGACAATTCGAGATCTCGATAAATCTCGACAATATCGAGATTTCGCCTACTTTTAAAAGAACGTATTATTTTGTATCTAAAATACTTAAACTTAATGAAAACTACTTACTTGGGACAGTGTGACTGTGTCACTGTGTACGTGTGTGATTTATTGCGTAGTGCACTGTGCAGATGATTACTGTTCATTACTTTCCTTAAATAAATTTTGATTTTTTTGTTCCAAGATTCAATTAAAATTTTGTTTTATTTTCAAAATATAACAGCATTACCCCAACTCACACAGCACACTATATGTCAATTAATTATTTTGGAAATAACTTCTTAGGAGTTATGAAGCATAGGGTAAGTTACTATTAGTAACGTTTACGAACATTAGGTTTGAATTGTTCTTAGACATATTCAGTGTTCACTTAACTTTGAAATTTGTTAGCCATCTAATACTTGTTATAAGTTAAATAACTGTCCATTTTACTCAAGAAAACAATAATTAAAACAATATATGCAGAGAAACAAACAGAATCAATTAGCGCGACTGTCAAAAACTATTACGTATAAGTTTTTTTTCAAACACGTTCGTTCTTGAAATCTCGTTTGAGATCTCGACCCGATATGGTCGAGATCTCGAACGAGATTTCAAAAACGAGATTGCCTGCCCACGAAATTAAATCTCGAAAAATGGCTCGAGATCTCGCGAGATCGAGATTGCATTTCCTACGAGTAATAAACGAATACTCGGCACATCTCTAATGATTATTTATGTTCAAGAAATCTTAAAAATACAATGATATACAGTCGAACTTCGATAACTCGAACCATCACTTGCCACAAAAAAAATTCGAGTTATCAAGGCTTCAAGTTATCAGATAATATTAATTTTCATTCTTGACGCTATTACCAACCAATTTTGTACGAGTTATCAAGAATTCGAAGTAACGAAGTTCGAGCTATCGAAATTCGACTGTAGACATTAAAAAAATAATATCAATACAATTTGTTGTTGTTATTTAAAAATTGATATCAATTTTAATATGTCGAAAAGACATCATGCGGCTGGATTTTTTACAAAAGGATACACAACTACTCCTTAAAACAGAATGCTGTAGTTGCCCACTTTCTTCATATTTTCAAAAACTTCATGGGTAGGTACTTATATTTTTACATTATTAACTTCGCATTGGAAGTTATTGTAATGGGTCCAAAAATCGAAATCAAAATGTATAACAAATTTTTATGTTTCAAGGTCACTACACTATTTTTAGAAAGATGTGTGTGTACGTACGTACGTATGTGTCCATTTCTTACTAAGACGAAATCTCGAGAATGAAAAATGATACCGACTATGTTAGGGTGCCAATCGACGCGTATTAACGTAAATATGATCTGAAAGAAATTTTTTCAAAATCGGTTCAGCAGTTCTTTTTCTTAACCAAATAGACTCCAAAAAAGTAGATTTTACACAATATCTCGCGAATAAAAAATTATATCGACTTCGTAAGGGTGTCAATCGAGGCGTGTTAACGTCATTTTGATCCGAAATAAATTTTATAAGAATCGGTTCAGCCGTTTTTTTTTTTTTTAATTGTTAAAAATAAATTATAATTATGTTTTAATGATTCAAATTATTACTTTTCTGTGTAATATCTAATTTAATTATTATTATTAAATATTTATCAAACTGGGAAGTTCGTCGTGTGGACCTCAAGGGTCGCACTTTAGTCCTAATAAACGACCCACCTCACGGCTTGTTTTTTTTTGTGTTGGCAGTTATACAACCCAGAAAACATATACTTGTCGAAAGATGGTGGAGGTGCCGGAAACAATTGGGCATCGGGTTTCAGTCAAGGTAAAAAGTTAGAAGAAGATATATTCGACATTATCGACAGAGAAGCAGATGGAAGTGACAGTCTGGAGGTATGTCTTTTGTTCATTACAAGTATTTTATGTTTTTATTCATATTTATGCTCTCCACGTCCATTTTTTATTGTTGATGTGAAACATCTTATGTCGGGCTGTGAACAGCCGCGTGAGGTGAAATATGCAACGAAATGTTTGGTCCGCTCCTTCGCTGCTGTTCTCCCCACCACTGCGGCACTCTCTCTCTCTCGGCTTCCGCGCGCTCGAGCAACCGCGTGTGTTACAGTGCAGTATATAGAATTACGTCAGCATAACAGTTAGTTGCTGCTTTTGAAAAAATATATACTACTACATAGAGAATACCACCGAGTTCAATAACGTTTTCTTTGATGTTTCACATCTGTCGGGGGTCCCGAGACCCACACCCTTTTTCATCAACCCCCT
Organism: Mongoloraphidia duomilia; assembly: GCA_039654895.1. Classification (NCBI taxonomy): domain Eukaryota; kingdom Metazoa; phylum Arthropoda; class Insecta; order Raphidioptera; family Raphidiidae; genus Mongoloraphidia; species Mongoloraphidia duomilia. The sequence goes on along the minus strand of CM077526.1, from coordinate 22,621,833 downwards.
GAATAAGTCATCTTGTTGGATAGATGATAATAAATAACTTTGTTTACTGTACAGCGTTTTACAAAACTTTACTAGCGTTGCGGCTACCAATATCTCAGCTTTGCACAGTCAGTCACGCCTTTTGCTCGCAGCGTAGAATATTCGAGCAGAAGTCAATCTCTAGGAACTTTCGGTTTCATAGTTTATTCAAGATCAGTATTTCTTATTTATTTTTAAGGCGCTCCTATGTCCACGCGAGTAAAATCGCGGGCAAAAACTAGTCTTTAAATTATTGTTTTGTTTTTTTTTTTAATTTTACCAGGGCTTTGTTTTGTGCCATTCAATCGCAGGAGGTACCGGTTCAGGAATGGGATCGTACATTTTGGAGCGACTTACCGACCATTTTCCAAAGAAATTAATACAAACGTACAGTGTTTTTCCTAATCAAGACGAAATGAGGTAAGACGCAAAATTTTTGTCAATAATGCTGGTGTATCGTAGCTATTTTATTAAATAATAAAAATATTTTAATCGGGGGTGCATCGAAGACTTATTTTTCAAACAATCAGGTACTGAGAACTCGATAAAATTTAAAAGTTCAGTACCTAATATCCGGCCGAATAATTTGATACCGTGTAGTAGTACCAATCTATAGATGGCATCGCTTAAAAATATCATAAAATTAACACACTAGATATTTCTGCTACCCAAAACTGAATGAGGACTACCGAGGACAGTGTGGTCCAGTGGTTAGCGTCGCGGCTTCTGGATCAGACTGTCGTGGATTCGATTTCCTCCTCTGCTCATGGATGTTTTGTGAAATCATTTAGTTTTAAGTGTGTTGTTATTTAATGTAATCAAGACGCTAATGACCTAAGTTGTCGACGCGTCTATAATTTACTATAAAAAATGAGGGCTACCAGACTTATTTTTTATTACCTGATGGCGCCACTGGCAAGTGAGATATATGTTAGTTAGATGTCATTAAAATGTCATATATTTTAGCCGAGCGTGTAGCAATGCTGTTGTTTACATGGCGGTGCTATGGTTCCTCTATTACAAGTCCTCAGTTCCCGGGTTCTAGCCCGAGAGCTGGTAAAAGTGTCAATTGGATTTTCAATTTATTATTAAAAAAAATAATAATGAATTGAAAATATGAATTGGTGCTAGGTCCAAATAACCTTAGCTGTTGGTGGTCTTTAAAAGACACAAATGTCATATTTATATTTTCCGCCAATTGATGACGCCACTAGCAAATAAAGTATCTGTCAATCATTTAACGGCTAAATCCTAGTTTTGTGTTTATTTAATTATTTATTCCTTAATAATAATAGATAAATGCAGATTAAGTAAACACAAACGTTTGACATACCTTACTTGCCGCTAGCGCCATCTGACGAATAAAAAATGTACATGTTTAACACATACCTTACTTGCCACTAGCGCTATCTGACGAATAAAAATATGGTAGCCCTCATTTAAATTTCAAATTTTTGTGGACTATTTTTTTTTTACTCGGCCAAACTAAAATCTGAATATTCGGTAAAATAACACAGTACCAGGGGTAATGACTTCGGTGCACCCTTAAATGTAATAAATAGGTACTTCATGAGTTTGATGTGCTAGGGGTTGTGTGTACTTATAATCAAAAAGTTAAAATTATTGTTACAAAACTGTTTTCTGAGTTGGCGGAATAAATATTTATTTACAATAATTCGTAACAATTAACTATATACAATAATTGCAACAACGAAAAGTAAATTCTAACAATAAAAAAAACTTAAACGGTAATTATTGAACTAAACGAGCCACTTAACAAATAACTATATATACAAGGATTATTTATTTGTAATTATTTATGTCAGATTTATTTATATCAGACGCACTATTCGTCGCTCAGTACTTGACTTCGTATTCAACACGACACGAATTGCCTGATCCCCGGTGACTGACCCCCTGACTTACTCGTACTTTGCTTATATAGGTCGCGCAGCCCAGCCTAGTACGTTCTTGCGTTCTCTAGAACATTCCGGCAGGTACTCATATCTTTGATACCATTCCACGCTTTACTACTGTGCCCTTTCTTTCTCGTCGTTTGAAGACAGTGGCGTAACATCTTGGGGTTTGCTACATTATTTTTTCGTTCTATAATTACGCAGATATCTGATCGAAAAACCCTGTTGACCTTACAACAAATGTTTTTTAGTACATGCAATCCTTAGCATTATTCTTCCATTATTTTGATTATTAAAAATTTGATCACATTTTTTAAACGATTAACCAATCGGTAGTGTTTTTTTTTTCTGTTTTAATCGGTGAGAACTTTTTATTTTGCAGCGACGTTGTAGTTCAGCCGTATAACTCACTGTTGACATTAAAACGCTTGACGCTGTGCGCAGACGCAGTCGTAGTCTTAGATAACACAGCATTGAATCGTATTGCCACAGACAAATTGCACATTGAGAATCCCAGCTTTGCACAAATCAACTCACTGGTATCGACAATAATGTCCGTCAGTACGGCAACTCTTAGGTACGTTGTATATTAAGTTCGCAAAAATCCTGTATGTCTAAATTATCTCTCGTATTTATTTGTGATGAACCCAGCGATGTAGCTTAGTGGTACAGCACTAGACTCGCATTGGGAAGGTACTGGGTTCGAATCCCGGCGGGGGCAGATGTGGCTAGGACTTTTTCCTACTATCTCACGCCGAGAAACAGTAATTCTTGTACCAGCCATCTTGTTTGAGGTTTTCCATGGTTTCCCTCAATAATTCTAGATGAATATCGAGATGGTTCCTTATTCAAGGCCATGGCCGATTACCTGTCAAACTCCTATGCTCCCAAAGTTGCGTACGTTTTCCTAATTTCCTATAATTCCTCCATTCGCACATTGCTATTAAATAAGTTGAAGTTTAGAAACATGTAGAAAACAACGGGAAAGTAGTAAAAATGGAAAAATGGTAATGGTGCGAATGGCGCCTGTTATGACATTATGTCGAAAAACGGACGTTAAATGCATTATTATTATTATTTATTTGTGTCGATATTCCTTACATTCTATTATAATAAGTAAAAAAATATTAGTAAAAAAAACTTTTTAGAGACAAGCTTTTATTGAAATGTACTAAAAAGGAATAAATAATATTTAATAATTTTGGTTCGTAATTATTATAAAAGCGGGGGTTGTTATCTCTATGATTGTTTATTAGTCGCAACCCCCGGTTTTATAATAATTATGAACCAAAATTATTAAATATTATTTTTTCCTTTTTAGTACATTTCAATAAAAGCTTGTCTCTAAAAAGTTTTTTTTTTACTAATATTTTATTTTGTTCATTTTAGTCTCTCAAAATTTTTACCCCCCTTTGACATTCGTAGGGGTTGAATTTCGAGAAATCCTTTCTTAGTAGATGCTTACGTTAGAAAAGGAACCAACTGTCCAAATTGCAAGATTCTAGCTTCAGCGATTTGGCCTGGGTGTTCATTAGTCAAAAAAACCCTATATCCCCGTTTAAATTCCTTAGAGGTTTAATTTATTTCTAAAAACGATTTATTCATGTATTGTCATTGGACTACATATGTGTACAAAATTTCAAATTGATTGTGGAAGTCGTTCAAAATTGACTTGCAAGTTTTGACCTAAACAAACAAACAAACTAACACACATTGCAAGTTAAATAAAAGCTTGTAAAAAAGTTATGTATAATAAAAAAGTTATGTATAATAAAAAATATGAATTGGTACTTGGCCCAGACAACTCTGGCAGTTGGTGTCCTTACTAATAATCGACACAAAAGAATACAAAAAATTAAAATTTAAAAAAATTGGCGAAAATTATAAAGATTACTTCAAAACCGTATTGTACTTGTCAAAAGTATTATTACAATGTTACATTTTCAATTTCATCAAGATCGGATGATTTTTCTGAGATTATAAAATGGCGGATCCAATATGGCTTCATATCTCTATTTCATTTGTATCCTATAACCTTCCTGTAAAAATATTGTGTCGTATAAAGAAAACCACATTGAATTTGGTTCACCCATTGACAAACATACGACCCAAACACATAACACTCCTCTTTTTGAGTTGAGTGGTTAAAAAGAGACGGTTTTGAAATCTTTTAATTTTAGGTATCCGTCGTATATGAATAACGATTTGATAGGACTGGTGGCACCGTTGGTACCGACGCCCCGTCTTCATTTCTTGATGACAGGCTACACGCCATTAACGGCGGCCGAACAAGGAGCTTGCAGCTTAGGTGTCGGCGCTGCTGAGGGAATCGAAGCGCCTCCTCCAGCAACAACCGTACGCAAAACAACGGTACTCGACGTAATGCGAAGACTGCTGCAGCCGACTAACATGATGGTGAGCTCGGCGCACGATCGCACGCCGACACCATATCAACATTGCTACATATCGATACTTAATATCATACAGGTATTTGTTTTTCGATATTTTTGAGTCACTATTCTGGTCACAGTTTCATTTTGAGTATCTGAGAAGAATTGTCGAGTAAACTATAACAGGGATCTGATAGCTTAGAATCGATTTATTGATTCCCCGTTCCTCTTTGACTAATCTAAGCTCTGTTCCAACCTCCTATAAATGGATCGTTCTGAAACTGTAACAAAACTGTTTGTATCGGTTTTGTGCGCATGCGTCGATTTAACACAGTTCTGTGACGATACAAACATAGACATTGTTTGGAACGCTTTTGTGACCGTTTTGTGCATCAAATCATGGCCTCCATGCATCAAGTGATCAAAATATATTATCAACTGTCATTTGTCAAATGTAAATTCCTCATTTCAGGCTTTTTTGTTGTTAAAAACATTTTTAAAAAAATGAATAACTTATTTGACGGCTAGTCGTAAGAATAATATTAATAAATAAACGTTAATGTTTTAACTATTAAAAACATTTTTTTCATGTCTAGACCATGTACCGAAATGATCGTTCGGAAAACGTTCACAAACAATCACAAATTCGGTTGGAACGCTTTAAGAATCGTTCACAAACGATCACAAGTTCGGTTGGAACGCGTTCTATCCACTGCGCATGAGCGTGACGATAATATTACGGTTTTCAAAGTGGTTGGAACAAAGCTCTTAATTATTCAAGGTAGAGAAGTCAGGAATTTTTTTATAGAGGAATCATAGAAATGTCGGTCCAGAGGATATTATTCAGTTAGGGAAAGCTTCATTGTTTGAGAAGTGCATTCGAGAACATTCTTTACACAGGGTGTGCCTTATATACAGGCTGATCCGCTACAATACTAACGCTCTTTTATTTAATTTTCAGGGCGAAGTAGAACCGACGCAAGTTCACAAGTCGCTGCAGCGAATTCGCGAACGTAAGTTAGCGCAGTTCATTCCGTGGGCTCCGGCTAGCATACAAGTCGCGCTCTCTCGCAAATCGCCATACATACAGACTGCCCACCGGGTCTCCGGACTCATGCTTGCCAACCACACCAGTATTTCTATGGTAAGTAACCAGAATTATTAAAAGGTCTATTGGGATCCGTCAAATGGGTGGAGCTTAAAAAATATGGCGCAAAGGGGGGGAAATTTTATATACTGGGTATACTTTTGCAAGTAATTTTGTGATTTTCAAAGTGATAAGAAATAATAAATATAAGTGCAATTTGCAATTGGGCCGGTACGAACCCTAAACAAAGGAATTTCGTTGAAGGAGAGCGTATTCTCAAAGCCGGACATATTATCAAATGTGTGAAAAAAACAAGATAACTGAGCTGTCAAAAGTAGTAATCTTTACGGCATATTGCTTAAAAACATCAACATTAAAAGAAAATCTCCACGAAATTAATCATCCGTTCAATGCTTCTTTAAGACAGGGTTAGGTGAATAATGTAAACACATAACTGCAACATAATATGTTATATTGTAATAAGTAGGTAAGTTACTAACCTCAAAATATTTGTATACAAAGTTAGTCCTATAAATTTGTCAATCATCAAATGATTTTACTATTGTAGTACAGTATGATAATAAGTACATCTTATTATTAATATAAAATATTTTTTTAATTCATAAATACAGTTTTTTCACATTTCATTAGAAAATAATTCGCTGTAAAGTAAGTTTTACAAGGCAATAACTGACAGTGTTTAATGCCATGATATTAGAAAACGTTGCGAATTCCATTTTCGATAAACTTTTTGTTTATTTTCCTTGTTTTATATTTGTAATAAACAATTTCACGATAATTTTGCACTGTTAGCATGTAAAATTTTCCCTCGTTTTGAGTACAATTTTCTGCCACCAGATGTCATATGCTCATTTGACGTATCCCAATACAGTATAGTATTTTTATTATCTTTTAACTCAGTGGCTTAAACATACTTCACAAAATGGATGATTGCATCGAGATTATTGAATATATAGTTTCAAAAGTAGATGGCAGTAAAATCGTCTCAATTCGAACTTAGTAAGCTGTACATTTTGCAAGTTGACGCCTTTTCTTTCCAGCTATTCGACAGAGTATTAACTCAGTACGAGAAGTTACGTAAGCGCGAAGCGTTCTTGGAACAGTTCCGAAAAGAAGATATCTTCAAAGACAATCTCGACGAACTAGACAATTCGAAGGAAGTAGTTCAAGATTTAGTTCAAGAATACCAGTCGGCCACTAAAAAAGATTATATTTCACTCGATAAATAAATTTACTTTTGTTTTTTAAGCTACGCACAATGCCTAAATCGGCAACTTGATGTCAGTTTGTTTTTCTGTAAACAAAAGACAGTTCCAGTTCTCATTAGATATTTAAATTGTATTGAAGTTATATTTTTGTTGTTTATATGCAGGGCTATCAGTGTAAATAGTTTTTTAATGTTAGTAGAAGTTACGATTCAGCCACCACTATATACTAAAGTACATTATGATCATTCGTTGCTTGTATTCCGTAAGTGTTATTTACTCTTTATGTCGTGTTGTGTGCCTGAATGTTACAATAAAGGTTCCAAAGCGCTTACGAAAAATCAAGGTGTATCTTATCATCAGTAAGTAAAAATTATATTTTCAATTGTTCGCCGCACGTCTTAACTGGCTTCAGTTGTAGAGTGCCCGACGTAAGAGATGAAGCCAGGCACATCATCAATAATATGCTAGTGAACGCCTGCTTGCCCGCAGACAGTGCCGTGTACACAAAACTGCACATTGGGTTTTATGACGTTAGGTACGATTTTGGCAAACTATTCATGACAATAAATAGCCTATAGCAAGCTAGAAGGCGGGCGCAATGCATTCACGTTACTATGACGCGGTGGCTTCATCTTTCGCCGCGCGAGGTCTACATACCTACAAGCTGTGATATGCTACTTCTATAGCTATTTCTGTTCTGAGGTTTCGAACAAGCACATCAAATAGTATTTGAAGTATTTTATAACTTTTGTTAATGAGCCATTTACCTGGAGTAGTTCTTTCAATTATCCACGAGAGGCTGCACTTGTGGTAAGGACAAACATTATTTATTCCTTATTAGTGTCGTGTCATAACTTAATTATTTAATTTATTTAATAATTAAGTTATACCACTAAAATGACACGAAACTAATGGGGAATAAATAATGTTTGTCCCTACCACAAGTGCTGCCTCTCGTGGATAATTGAAAAAAATGGCTCATTAACTAACTGAAAGCCCAAATTATAAATGACAAATGTTTGAAATTTTTAGTCTGAGTTATTTTTAATTTTTAACGCTTGAATTAATTTTTAGCAATGTGCCACCTAATAATAATTTTATGTTTATATATCGTAATTTCAGTTCGTAACAAAATAATTTAATAGAATTAGCAAAAACGTCGTTATTAATAAATTAAGCTTTAATTTTGCTTTAAAATAGCTATTTTATAGTCTTGAGAATTTGTTTATTTTTCACAAGAAATCTCCATATTGTAAAACGTTTTTATATTGTTTTAGCAACAGAGTTGTAGAATCTCATTTGTTTTAGTATGTAGTTTTTGTTTGTTTTTTTTTCGGTTTCGATTTTGTTTTAATCGAATTCTGAAGAAAATTCATAAATAAATGTTTTAATTAAATTTAAAATGCCGCCTTTTTATGACGTACTATTCTATTGTAAGCATCGTATTTTAGGTTATAAATCAGACCAAAAAGTAATGACAGTTTGAATAACAATAATTTCTTAGTGTTTTACTTGTCAAACTAATATACAAAACCGAAAAATATCCAGATTTAAACGATTTCGTGTAATTTTAATGTATTTCACTGTTTGGAGTTACTCATAGGGCCCGCTAAAAATATCGGTAACACCAGAGGCGTAACTACGGGGAGCAGTGCTCTAAATGGGATTATTTACCAACCGGAACGCAACAAATTGTGTAAAGACCACCAACAGCTAAGGTTATTTGGGCCTCGCACCAATTCATATTTTCAATTCATTATTTTTTTTTAATAATAAAATGAAAATCCAATTGACACTTTTACCAGCTTTCGGGCTAGAACCCGGGAACTGGGGACTTGTAATAGAGGAACCATAGCAACGCCATGTAAACAACAGCATTGCTACACGCTCGGCTTTTCTCAAGTCCGGAACGCAACAAACAAAACTAGCAATTAGGAATTAATTAATTAATTGTAAATTATAGACGCGTCGACAACTCAGGTTATTAGCGTCTTCAACACAACAAATAATCCATTTGTGTATTAGAATCCGCCAGCCGGCATACACAAACCGACTGGTCCCTGGGAGCGCTAATTCCCAAAGAACATTGGAGTGCAATTTGCGATTGCAACCACATTCCAATGTCCCCCCTGGGGGAGCAATTAGGAGTATTTAGGTGATATGATATCACCCTTTTCATTTTTAAAGCGGACTGAGGGAAAATTTCAAAAAAATTGTCAACTTTGAGTGCACCTACAGGCGTTCAAATTTTTTTTCGGGACAATCATCGTAGTGAGAAAGATTAATTTATTAAATGATTAAACTCAATATTAATATAAGTATTAAAGAGTGAAGTTAGTACAACTGAGAAATACATAAGTAGAGTTGTCAAGCGTCTGTAATCCACAATTCAATTCATAAGTAGAGTTATATTGGTATACAGGGCCGGCACGTGCGCCTGGTCGGACAGGCGATCGCCTTACGGCGCCATATTTTTAGGGCGGCATATTTTTGTAGCAGCGAATTTTTCGTGCGGTATTCTACTTTTTAAAAATGATTATATTGTTCGAGTTTTCACCGATTCTTAGTTCTACCTTCTACTACTAGATAAAAGATGTCGCATGTCGCCCAGCCGCTCGGCGCAAATAGCATATGTTGTAATGGGGGTATTTACAAATTACAGGCAGCCAGGCAGCGTTTATTCGTGCACTCGTATATACGTATTTCACGTTGTGACGTTTAGAATTACATTTGTTTTTTATTTTAGTAAATAAAATATATCATCGGTTTATTAATTTTTTTAATATGTGGGGGGCGGCAAAAGTTGTATTCGCCTTAGGCGGCATATTTTGACGCGCCGGCCCTGTTGGTATATCAGCCAAATTACATAATGGATTCTGCACTATTAGGAAAAATGTATCTTATCAACCGTTGTTACAGTCGGGCCACTATCGCGGCGGGTTGAGATATCATTTTACTCAACCGTGACAAGTATTGATAAATCTATTTCCCATATGTGCAGAACGCGTTGAAGTGAAATTAAGAACGCGTTCTGCATATGTGGGAAATAGATTTATCAATACTTGTCACGGTTGAGTAAATGATAGCTCAATCCGCCGCGATAGTGGAAAAGTTCGGGTTTGAATCCCGACTGTGACAATGGTTGATAAGATAAAATTTTTCCTAATAGTGCAGAATCCAATATGTAATTTGGCTGATATACCAATATAACTTTACTTATTAATATAAGTATTCGAACTGCATTTTATAAATTCAGCTAGGTATTTTCACGAAACGGAACTGCGTTCTGGTGCATTTTAACGGAACGCTATCAAAATATTATTCACGAACCAGAACGGTGTTCCGGTCCATTCCGAGCACAAGCACTGGACGTAACTACAGGGTAGCAGGACTGGCAAAAAGCCAGAGGCACCCGGCTGAAGGGGGGAGGGGGCGACAGCTAATAATAACTGGATGTGCTTTGTCTGCACAGGGTAGTAGGTTTCATTAAATATACACATATCCTTCTATTATTATGCTTTTTGTTCTTCATATCTCATCTCGGATTTTTGCTAATGTTTCCTTCCATTAATAACGAAGATAGGGGGTGGAGGGGTTTGGGGGCAACGTTCTTTTTTGTCGAGGAGCTCAAATTAATGTTGAAAATGTCAGAGGGTCCACCATAAAAATATGCCAGGGGCCCCAAATTTGTAGTTACGCCACTGAAAATTGGTACAAACTACAATTATATTTATTATTTAATATTTTATGTCTAACATGGAAATTATCTTCCGATAATTTCAGTGCCGTACTAAGAGCTGGGAAGAGTACAAAAAATTGTACTTTTATGTAGGACTGGAGTATATATTTTATAAAACTTCAGAAGTACAAAAACTAGTATACCAACAGTTAAAAAAAATATTAATTGTTCCTATTGGCTTAAATTTAACATAACCTATAAAGAGCTTATTAAATTATATTGGGTAAGTTCGGTTTTACGCTCAGATTGATCGGAGTGCTCTAATACGTTCGAATTTAACATTTATATGCTCTGAAAGATCTCTATCCTGCGTTCGGTTTTAAGATCTGGAGCAGATCGAGCGCGCTCGATTTGCTCCGAGGAAAGTGAGCGAGCAAGCAGATTTAACCAACTTCAGAGCATTCATTTTAAAAATGAGCGGAAACCCTTGTTGTGAGAATGGATAAATTTCGAAGTTTATTTATATGAGGTAATTTTTCAATAGGTAAAAATACACGAATAATATTTATTCAAGGAATAGTAATAACCAATAAGTCTATATCGCACAGAATGATTAAATAAAATATTTATTATATCTATGGGTCGAAAAAATCAACAACCGGTAGTACTATTAATTTTAAAATAAAGGAATAAAAACGAAAAAAATTGTGAATCATGATTTATTATTATAACAATGTTGAATTAAATTAAAATGAGAAGCAATAAAGAATGTATTTTGGCTTTAGTAATAAGAATTCAACTTGCTGGGGCCATTTTATTCTGACGTTTGGAAAAATCTGCTAGATTACGTTCGGAATTGTTTAGATGGCTCGATTTGCTCGCTTGTCACGTGACCAAAAATCTGTTCGCTCGGCTCGATCAATCGAGCGTAAAACCGAACTTACCCATTATTGTATTGGTAATGAATAGATACTTCTAATCACTTGTGTATGAAATTAATATGGTTGACAAAGAAAATCCACACAAGATATCTTGTGTGGATTGATATTGATTGTATTGGTGTTTGGATGCTATATACAGGATGGCCCAAAATTGCTGGGACATAGAGCTACCACGTGTAGTAGGGATCAAAATAAGTCGATTGGACCGAATTTATTTATATACCAAAATGTACCGTTTGCCCGTGAGAAGAGTTCAAAGTTTACATAAAAAAACACATTTTTGTACGCTGTTCAGAAATGAGTGAAACAAATTGAATGAAATTTGACAGAAGTGCATTTTAGAGGATTACTCTCCTTTCGGTAATCAAAGAAACCCAAAAGAAATTGTAGAAGGGTTAAAACCACCCTCATCCCCTGACATTTTTTTCAGAACTTTCTTAGGGGTGGTAATACGGTTCTCAAATTTTTTTAGCGAGAAGACTGATTAATTATCTTCATTTTGTTACTCTTGTAAAAATTTCGTATTCCGCATAGTTCCGAAGGAAAAAAATGTTTTCTTAAATAATGCTAACAGATATTCCTAGTACAAGTTTAATAAAATTGTAATACAAAATTTTATGTAAACTTTGAACTCTTCTCACGGGCAAACTGTACATTTTGGTATATAAATAAATTGGGTCCAATCGACTTATTTTGACCTCTACAACACGTGGTAGGTCTGTGTCCCAGCAATTTTGGGACACCCTGTATATTCATGCGAAAAATGTACTCGAGTATTCAGAATCCACACAAAATATTTTTTACAGAAAAATACTCCAAATGCCTTGGAACGCTGAGTTGAGTACAGTTAATTGACATAAAGAATTGATTGCACAACAGGCAGTGGCCTGTTGTGTCTACGACTGCCATCTTAAAAAAATTGGTAAAGCTTAGCCTTGTGTGAAATATTTACTCGAATTTAAACGTATTTATTATTTAGATTAGATAATATTTAACTGGCTAGCTTTTCTTAATTGTTGTAAAAAGTATTTTGTAAATATTTTATATCAACGTAATCTAATTTAATAATAATTTGTTAACAAATAAAGAAATTGTACCGATTAAAAAATGCTTTCATTTTTTTATGATCTTGCAATAGCAACCAAAAAATATATGATTTTTTATAATAAATTGCAAATCCAACTTATACCTTTATCAAGTTCTCGGATTAGAATCCGTGAACTAGTGATGAGCAAAATTGGTCTTGGTCTTGGTCTTGCGAAAAAGCAAAGCAAGACCAAGACCGAATAAACAAGCGTGTTAAAAATGTAATTTTGATAATTTTTAACATTTTAATAAAATAAAGTATTTTGTTAGTTAATAATAGATTGTGAATTATTAACTTCCCACTGGAAGTTATTGTAATGGGTCCGAAAATCGAAATCAAAAAGGAAAAAAAAATTTTATGTTTCAAGGTCACTACACTATTTTTACACTACTTTTAGAAAGATGTCTGTGTGTGTGTGTGTACGTACGTACGTACGTATGTGTACATTTCTTTCAAAGACGAAATCTCGAGAACGAAAAATGATATCGACTACGTTAGGGTGCCAATCGACGCGTATTAACGTAAATATGATCTGAAAGAAATTTTTTCAAAATCGGTTCAGCCGTTCTTTTTTCTTAACCAAATAACCTCCAAAAAAGTAGATTTTACACAATATCTCGCGAATAAAAAATTATATCGACTTCGTAAGGGTGTCAATCGAGGCGTGTTAACGTCATTTTGATCCGACATAAATTTTATAAAAATCGGTTCAGCCGTTTTTTTTTTTTTTTTTTTTTTTAAATTATTGATGTTTTAATGATTTAAAAGATTACTTTTCTGTGTAATATCTAATTTAATTATTATTATTAAATATTTATCAAACTGGGAAGTTCGTCGTGTGGACCTCAAGGGTCGCACTTTAGTCCTAATAAACGACCCACCTCACGGCTTGTTTTTAATTTATAACTATGATGATCTTCAAAAGTAAAAAACTAAAAAAAAAGACAGATAAAGTGAACAAGACCAAGACTTGATACGCAAGACCAAGACTAAATAAGCAAGACCAAGACCAGACATATTTGAGCAAGACCAAGACTGAATCAGCAAGCCCAAGACCGTCCAAGTCTTGGTCTTGCTTTGCTTATCACTACCGTGAATTGGGAGTTTGTAACGGAGGAGTGATGAAAACGAGCCAAACTACACTGGTAGATTTTCCGCGGCGGATTGTACGTCCAAATCGAAACCATGTCCAATCGGGTAACATTAGACGAACGTACATTCCGTTCATCTAGTTTCACTCGTTTGTAGGTAACGGTTTCGATTTGAACGTGCGATCCGCTGCGGAGAGTCCGTCAAAGCAGACATGCTACTAGGCCCGGACTTAAAGACCCAGTGCTACTAGGCACTTGACAGTTGGTCCCCCAAGCCCAAAAAAAGGGAAAAAATGGAGCCGCTTTTTGTATCGAAAACGCGCGATTTGGAATATTAAATCGCGATTTGGCGATTACTCACCTACTCTAAATTTCTCGTGGTAGATCTGTTTTTCAGCAAAATTGAGCGGCCTTGTACTATTGGTAGCTACGTGTAACGATCTCCAAACGACACAATCGCAAAATCGTGCGACAGAAAGTAGCATGTGTGCATTGACCCTAAACCACGGAATTGCTACCATAGAGATATCATAGAGTAGGGGAGTCAGGCACAACTGTAGGTGACAGTGTCATGTTGGAAAAGAGTTATAGAAAACGAATTGGTTTTCTTTTCCTTGTCTTCTGACGCATTTGTGAATTTAAAAATTTATAGTACAGTCGCGGACTTAATAAAGTTTACACTTGAGTTTTTCAGTGTAAGTTCACAAAAAGTCAGTAGCTTAGCAACAAATTTAGTTTTTAATAGGTAAATATAAATGTCAAAAATTAAAAGAAATAATTGCCGTTTAAATGCCTCGAAATTATTAAAACGATGAACAAAAAATAAGAATTATTGCAAGATTGGAGGAAGGAATTTGCTGTAGTATCATATATCAAACCTTTTTATGCTTTAATTGAATAATATTGAGTAATTTCGATTGTATAATAAACAACTGAGGTGTTTTGATAATAATTTTTTATTGAATTTTTAGGATGTAACCTTAGTAATTGATACATTGCTATCAAGAGCCAAATTACAATATGCAAAAATTAAAAAAACCGGTAACTAGATGATACAGGTGTAAACTTTTTTAAGTCCGCGACTGTACATATTGTTAATTTACATCTGTAACCATGGTTATGTATTTGTGGTGGAAAAAGATAGAAAATCACGTCTATTCTCCATCTTTATCTTTTGCACCGACACTTTTTTGGGTGACTTCCCTCCTCTATCTATGATTGCTACACGCTCGACTATTCTTAAGCCCCTTCATGGGTTTTACGCTGATGGCCTCAGTTGTCGAGCGTCTATAATCAGTCAATTTGTTTTTATACAACGATTTCTTTGCAAAAGCAGAACATTTCTTTAAAACAATTTTTCAACAACGTAAGTTTGTTTGCATAACAATAGGCATTTTACCTAACTCTTATTGGTTATCTTTCCAGCAAGACTAAATTTAATTACCTTTCAATTTCTTTTATTAGTGTATTTGCCGTATGAAACAAACAATATTGGCGCCGGTCAAGTGGTGGGACCTAGGGGTCGGACCAAAATTTATCGACGTTTCATACCCTCCTGAACAATTTGGCACCATTTTTGGAATCGTTTCAAAATTGAAATTTAACCCTTTAATAAAGATTAATGTGCTGCTAAAATTTTAATAAAATCAACCCGATCGGACCGAATTTAAAAAAATTATGAAAACACTAGTTTGCGGATACGAACAACGTCTTAACTAGGGGCTGGTAACCGGGACCCACGCCAGGGGCGCAATCAGCGAAGCGAAAATGATTATTTTCAAGTAAAGAACGCGAAATCAGAATCTTGCCCTCGCTACAACACTGGATACGAATTTACTTATACTGATGGGTGTATTTAATTTGGTGCAGATGTTGAATTGATAATAATAATTAAATTAATGCATAATGACTGCAAACAGTATATGAAACACCTGAGTAAGAACAATGACGTAACACTGTGTGAGTAATGTCAACTCAGTCCGCCGCGATAGTGGAAAGTTTAGGGTTAAAATCCCTACGGTGACATAGGTTTGAATTAATGAATTTTTCCTGATTACAACATTGTGTTACGTGATTGTTCTTACTCAGGTGTTTCATATACTGTTTGCAATCATTATGCATTCATTTAATTATGTATTTGTTCACGACGTCCGTGTTAAAATTTGTATTTATTGATAATAATATTACAATTAAGAAAAAAAATATTATTTCAAGGGATGTATTAAGAAATTAAATTTTTTATTTTGTCTAAAAACAAAGTCGTATTTTTAATAATATTAACAGTGAAAGTGTCGTTTCGGATGCCATTTTGAAAGAAATGACGTATTGGCGGAAGAGGGGGGAGCTAAACCCAGCGCAAAATAGTGTCCAGCCGTCCTAAAATTTTTAACTAGCATATACTTACATACATTTTTGATGTGCCCACATTCCACAATTAGTTTTTAATTTTTGATTTTGAAAAATTGATAAAACACCTAATTAACTTCCCATTGGAAGTTATTGTAATGGGTCCGAAAATCGAAATCAAAATGTATAACAAATTTTTATGTTTCAAGGTCACTACACTATTTTTAGAAAGATGTCTGTGTGTGTGTACGTATGTGTCCATTTCTTTCTAAGACGAAATCTCGAGAATGAAAATGATATCGACTACGTTAGGGTTCCAATCGACGCGTATTAACGTAAATATGATCTGAAAGAAATTTTTTCAAAATCGGTTCAGCCGTTCTGTTTTCTTAACCAACTAGACTACAAAAAAGTAGATTTTACACAATATCTCGCGAATAAAAATTATATCGACTTCGTAAGGGTGTGAATTGAGGCGTGTTAACGTCATTTTGATCCGACATAAATTTTATAAAAATCGATTCAGCCGTTTTTTTTAAAATTATTGTTAAAAATAAATAATAATTATGTTTTAATGATTAAAATGATTACTTTTCTGTGTAATATCTTATTTAATTATTATTATTAAATATTTATCAAACTGGGAAGTTCGTCGTGTGGAACTCAAGGGTCGCACTTTAGTCCTAATAAACGACCCACCTCACGGCTTGTTATGTTTGTGTCCAGGTGGGTATTTTTGTAAAAACATTTAAAAAATCCTGTTTTTTATTGCTTTTGAAAAAAGACGGTTAGGTATTTTTGAAAAAAAAAACGCTAAAACTGGATAAAAATCTTTGAAATTTAAACGCTTGTCCTCAACGTTATTGGCTATAAGAAATTTTTAAAAGTGATCTAAAAGCGGGTTCTCCATCTACTAAAACCAGCCTTGCCTATGACCTTAACATTTGATGGCCTTAACAGAAAAAAATCTTGTTAGAAACGCCTAACTTTCATAAATTCAATCGTAGCAGTAAAAATGCATTAAAGAATTTATCATTTAACCGTTACATATCAACAGGAGCATTCGCCATACTAAAAAAAACTGCAACTAACAAAGGTATTTTTTGTGGAGGGGAGTTTAAAAATGCATTGTATTTTTCATACGGTGAAATACACCCTGTCGTTAAGTTTGGGATGGGCCAGGCCTTGTAGGCCGTGTTGAGAACTTGAAAACAAAATACAATCGCATTCATCCCCTCCACCTCTCCTCCTATTATTGCACAGTGCACCGCTTCGGTACCGACCGAATTGCGAGTACCATCGTAGTTCCGTTCTAAAACTTATTGTGTTTTGTTTGTTGTCAGTCTTTTGTTTTTGTTTGTTTGGTTTTTTTTTGTGGAAAAAAACGGTTGGTGAATGGTGTTGTTGATAACAGAATAATGTGATTAAAACAAAGTGAAGTTTGAAATTTTGAAAGATAATTAACGCATGCGCGTTATTAGCGTGCATGTGTTAATTTATTCATAATTATTTGAAGACAGTGCTTTATAATATTATGTAAGTAATCTCTTGTATAATAATTAATAATATTTATATAACCTAA
Source organism: Mongoloraphidia duomilia (assembly GCA_039654895.1). Taxonomy (NCBI): domain Eukaryota; kingdom Metazoa; phylum Arthropoda; class Insecta; order Raphidioptera; family Raphidiidae; genus Mongoloraphidia; species Mongoloraphidia duomilia. The sequence goes on along the minus strand of CM077526.1, from coordinate 22,604,467 downwards.
AAAACTTATAATATAATTTACAATCGTTAACAAAATAACAATGCCTTGAAGAGAAATGGATGGATTTACTAGATATGGTAGCAGTTAATGTTTATCGGGTTAAGATCTCGAAACTATTAATTAACTTATTTTTAATGCGTAAAGGCTAGAAAACAATTACATCTATATTTTAGTTTTTATAACGTACGTACAGGAATATATCAAATTGAAGTCTATTAAGTCTATTTTCTTTATCTAAGATAATATTTTAACAGGATATAGCTATAGACCAAAAAAAGTATAGGAATGTCCAGAGCCGAATTTAAGGAATGGCAACCGAGAATAAAACTCTGGTTCGCAAACTTTCTGAAATTTATTTTTCAAACTTTTTTTACAATCACTATTATATTATAACTGCACGCTCAAAGTAGGTACAGTTTCGCACCAAAATTGAGCCTCAATAAAGATTCCTTATGGCACCCAAACTTCGGTGTCTGATTAATAGAGAATACTCCATCAGAACACGGAAATTATTTAAAATTTTGGATTGAACCGCACACGGCACAACATTTCTTAAAAGTTTTGGAAATCAAACATTGTAAGTTGTGACAATATTTCACGCCTTTATTTTAGCCTTTCAGAGCACTGTCTGTGAGACCGTACTATATACTATCAAGAGATATGTAAATATTCAGATGCGAATACAATGACAGCTACATATAACCTCAAAAAAATATTTATAGCTGACCAAGGGGCAGCCCCGGATCTAGGGGGGGGCAAGCCGGGGCCTATGCTCCGGGCGGCAAGTTCAGAGGGCGGCCAAATTCAAATTCACACTTTACAGACGAATGGACAACTCATCATTTACTTAACTTTGACCACAGAATAAATAATACTTAGTACAAGTACAGAAATTTCACTCTTGTTTTGTGTAAAATCTACTTTTTTGGAGGTTATTTGGTTAAGAAAAAAGAACGGCTGAACCGATTTTGAAAAAATTTCTTTCAGATCATATTTGCGTTAATACGCGTCGATGGGCACCCTAACGTAGTCGATATCATTTTTCATTCTCGAGATTTCGTCTTAGAAAGAAATGGACACATACGTACGTACGTACATACAGTAACGTACACACACACACATACACACACACAGACATCTTTCTAAAAATAGTGTGGAAACCTTGAAACAAAAATTTGTTATTAATTTTGCTTTCGATTTTCGGACCTATTACAATAACTTCCAATGGTAAAAATAAATATAAGTGGGCGGGAACGGCATTTTTCAGTTTTTGCCCCGCCTAAAAAAAATTGAAGATCCGGGGCTGCCAAGGGGCCTAGCTCTCTAGGTATGATACAGGGTCTCTAAAACTGTCCGCCATACGCAATTGACTCATTTTTCAGATTTGTTTCTGGTTAGATTTTTGTTACTGTACTTATAATCCTTTTTTATTATGTCTCAAACTAAGTACCTTCACAATAATATTAGAATATTAGCTAATAAATTATATGCATATTATTAGGTATTGTTAATAGTTTGTAGAAATGGGAATTTTTTTACAAATTAAAAAAAAAGTGTGGGAAAACCATATAGTTTCTTTTTTGTTTAATTAATATATAAAATAAATAAAAAGTAGGTAATGCATGATAGCACTAATACAGGCGAACCTCAATTTACGGACTTGAAAGAAACGAACAATTTTTATCCACGGGCATGATTTAACAGACTAATAAAGTACGACTCCGAAATCATTAACGAACACAAAAAAATGTGTGACCTTAACTTGAACACAAAAATTTCAATTTTGTTTGGGTCTTTAGCGAGGTTTTTGGGTATTTCGTATGATGTCTAGAACACGTTCTTTATATCGATCACAAGATAACCCGCCGTTTTCAGAACTTGTGATCGATATAAAAAAATACAATTTTGGAAACGTGTTCTAGATAAACAAATAAATCAGTCCCGCTGTTGAGAAATCAGCTTAAATTTAATTCTCTAATTTCTTTTAATAAACATTTTTTGTGCATTTTATTTTAATATCAGACTGCAGTTGCCATAGATTTGAAATCTGGCATTGTCGAGTTGTTGAATTTTCAGTGTGTCAAAATTTGAGAGAAAGAATGATAGAAACTTTAAGTAATTGATTAATACGTCTTCAATTGTAATTAACATTCTTATTCGCTAATATATAATAGTGTTTAGTGTTTGTGTTCTGTCTTTTATTAACAACTTTTGTTTTAGTGAAAAATATCTACTTTTCCTCTCCTTCACCAATCCAGGCATTTTGAGTTATTTCACGCTACATTATGGTCCTTCGAGCCGGATCGGTGAAGGTGAGCGTTACGTCTGTATAAAAAGTGTTTTGTGTTCGCTTGTTGATCTCGTTCCGTCGCATTGCGGAGCACCCTGGACGTTGTGCTGCGACGGTGATCAACTGACTTTTGCGTGTGTAACAAGTGAACCCGCTATTTTCTGTGTACTTTGCCGGTTGGCACCAAAGCGAAACAACAGTTTGGGCGTCACATTCGCTCTCTCTCTCTCTCTCCTGATTGTCATTCTCGCTTTTGTGTTGTGACTATTTGTGCGCGATCTACTCTGCGCAGTAGCAAACTTATTTATAGACTTGCATCCGTTTTAATATCATCATAGCTCTCGTTCGTGACATTCACTGCGAAATAGAAGATTCTCCATTTCGCAAGTGACGTCAATAGATGAACTTCCATAGTTATTCACTACACGTTACAACTCTTCGCTGAAACATGTCTAATCCTGTCAACCAGAAGCTAGTGCAGCGGCTTAAGTTGCAGGAGATTCAGTCGACCGCCATTAAGAATATCGCTGCTGAAAGAGAGGCTGGTTCCTTCGCTCCGCTTACTCGCTCTTCTCTCGCCTTCAAGCTGGAGACACTGGACGTCGCGTGGAACTCTTTCAGTACCCTCCATATCACTCTTTTCGAAGGAAAGTTCGCGGGTCTACTTGAATCAGCTTACGTGAAAGAAGACGTTTATAACGCGACCTTTCAACACTACAATGAGGCTAAGGTGGCGCTACTTGAGCGCAGAGAGGAACTGGAGAGGACTCGTGATACTACGGGTGCTTCGATGCTCGAAACTTCATTCGCTCAAATGCGAGGTGCGTTTTTCCAGAAGCTACCTGAAGTTCCACTACCCACCTTTAGTGGTGACTACTTGGAGTGGGCACACTTCAACGAAATGTTTATATCACTTATTGGCAACAACGAGGCGGTTACGCCCGTGGTAAAAATGCACTACCTTCGTATGTCATTGAAAGATGAAGCCGCTGACATCGTCGCTAATCTGCCTATAACTGGAGACGCATTCGCTACAGCCTGGGATCTACTCGTCGCCCGTTACGACAACCCACGCTTGCTGTTATCCGCTCATCTCGACAAGTTACTCGCTAAAGATAAAATCGCTCCACGCTCCGCTAAAGAACTTGATGAGTTACTTCGATCAACCACTAAGGCATTGGACGCTCTCAAGGCTCTTAAGGTATCTACAGTGTCCTGGGATCCGTTACTCGTCCATCTAACAATCACCCGATTGGACGATAGGTTGAGAGAGAGTTGGGAAAACAAACTTGGGTCCTCAACCGATTTTCCAACTTTCGCTGAGCTGCAGAAGTTCCTGACTGGTCGAGCTAGAGCAATGGAGACTCTTGAGGTCACTACTTCTGCACCATCTGCGCCGAAGTCGATGCCAGCCAGGCCATCTTACGCTTCAAGAACGTCCTTTCCCAGTTCAACAGTTTCAAGATCAGCCACCTCCAGGTCATCCGCTTCAGTGAACCTGTCATCGGTTGCCGCTAATACAGAATCTCCGGGTTTGTGCGCCATCTGTTCTGAGAAGCACTTTGTGCTTTTCTGTCCCACATACAAGGCAAAATCTACAGAAGAGCGCATCGAGGCGGTGAAGCATTATCGCCTTTGCTTCAACTGTTTAGGCAGACATCGTATCGCGGACTGCAGGACAAAACAAACTTGTCAGAGATGTGGTGAATACCACCACACGTCCATTCACCTAGACCGCCTTCACCATGATCTGCCGCGTCATGAGTCTTCGCTCAATCGAGCCTCTTCGAGCACTGCTATGGCCTCTTCCGCTACACAAACAGCTACTTACGCTTCGCAAAGGCCACCTCAGCAATGACTAGTTTCGCCATTTTCCGCCACATCAGTCATCGCTACGTCCACTGCCGCTGCTTCCTCAGTCGCTACATCTGCTCTCGCTACAGGTATTCTCTCTAAACCTACTGTCTTACTCGCTACTTGCAAGGTTTCTGTGTCAGTTCTAAGAGGTCAGTCGCTAACCGCTCGTGTCCTTATCGACCAAGGCGCTGAAGTGTCATTCGTCACAGAGAAATTCGCCAAGAAGCTGGGAGTCTTGAGACACCCAACAGCAGTCTCTCTTCGTGGTATCGGCAACACATCTGCAGGTACCACCCGTGGAGCTTGTTCTCTAGAAATCAAATCTCTACACTCCAATGAGAAAATCGAACTCCAGGCTTACATTCTTCCTGTCCTCACCGCTCATTTACCGTCATTCGGTGTGGAAGATGCTCACTGGCCTCATCTTGACGGATTGCAGCTAGCAGATCCAGAGTTTCTTACACCTGGGCCCGTTGATTTGGTACTTGGAGCTGCTCCAACTGGCCTTATTATTAATTCTGAAGTGATCAAGGGACCGAGTGACACACCAGTAGCTCAATCCACCATATTTGGCTGGATTATCTTTGGAGCAGCTAACTCTTCAAGTCCTACCGCTACCGCTTATGGTCATCATGTCACCACTGACCAGGACCTCCATGAGTTACTCTCAAGGTTCTGGTCTCAAGAAGAACCTCCTACCGCTGCAGTTCAACCGCTTAGTCCCGCCGACGAAGAGTGTGAGAATCACTTCATCAAAACACATTACAGAGATTCATCAGGTCGCTACGTTGTAAGGCTTCCGCTCACATCATCCGCTACCCAACTGGGTGACTCGTCCTCTACCGCTCGTCGCTGTCTTCAGAGCACTCTCAAACGGCTGGCCGCTAACCCCTCTTTCAGTACTCTCTATAACAACTTCATGAGTGAATATGAACAGCTCGACCATATGAAATTAGCATCTTCCACGATTTCAGAATCACAACCTGTATACTATCTGCCTCACCATGGTGTGCTTAAAGAGCAGAGTACCACTACGAAGCTGCGAGTAGTCTTCAACGGCTCGAGTAACACCTCTTCTGGAGTTTCTCTCAACGACATCCTCCATACTGGACCAAAGATCCAGATTAATCTCTCGGATGTTCTTCTCTGGGTTCGCCGTCACCGCTTCGTATTCGCTACGGACATCACCAAGATGTTCCGGCAGATTAAAGTTCACCCCCTTGACTGGGACTTGCAGCGCATCCTTTGGGTTGACCAACATCATCAGGTCGTCCCGTACCAACTCACTACCGTCACGTATGGTACTCGCTGTGCTCCTTACCTAGCTGTCCGCACTCTTCTTCAGCTAGTTGAGGATGAAGGTCATCGCTTTCCGCTCGCTGTCGACCCACTCACTAAGGGTCGATATGTTGATGATATCTACGGGGGAGCTGATTCTCTCGATGAAGCTACGTCGATCGCTCAGCAGCTCACCTCTATGTGCTCCGCTGGAGGTTTTCCGCTCGCAAAATGGGCCAGCAACTCTCCAGAACTTCTTGGAAAAATGTCTCCAGCCACTCTCGCTACCGGAGACTCGATCAGTTTCGAGGAATCCACCATCAATGTGCTTGGTCTGACCTGGCACCCAACTCAAGATAAATTCAAGTTTACTTACTCTTTATGTACGGAAACAACAATCACCAAAAGATCAATCCTCTCTGAAACAGCTCGCCTCTTTGATCCGCTGGGATTCCTCGCTCCTCTTGTTATACGAGCTAAGATGCTGCTTCAAGAACTGTGGTTGGAGAACCTCGGCTGGGATGAACCGCTCTCACCTTTTCTTTCTCACAAGTGGACCCTCTTCAGAGAAGATCTCGCTCACATTGAGTCCCTTGAGATTCCTCGCTGGCTACATCTTGCTTCCGCTGTGACATTAGAATTACACGGCTTCTCTGACGCTTCGCAACTCGCAATGGCTGCAGTAGTCTTCCTCAAGATCATCGCCGCTAATGGCAACTATACAACTTCGCTTGTGTGCGCTAAAACTCAAGTCGCTCCGCTAAAACATCTCACAATTCCGAGATTAGAGCTCAACGCTGCAGTTATTCTCGCTCAGCTTACGCGCTACGTTCAGAAAACTCTTGAGCTAGATGAAGTTCCCATTTACCTCTGGACAGACTCCGCTGTCGCGCTTACGTGGATCAGAAGTCATCCATCTCGCTGGAAGGAGTATGTATGTAATCGAGTACTAAAAATTCAAGAGCTTCAGCCATTAGCTAAATGGCAATTTATCGCTGGGAAGCATAACCCCGCTGATTGCGCCTCTCGAGGACTCAGTACTCTAAAATTGAAACAACATTCTCTTTGGTGGCATGGGCCTCCATGGTTGAAACGCTCTCGTAAAGAATGGCCTACATTCGATCCTCCAATGCAGACAACCGCTCACCTTGAAGAAAAACCAGGTCTTTTCTTTAACGTCACTGTCGAAGCAGATCAACATCCTCTTTGGGAACTGATTATTCGCTACTCTTCGCTGCCACGCTTACTACGAACTACAGCGATCTGCTTACGCTTCATCTCTTGTTTAAAAAAGGTGCCACACTCTTCACTGACCACACCGCTGACTACCGCTGACCTGGAATTCGCTAGAATATTGATCATCAAGATACTACAAAAATCTTATTTTGCCGAAGAGCTGAAGACACTATTTAGGGGCAATCAGCTCGCTAAATCCAACCATTTAACTAAGTTGACACCATTTCTTGATCATCAAGGTGTACTACGAGTAGGTGGACGCTTGAAACACTCGCTGCTTGATTCTGAACAGAAGCACCCCGCTATTTTGCCTCGAGATTCGCCGCTCACTTCACTACTGATAGACGACGCTCATCACCGCACGCTACATGGCGGTACTCAACTGACTCTCGCTTACCTGAGACGATCGTACTGGATTATTGGTGGACGCGCACCAGTACGATCATTCATCTTACGCTGCGTCACTTGTACTCGTTACCGAGGACTACGAGCTCAACAGCTGATGGGGCAACTCCCCGCTACAAGAATCACACCTTCACGGGCCTTCCTTCACACTGGTATAGATTATGCCGGCCCGATTACTCTGAAAACTTGGAGAGGTCGTGGTTCCAAAACCCACAAAGGTTGGATTGCCGTTTTCGTGTGCTTCGCTACATCAGCTGTTCATCTAGAAATTGTAACTGACTACTCTACAGACGCTTTCATCGCAGCATTTAGAAGATTCGCTAGCCGTCGAGGCATCTGCCACACTCTCTACAGTGATTGTGGCACCAATTTCGCTGGGGCAGATGTAACGCTAAAAAATCTTTTCAAGGCAGGCTCAAAAGAACTTGGACAAATCGCTACGCTTCTCTCCCACGACGGCACAAACTGGGTATTTAATCCTCCAGGAGCACCCCACTTTGGTGGTAAGTGGGAAGCCGCTGTAAAATCGCTAAAGTTTCATCTTAAACGAGTTATTGGTGAAACCCTTCTAACTTATGAGGAAATGACTACTTTTCTCAATCAAGTCGAGGCCGTGCTGAACTCTAGACCCTTGGCTCCACTATCTGAGGATCCTGCAGACCTGGAAGTGTTGACACCAGGTCATTTTTTAATTGGTGAGCCGCTTACATCGATTCCATCACCTTCGCTGAGTGAGATCGCTGAGTCGAGACTCTCCAAGTGGCAGCAAATACAACAGAGAATTGAACACTTCTGGAACAGATGGTCCGCTGAGTGTATACATCGCTATCAGTCCATATCAAAATGGTATCATCCCACTAACGAGATCAAAACTGGCTCCATGGTACTGCTCACTGATGAACGACTACCTCCAACCAAGTGGCCCCTCGCTCGAGTACTTTCTCTACATCCTGGCAAGGACGGACTTACCAGGGTGGTAACTATCAAGACCGCTACCTCTACGCTGACCAGGCCAATCGCTAAGCTTTGTGTGCTACCAGTCTACTCTCTTCAAGAACCTTTTGGCAACGCTGTTGCCAAAGGGGGCGAGAATGTTGAGAAATCAGCTTAAATTTAATTCTCTAATTTCTTTTAATAAACATTTTTTGTGCATTTTATTTTAATATCAGACTGCAGTTGCCATAGATTTGAAATCTGGCATTGTCGAGTTGTTGAATTTTCAGTGTGTCAAAATTTGAGAGAAAGAATGATAGAAACTTTAAGTAATTGATTAATACGTCTTCAATTGTAATTAACATTCTTATTCGCTAATATATAATAGTGTTTAGTGTTTGTGTTCTGTCTTTTATTAACAACTTTTGTTTTAGTGAAAAATATCTACTTTTCCTCTCCTTCACCAATCCAGGCATTTTGAGTTATTTCACGCTACACCCGCCGACAGATTTATTTGCTTAATTAATTATAAACTAAAGAAAACCTGTTTCTCAACAATAATATTTATCTAATAATTTTATATTGTTTAGTTTTTGTGTTGAATGTAATCTATTTTAATGAGACAACTTTTTTTTAAATGTCAAAATGATATTTAAACTAAAAACAATTAAACTTAAAATATCAATATTTGCTTCCAAAATATTGTTATATAATAATTAAATTCAAAAACCGGTCAAATGCGAGAAGAACTCGCGCGACGAGGGTTCCGTACCGTTACAATAATTTTATTAGTGTAAACTTGAACCTCACGATTGACAGTTATAAATAATATAGTTTATAATCATTGCGTACAGATGACGCCACTTTGACAGACTGTTATATTGTGGTTTGATTCCAATAGAAAAAATTCGACTGATGACCAGTCCTATACTTCCCACCTAGTAAATATTTGCAAAAAATAAACACTCTTTTTTTTTTATTCTTTGACTAGGCCCAAATAACCTTAGCTGTTGGTGGTCTTTAAAATACAATTACAATTACAAGGTGGGAAGTAAACATAGAAATAATTTGACTTATCTAAAAGATTCATCAGTCAGTTTAAAATCACTTTGGAAATTAACAAAAATGAGAAATCCTTTAAGTTTTCAAGTTTTTTTATTATTCAATATATAGAATTAGAAAGCTTATCGACTGAATTTCTGAAACACTTATAAAAACAACGTATTGTAGCAGAATAATTTATTGTAAAATTCCATGAGAAATTCGCAATATGAAGTGGTTTGTTTATTTTTATAAATATGTATTTATTTAAATATTTTTTACAATTTACTATACCTACTATAATTACTATATTAATGATACACGATTGACACGTGAAGTAGATCGTTTTATAAACTTTTTTAAATTAATAATTAATTTTACAATCAGTTGCTTGATTTGTATAAAAAATACTGTCATCGTTCATATAGTTATGTGCAGGGCCGCAGTAAGGAAATCTTGCGCCTGGGGCCAAAATTTTAATTTGCGCCCCCTCCCTCAAAAAAACAAAAAATGCATGATACGAGATTTTTATAAGAGATTTCAACATAAATAATTAAAAAACATAAAAAATGTTCACTAATAACTGCAAAATAAACATTATAAAAAAAATTACCTAACTACGGTCTACGAAAAATCAAAACTTCACTTTTCTGGCCTTCAATTGAGCAAATTGGTTTATTAAACGTTCATAATTCAAGTCTTTTGCTATAGATATTTGAATTTCTATAGAAATTATCGCCAAATATTTCATAATTTCTATCTTTAGTAATTATATTTTGCAATATTTTTATTTATTGTATATTTTATGTTTTGTCTAGTTGTAATCAGCCTGGTACATAAAATACTGGCGCGCCTTTGGCGCCCCATAACTTGATGCGCCCGAGGCCGTCGCCCCCTCCGCCCTACCCTTACTGCGGCCCTGGTTATGTGGAAGTGGTTGCAACAACTATGCCAACCGTATGTTTTCAATTTAATATTTTTGACATTGACTAATATGTAAAACGTCCAATTTTGAGCCCTGAGGAAGTCAGCAATGTTGACGAAACGTTGGCGATAAATAAAAAAGTTTTACATACGAATAATTGTCCATCTTTCCCATCAAATTACTAATATTAAATTACAATGGACTCAAACATTAATATTAATGATAGATATAATATTATGATTATATCAATTATCTACATAATTATTATAGGTATCTATTGTATAACAAAATAACAACTAAAAGCATATTTTAGTCCCGATATTTTCGGGATTAGGGATTAACAGCCCCGATCTCAGATTTGGGATTAATTCAAGATGAGGGATTTTCTATGAAATATATGTTTGTAATGAAATTTACCATTTTTTAACTGATCAGAAATATCCCGATCAACAGGGGTGGATTTATGTAAGGGCTTTTTGGGCTACAGCCCAGGGCCCCGTGGATATAAAGGGCCCCCAGCCCCCATTGAAGACAATGGACACCCTAGTAGAAATGAAATCTAGTTTCTGTCTAATATGTGTTGTTGTGTTTTAAAGACCACCAACAGCTAAGGTTTTTGGGTCTAGCACCAATTCATATTTTTAATTCATTATTATTATTATTTTTTTTTTAATAATAAATTGAAAATTTAATTGACACTTTACCAGCTCTCGGGCTAGAACCCGGGAACTGGGGACTTGTTATAGAGAAACCATAGCAACGCCATGTAAACAACTGCAGCATTGCTACTCGCTCGGCTATTCTCAAGCCCTTCTGTCTAGTAACTGGCTAGTTTGACAAGACTTAAGCCAAGCGCTGGCCAGTATAATATCGAATCACTGTCTAGTAACTGGCCAGTTTTACTAGAGATCCATAGAAATGTGGCGGCTATTAAAATACTGTCAATTTTAAATTGTAGATTTTAAGGTTATAAAAATTTTC